>BPTQ01000002.1:47019386-47062365 GCA_019973895.1 Chrysanthemum seticuspe
ACTGACTAATTCCAGAACGAAAATCTCCGTTATCTAGATCCTTGATTCACGTAACCACATAATCCTCCTATGTGTCAACGAAATCCGTCAAAGGATGTTCCCCCTAAGAAAAGTTGTTCTAAAAGTCGAAAAACGTAAAGGTATAGGAAAAAGGTCTTGTGAACAAGTCCCCAATTATCTCAGACTCCGAATTTGAACAAGTTCCTCTAGGTTAAAAGAAATCACATTAATACCCCAAACTAGCAATACAATAAGAAAAATGTGAGTCCTAGAAGATTGAAGAATAAGTAAAAGAGGGATCACTGAAGTAGTCTAAAGAATAGAAGGAGTCACGTGAGTTGCGTTGATCCAAAGACGGATCACTATTGCGATGTGCGCAGCAAGCCCCAGTTTCCTTGAAGGAAAAGAAGCTCGTTCAAAATATTGTGGGATCCGTCACTTGGATTAGCAACATCACATCATTGAATAAGACGTGACACTCAACCATCAATAGGAGATAATTAAGGAGTAATACAAACTAAGTAAACACATCTTTAAACTATCATACGAGCACACATTAATTAGACATAGACTCCCACAACCTTAGTTTAGATAATTAGATAATAGTAGAGTAATCGGTAGAAATACCAACCCCCCAAATCCAATATCCGAGATTCGTACCTTTCCGCATTCCAAAAAATATAAAAATACAAAAATAATCTTCCTCAACCTTAACCTTAGCGTAGTAACTCCCTACTAGCATTCCTATTCCCCTAGAGAACGATATCAATACCCGTGGCTTACCCTAATTACTACACTACAACGATTAGGTTCACTGCCTAGGGTGTTATAAAACTTGCTCGAAGAAAAGGAAGTTCCTTTGACCCCGAACGACGCGTGTAGCGTTATCACTAGGCAGAAACCTAGTTGCGTTGAGTGCACTGAGGAAGATAAGAAATCTGATGAAGTCACTAGGGAGAAAATGAATAAGAAGTTAGAAGATCCTGAGTGTAAAAAGAATAACATAACGATCAAACCCCATAATTACACTAAAGAAAATTGGATCTCCTTGAACAAGTTTAAGCCTCAGACTCTATTAACCCCTGAACAAGTGTTCTGGAAAAAGGATATGGAAATGCAAAAAGCTGAAAATCTTGTTGAAAAGAATCCCCCTTGTAGGAAACTGCCTAAAGCAACTGTGTATCCTCCTAATACACCAATGCACTTAGTTCCTAGATCTATTGCCTCTAAAAGCAAGACCTTAATCAGTCAATATGTTATCTTTCAACTATTTATTGATTTTGAGAAAACGTGTAAGAAAAGGATCACACCCACTGGTATAACTGAAGGAGAAAGGGGCTTTAAGCAAACTAAAGAATGTTATTTAACTGAAGTCATGCCTTTCTTTAAACTGCTAAAAGATCATTTTGAAAGTCTTAAAAAAGGAATGAACTTAGACATTAAAGAAATGGAAAAGGAGTTTGATGCAATGATAGTTGAGGTTAGTGACTATGAGCGAGCACTAAAATATAATGAGATTGAGAGGAAGAACTTGCATACATTAAATGAGACTCTGATTTCTGAATGTATTGCTCAAGATGTGTTTTTCACTGCTACAAATTGTTCCATTAATGCTTCTCAATTTCATGAATTATTTGTTGCTCTGAAAGTCTCCCATGATCGTGTCATTGAGCTTGAAACAACAAATTCAAAATTGCATGAGAAAATAGAACAGGATGATCATGATAACTTGGTCAAACATTATTCTAAATTAGAAGTTGAACATCTTGCTTTGCAATTAAAACATCAACATCTCAAAGAAAATGTTAAAACCTCAAATATCAAGACATCCTCTGATGCTCCTGAGTTTGATGCAGTTTTTGAAATTAGCAAACGTGATGAACAAATTCGAGCTCATTATAACACGATCAAAAGATTGAAAGCCCAAATTTCACAACTGAAAGGTGAAAAGAAGGATGTGACTGGTTCCCATATGCCTCCACCTTTAGATTCTCAGAATTTCCAACTTCAAAACATAATTGATAACTTGCAAAAGGAAAATGAGTGTTTTAAAGCTGAAATTTCAAAGGTTAATGATCAAAACAAAGAGTTATGTGATTCATTTAAAGTTAATCATGATAAACAAATTGAAAAGATAACTTCTTTACTTAACGATATTGAGAATCTGAAGCGTGAGGTGAAAGGAAAGTTGCCAATCCCCAATTGCAAATACTCTGTTCCTAAGGTTTCTGCTTGTGATAAATATGCTATCGATATGTTATATATTCCCCCGCCCATTAGGAATAATGAACTTGCACATAAAGCATATCTCTCATACCTTAAGGAAAGTTTGAAGGGTCTCCGTGAGATTGTTGAAGATGAAAGATTAGAAAAACCTTTTGATAGTACTATAGCCTATGCCTGCATGGATGCCAAACGATCTCAGGAACTCTTAGAGTATGTAATTGTTACAAGTCCGAAATCTAGCAATAAGCAAGATAGAATAGTTGTGCCTTGTTCTATGCCTAAAGCCAAGCATGTGACCCTTGATATGCCTTGTTCCATGTCTAAATTCAAGCAAGCAACCTGTGATGTGCCTCCTAGAATTTCAGATCCTAGCACTTCTAGACCAGGAATGCAGAAAGTAGTGAAGCCATGTAATGTTCCCATCGTTACTTCTACAGATGTTAAGATTGACACTAAAGTTTGCGGGTCAAAACCTAGAAGCAATGCAAAGAAGGATAGGATTACGCAAACTAAAAGTGATCATGATAAGGAAGTAAAAGAACACCATAGGGACAAGAAGTTTGATTTGAACAAAATGAATCGTGTTAGTTCTAGTATTAGCTCCAAGCTTACTGAAATTAATTCAAGCCCTTATGCTGTCTGCAAAACATGTAAAAAATGTTTATCTTCTGGTAATCATGATAAATGTGATGTGTTATTTCTAAGGTCTATGATTCATAACCCAGTTAAGAAAGTTTGGAGAGCGAAACAGATTAAGCAATCCTGGAAACCTACAAGGAATGTGTTTACAAATGTAGGATTTCAGTGGAAGCCCACAGGTCGAATATTAACGCATGGCAAACCTTACCCCTTAGCTAGATCCACTATGCCTAGAATAGTGCCTGTTAAGGTTTGGAAGCCAACTGGTAGAATAATCCCATTAAGCACAAAAGGTCATTTGACTAAGTCTGATGCTTCTACTAGTTTGGCTCCTAGTGATAATGCCATTGCATCTAGGTTTTCTGTTGATTCAAAGATTGTTTGTGCTAACCAAAAGGAACCCATCAGCACGTGGGGATCCAATGTTTCCAATTCTCTGTCTTCGTCTGTTGTCCAAAGCAGGTCATACAAATCGTCCCTTGGTATTTGGATTCGGGCGGCTCTAAACATATGATTGGGCTCTTAACAATGACGTCTATTCACTTCAGTTCAGGCCTCGTACTTCATCATTATGGTGTCTACAGGTAATACTTCAGGCCCCGTTCTTCAAAGAAAAGAAAAGTGTATGCTCTTCTGTGCGCTTTATCTTCAGCTAAAGAGAAATTCTCTCATGAATGGCCATACTCATCTACATTCTTCATCAACAAGCTTCATGTTTTTCCACGCTCATTCAGTCATCAAGTGGATCTACGTTCATTGGTGTATACTCTTATTCACTTGTTAAATCAAAAATGGCAACTTCGGATGCAATTTTTGAGGGGGAGAAGAGTGAATATACTACATGAGGATGGATGTTTGAATAATGGTTATACGACTTAATTTTTGATGATGATGAGTGTATATTCTTTTTGATGAAGAGTGAATATACTAAGGATAACTGGGATTCACTGTTTTGATTTTTGATGACTCTCCTCCAACGCCTAATGCTTCACTTTCTAAGGATGATTGGGAATCAATGTTTGGGATTCATTATTTTTCAAATATATGTTTGATGAGTACTTTCAACCTCCGACGAATGTTGATCATCCAGCTTCTAAAGCTCATGCTCCGGTTTCTATTGACTCAACTGGTTCACCATCTAAGAAGTATCTCTTGGAATTCTCAAGAAACCTTATCTCCAGTTATTTCACAAGGCGTTTATAATGACTATCATGATATTGTAAGTTGCACTATTGAATAATGATCCGCTCTTTGGTATTCCTGTGCCAAATCTTCACGGATTGTTGTTCATGGATAATGATCTGCTCTTTGGTATTCCTTTGCCAAATCTTTACGGATTATTGTTCCTCTCATTGTGCACGCTAGAAGTCAATCCTTCAGTCTCAATATCATTAAGTCAAGAAGCGCATGCTGCTGATCACTCCATCTCATCGACAAATCATCAATCTTCGAATGTACATCATGGAACTGTTTCTGGCATCAATAATGAAGACAATCCCTTTGCTACTCCTGAAGATGCTCCATTTGAAAACATATTTGCTCCCGAATCTTCATCAGAACCATCTTCTTCAGGAGACATCGACTCTGCTACTTCAGTCCCCCAACAACTGCCACATGAACACCTCAGAAACTGGACTCATGATCATCCATTAGACAACATCATTGGAAATCCCTCTCTTCCAGTATCAACACGGAAACAACTTGCAACCGATACCTTATGGTGCTTCTTCAACTCCGTACTCTCTAAGATCAAACCAAAAGATGTTAAAACCGCCATGAATGAAGATAGCTGGTTCAATGCCATGCAAGAAGAAATTCATGAGTTTGATCGACTTGATGTATGGGAGTTAGTACCTGCTCCAGATTGTGCTATGATTATTGCTCTAAAATGGATCTTCAAAGTGAAACTTGATGAGCATGGTAATGTATTGAAGAACAAGGCTCGATTAGTTGCTAAAGGATACTGTCAAGAGGAGGGTATAGACTTTGAAGAATCTTTTGCTCCTGTTGCTCGAATCAAGGCAATCAGAATCTTTTTGGCTAATGCTGCTAGTAAGAACATGGTAGTCTATCAGATGGACGTGAAGACGGCATTCCTGAACGGAGATCTTAAAGAAGTCGTCTATGTCAGCCAACCTGAAGGCTTTGTAAATCCAGATCATCCTACCCACGTTTATCGTCTGAAAAAGGCTCTGTACAGTTTAAAGCAAGCTCCAAGGGCATGGTATGATACGCTATCAAAGTTTCTTCTATCTACCGGATTCAGCAAAGGAGTAGTTGATCCAACATTGTTCACAAGGAAGTCAGGCAAACATTTAATCCATGTTCAAATTTATGTTGATGATATCATCTTTGCCTCGACTGACCCTAATGAGTGTGACCGTTTTTCAAATGAAATGAGTTCAAAATTTCAAATGTCAATGATGGGACAAATGTCATTTTTCTTGGGATTACAAATTTCACAAAGTCCCGGAGGCATTTTCATAAATCAATCTAAATATGCAACTGAGATCTTAAAGAAATTTGGATTTGATTCAAGTGACCCTGTTGACACTCCCATGATTGATCGAACCAAACTAAATGAGGATCACTCAGGGATCATGATTGACCAAACGAAATATCGTTGTATGATTGGATCCCTGATGTACCTCACTGCTAGTAGACCAGACATCTTGTTCGCTGTTTGCATGGGTGCTAGATACCAGGCTAAGCCTACTAAAAAGCACCTTGAAGCGGTTAAACGGGTCTTTCGGTATCTCCAAGGAACCATCAATATGGGACTTTGGTACCCGAAAGACACCGGTATGTCACTAACAGCATATGCAGATGCAGATCATGCAGGGTGTCAAGATACTCGTCGAAGTACGTCCGGAGGTGCTCAGTTTTTGGGTGATAAGCTTGTGAGCTGGTCTTCAAAGAAGGAAATGAGTACTTCTATTTCCTCTACAGAGGCTGAATTCATAGCCATGTCATCTTGTTGTGCTCAAATCCTATGGATGAGATCCCAATTATCTGACTATGGCTTTGAATTTAACAAAATCCCTCTATATTGTGATAATAAAAGTGCTATTGCTCTCTCATGCAACAACGTACAACACTCAAGAGCAAAGCACATCGACATTCGACATCATTTCATTAGGGAACAAGTGGAAAAAGGTGTGGTGGAACTCTATTTTGTGAGGACTAAATACCAGTTAGCAGACATCTTCACCAAAGCTCTTCCAAGAGAACGTTTTGAGTTTATTCTTCCACGTCTTGGCTTGAAAAGCCTTCAACCAGAAACACTCAAATGTCTTCAGGAGGAAGACGAGGAGTAAAGGTCTATCTTCATCTATATCTTGTAAATATTTATTCGAAAAACAAAATACAAAATTATAAAACTCTCAAAAATCAAATAGAAAATTATAAAACTTTCAAAATCCATAAAAATCTGAAAAATTCGAAAAATCTTCAAAAAATATTGTCAATTTGTCATGTTTTTCTCGGTTCGATAATATCTACGGTCTTTGTGCTGTCATTCAAAGAATGACACGGGACTTTAGATGTTGTTCGAATTCTTAAAAAAAAAAAAAAAAAAAAAAGAAAAAAAAAATCAAAAAATCAAAAAATATTTTTGAGAGAAAGTGAAACAATGGTTTATTGTCATTTCAGGCAGTAACCCGTTTTTCAAAGAAAGAACAGAGCCATAATTTATCATGTTTTTCAAAATTCCATGCTCTGATTCTTTAAACATTTATCTGCTGAAAACTAACTGTTTGTGATAAATAACTCGGACTCTATTTTTGTTAATCATCTGGACTTATTTGTCAAAATATCTATCTCTCAAACAACAACTTATGTCATTGTTTGATGGGGAGAATGATTTCAATTAAATTAAAAAGTTATTTGTCATTCAATTGTTTTCAAAAAGATATTCATGCATGTTTAATCAATGGAGTTTTAAAAGTCTTAAAATCCGATCCTTATCAGTTAAAACGCTTTCATAATCAAGTCACAATTCTCCTTAAAAGCTTTCAAAATCAATTTAAAAGGATTTGATAATTGTGATCGGGGGAGAATTTGTGATTTAAATTGGATTTAAACTGATAATTCGGTAAATGGTTTTTTAAGAATGTACAAGCTCTCCTTCCCACATGTGCCAAACGATTTTAAATTTTCCAAGCACATGTTGAGCGGGAGCATCTATCTTAAACCAATATGTGTTGAAACGTGATCATTTTTCTCAATGTGCAGGTTCCCTCTATTATGTGCAAAACTCTTTTCAAACCTAGAAGCACATATTGAGGGGGAGCAAAATCATGAAAATCTCATCCTTCCCCAAAATGCTTTATCTACTCAAATTCGATTAGGGAAGTGATGTTGATATCTTTTAGAAAATGGTAATCAAAGAAGTTAATTCTTTCTCTTGCCTCCGTGTGCAAAACTATTTCAAATACTTGATGCACAAGTTGAGGGGGAGTTCTTCTTCTAAAAATATCAAAAACAATTCAGGTGCAAAATGCTTTGATAATATATCATAAGCACCTGGATTGATTTTCAAATGGTTTTCAATGGGTTCCATATGGCACATGAACAATACCAAATAGACCGACCAACTTTACTTTATGTACGGTGATATAAGGATGATAAGGTTAGGTATTTGTTCCCATGATCCGCCAGAACCGGAGGGATCTACCCAGGGACTATCCACTAGTTAGTGTAGAGTTCTTAGGTATGATGATAAAAGGAGAAAAATGAGATATGGGAAGAGTGCGGACTAAGACTGAGCTACTACTGGAATAAACCCAACAAGGTTCTAGCTATGAAGTCTTGGTAAGCACTGAAGGGGTTGAAGAATTAAAAAGAATTGAATGAGAAAAGGGTGAAAACAAATAGCCCTCCAATAATTCAACCTTAGGGCAGAAACCGGGTTCAATTCATATGCTACTGGTGGTTACTAAGGTAACGCCGGTATTGAAGACAAGACGTCATGGACCCAGTGACGCACTGCACTAAACTTCCCAAGCTACTCAAGTTCCTCTTAAAAGGACTTGTTTCATTCTCACGGGGAACCGACATAATCTATCGACTTTCTCTTAGAGATTGTTGATATTGAAGAAGGAGACCCTCTCCCTAGTCTCCGATATAGGATCCAAATTTGCACAAATTGAGTCTAGAGCCACGAGATCATCAATAAATCTCATTAGGACACTTTCAATGAAGACTCTCTATTTCACACAATGTGGAAAGAGAGATTATATCTTGAGTCCTACGCATTATCCTTGTGGTATTGCCAGAACATCTGAGTGATATGCATACATATTCACAATGAAGATGGAAAGCCTTCTGGAGCCAACATCAAACAAGCTCCTGGTAGGTGGCATGTGAGATCTACTCATTAGATCAACCATGTGACAACTGAACAGAAACAATGGGGTGATTCAATTCTTGAATCAATCCTGGTTCAGGTTATGGATTGACGGATACCTTTGAAAAACCGGTCTTTGTGCTTAAAAACTCTTTTCTTTAGCACGTCGACCGTGTACTAATTTTTCAAATCAAAAGGTGTTTTTATGATTGATAATTGATTTTCAATAAAACCTTTGTTGTATTGCAAAAACAATTTCCATTGAGTAATACACGATTGTTTTTCAAATTTTTTTTCATCAATCAGTGGACTTAAATTCGCTAGTTCACTCACTCCATGTTGTCTTCTTTGAGATGTTCCGGTTTGTGAACAGCTAGAGCAGCTGCGAAACCCTGTCAAGGAAATTCTTTGGAATTATACCTGATCACAGGCAGTACTTGTACTGATCAACGGGGAACCGTGGGCCGTGCACCTCAATTGAACGAAAGTAATCAAAGACACTTTAGTGCGATTTATTGCTAACTATTGTATGCAGGTACACCCGACGTTTGTAGCTGATCAGAATGAAGTGGTCTATCCATAGCCGCATGCTCACTTAACACATTCATCTCAAAAGAAATCATGATTAGTGCATCAATGACTCTGATATTTTCACTCCATGCTTCTGCTACGCTGCTGCCAATATCATGAATCAACTAAAGCTTCCACTACTCTGATGAGAAGATTTCATGATCCAGAATGTGAGAATGTCGGTCCGAATGTCACAACATCACATAATACCAATACCACAAAGGATATCTCAGATATCTTTAAGTAGCTGATGATCTCAAAAGCTGGCTCAAATTTTTTATCACGTGGATCAGTAAAAGACCTCCACCTAGAGTAACCAAACATGCAATGAGAAGAATCTATGACTATGAGCTTCGGAGCAAAGTACTACATCAAGAATGCAAGAACAATTGTTAATGACATATCTGTTTGTATTGAATGTAATTTTAGTATATGTTTGAGGTGACCTCCCTTAGGGGGAGATTGTTAGGAATTAGAAATTCCAGGTATTAAAGAGTCGGTCACCTCAAGTATATGTAATCGTTAGAAAGCTCGTAGTCGTAGTTATTTTAAGTTAAGTAGTATTTAGTTTACTAACACCGTGGAGGACGGACGGGTCTTTACCCACTGTATGCCTGATCCATAGCCCGATGTGTGGCGTTTTATTGTAAGACTATAAATACTCTCTACCTTCCAAGGTAGAGAGTTGGAGCTCATAATAATATCTTTTTCTTTCTCTCACTAAAGTTCCCTAAACCTCTAACTTTCTCTCTCTAGAACTCCACTTATACGCCACCTATTTGTTATGGTTTGATGTGTATGTGAAAACTAATATCCTACACTATGTACCAATTATTCTTGACTACAATGGATATAAGGCATCTCACTATGACCATCTTCGTTACTGGTGCAAATGTCTCTTTGAAGTCAAAAACTTCTCTTTGATTGAATCCTTTGGCTACAAGTATGGCTTTGAATCTTTCAATGCTGCCATTGGCATTTAGTTTGATTCTGTATACCCACTTGCTTCCATTGGTGATTTTCCAGGAGGTAAAGTCGTGTAGACCCAAGTATGATTCTATTCCAAGGCTTGGATTTCTTTATTCATTGCTTCTTGCCACCTAGGGTCTTTGGAAGCTTGGAGGTATGAATGTGGTTCACTGATGCTAGTGACAGTGTTAATGAAGTGCATAGTTGATTGTGAGAGATTTCTATAATTAATGAAGTTAGAATGATGATGTTTAGATAATATGGAGTTCGTTAAAGATTTTTGAAGTGTGTAGTGAAAACCTGAGAGTTTGGAAGGAATGGACTTCTTCCTGGTGGACTCCCTCTGAGGTGGTGGTATAGGTGGAGTTGGTTGTTGTGTAGGTAAGGTTGTAGCTAATGTTGGTGTAGGTGAGGGTGGTGTGCGTGGTATTGTATCTGTGTTTGGTTCAAAAGAGGTGCAGATGAAGGTGGATTTGGTATAGGTGGAATGTTGTCTAATGTATTATGTGGAGGTGAAGTAGGGATGTTTGTGTTAATAGGTTTGGTTGGAGATGGAATGAAAGGTGGGTCTGCAATGGATTATAAGGGTGGGGAACATGGGTCAGTTGAGGGTTCTGATGATTGTAAAGGAATGAAAAGATACGTTCACCAAAGAGAACATTTCGGCTGATAATGGTTTTGTGTGTGTGGAGGTCATAAAGGAGATAAGCTTTTTAGTTATGTGGATAGCCAATTAGGACTGTGGGTGTTGATTTTGGACCAACTTTGTCATTGTTGTGTGTATATGTGTGAGCTTTGCAGCCAATAACTCTGAGGTGATCAAGGGGTGGAGGTTGGTTGTAGAGAATTTATAAGGAATTTTGTTGTCAAGTATTCTTGAAGGGAGTCTGTTAATGATTTAGGTTGAGGCTAGAATGCAATATCCCCAGAAATGGATGGGAAAGTGTGCTTGAAAGTATATGAATCTGGCCATTTCAAGTGGATGTTTATTTTTCCTTTCTGCTCTGCCATTTTGTTGAGGTGTGTAGGGGTATAAGGTTTGATGGATTATTCTTTTTGACTGTAAGAATGTGGTGTATATATTGTTTGTGAATTCTGTGCCACTATCACTTCTTACTATTTTGATGTTGCAGTTAAATTGTGTTTGGACATACACATAAAATGATTGAAAAGTTGATGAAACATGGTGTTTGGATGGTAAAAGGTATGTACATGTAGCTCTTGGGTGGTCATCAACAATGGTGAAAAAATATTTACACTTATTGATTGTAGGTTGTCTACAGGGTCCCTACACATCCATGTGAACAAGTTCAAATTTTGCACATGCATAAGAATCACTTAAAGGAAATGGCATTACATTTTTTTTTAGCTAAATGTCATATAATACAAGTAGAGTCTATATTACATGATGACAAAGGTGAGAGTTGTTTAATTCTTTGAATTACAGGAAAGGAGGAGTGTCCTAATCTAGCATGTCACAGCTTGGTGTTGTTGGAATGAGTGAGAGTAGCAGAATGTGAGGTTGCAGTGGTTGTAGGTGTTGAGGCTAGAGCATACATTCCACCAAAGAGAGATCCATATGTAATTAAGCCATCATGGCCCTGAAAGATACACTATTTGTGAGTAAAAGTAATAGCTGAATGTGTTGAGTTTGTGAGTTTACTTATTGAGATGAGATTGTATGTGAAAGAGGGAGTGTATAAAACATTGGTAAGTGTCAAGTTTGAGTTAATGAAAATTGAACAAACAGTTGTGACTGTTACCTGTTGACCATTGGGAAGTGAAACAAGGAAAGGTGTACATGTGTTAATGTTGTGCATTCTTATGAGGGAAATGCATATATGATCAGTAGCACCATTTTGAATAATCCAAATTCCTTAACCTTTGATGTAAAAAAAGCAATGAAGGTGTATCTACCTGACATGTGAGGCATGGTAGAGGCAGCGAACTCCCTTGAATTGTTTTGCAACATAAGCAGGATTTGGTTAAGTTAATTCTGTAGTTGGTTCATCCTTGTGTGCACAAAAGGATCAGCTGAAGTAGAGGGAGTGTTGCTTGAGTCTGAGGAGTCTTCATTAACAACTGCCATATTCACTGCATTGTGTTTGGGAGCATTGGTTCTCTAAGAGGGTGGAATGTACTTGTTGTGTAGTGGATGTCCTGGTGGGTAGCCAACAATTTTGTAGTATTCATCACCTCTTTGGCCCTCTTTGTTGCAATGAGTGCAGTAGACACCCTTTTTGAATGGAGCTTTTCTTGTTGCAGGGGATGGGTGAGGTGTTGGTGGGTGAGAAAGGGGTGTTTGGCTTAAACTGACTGTGATGGAGTTTGTAGTGACTGGTAGTATTGATGGCAGTAGGGATGTGCAGAGTTGGTTTAGGTACATTCCTTTGTTTCTCCTCTTGTCTAAGCATACCATAAGCCTTTGAGACTAGTGGTAAAGGTTGAATAAGCAAGATCTGGCCCCTAATGTTGGTGTAGATTTCATTAAGTACCATCAAGAACTGGATCAGTCTCTTCCTTTGACCCTTTTCACCATTTGTCCTGCCATTGGTACAACCACATCTACAAACACATGCATGGGGTGCCTCTAAGGCATCCAATTCATCCCAAAGCCCCTTCAATTTGTGGTAGTACAATTCAATGGTTACGTTTCCTTGTTTCAAATTTTCAATCTCATTAGACACTTGATAGATTCTATGACCATCCAATTGGGCATAATGCTCATTCAATTCACCCCATAATGCATACGCAGAGTTAACAAAGCTTAAAATGTTGTCAATTTGTTCAAAAACAATATTGAGTATCCAAGAAATTACCATATCATTAGCCATTTCCCAAAGTGACCTTAATGGTGAAGTGATCTCTTGTTCCTCAAACTCTTCATTGATAAGCTTCAAATTGTTTCTTTCATTCAAGGATATCATCATAGATCTCTTCCATGAACTATAATTGTCAGATCTTGTTAGTTTCTTAGAGATGAGGACAAGTCCAGGATGGTTATTCTGGTGAATGTATAGTGGGTAATGGATTGAATTGATATCATCAGGATTGAATGTGGTTTGAGAAGAAGATGAGGTATGATCAGTTGTGGATTAATTAACCATGGTGATTAAAGCTTTTGGCACCAAAATCTGTTATGAAGTTTGATTTGAAGTTTTGACGTGAAAATCAGTTAGTGATGAAAAGGTGATCAGTTTTTGATTATTTTAATGATTTTGAGTGTTTTGGTTGATGTGATTGTGTTCTTGATGGTGAATTGAACGGATTTATGATTTTTTTATGAATTGTAATGATTTATGGTGGTTGTAGTGGTGGTCTGAGTTAGTTATGGTGGCCGGAAGTTGTTATAGTGGTGGCCGAAGTTTGTTAGTGATGGTCATAGTTCGTTAGAGCGGATTTTGGCTCTGATACAATATTGACAAATGAAGGAAATGATAAAATATGTTTCATTCCATTAAACTGAACTGGCTACATCATGGACTACTTATACATGAAAAAGTCAAACTAGTAAAAGTCAACTATACTAATAAAACAGTAAACTAACTAACTAGCATCTAATACAAAGTAACATTACATTACACTACAATACACTAAGCTATTGTTGAGAAGGACTTTCATCTTTGAAGACTGAGAAGCTCTGTATATACTTTGTACACTTTTCATTGTTGACTGCTGAGTAGAGGTAGTGTTTGGATCACTATTTATCTCCACTTTAAATATGATGTGGTTTGACCTATATTTTACATCCCTAATAAATATGGCAACAAACTTTATTTTGATAATGCACCTGAATGCAACTGTTGTATATGTAAACAAATCAAATGCATCGCTGATCACATGCATACTTCATGGGTCCAAAGTTTGTAGCACATCGTAATATCTAGTTTCGTAAGCAAAACAATTAAAAATTTCGTACATGTTGTTAAGAGCAACGTATCAGTGGCTTGTACAATCAAGAGCATGAATGGACAGCAACGTAATCGATCTCCATAATTTCTTGTTTGGGATCGGATTCCCTGTCCGTTTAAGTATGAACGGAGCCCTATAAAGTTGTTGGAGTCTACGAGCCGTGCACTCCAGGATTTATATAGTTCATCTTGTGCAAGCAATTGGTAGCAAGAACAGTTGTTTCCATTGCGAATGGCAGTATATATAATAACGATTTGAGGTAGCTTAGTTTTATATGTGTATTTGTTTTCTCAAAAGTTTAAACCAAAAATATTTCCTCCATATTTATATTAATATGTATTAGAGAAAATGAAGTATCTCATGATCTCATAAAAATTAGGAGGCATGGATAGTGGGTGGTTTTAACCCACATTAATCATACAAACATGTTTATTTACTTGGTCTAATATACACACATGTTTGAGGAGGAGTAATAAATGTAATCTTAAAGGTCTAATGGTCGATGAGGTATGGTGTGAAGATATGAAGGTAATTAAAGCGGAGATGGCGAGACATTATAAATTATTTTTTGAAAATGGGGTAACCCGTCCGATCTTCTGTAGTTCTAGAGTTGAGAAAATATCAAGGGATGATGCTCGAATGCTAGAAAAACCTTTTGACAAGAAAGAGGTTTAGGATGCTATCCAGAATGTGGTGGAGATAAAGCCCCGAGGCCCGATAGATTTAATTTCAAGTTCATTCAAAAAGTTTGGGAGATTATTAAACCGGAGTTATTGGGTGCGATAGGGTGGTTTTGGGATGAAATGGAGATTTCTAGGGGATGTACTCGTCTTTTTTCACTATTATCCCTAAAGTGGCGGACCTTATTGGGCTTGGACACTTTCGACCTATTAGCCTTATCGGGTGCTATTATAAAATCATTGCAAAAATGTTAGCAAAAAGAGTTAAACGGGTCATGAGGATTGTGGTGGGGGAAGCTAAAAATGCTTTTATTAACGGTAGATTCATTCTTGATAGGGTCCTTAAAGGGAATGAGACAATGGAATTTTTAAATAAAAAGAAAAGAAAGAGCTTAATTTTCAAATTCGACTTTGAGAAGGCGTATGATTGAAGAAATTGGAAATTTTTAATTGACATCATGAAGAAAATGAGGTTCGGGAATAAGTGGTGTAATTGGGTGAATTCATGTCTTACATCCTATTCTATGTCAATTCTTGTAATTGGATAGCCTTCGGAAGAATTTGGGTTAGAGAGGGGCGTTAGGCAAGGTAGCCCATTATCTCCTTTTTTATTTAGATTGGCGGCGGAGGGGTTAAATACGATAGTTAATGAAGCGGTGGAAAAAGGAATATTTAGAGGCGTGACGGTGGGTGCAAATAAAATCACGGTTTCTCATCTTCAATACGCGGATGATACCATTTTTTTGGAGAATGAAATAAAGAGAACGCTAAATCTCTCATGTGTATACTTAAATGTTTTGAAGGAGTATATGGTCTTAGGGTTAATTATAAAAAAGTAAGTTATACGGTATTGTATATGGTCTTAGGGTCAATTATAAAAAAGTAAGTTATACGGTATTGGTATAAATGAGGAGGGAAGTGACGAATATGGGAGGTGGATGGGGTGTGGCATCGGGGAATTTCCATTTACTTATATGGGTTTCCAATTGGGGAGAACATGAGGAGGCTAAATGCTTGGAACCCCGTGATGGAGAAATTCAAAAAGAAATTAGGCGATTGGAAAGCTAAAATGTTATTGTTCGGGGGTCGACTAACATTGGTTAAGTCGGTTTTTGGTAGCTTGCCTTTGTATTATTTCTCGATGTTCTGCGTGCATATGAGTGTCATAAAAATCTTAAGAGAATTAGAAATAATTTATTTTGGGGTGGGTTGGGGGAGGGTAAAAATCTTTTTTGGGTCAAATGGGGTTCGGTCTTATCTTCATTTGGGGAAGGGGGCTTAATGTTGGATCTTTACGGTCAAAACATTTAGCATTATTAGGTAAATGGTGATGGAGGTTTAGAAAGGAATTCGAGAATATGTGGGTTAGGGTAATCAAGAGTGTACATGGGGCGAGTGGGGGCATGGGGGATGTTAGGGCATTGGGTAGGAGTGAAGGGGGTGGGGGGTGAAGGGGGTGGGGTGAAGGGGGTGGGGTTCCGTGTGATATTGTAAAATTTTGAGAAGAGATTAATGGGTTGGGGTAGAGTTCACGTCTTCTTGTGTTGGGGTGGGAGGGTGCATGGGACGGATATTAGGTTTTGGGTAGATCGTTGGGTGGACAATCGAAGACTTTGTGATAGATTTCCTAGATTATATCATTTGGATAGAAGGAAGGAGAGTAGTGTGATGGAGAGAGGGGCGTGGGTAGACAATAGGTGGTTTTGAATATGGGATTGGGTTAGAAGTACTTGTTGGAATCACTCCTAAACTAGATTACAAGTGTTAGTGATTAATATGTAATAGTTAGCTTAATTAGGCCTTTATGTTTGTTATTAAGCTAAGGCTTGTGTAGAAGGCCCATGAGCCTTGGCCCAAGCCCATAAGAAGGGAAGGATGCTAGTAGTGTTGCCCTAGCTCCTTGCCCTATAAATAATCCTTGTAAACCCTCACTTGAGGGTTGGTTGTTCAATTCACACATTACTTTACGCATAACTCTTCTCACATATCAAACGTGTGTGTGTCTGTTTGTTCATCCGATCACCTTATCTTTCTTTCTTTCATATTGAGGCTTGTGTTACAAACATAGTGACCTAACAGTGGTATCAATCGCCAAATAGTTGGGTGAAAAGTTTTTTGTTTTTGAAGTTATTTTGGTTTTACGCGTAACATACGGTTTATAAACTTTTGCACGCATAAAAACTCATTTTTTACACTTTCCAATCCAAGATTCTTGTACTTTCAAGGTTTTTAGGTGTTAAAATCTCAGTTTTTGGCAAAAAGTTTCAAACTTTACGTGTATTTCATTATTTTTAAGCTTGATTTCAAACGTGTGTTCATTTCTACGCGTAACGTGTGTATAAGTTTTGGATCATCAAGTTTCACACTTTTGTGTTATTTTGATGATATTGAAGCTGTTTCATCACAAAAATCTGGTTTAGAAACACTTTGGGCTAAAATCTCAGTTTTTGGAAAATCCTACGCGTAACAAAACCCTAAAGTTACGCGTAAATTATCCGTGGCTTGATCTTCAGTTTTCTTGGTTTACTCAGTATTTTCTTGCTTGGATAAGCCTGAAAACACTTCGACTTTGGATATCGTTTACACTGTGATAGTGTAAAGGATTTTTTGGGCAAAACCCTAATTTTACGCATAAGCTCAAACTTATGCGTAGAACTCTTTACGCATAAGATTTTTCTTACGCCTAAGCCTTGTCTTACGCATAAGCTAATCCTACGCATAAGTTTTTTACGTCTAACTTTCAGTTTACGCCTAATCTTAGTGTTTCTCAATTCTTACGCGTAAGCTAATCCTACGCGTAACTATAATTTTACGCGTAAGTTTGGTGTTTTTACGTCTAAGCATTACTTTGCCTTAACTTGGTTTCTACGCCTAAGGACACTTCATCAACAACGTTTCATTCGACTACAAAGATCCATTTTACAACACAAGTTTTCAACATGTCTCAACCACCATACTCTAACTACTTTCCTTACACGTATAATCAACAACAACAACAACAACTCAGTCCACAACATCAACAATTCAATCAACAACAACAAATTTATCAATAACAATTTAACCAACAACATTATCCACAACAAGGAGCAATTCCACCTCAAATGGTTCAACCACCACCTAGTCTTCAAGTACAACCTTACACAAATTTTTACAATCAACTTCCATCCAGGAATACTATGAAGGAACCGTCTTGGTTTGGAAAGATGTGTGAAGCTCTTAGTAGCCAACAATCCATTCATGAGGCAGGATCACTTGATAGACCTCCAATGCTCACTCCCGGAAACTATGATTAATGGGTGATAAGGTTCTTTAGGTTCTGTGATCTAAAGAAGCCACATGGAAAGTTTTTAAAGAAGGTAATCATGGAAGGTCCATTTCATATGCCTACTGTCATTACACCCGGAGATCCAAATGCTACTCCACCAAGAGATGATGTCACCCACATTGCAACTCTTTCTGACCTCACTGCTGATGAACTTCTATATTTTGAAGCTGATGAGCTAGCAATGCAATACATCCTTTTGGGATTACCCAATCCAATCCTTTGAAGTGTTGATGCTTAAAAGACTGCTAAAGCAATGTGGGAACATATTCATCTTCTCATGGAAGGCACAACACTCAATCAAGAAGACATGGAATCCAAAATCTACTTGGCTTATGAACACTTCATGATTGAACCCGGAGAGACATTAGAGTCATATCATCATCGCTTCTCAGACATCATCAATGATTTAGATAAACACAACATCATCATGCCAAGAATTGCAGTCAACACTAAGTTTCTGAGTAGTCTTGGTCCTGATTGGGAAAAGTATGTCATTTTCATCCGGCAAGCTAAGAATCTTCATCATGCTTCATACGGATTGTTGTACGACTATTTGAAGCCCCACCAAAAGGAAGTTGACAGAGAAAGAGCTATCCGTGGACAACCTGCTTCACCTTCACTTCCGGACAATCAACAATTAGCATTGTGGGCTCAAGCTGGTTATCCTCAATTCCCGACCTCACAAACTGTACTCACGAATCCCTCTCAACTCACTGCTCAACCAACTGCAACAATCACACCATATGATCAATCAAAGCAACAATCTCAAGAAAATCAATTGGTTCCATACAACAACAACAATGATCAAGCACTTTACAGTGAATCTAATGAAGATGCAGAAGCTTTCGATGCATTGCAACAAGGGTTTGTCATGATTTCTAGAGCCTTCGGCCGATACTCTAACAAATCCAACAATCGAATTCATACCTCATCTAACACAAGAAATCAGGCTGTTGTTAACAATGGACGTGTTGAAGTTCAGAATCGTGGTAATGTTCGTCAGATGGGCGGTAGTCAAGGGTTTAATACAATGGGAAGGAATAACATGGGTGCTCCACAACAACAAAGGGCTCAAGTGGTTGAACATGGTAATGCTCAGAATGGGGTTAATGGTCTTCGTTGTTATACCTGTAATGAGAAGGGTCATCTGGCTAACGCATGCCCCAAGCCGAGGACCAGAGGCAGCGCTTATCACAAAGAGGCTTTACTCTTGGCTCTCAAGGATGAAGCTGGTGGAACTCTTACCAACAAGGAACATAGCTTCATGGCAGATGCAGATTCTGATGATGACATGGAGGACTTGCAGGCTAATGCAGCAGTGATGTTGATGGCACACATGCAAGCTCTCCACATGAGTGACACATGCCCAGTGTATGACACTGACGGCTTGTCTCAGGTACTGGATCAAACTTTACTCATTAATGATCTGATATCTCCGCCAACATCTACATCCGACAAGGATCAGAGTGTTCAACATGCACCGTCTACGTCTCATTCTGAAGATAATCAAATAGACCCCATAGTTATATTTGACGATCAAGATGACCTTATGGTTACCATTGATAATCAAGTTGACTCCGTGGTTATACTTGAGGATCTGACTAATGATCATGTTGAGACTCATGTTGAACAAGATGAACCTTCGTCTCATCTAGAAGTTGAGGTCATGACCTTAATTAAAGACCAAGAATCTTGATTGGTAATTTGCAAGCAATTAAAAGAAAAAAATGCACTGTTAACTAGAGATAATGAATGCTTAATTAGGCAACTCAATGTTTTCAAAATTCAAGAAAAACGTGAACAAGGTTTTGAAGTCGCTTTTGCTAAATCTCATCAAAACAAAAAATAACAAGAACGACAAATACGTGATCTAGTCGCATCCAAGAATGCTTTGTTGTCTCAAATAGAACAACTGAAACATGATCATACAAAACAAATTAACGCTCTCACTTTGGAAAATCAAAAAGCCAAGGCTGAGTTGTTAACTTGTCAAAAACAGTTCTCCGAGTACAAAAAGCATTCTACGAAATGAATAAATGACTATCTTGAAGAAATTGTCGACTTACAACACAAAATCGAAGAGTTTCGAACTGTTGTTTATAAACATGGTGAATCAATCACAACGATTCAAAAGTTTACTTTTAAACCAAATCCAAATGGATATGGACCAAATCTTGCTGATTACAAACCTAAGTTTTCAAACAGAGCATTCAAACAAAATCCTGAAGTTTACAGTGCAGAACATAGAGTTGATGATTCCATTATGAGTGTTGTTGAATATAATCGTCAAGAGAAATCAGATGCAGAAGACGAGAGTCGATCAAAATTAGAAAATGTTGTTTATAACAAACCATTTAACTATTCAAAAGCCGTCACTTTCGTTGCACAAAAGGATTTTTCTAACACACCTTGGGTTATCACACCTAATTCTGAGGGTCCCCTTTCCAATACTGCACAAATTAATGGTCCTTTTCCTTCACTCAGTGAAATAAAACCATTAGCCGAAAAATGTAAAGTTATAAAATATTTTGAAACATTCATTTCGGACATCAAAATTTTGGAACGTGAAATTGAATTTCATTCTAAAATAAAAGTTGAACATTTTCAATCGCCTCTTGCGCGTGTACAAAGAGATATTCTTTATAAAAGAATTTTACCTCATGTCCGAAATTTGAAAAATTGTGCTATTTATTGGGAAAGGGATTTTCACAAGGAGCTTGGACTTATGAAAAGAGTTTTCGAACAAACGGAAACATCAATTTCTAATACAAAACGTAAAAAGAAAATGTTACAAAAAGATGTTGATCGACTCTTGGAAGATGTTATCTCTGCTGATATCCATAATGTTGTGTTATTACATTCTATTGCATATGCATTTCATTATATCTCTGCTGATACTGTTGATTCTGTTGAAATTGTTGAGAATACTGATACTGTGTCACAAATCAAGTCTTTAAAAGATGAAACTGAACGTTTGTTAAACGAACTTTCCAACGCAAAACGTCGTCTTCAATGGTGTCAAAAAGATTGTCATAATCGTGAACTTGTTTGCAAAACAAGATCAACCAATTTCATACCAAAACTCTTTGTCCTAAACTTGAGCAACTGGATGACCAAAATGTGTCTTTGAAGTGTCAAATCTTAAAATATGAACAAGAAATTTCAAAAGTGAAAAAGGAATATAGCGTCATATTTGATTTACTCAAAAAGACTCGTGCTAAAGCGTCAAAAGATGTTGATAATCATCTGGCATATACCAAAGATGTTTTACGACGAGACGGACTTACTCGTTCTGAAAATCTAGATTTGTTACACAAAATCCATGATCTAAAGGCAGAGTTGGTGCTACGTAAGCAAGATAGGGATAGTAACACAAATGTAACTGCACAAAAACAGATTCAAAATGACTTTAGAACATCTCATGACAAACCACAAGAAACTAATGTGCTTCCCTCTACTGAAACAGGAATAGTTTCCTCTTTTCCCAACGTCCGCACTTCACAGCCTAGGAGCAATACAAGGAAGAAAAGGAAGTTGTGACCTAAGAAAAGAACAATAAAGAATGCTGAAGTAGAAGAACACCCTAGGACTTTGAATAAGATTCAAGTTGCACCCACTTTAGATATTGCGTCTGACAAATGTAATGGAAAAAGTGTTGTAACGAATGCTGAACCTTTAAGTACTTTTGATGTTAAGTTTGAAGCTTCTTGTGTTATAAGTCATCAAAGTATGCTTTCTGATTGTCATGACAAATGTGTTGCTAAAAATATCTTGTCTCGTTTACGGAATCCTAAGAAACGGAATACCTCTAGGCCCACTAAAGCTTCTAAGTATGTGCTTGGTAAACCACCCTCTATAGATTCTAAGAAACGCACTGATGTCCCTGTAGCTCCATTATCACCTCCAAGGAACGTAGTACCACCTAGTGCATTCACTAAGACTAAAGCAAAGACTAGTTGGAGATGGCAAAAATGGATACATAATACACTAGGATTTAAATGGATACCTAAAATCATTAATGTGTGTATTTCTCCTATAACTGCTTCGAAACCCTCTAACTCTTCGGGTTCCACATCTACTTCTATTCCATCTGTGTCGTCTGTGTGTAATGCAGGTGATACAGATCATCCTTTGGGTTATTGATAGCGGATGTTCCCGACATATGACAGGAAATCTCAAACTGTTATCAAACTTTATTGCAAAGTTCATTGGCACTGTCAGATTCGGGAATGATCACTTCGCAGCTATCATGGGCTACGGAGATACATCAATGGCAACATCGAAATTAGCAGAGTTTATTATGTGGAAGGTCTCGGTCACAATCTCTTCTCAGTCGGTCAATTTTGTGATGGAGATTTGGAAGTTGCTTTTAGGGATAAAACTTGTTTCATTCGTGATCTACAAGGAAATGATCTTATGTCTGATCAATGCACATCTAGTCTTTACACAATCTCAATGCAAGACATGATTGCTTCATCTCCCATCTGTCTACTCTCTAAGGCTACATCTACAAAATCCTGGCTATGGCACCGTCGTCTCTCACATCTAAACTTTCAAACCATAACCAACCTTGCTCGATACAAACTAGTTGAAGGTCTCCCAAGATTTCGGTATTCTAAAGATCACCTATGCTCAGCTTGTGAACAAGGGAAAAGCACTCGTGCTCATTTTCCTTCAAAGGTGGAATATAGCTCACAGCATGTGCTTCATCTTCTTCACATGGATTTGTGTGGCCCGATGCGCGTGTAGATGATTAATGGCAAACGCTACATCTTGGTAATTGTAGATGACTACTCAAGATGGACTTGGGTTTATTTTCTTTGAAGTAAAGATCAAGCTCCACAGATGATCATCACCTTTCTCACGAAAATTCAAGTTCAGCTCCGGAACACCGTCAGACAAATTCGAACAGACAAAGGAACTGAATTTGTGAATCAAACTCTTCGTGCATTTTATGAGAAAGTGGGAATTGAGCATCAAACATCTATTGCACGTACACCAGAACAAAACAGAGTTGTTGAAAGACGAAACCGAACGTTAGTGGAAGCCGCAAGAACGATGTTAATCAATGCTAAACTTCCGGATTACTTATGGGCTGAAGCCGTGTCAACTGCATGCAATACTCAGAATCGCTCAATGATTACCAATCGCCACAACAAAACACCTTATGAGCTTATCCACAACCATAAACCGAATCTTAAACACTTTCATGTATTTGGATCCCTTTGTTATCCGAATAATGATCGTGATGACTTTGGTAAGCTCAAAGCCAAAGCTGACATTGGAGTCTTTATAGGATATTGTGAAAATTCTAAGGGTTTCCGGATCTGGAATCGTCGTACAAAGCAGGTTATGGAAACGATTCATGGAAATTTCGATGAACTTACAGAAATGGCTTCTGAGCATAACATCTTGAAACCCGGTCACAACCGTTTAAACTTCCTCCAAACCCCATCATCAGCTGAATCAAGCCCCCAACTTACTCGTCAACAAATGGAAAAGCTATTTGCTCCGCTGTTTAGTGATGATATTGATGAACGTGCTCCAGGTGTATCTAATGTTTCCGCTGCTTAACCTTCTCATATTCCAATACCTGATACACCTGCTACAACAACTACTGTTGAAGAAGCACCACCAGTTGACTCTACAACAATAGTTGAACAAACTGCATCCAACGACGCTGAACCAGCTGATGATGTTCTGAACAATGAAGTACCCCCACCTGCAGATTTTGATCCAAATGCGTTTTTAACCCGTTTGCTAATGAAGCTGCTGCACCTAATGTTGCGGAATCATCTACAAGCCATTTGAATTCTCCCAATCTGCATAATGTATATCAATATCAACCTTCCACTTATCGTTGGACAAAAGACCATTGTCTAGAGAACATTATTGGCAACCCGTATCAACCAGTCGTAACGAGACAACGTCTTCACACAGATGGTGAACATGGCATTTATGCACTCACTGTCTGCCAATCTGAACCTAAAAACATTAAAGATGCAATGACCAAAGACAACTGGATTGAATCCATGCAGGAAGAACTCAATCAGTTTAAACGCCTTGAAGTATGGGAATTGGTTGAAAGACCAACAAGAGTCTTCGTCATTGGTCTCAAATGGATTTGGAAAAAAAAATTGGATGCTGAAGGAACCGTAATCAGAAACAAGTCACGTCTGGTGGCTAAGGGTTATAGACAGGAAGAGGGTATTGACTTTGAAGAATCATTCGCTCCGGTTGCTCGTCTTGAGGCTGTTAGGATATTTCTGGCGTTCGCTGCTCACATGAATATAACGGTCTTTCAGATGGACGTCAAAACTACTTTTTTGAATGGTCAACTGAAAGAAACAGTCTATGTCAGCCAGCCAGAAGGATTCGTTGATCCAGAGTTCCCGAACCACGTTTACAAATTGAAAAAAGCTCTCTACGGTCTCAAACAAGCTCCTCGGGCGTGGTACGATAAGTTATCATCCTTCCTTATTGGCAATAATTTCACCAAAGGTTCGGTCGATCCTACACTTTTCATACATTATCACGGGGAACATATTTTAATCGTTCAAATTTATGTGGATGACATCATTTTTGGGTCAACACATTTAAAATACTCAAATGCTTTTGCAAAACTAATGACAAAACATTTTGAAATGTCAATGATGGGTGAACTTACGTTCTTTCTAGGACTGCAAGTTCATCAATCACCCTGTGGTATTTTCTTGAGTCAGTCCAAATATGCCTTTGAACTTTTAAACAAATTTGGAATGCAACTGTGACACCTATGCCACTCCAATGGCACACACTAAGAAACTGGATGCTGATTTACATGGGAAATTGGTTGACCCTAACAAATACCGTAGTATCATTGGGTCTCTCATGTATCTAACAGCCAGTAAACCTGACATTGTATTTGCCGTATATCTTTGCTCCCGTTATCAGTCAAGACCAACTGAAACCCACCTCTCCGAGGCTAAAAGAATCCTCCGATACATCAAGGGAACCATTAACTTGGGGATCTGGTATCCGAAGGATTATGGTTTTGAACTAATAGCTTTTTCAGACGCTGATCACACAGGATGCTTAGATTCACGGAAAAGTACCTCAGGAGCATTACAATTTCTTGGTGATAAACTGGTGTCATGGCAATCGAAGAAGCAGGATTGTACATCGCTGTCCTTAACCGAAGCAGAATATGTAGCCATGTCGGCGTGCTGTGCTCAAGTCATTTGGATGAGAACACAACTCAAAGACTATGGTTACGTATTTGACAGAATCCCGATGTACTGCGACAATCGAAGTGCTATTGCGATCTCGTGCAACTCTGTTCAACACTTGAAATCAAAGCACATCGATCTTCGGTATCATTTCATCAAGGAGCATGTGGAACAGGGTAATGTTTAATTATACTTTGTGGGTACTGAATTCCAACTGGCAGATCTCCTCACCAAAGCCTTAGCTCCTGCTAGGTTTAATGAGTTGGTCCACCGGATTGGTATGCGGTGTTTGACTCCAGAGGAACTGGATGAACTTTTAAAACAGTCTTAAAACCAGTCGAACACCAAAACCTCATTTGTAAATATTTTCAAAAACAAAATACAAAATTATAAAATCTGATAAAACAACAAAAATATTCTTCCGTCTTTATTTCTTTTAACATGGCAAGTATAAATCTTCCGTCAACACTTTACTATTTCAAAATTCAGTATTTTTCTCTGTCAAGTGTTGAAGGGGAGAACGTAAATATTTTTCAGCTTCATAAAACCTTGTACTTGCATGTTACCATATCCCAATTGTGTCTTTGATTATGGTGGTCACATTTCTGGTTTACTGACACTCCTCGGGCTAAAATTTATAAAATTTCATTATTCCTTAAGTCAAAGGGGAGTGTCGTCAAGTATCTTTCCAAATGTATCTCGTTTGGTAACCAAAATGGAAGTTATGGGCGTTGGATGTAAATGTTTAAGGAGGAGGGACTAAATGTGTCAAATAATCAAAGTATTTTTTAATAAAACTTTTCAAAATGCATTAACTTCATAACATTTATTATCCAACTAACATAAACCTACGTCTAAGATTCACCCTTCAAAACAAGACTTTTGATCATCAATTTGTAAGTGAAATAACGTTCTTTGTAATCATCTAAGCATAGGTTTTGAATCTTTTTGAAAACCAACGGCTAGAAATTAATCTAGGAGTGATTTTGTGTTCTAGGCATAAGCGTATGAACACATAATCAAGTTTGAGTGTTTTGGTTAAAATGGTTGTGTCAAAACGTTTGTCTAATCACATTAATACCATTTCTATCATCAATACTCACCCAAAAACTCAAATTGGTTGATTTTAAAAGTTAGGGTTTATGCGTGAATTGGGTGTTTTCATGTGCGAGTGTTTCTGGTTAAAAGGATAGTTGCATGATGTTGCTTATATGATGAATTGATAATATCCAGGCTTAGAACTTGCCCAGAAACACCAATTATGTTATAATTGAAAATTAGGGTTTATGTTCTTAGTATTTGAGTATTTTTGATCCGCTTAGATTTTGATGTTAAAACTTGGATAAGACAACTCATTAGGCTTCATATACATTCCAGAAAAAGTTTGGTGTCAATCCTATGGCTAGAATTCTTAGTCGTAATTCTTGAATTATTAGGGTTTAAGTTTTACGCATAAGTAACTCTACGCGTAACTGTTTAACTGAGTTTTCATGTTTAGAACTGAAAAGTAATGAATGTATATGTTAATATTGGTGATATGATGAATTTATTTCAGGTTATTACGCATGAAAATTAAGAATCAAGGTTACTTGAACTTCTACGCATAAGGATCACCTTACGCGTAGAATGTTATGCGTAAGAGAAATCTTACGCGTAAGGTTCTACAATGGGGACTACGCGTATCCTGTTATGGATATGCATAAACAGTAAACTCTACGCATAAGGTTCACTCTTACGAGTAAGCCTTACGCGTAAGGTTCCATATACGCTTACGCGTAAGCTTTACGCCTAAGGCTCTCTTTTCCTACGCGTAATATTTCTTACGCGTAAGTCAAGACCCTACGCATAAGCTTATGCTTACGCGTATAACCACTCCTGTTTACGCATAAGCTTGCAAAACCTACGCCTAAGCCTAGTTTTAACCTAAATTATGAATTGTTACGCGTGCAAACTTGTAAATAAATAAATCATAACGCCATGAAACCAAAATTGTCACTAATAAGCTTAAATGTTTAATAAGTTGTGGAAAATAAGTGAAAAACTTGGACTTTAAAACTCAAAGTTAATCAACTCACGAAACTTATCACGACGTCTTTGGACTATTGGACTAACAAGTGACATTGGACTCGTAACAATAATCGACATATCACATTCAATAAATATAAAATAAAATCTACTGTTGACTAACGTAAAGTCTTTCGATATGTTGGTTCTTTTGGCTAAATATCTTTCAAATCACGACATGGACGCTCAAATGCAAAATGTTGAAGCACCAAATGTTCTTTATGTAGAAGATATCTTCCCTCATGGTTACCCAATGAAGATCGGAAAGAACAACCTTAGAGTTGATTTTGATAGTTTCACCTGCTCAGAGTCTTCTTGTCTGATTGCTGTGGACATTCTGAAGAATCACCCTTATCAGAACATGCTCACCAACTCTGCTACAGTGCCAGAGATCTACATTCACCAATTCTGGCATACAATGCGAAAAATCAAAGATCAAAATGCTGTGACGGTGACGCTCAACGACAAACAAGTCACCATCACACCAGCAGATTTAAGGGCTATTCTTCTTATTCCTGTCATCGAGCCAACTGAATACAATGCCACACCAACTGAAGAGGTCGTTCTACAATTCATGGTCGACATTGTCTATGACGAAGCTACAGGAGTAATCACAAAGCATTCATCCGTGGATCTTAAGAATATTCCCCAGCCATGGAGAACCCTCTACATTATGATTACCAAATCTGTTTCTGGACGTGATAGTGGTTATGAGCATCCCAAGCTCATGGAACTACAGATATTTTGGGTGTTGGTCAACATGAAACACATTGAATTTGAAGCTCTAACATGGGATGACATGATGTCTTTCCTCAAAAAGCTTGGCACCAAGATCCCATATATCAGATATACCAAACTGTTGATCCAAAGAGCTCTAGGGTATAATCCCGATATTCCCTTGAGACTCAATGACCCCAACAATCACTCCGCGTTGTATGAACCTACACTCACAGTCAGATTTAAGGAATCAAAAACAAAGAAACAAGGGGCAGTGTTGCCAGATCACCTTCTTACTGATGCGGTCAAAAAACTTTATTCATACAAAAGGTATCTGGTAGCGGTTGATGAAGGCAAAGTAGGTTTTCTTGATGAAAAGTCCTCTGGTACACCTACTAGGAAAACCAGGAGAGGCAGTGCAGGAAGCATTACGAGCACTGAGAGTCAGAGAAAGTTTCCTAAGAGGACACATGTTCTCAAAAGGAAAATTCCCTCTAAAGAAGCCATTCCAATTCCCAAGCCTGAACCTAAACAAAAGCTAATGGATGAAAGCTCTGAGGATACTGAATCAGACAAAGAGGTCATCTACTCTGAAACTGCAATCGATGACACTCAAATAGTAGCAAAACCTCCCAGTCCAAAAGCTGATAAAGGTAACGGGAAAAATCCAGTGCTTGAGCATGAAAAAGAAAGCTCAGATGAAGAGCCATTTGATGAGGAAAGAGACTATCAGAAGAAGTTGAAGAACCTCAGACTCAAGCATCTTGCCACAGAGTTCGAACAACAACAAATACGTGGCCCCGGAGGGTCAAGTGGTGGAGTCCAATCAACACCAATTCCTGATGCGGTTAATCAACCCGATAACGGAACTGGTGCCACCACCCACGAACAACAACAAAGGCAGATTGAGGATTCTATCAATTATGACTTTGAGGAACCAGAAAGAGAGAAGTCTGAGAAGACTTCTGATGAAGATGCTGCTGCTAAAGAAGCTCAAGCTAAAGCAGATGAAGAAGCCAGGATCAAGGCTGAAGAATTGGCTAAGTCTGGACAAGATGACGAAGTTGATTATGATGATTTTCTTCTAGACAGCCCAGCACTCTCCAAGGAAGTAACATCTGAGCCAACAAAAGACCCTGAGTCTCCTCATGTCTCATCATCATCAGACTCGTCTTCTCACTCTTCACTTCCACCATCCAAAGGCACAACCAAATCTACATCCAAGTCAGTGAAGAAACAAACCGACTCTTGGATATCCTGGGCTAAGACAAAGATTGTCAATGCTGTCAAGCAAGTCAGGAAGAAAGACGTAACCAACAAAAAGCTGAATCAACTCGCTGACAATATCAATCTTCTACATGACGAGAAAGACAAGATGTCAAGTGAAAGGGAGTATATCTAGAAGTTTATGCAACGTGATGTCCAAGGGGAACTGAACGAGATGATTAAGGGATATACTCACAAGTTCCTTCTCAACACTGTTCCTGGCGTGACAAGAGAAATGTTCAACAGACAACTCTATCCGAATCTCATGCAATTGGCTAAGCAAACTATAAGATCAACACCTCTAACCGTAACAATCAACCCAACTGATCCTATAGTATTCTCCGATGCTGAATTGGTTGCCAGGCTGGTAACGCAAATGTCAAAACGATCTGCAACATTTACTTTTGACGATGGTAAAATGTTTGACGCTTTGCTGGAATACCAACTCAAAACAGCATGCAGAGTCGAAGCTGAAAAGCCTAAGCGTCTAAGAGACGATGACGACAAGGATAAGGATAAAGATAAGGAGCCTAAGCGTCCAAATAAATCTGGTGAACCCTCCTCTATGCCACCACCACCCCAAAGGACTCCAACACAAAGATAATCCCCTCCATGCTCTTCTGCTGACAAACCTCAGGACTCTGAGTCACCACCCCAGACAGAGAAAACCGGTGATCATTTCGAATACACTGGTGGTGACGATGAGGACGTCCCTGAGCCCCAACAACAACCCACCTCTCCTGACACAGCAAAGAAACCAGCATCCTCATCTAGGCCAAAAAAGAAGAAGAAGACAAAGACCAATGTTGTCTCATGGCTAGAAGACGATGACACCAAATATGACTGGTTTTCTAAACTTGTTGATGCTACTCCCTCTCTACCTGAAGGTCAAGATATGGTAGAAGGTCGAACATTGGAGCATGATAAGTTACTTCAAGAAAAGTTTCGGGTGAAGAAGATGACCAAGTCAGAGTTGAAACGCATCAAGAATGAAGCTTTTCAACTGTTCAAAGACAGCTCAGAAAGTGCTATTGAAGTTTAATATCATCTTGAAAACATAGCACGAGCCATGTCTAACAACATCGATTGGCTAACCCTGAAGCGAACATTGACTTCACCAGAAAAGACAAGGCTCCATACTACACAGACTGGACCAGACCTCTACCTACCATTGGCCAACCAAATCAACCTAAGATTCCATTCCGCTACTTCTTTAACAAAGACCTGGAATTTCTTCTACATGGTAGCGATGTGTCTAAGAAATACGCTACATCACTTACACTTCCGTTCCCGGCAGCCATGTACTCCAACTGCATAGCCATCGAGGAAAAGGCTACTCACATGTTTGCCAACAGCGTGGAAAAGTATGACCTTGACGCGATGTATGGGATTCACCATTGGCCTGAATGCCGAAGAATCTTCTACAAAAGCTGCCAGGTTCAAAAGTCTACACATGAAGTGTATAGTGATAAAGGGATCGTTGCTGTTAAGCATGTAACTCTCGCGTCTAAATGGGACTACACATTTCTCAAGACAATCATGGTCAAAAGACTAGACGAAGAGGACTATGTTTTCTGCGAAGCGGACTTTCAGAATTTGTCTCTCAACGACATTGAAGATCGGTATCTTGCCAAGGTACAGGGAAGAATGAGACAATTCTCGACTGAAATCAAACGTGAATACATCAAGTCCTTGCTCATCTTCATCAGAAGTATAGTGATCCAGGAACATGTAGAAGACTTGCAACTTGCCGTGGAATCGTATCAGCCACGTATGTTGGAATCACTCCTAAACCTTAATTCAAGTGTTTGTTACTCATATGTAATAGGTAGCTTATTATGGCCTTTATGTTTGTTTAAGGTCAAGCTTATGTAGAAGGCCCATAAGCTTAGGCCCATGTCCAATAAGGAAAAGGGAAGGAGTGGGAGTGTTGCCCTAGCTCCTTGCCTATAAATACTCTTTTAAACCTTCATTTGAAGGTTGGCTGTTCAATATTTCTCTTTCACTCTCACCTACGCGTAACCGGCTAAGTATATCGTGTGTGTGTGTGTTTAATATTGTTCATCCGCCTCTCTATTTCTTTCTATGTTGCTTGTGTTGTAAATCTAGTGACCTAACAGTGGTACCAATCGCCTAAATAGTTGGGTGAATCGTTATTTCTTGAAGTGGGTTTTGGTCCTACGCGTAGAATAACAAGATACTTTGGTTCGCTTAAAAACTTGTTTTTTACACTTTTTAATCCAAGATTCTTGTACTTTCAACGTTTTAAGGTGTTAAAATACTTGTTTTTGGCAAAAAGTTTCAAACTTTACGCGTGGATTTAAGTTTTTAAGCTTGTTTTTGTTCGTGGGTGAAGTTCTACGCGTAACCCGTTTAGCTATTTTGGTTCATCAAGGTTCACACTTTTGTGTTATTTTGGTACTATTAACGCTATTCCATAACAAAAATCTGGTTTAGAAACAAATTTGGGCATACTCATTTTTACGAGTAAGATTACGCGTATCCAAACCCTAATCTTACGCGTAACTTTATCCGTGGTTTGATCTTCAGTTTCGTGGTTTACTCCGTGTTTTCTTTCTTGGATAAGCCTGAAAATACGTCGACTTTGGATATCTTTTGCACTGTGAAGTGTAAAAGATCACTTGGGATAAAACCCTAAACTTACGCATAAGCATAAAGCTTACGCGTAGAAATCCTACGCATAAGATTCATCTTACGCCTAAGCCAAGTCTTACGCATAAGGTAATCCTACGCATAAGTTTCTACGCCTAACTTTGTGTCTACACATAACTTTAGAGTCTTTTCCATACTTACGCGTAAGCTAAATTCTACGCGTAACTAGTGATTGTTACGCGTAACTTTGGTGTTTTTACGCATAAGTGCTACTTGGATTATTGTGATTTCTACGCCTAAGGACACTTCAACAACTAAGGTTCATTCGACTACAAAGATCCATTTTTACCAACACAAGTTTTCAACATGTCACAATCACCATACTCTAACTATTTCCCTTACACTTATTCTCAACGACAACAACAACTAAGTCCACAACATCAACAATGGAATCAACAACAAGCAATTTATCAACAACAATTCAATCAACAACATACTCCACAACTTGGAGCAATTCCTCCACCACAAATGGTTCAAACACCGCAAAGTCTTCAAGTTCAACCCTACACAAATGACTTCAATCAACATCCATCAAGGAACACTATGAAGGAACCCACTTGGTTTGCAAAGATGTGTGAAGCTTTAAGTAGCCAACAATCAATTCATGAGGCTGGATCACTTGATAGACCTCCAATGCTCACTCCAGGAAACTACGATCAATGGGTGATAAGGTTCTTTAGGTTTTGTGATCTGAAGAATCCACATGGAAAGTTCTTAAAGAAGGTTATCTTGGAAGGTCCATTTGAGATGCCTACTGTCATTGTACCCGGAGATCCTAATGCAAATCCACCAAGAGATGAACAAACGAACATTGCTAATGTTGCAGATTTAAATCAAACAGAACTTCTACAGTATGAAGCTGATGAGCTTGCAATGCAATATATCCTTTTAGGATTACTTAACCCAATTCTTCGAAGTGTTGATGCTCAAAAGACTGCAAAGGAAATGTGGGAACATATTCATCTTCTTATGGAAGGATTTGTACTCAATCAGGAGGATTTGGAATCCAAAATTTATTTGGCTTATGAACACTTCATGATTGAACCTGGAGAGACACTAGAGCCTTATCATCATCGATTTTCAGAAATCATCAATGATTTGGATAAACACAACATCATCATGCCAAGAATTGCAGTGAATACTAAGTTCCTGAGTAGTCTTGGTCCTGAATGGGAGAAGTATGTCATTTTTCTCCGTCAAGCAAAGAATATGCATCATTCTACATATGGATTGTTGTACGATTACTTGAAGCCTCATGAAAAGGAAGTTGATTGGGAAAGGATTCTCCATGCTCAAATTGCTCCACCTACACAACCGGAAAATCAACAACTTGCCTTATATGCTCAACAAAGTTATCCTCCTCAACAAGCAACTCAACCAACTGCCTCAGTCACACCAAATGATCAATCACAGCAACCTCAACAAAATCAATTGGTTCCTTACAACAACAACAATGATCAAGCACTTCATAGTCAAACTAATGAGGAATCTGATCCGTTCGAAGCATTGCAACAAGGATTTGTTATGATTGCTAATGCTTTTGGTCGTTATACCAACAAATCCAACAATCGTATTCGTTCCTCATCTAATACACGCAATCAGGCTGTTGTGAACAATGGACGAGTTGTAGTTCAGAATCGTGGTTATGGTCGTCAGATGGGCGGTGGTCAAGGGTTTAATGCTATGGGTAGAAACAACAACAGAGCTTGATGAGTGTGTAAATACTCATCATTTTTGGTTAAATCTGAACTGCAAAACGTCTAAAAATGCTCAGAAATGCATCAAAATACTGAAAATATTCCAAAATTGCATTTTATATGTTTCAGATGCAAAATGTTCAAAATCAGATGAAAAATGAGCTAAGTTTGCATAATTGGCAGTTTCAGTCCCCCAAGTTTCAAAAATTGTCAGAAATAGTCCCTGAGCACATAATTTCAAAAGAAAAATCACCAAAGGTCCTTTTAAAATCATAAGTTGTCAAAATTAGTCCTTTGGTGAAAAATGTCAAAAGTTTTGAGAAATTACAAGTTTGGTCCTCCAAGTTTCAAATTTGGCAAAATTGGTCCCTGGAAATTTGAAAATGTCAGCTTTGGTCCTTGTATTATTGACACTTGTCAATTTCAGCCCTTGGAACAACTTTGCATAATTGGCAGAATAGGTCCCTGAATTTTCAGAAATTACAAATGAAGTCCTTGTATTCTAAACCCTTTAAACACACCTTTGGACTTGTCAAAACCTATATGACCCCTGCCACTTACCCTTTTGGACCCTTACAACTGGACCCCCTCCTTTTTATATTACCAGTCAAACCCCCCTTTTGACTTCTCCTACCCGCCCATTTTAAATAATAGAACCTGTCACGGGTTCTCCCCTTCCCCTTCATCACCACACTCCTGCAACCCTTCCTGCAACACTCCATCATCATCCCACTACCCTCCACCTCACCCCAAGCCAAAGATCATTTAATACCCCATTCTACCAAACACTCAACCCACAAACTGTTAAAAACAGTTTTGGCGCCAAAATGCATAAATGGCCAAGATCACTTGTATACATCCAATGGTTGATATTATTGCTGGGATTTGAAGAGAGAGGTGAGAGAAAGACAGTTTTGGGTATAAAAGAGAAGGAAGACAGAGAAGGAGAGGAGTACTTAGTTTATTTTTTAGGATGTATGTCGTTTTAATCTTAACATGTCTTAAATAGTTCTAAATTGTAATTTCAAGTTGATTTTGTATCAAACTCAGTAGTTTCATTGTATTAAAACTCTTACCAAGTTTCAATTCAAGTGTTAGTTCACTTTTCATATTTTTTGTCCACTGTTGCAATTTTGAGTTTCAATTGCTTATGTTCAAATCTCTAGCAACTCAGTTTTAATCTCATGTAAGCTTACATAAGCTTATAATAGCTTTTTGTAAACCTGTAATCAAGTTTCAAGCATCTCTAGAATCTGGTCAACAAAAGTCAAAATGGGGCAAATCTGATGCAGGAATGGAATGGGTTGATTCAGACATGTTCTTGGGGTTGAATTAGAAGCAATGGGTTGGTTTATATAGGTTAGTGGTTACTGTGGTTCTGGTTTGATTGATGGCAAGCCATTGTGGCTAGGGACTATATGTAAGTTCAAGCTCACCTTTTAGCATAATCTGTTTTTGTAGCCATAGCTAGTTCTAATATGTTCATTAAGTAGTGTTTATGTTATTTAGACTCAGTTTGATCATTAAAAGAAGCTGGTTCATTGTCTAAATCAGTTTTGAGTACAAATCAGTCAAGAAGAGGGTGTTTGGATTTATAGCTTAAAATGTGTTTGAGGTGTATCCAGTGATAACTTCTTATTGTTTCATGCTTGTTAAGCTCAGTTGAGCTCATATCAGCCATAAAAATTGCATCTGCTACTTCAACAGTCAAAGATTACATCTAACTGTCTTAACTTGCCCACTGTTGAGATTTTTGATAACCAATCTCTTGATTTGTGTTTAGAATTATTAAACATTGCTTGCAGTGAGTTCATTACATCATATTACATCATTATCAGCCTAAAAATTGGATTCAAATTCCATTTTGGTCAAAGTTCATAACTGTTGTCAAAAGTCAAAATCTGAAAAAGCCATTTTGAGCTCAGTTGGAAGGAATTTTCATGAGCTCATTTTTGAGCCACATAAAGTGAAACTTGGCATTTTAAAAAGTTCAGCTAGTGTCCTTTCTTATCATCATTTTTGTGGGATTTTACAAATTTTCTATAAGCTGCAAACATCTTCTCTTTTAGGTCCTTTTTGCCCTGTTCATAAGCTCAGCTTAAGCTGAGTTTTTCTCAGTTCTTTGCAAGCTTGCACAGAGCTCAAAACTGCTTGTCTAAGTCTAGTTTTTGGTGTACTTGATCTCAGCCAGGTCTAGGATAGGTTCCAATTGCTGGTTTTCAGTTTTAGCTTAATTTGTAGCTTATGCTTGTGCCCAAAGTAGGCACCCAGAACCTGTTTTTAGCTTATTAACTCAAAACATCAAATCTGTGTAATCAACTATCCAGAGGTTAAAAGCAGTTTAGACTTGTTGCATTTTGGTTATTTTAGCCTATTTTAGCTTGTGTAAACAGTTGGTGGCTTGTTTTGTTCATTTAGCTTATTCAAGTGCTTATTTATAAGCCCTTGGCTTAGCAGTTCCAAATTCTTCCATACAACCTACTGTTTTTCCATTTTTCCTAGTTTCCTAATATTATTTTAGAGTTTTCCTGAAATTTTCATATTTTTCCAAGCTTGTTTGCTATTTTTCTTAATTTAAATTAGTTTTTAAGCATTTTTAATTAGCATTTAATACAAAAAATTAAGAAAAGTCTCAAAAAAATAATTTTTCATTTTTCTTAAGTTAAGATAAATATAAAAAGCCAAAAAAATATTTTTCCATATTTTTCTTAGTTAAATTTGTATTTTTAAGTAATTTAATTAGTTTTTAATACTTTTTAATTCCTAAAAAGTAGAAAAATAATCAGAAAAATACAAAAATAGTTTTGAAAATTCTCTTTTGTTATTTTAGATTTTTCCAAGTCATAATTTTATTTTTCTAGCTTCATTTCATATTTTCTTGTATTTTAGGCTAATATTAAATAGTTAAAAATAGTTTTTAATTAATAATAATTAGGTAATTAGTTATAAAAATAATTTTCTTTTTCTATAAATTTTCTTTTATCATTAGGTTTGTAAAAATATCATTTTCATATTTTTAGGGTCAATATTGTGTAAGTTTCACATTTTTATTTGTACGTCGCGTAATTTTTAATTTCAGTTTTATAAAAACATAAAAACAAAAACATCATTTTAAATATAGTGATAGCGTTTATTTAATATTTTTTTTATCTTTTTAAAGCTCCTTTAATTTGCATTTAAGCCGTTGTAATTTGTTGGCTATTTCTGTAGTCGTAATAATCATAATCCTTTTATCCGTTCAAATTTCTCGATCACTATACGTTTGGTGATCCATTGCATAGCTCGCTGGGACATAACGACCCGGGGAAACCCTATACTCCTCAGATCTTCATTGCATTCGTCCTTAAGCTGTTTTAAGTTTCTTACAGTTGGCCATTCACAAGTGGTCAGCTTGCGTGAGAAAACTTGACGGTTTAGCACGGATCAGTTGTCCATTGAGAAACGCAGTTTTGACATCCATCTGATAGACCGTCATATTTATATGAGCCGCGAACGCGAGAAATATCCGAACAGCCTCAAGACGAGCGACCAGAGCAAAAGATTCTTCAAAGTCTATTCCCTCTTCCTGACGATAACCCTTAGCAACTAGACGTGACTTGTTTCGGATTACGTTCCCTTCAGCATCCAATTTATTTTTCCGAATCCATTTTAGACCAATGACGTAGACCCCTGTTGGTCTTTCAACCAGTTCCCATACTTCAAGACATTTGAATTGGTTGAGTTCTTCTTGCATGGATTCAATCCAGTTATCTTTTGTCATTACGTCTTTAATGTTTTTAGGCTCCGATTGGCAGACAGTGAGTGCATAAATGCAATGTTCACCATCTGTATGAAGACGTTGTCTCGTAACGACTTGTTGATGTGGGTTGCCAATAATATTTGCCAGAGGATGGTCTTTTGTCCATCTATGTGTGGAGGGTTGATGTTTGCAGATTCTAAGGATTCAAATGGTTTGTTGATGATTCCGCGACATCAGGTGCAGCAGTGTCATCAGCAAACGGGTTAAAGAACGCATTTGGATCAAAATCTGCAGGTGGGTGTACTTCATTCAGAATATCATCAGCCGGTTCATCAGTGTTGGAAGCGGTGTCTTCAACTGTTGTGGTGGAGTCAACTGGTGGTGCTTCTTCAACAGTAGTTGTTGTAGCATGTGTATCAGGTATAAGAGTATTATCAGGTTGAGCAGCGGAAACATCGGATACACCTGGAGCACGTTCATCTATATCGTCACTGAACAGCGGAGCAAATAACCTTTCCATTTGTTGACGAGTGAGCTGGGGGCTTTGTTCGGCTGATGATGGGGGTTGAGGGAAGTTTAAGCGGTTGTGACCGGGTTCTAAGCTGTTATACTCAGAAGCCATTTCCGTAAGTTCATCAAAATGAGCATGAATCGTTTGCATCACCTGTTTTGTATGACGATTCCAGATTCAGTAACCTTTAGAATTCTCACAATATCCAATAAATACTCCAATGTCAGCTTTGGCTTTGAGCTTTCTAAAATCATCACGATCATTATTTGGATAGCAAAGGGATCCAAATACATGAAAGTGTTTGAGATTCGGTTTATGGTTGTGGACAAGTTCGAAAGGTGTTTTGTTGTGGCGTTTTGTGATCATAGAACGGTTTTGAGTATAGCATGCAGTAGATACAGCTTCTGCCCACAAGTAATCTGGAAGTTTAGCATTGACTAACATTGTTCTTGCAGCTTTCACTAACGTTCGGTTTCGTCTTTCAACGACTCCGTTTTGTTCAGGTGTACGTGCAATAGATGTTTGATGCTGAATTCCCATTTTCTCATAAAATTCACGAAGGGTTTGGTTAACAAATTCAGTTCCTTTGTCTGTTCTGATTAGTCTGACGGTGTTGCGGAGCTGAATCTGTATTTTTGTGAGAAAGGTGATTATCATCTTTGGAGCTTGGTCTTTCCTTTGAAGAAAGTAGACCCAAGTCCAGCGTGAGTAGTCATCAACAATTACAAAGATGTAGCATTTGCCATTGATCGTTTGCACGCGCATCGGGCCACATAAATCCATGTGAAGAAGATGAAGCACATGCTGAGAGCTGTGTTCCACTTTTGAAGGAAAATGAGCACGAGTGCTTTTCCCTTGTTCACAGGCTAAGCAAAGGTGATCTTTTGAATACCGGAATCGTGGGAGACCTTCAACTAGTTTGTGTCGAGCAAGGTTGGTGATGGTTTGAAAGTTTAGATGTGAGAGACGACGGTGCCATAGCCAGGATTTTGTTGATGTTGCCTTTGAAAGTAAGCAGATGGGAGATGAAGCAACCATGTCTTGCATAAAGATAGTGTAAAGACTAGAATTACGCGAGCCAGTCATAAGGTCATTTCCTTGTAGATCACGAATGAAACAAGTTTTCTCCCTGAAAGCAACATCCAAATCTCCATCACAAAACTGACCTACTGAAAACAGATTGTGACCGAGGCCTTTCACATAGTAAACCCTGCTGATTTCGATGTTCCCATTGATATAGTCTCCGTAGCCCATAATAGATGCGAAGTGATCATTCCCGAATCTGACAGTGCCAATGAACTTTGCAATAAAGTTTGATAACAGTTTAAGGTTGCCTGTCATGTGTCGGGAACATCCGCTATCAACAATCCAGAGAATGATCTGTATCACCTACAGTACACACAGACGACACAGATGGAATAGAAGTAGATGTGGAACCCGAAATGTTAGGGGGTTCCGGAGCAGTGATAGTAGACATACACAAATTAATAAGTTTAGGCATCCATTTAAATCCTAGTGTGTTATATATCCATTTCTGCCATCTATAACTACTATTTGCTTTTGTCATTGTGAATGCACTGGGTGGTACTACATTCTTAGGAGGTGAAACTGGAGCTACAGGGACAGCAATGCATGCCTTAGAATCTAAAGAAGGCGGTCTACCAAGCACAGACTTAGAATGATTATTGGGCCTAGAGGTATTCCGATTCTTAGGATTCCGTAAATGAGAGATTATAGCTTTAGCAACACATTTGTCATGACAATCAGAATTCATACTTTTACGACAAAAAACACAAGGTGCATCAAACTGAATATCAAAAGTACTTAAAGATTTAGCATTCGTTACATCACTATTTCTATTACATTTGTCAGACGTAATATCTATAGTGGAAGCAACGTGAGTCTAATTCATAGTCCTAGGGTGTTCTTCTACTTTAGCATTCCTTATTGATCTTTTCTTAGGTCGCAACTTCCTATTCTTCAATTGAGTGCTCCTAGGATGTGAAGTGCAGACGTTTGGAAAAGACGCAATTATTCCTGTTTCAGTAGAAAGAAGCACGTTAGCAACTTGTGATTTGGCAGTAGGGATTCTAGGTTCACGATTACTAAGTGTTACTGGTGCTAATCTCTTAATGATGGTTGGCGAAAGTTGTTCATACTTTCCTAACATTTCTCTTAACTTAGAAATAGTGTGAATCAAATCTTGATTTTCAGAACGAATATTACCAGCAAAATTCATGACTTCTCTAGTGTGAGCAAGATAGTGATCAAGTTCGTTTGATGCTTCATGACGAGTCTTATTGAGTAAATCAAATATAACACCATATTCCTGTTTAACTTTTACAAGTTCTTGTTCATATTTTGAGATTTGACTTTTCAAATACACGTTTTGATCATCCAGTTGCTCAAGTTTAGGATCAGTAGATTTTGCACGCAACTGAGCGATTTTCTTTTGAAAGCCAAGTTGTTGATTGTGAATATCTTTTTCACACCAATTAAGACGACGTTTTGCATTGTAAAGTTCGTTAAGTAATCGTTTGTTTTCAGCATTTAAAGACTCGATCTGAAGCACATTATCAGTATTTTCAACGGTTACCACAGAGTCAACATTATTAGCAGAGATATAATCAGATGCATGTGGCAAAGAATTGAATAACACAACATTATGGATATCAGCACAGATAACATCTTTCAAGAGTCAATCAACATCTTTTCTCAACATTTTCTTTTTACGTTTAGTATTAGAAATAGATGTTTCTGTTTTCTCGAAAACGATCTTCATTACTCCAAGTTCCTTATGAAAGTCCCGTTCCCAAGACAATGCACAAATTTTCAAATTCTTAACATTTGGTAAGAGATTTTTCTGAAAAATGTCTCTTTGTTCTCGCGCCAGAGGCGATTGAAAATGTTGAACTTTGATTTCAGAATGATATTCTATCTCATGTTGTAAAGTTTTGAGGTCATCCATGAAAATGTCAAAATATCTGAGAATTTTGCGATTTTCAGGTTTTGATTTACTTCATTGATGGAAGGTAAAGGACCATAAATTTGTGCATAATCTAGTTTGGGATTAACATTAGAAGACTCAGGTGTTTTGATGATTACCCTTGGTGTGTTAGAAGAATCCGTTGGTGTGACAAAAGTGATTGGTTTTGAATAATTAAAAGGTTTGTTGTAAACAACAGTTTTTAATTTTGATCGACTCTCGTCTTCTGCATCTAATTCCTCTTGACGATGATATTCAACAACACTCATAACAGAATTATCAATTTTATATTCTGCACTGAAAACTTCAGGATTTGGTTTGAATGCTTTGGTAGAAAGCTTAGGTTTGTAATCAGTAAGATTCGGTCCATATCCATTTGGATTGGGTTTTAGAGTAAACTTTTCAATAGCTGTGACCGACTCACCATGTTTATAAACAACAGTTTTAAACTCTTTAAGTTTGTTTTGCAAGCCGATAATTTCTTCAAGATGATCATCTATTCGTTTTGTGGAATGCTTTTTGTATGCAGAGAACTGTTTTTGACAATTTAACAACTCATCCTTAGCTTTTTGATTTTCCAAGGTGAGAGCGTTAATTTGCTTTTTATGTTCATGTTTCAGTTGTTCTATCTCAGACAACAAAGCATTCTTCGAAGCTGCTAGATCATGCATCTGTCTCTCTAAATATTTTTCGTTTTGATGAGATTTAGTAAAGGATGCTTCAAAACCTTTTTCACGTTTTTCTTGAGTTTTGAAAAAGTTGAGTTGCTTTTGTAAACATTCAAAATCCTTGGTTAACAGCGCATTTTTACTTTTTAAGTCCTTATTTAATGCAAAACATGTTTCAATTTGGGATTGCTGGTCTTTAAGTAAGAGAGCAAGATCTGGATGAGGCAAAAGTTTGGCTTGTTCAACAGAAGTCACAACATGATCATTATTTAGATCCTCAAGTATAACCACGGAGTCAGTTTTATTATCAAAGGAAACCATAAGGTCATCTTGATCATCAAATGTAACTACAGGGTCTATTTGAAAATCGTCGGAATGAGATGTAAATGACTCATTTTGAACATTCTGAGCCTTGCCGGATTCAGATGTTGGCGGAGATATTAGATCAGAGATAAATATGGTTTGTTCGGGTACCTGAGACAAGCCATCAGTGTCATACACTGGGCCTGTGTCACTCATGTGTAACTCATGCATATTAGCCATCAACATAACTGCTGCATTGGCCTGCAAGTCCTCCATATCATCATCTGAGTCTGCATCTTCCATAAAACTCTGTTCTTTGTTTGTGAGAGTTCCACCAGCTTCATCCTTAAGGCCAAAAGAAGAGCCTCTTTGAAATAAGCACTGCCCTTAGTCCTCGGCTTTGGGCATGCATTAGCCAGGTGTCCCTTCTCATTGCAGTTGTAGCATCGAAGACCATTCAACGCATTCTGAACATTTCCCTGTTCCACCACTTGAGCTCTGATCCGTGCTAAACCGTCAAGTTTTCTCACGCAAGCTGACCACTTGTGAATGGCCAACTGTAAGAAACTTAAAACAGCTTAAGCACGAATGCAATGAAGATCTGAGGAGTATAGGGTTTCCCCGGGTCGTTATGTCCCAGCGAGCTATGCAATGGATCACCAAACGTATAGTGATCGAGAAATTTGAACGGATAAAAGGATTATGATTATTACGACTACAGAAATAGCCAACAAATTACAACGGCTTAAATGCAAATTAAAAGAGCTTTAAAAAGATAAAAAAAATATTAAATAAACGCTATCACTATATTTAAAATGATGTTTTTGTTTTTATGTTTTTATAAAACTGAAATTAAAAACTACGCGACGTACAAATAAAAATGTGAAACTTACACAATATTGACCCTAAAAATATGAAAATGATATTTTTACAAACCTAATGATAAAAGAAAATTTATAGAAAAAGAAAATTATTTTTATAACTAATTACCTAATTATTATTAATTAAAAACTATTTTTAACTATTTAATATTAGCCTAAAATACAAGAAAATATGAAATGAAGCTAGAAAAATAAAATTATGACTTGGAAAAATCTAAAATAACAAAAGAGAATTTTCAAAACTATTTTTGTATTTTTCTGATTATTTTTCTACTTTTTAGGAATTAAAAAGTATTAAAAACTAATTAAATTACTTAAAAATACAAATTTAACTAAGAAAAATATGGAAAAATATTTTTTTGGCTTTTTATATTTATCTTAACTTAAGAAAAATGAAAAATTATTTTTTTGAGACTTTTCTTAATTTTTTGTATTAAATGCTAATTAAAAATGCTTAAAAACTAATTTAAATTAAGAAAAATAGCAAACAAGCTTGGAAAAATATGAAAATTTCAGGAAAACTCTAAAATAATATTAGGAAACTAAAAGTATAAAAATCCCAGTTATAACACATTCAAAGTGTAAAAATAAACATGCA
>BPTQ01000002.1:47066408-47197414 GCA_019973895.1 Chrysanthemum seticuspe
GTAGGATGATGGCAGTTTCCATAATCCTCAAAAGATCCAGTACGGACCAAAATAGCATCTAAGTATGTTCTAAAGAGATTTTAGCGAGCCGGATACTGGGTAGAAGAGCTTTTTCTACGAGGAAAATAGAAAAGAGGACTCACGTAGCTTCGAAAACTTTGTGATTTCTTTTTCGAATGCCTTCGTGGGTAAGATCAACGGGGGCTGACCCTGAATGGGAAACTCGAGTACACGCTACGTTCACTAAAACGATAGCCACGTCAGAACCCCGTTGCGTTTTGATTCGTAAAAGTCGGTTAGGTGATGCGTTCGTTTTGATACTGACTTCGAGTTTGGGTAATGTGGTGATGTCTTTTTCTTAATAATCAACACCACATACGCAAACTCTTCAAAGCCGGTATGGAGTAGAACTGGTTTACGCACCACATATGCCTAGTGAGCCGAGAGTTTATAGAGAAACGTTTTGTTCTACGTTTCGGCTCTAACGAGGCAACCCAAGAGGAGGATGTTCTTAAACTGACAGATGATCAGCAGCCAGGTTCTCAGCTCCTTTTTTATCACGAATAATGATATCAAATTCTTGTAGGAGGAGAACCCAACGGAGCAATCTCGGCTTTGCATCTTGTTTTGCAAAGAGATATTTGAGAGCCGAGTGATCCGTATACACCACGCATTTGGTCAAGATGAGGTATGGCCGAAACTTCTCAAACGCATACACCACAACTAATAATTCTTTTTCTGTAGTGGTGTAATGGGTTTGAGCTTCAGTCATAGTTTTGCTTGCGTAGTGGATTGGCTGAAAATGCTTAGTTTTGCGTTGCCCCAAGACTGCACCGATAGCAAAATCACTTGCATCGCACATGAGCTCAAAGGGTAAGTCCCAGTCGGGGGCAACTAGAATGGGTGCTTCCGTAAGCTTTTTCTTTAGTGTTTCAAAAGCTTCGATGCACTCAGGAGAAAAGATAAAAGGAGCATCTTTTTCGAGAAGATGGGTCATAGGCCGAGCGATTTTAGAGAAATCTTGTATGAATCTACGATAAAACCAGGCATGACCTAGAAAACTCCTAATACCTTTGACGGTAGTAGGATGAGGCAATTTAGCAATAACATCAACTTTTGCTCTATCTACCTCAATCCCATTTTTAGAAATCTTATGGCCAAGGACTATGCCTTCTTTGACCATAAAGTGGCTCTTCTCCCAATTTAGACATAGATTGGTGTCTTCACACCGTTTAAGCATTTTGTCTAAATGGGAGAGACATGTCTGAAATGAGTCCCCAATGACCGAGAAGTCATCCATAAACACCTCCATAGTTTCCCCGATCATGTCGTGGAAAATTGCCATCATACATCGTTGGAACGTGCCAGGAGCATTACATAAGCCAAAAGGCATACGTCTATAGGCAAACGTTCCGTATGGGCAGGTGAATGTGGTCTTTTCTTGATCCAGCGGATCAATGGGGATCTGAAAGTAACCCGAGAAACCATCAAGGAAACAATAGTACTCGTTCCCTGCTAATCTCTCAAGCATCTGGTCCATGAAGGGTAGAGGAAAATGGTCTTTACGGGTGGCTTCGTTTAACTTGCGATAGTCAATGCACACACGCCACCCCGTAACCAATCGAGTCGGAATTAACTCGTTTTCTTCATTCGTGACAACAGTAATGCCACCCTTTTTTGGAACGCAATGAATGGGACTGACCCAAGGACTATCAGAGATCGGGTAAATTAAACCGGCATCAAGAAGTTTGAGAACCTCTTGTTTGATAACCTCATGAATCTTAGGATTCACCCTTCTCTGATGTTGGACTGCTGGTTTGAAGTCATCCTCCATTAAGATTTTGTGAGTACAGAACTCAGGGTTGATACCCTTAATATCGGAGAGTTTCCAAGCAATTGCTTGCTTGTGTGACTTCATGACCTTTATGAGAGCAGTTTTCTCCTCCTCAGTTAAGTCTTTAGCAATTATGACGGGTAATTTATCATCACCCTCCAAGAATGCATACTCGAGATGAGGAGGTAGGTCCTTAAGTTCAACCTCGGGAAATTCTTCAGTAGATGTTTGTACTGATTTGATTTCCTCAATCGTGATCTCTTTCGGAGGGAGTGAAGGTAATGGATCTTTATTAAGCAATTGCTCAAGATAAAGAATATCCCCCTCTGAATCATAAACACCATCAATTCCAGGCGGAATTGATTCATCAGTAGCAAGAAATTCATCGATCTCTTCCAGAAGGAAGTCACCTCCCTCAAACGGAGTGAGAGAGGGGGAAGAGTCGGCAATGATAGGTTGAGAAGATGTGGTGGGATTCCCACCCACAGAATTATGAAGATAACCAAGAAACTCTTGAGAGTACTCCTCTGAAGCAATATCAATTAAATCAACTCGATTAATTGATTCAGTGTCATAATTTGAGGAGTACCTCGAAGTTTGATCGAGGTTAAAGGTAACAGCTTCATTACCCACACGTAAAGTGATCTCTTGCTCAAATACATCAATAAGAGCACGGCCCGTCCTCAGGAATCCCCGCCCAACAATGAGAGGAACCCGAGGATCAGCATCGAAATCAACAACCACAAAGTCAGCTGGAAAATGGAACTTTCCTACTTTCACAAATACATCCTCGGCGATGCCAAGAGGACGCGAGATAGAACGATCTGCAAGCTCAAGAGTCATGCAGGTAGGAATAAGTTCCGGAAGAGAAAGTTTCTTCCATACTGAATACGGCATCAGATTGATGCTTGCACCAAGATCGGCAAGGGCAAAGCATTCAATCATCCCAGGAAAAACACAAGGAAGAAGAAATTTTCCGGGATCTCCCAGCTTCTCGGGAAGCTTCTTTAACAAGACTGCTGAGCAATTCTCATTCAAAGGAGTCTTAGCCATTTCAAACAGCTTTTCCTTGTTGCTCAACATGTGTTTCAGAGTAGATGCAAACTTGGGCATCAACATGATGGCATCCGCAAAGCTTATGTCAAAGTGTAGCTCTTGGAAAATTTGAAAGAATTTTTCCATTTGATGACTAGCTTTCTCGCGGAGCTTTTGCTCATGTAAACGTGAGGGGTAAGGAATAGAAGTTTTGGATTTGGGGTTACCAACTGGAGGTTCAAAAACAACTCCAGGTTTGGTTTTCGGGACAACCTGAGGATGGACATTGCTGGTACTTCCGTTATTAGTAGGAAGTTCCTTGTCCTTTGTCGCCTCAGGTTCACTTTCCACTACCTTCGGGAGAGAAGAAGAAGAGGTAGTAGGAATAGCGGGTCCATCATAAGAAGCACCACTTCTGGTTGTGATCGCCTTTGCATCGCCCCTCGGATTAGCGATCGTGTTGCTAGGTAAAGTACCTGAGCCCGAGGGTCGATCATTTAAAGACTTCTTAATGTCAGAAATCTGGCTGACCAACAACCGATTCATTTCCTCTTGGGATTTCATGAATTGTTTCAACAACTCATCAGATGATGGTCCAGTTGGAACAATGGCTTGAGTTTGCACAGGAAAATTCTGGCCTCTATTGTTAGGATTAGGGCCTTGATTCTGAAAATTTCCTTGATTATTGGCATGAAAATACCCTTGGTTGAAATTTCCCTGACCTGGGTTTCTATTGAAATTTCCTTGATGTTGGAAATTTTGATTCTGATTCTGAAAACCGTTGTTTGGACTGAAATTACCTTGGTTTTGAAAACCTTGGTTTGGTCTATTTTGATTCTGATTACGGTTTTGATTGAAACCAGGAGGTCCAGGGTAGTGGTTAGGACGGTGGTTCGGGTCTACAGGAGCACGATATTGATTGCCTCCTTGATTAGAAATCCCGCCCACAGCATTAGCTTCAAAAGGGTTACCATCGGTGGCCATACAGTTGTAATAAGCATGGGGGCCACCACAGGTAACACAGACTTCCACTTTCTTAACTTCAGCAGGAGGTGAAGTTTGTGGAAAAGAGACTTTCTTTTGGTTGGAGAGAACCAAAGCTTGAATAGCTTCCGTGAGTTTGTCAATCTTAGCATCGGTGCTAGACTGACTCACGGGCGATGAAGAAGAAGAAGGACCAACACTGACTTGGGAAACAACCGGCTTGCTTCGTGCAGTGCGGACTTTAGACTTGTTTTCGATTATCGCTAAAGCTTCTTTGACAGTTTTGCTTAGGAAATTTCCTCCCGCGGAGGAATTGAGAGAATCTTGATCAGATTGACTCACTCCATTGTAGAAAGTATCGAGTTGCATCAACTCGGAGAAACCATGGTGAGGACATTTGCGAAGCAATTCCTTAAAACGATCCCACGATTCACTGAAGGGTTCATCAAACTTCTGAGTGAACTTGATGATTTCATTTTTAAGACTCGTGGTTTTGGAAGGTGGATAGAATTCATTCACAAATTTCTTCACCAGATCTTCCCATGTCTCAATAGACTGAGGGGGTTGTTTTTCAAGCCAAATCCGGGCTTGCCCCTCAAGAGAAAATGGGAACAGAAGAAGCTTAACAGCATCAGTAGGGACATTCTTATACTTGATGGTAGATGCAATCTTGTTAAACCATCGAATATGAACATGAGGATCATCCCGCTCAAAACCGTAGAATTGATTTGAGGTTACAAGATTCAGTAACCCGGTCTTGAGTTCAAAGTTTTCAGCCACAATGGCTGGTACAACGATAGCATCTCCATACCCGTCGATGGGTGCCTGGAGAAGCTCACACATAGGGCGTTCTTCCGCCATGATAACGGAAGTAGTGTGAGCAGTCCGGATCTCAGATCCGACTGATGGAGCAGAAAGTCTACGGATACGCCTTCTTGGAATCTTGATAAGCTCACGAAATGGGCTCACAGATCTAGAAGAGCGAGTGCGCATACACTAGAGTTAACTCTAAGGAAACTCAGAGTTAAGGAGAGAAATGGAATTATGAAGACGTTTTATAAAAATGGGGTGAGAAGAATCTTTATGGGTTTTCTGGTTCTGACAAGTAGATATCACAACAAAATCAATTAACACAAAATCGAGGCAAAACAACAGTGAACTTGAACCAATAATCACAAGATGAATGGCTTCTTTGAAAAAGGTACACCAATCACAAGGACACAAAGGTACGTTTTAAATCTTTTGTTCGGGAACTTATTATGGTCGCACCCCCAGTTAGGTAGTGCACTGCCTTGGTTTGCGGTGGTAATCTTTTAAGTTGTTATTATTAAGAAAACGACAAATCTTTTTGTATTTTTATTTTTTTGATACATATATAGAAACAAAAGGAAAATATTTTTGTGTTTTATACGTTTTTAGCTGTTTTTGGGTTTTTGGATTTTTTATAAAAATATGGATATATATATATAGATGATAGATGGATGATATAAACAAATGAGTGAGTATTCAAACTACTAATCTGCTAGACGGAGGATAATCAGCACAGCTCCCCGGCAGCGGCGCCAAAAATTTGATCCGTGCTAAACCGTCAAGTTTTCTCACGCAAGCTGACCACTTGTGAATGGCCAACTGTAAGAAACTTAAAACAGCTTAAGCACGAATGCAATGAAGATCTGAGGAGTATAGGGTTTCCCCGGGTCGTTATGTCCCAGCGAGCTATGCAATGGATCACCAAACGTATAGTGATCGAGAAATTTGAACAGGATAAAAGGATTATGATTATTACGACTACAGAAATAGCCAACAAATTACAACGGCTTAAATGCAAATTAAAGGAGCTTTAAAAAGATAAAAAAAATATTAAATAAACGCTATCACTATATTTAAAATGATGTTTTTGTTTTTATGTTTTTATAAAACTGAAATTAAAAACTACGCGACGTACAAATAAAAATGTGAAACTTACACAATATTGACCCTAAAAATATGAAAATGATATTTTTACAAACCTAATGATAAAAGAAAATTTATAGAAAAAGAAAATTATTTTTATAACTAATTACCTAATTATTATTAATTAAAAACTATTTTTAACTATTTAATATTAGCCTAAAATACAAGAAAATATGAAATGAAGCTAGAAAAATAAAATTATGACTTGGAAAAATCTAAAATAACAAAAGAGAATTTTCAAAACTATTTTTGTATTTTTCTGATTATTTTTCTACTTTTTAGGAATTAAAAAGTATTAAAAACTAATTAAATTACTTAAAAATACAAATTTAACTAAGAAAAATATGGAAAAATATTTTTTTGGATTTTTATATTTATCTTAACTTAAGAAAAATGAAAAATTATTTTTTTGAGACTTTTCTTAATTTTTTGTATTAAATGCTAATTAAAAATGCTTAAAAACTAATTTAAATTAAGAAAAATAGCAAACAAGCTTGGAAAAATATGAAAATTTCAGGAAAACTCTAAAATAATATTAGGAAACTAGGAAAAATGGAAAAACAGTAGGTTGTATGGAAGAATTTGGAACTGCTAAGCCAAGGGCTTATAAATAAGCACTTGAATAAGCTAAATGAACAAAACAAGCCACCAACTGTTTACACAAGCTAAAATAGGCTAAAATAACCAAAATGCAACAAGTCTAAACTGCTTTTAACCTCTGGATAGCTGATTACACAGATTTGATGTTTTGAGTTAATAAGCTAAAAACAGGTTCTGGGTGCCTACTTTGGGCACAAGCATAAGCTACAAATTAAGCTAAAACTGAAAACCAGCAATTGGAACCTATCCTAGACCTGGCTGAGATCAAGTACACAAAAAACTAGACTTAGACAAGCAGTTTTGAGCTCTGTGCAAGCTTGCAAAGAACTGAGAAAAACTCAGCTTAAGCTGAGCTTATGAACAGGGCAAAAAGGACCTAAAAGAGAAGATGTTTGCAGCTTATAGAAAATTTGTAAAATCCCACAAAAATGATGATAAGAAAGGACACTAGCTGAACTTTTTAAAATGCCAAGTTTCACTTTATGTGGCTCAAAAATGAGCTCATGAAAATTCCTTCCAACTGAGCTCAAAATGGCTTTTTCAGATTTTGACTTTTGACAACAGTTATGAACTTTGACCAAAATGGAATTTGAATCCAATTTTTAGGCTGATAATGATGTAATATGATGTAATGAACTCACTGCAAGCAATGTTTAATAATTCTAAACACAAATCAAGAGATTGGTTATCAAAAATCTCAACAGTGGGCAAGTTAAGACAGTTAGATGTAATCTTTGACTGTTGAAGTAGCAGATGCAATTTTTATGGCTGATATGAGCTCAACTGAGCTTAACAAGCATGAAACAATAAGAAGTTATCACTGGATACACCTCAAACACATTTTAAGCTATAAATCCAAACACCCTCTTCTTGACTGATTTGTACTCAAAACTGATTTAGACAATGAACCAGCTTCTTTTAATGATCAAACTGAGTCTAAATAACATAAACACTACTTAATGAACAGATTAGAACTAGCTATGGCTACAAAAACAGATTATGCTAAAAGGTGAGCTTGAACTTACATATAGTCCCTAGCCACAATGGCTTGCCATCAATCAAACCAGAACCACAGTAACCACTAACCTATATAAACCAACCCATTGCTTCTAATTCAACCCCAAGAACATGTCTGAATCAACCCATTCCATTCCTGCATCAGATTTGCCCCATTTTGACTTTTGTTGACCAGATTCTAGAGATGCTTGAAACTTGATTACAGGTTTACAAAAAGCTATTATAAGCTTATGTAAGCTTACATGAGATTAAAACTGAGCTGCTAGAGATTTGAACATAAGCAATTGAAACTCAAAATTGCAACAGTGGACAAAAAATATGAAAAGTGAACTAACACTTGAATTGAAACTTGGTAAGAGTTTTAATACAATGAAACTACTGAGTTTGATACAAAATCAACTTGAAATTACAATTTAGAACTATTTAAGACATGTTAAGATTAAAACGACATACATCCTAAAAAATAAACTAAGTACTCCTCTCCTTCTCTGTCTTCCTTCTCTTTTATACCCAAAACTGTCTTTCTCTCACCTCTCTCTTCAAATCCCAGCAATAATATCAACCATTGGATGTATACAAGTGATCTTGGCCATTTATGCATTTTGGCGCCAAAACTGTTTTTAACAGTTTGTGGGTTGAGTGTTTGGTAGAATGGGGTATTAAATGATCTTTGGCTTGGGGTGAGGTGGAGGGTAGTGGGATGATGATGGAGTGTTGCAGGAAGGGTTGCAGGAGTGTGATGATGAAGGGGAAGGGGAGAACCCGTGACAGGTTCTATTATTTAAAATGGGCGGGTAGGAGAAGTCAAAAGGGGGGGTTTGACTGGTAATATAAAAAGGAGGGGGTCCAATTGTAAGGGTCCAAAAGGGTAAGTGGCAGGGGTCATACTAGGTTTTGACAAGTCCAAAGGTGTGTTTAAAGGGTTTAGAATACAAGGACTTCATTTGTAATTTCTGAAAATTCAGGGACCTATTCTGCCAATTATGCAAAGTTGTTCCAAGGGCTGAAATTGACAAGTGTCAATAGTACAAGGACCAAAGCTGACATTTTCAAATTTCCAGGGACCAATTTTGCCAAATTTGAAACTTGGAGGACCAAACTTGTAATTTCTCAAAACTTTTGTACATTTTTCACCAAAGGACTAATTTTGACAACTTATGATTTTAAAAGGACCTTTGGTGATTTTTCTTTTGAAATTATGTGCTCAGGGACTATTTCTGACAATTTTTGAAACTTGGGGGACTGAAACTGCCAATTATGCAAACTTAGCTCATTTTTCATCTGATTTTGAACATTTTGCATCTGAAACATATAAAATGCAATTTTGGAATATTTTCAGTATTTTGATGCATTTCTGAGCATTTTTAGACGTTTTGCAGTTCAGATTTAACCAAAAATGATGAGTATTTACACACTCATCAATCCCCCACACTAAACTATTGCTAGTCCCTAGCAATCTTTTGAGAAAAACTTAATGGATTTGAATCTCTTTACCAAAAGCCATTACTTCTGGAGTAGCCAAATGTTTTAGTTCAAGTAAGAACCATGGTACACCGATAACCATGTGATTTTGAGCAAACCACCAGCTTCCAACGGATTTGATTTGTCTTTACCAGAAGCCGTTTGCTTCTGGACTAGCCAACTCTTAGATAAATTATCAATATTATCTTTGGTGAGCTGATTACCAATTATGGTTTTTCCACTGCCTTTACCACAAGCCATAAACTTGCGGGTTAGCCAACTCTTCACTTTTTAGGATATGGTGAGCTGAATACCATACAATTTTGGGCAAATTGCAAGCCGTCAACGGATTTGAGATATCTTTACCAAGAGCCGTTTGCTCCTGGATTATCCAATCCTTTAGTTTATTAGACAAGGCGGACTGATAACCAATTAAGTAAGTGTAGAACACTTACTCCAAAAAAAAATTTGGCCAAAAACGGGGGAATTAGGCGGTATATTTACATGATAACCACACTTAGAAATGAATATTGCCCTCAATATTCAAAGTACCGGCGGTTATGCCGAAACTGAGAACGTAAAAGGGAAATACTACGGCCATTATTTAGAAAGATGATTTTTTTTTTTTTTTTTTTTTTTTTTTTTTTTTTTTTTTTGAAAACTTATATACAACAGCGGGGGGCATCTCCCCCACACTAGGGTGGTAGAAAGTAGAAAGAAGAAGCTAAACTGTCAAGTTTTGTCACACAAGCTAGCCACTTGTGAATGGCTAACCGTAACAAACTTCAGACAGCTCAGAAATATGGGTGACAACCCATATGGCATGCTACTGTTTTTGATTTCCGAGTCGCTAGCTTGACTCGATCCCCGCATTCATTGGTTCATGGGGAAAGTTTGTAAATCCGGGACAACCACAGGAGGAATGTCCTCTCCAAAATAATGCTTCACTCGATGACCATTCACTTTAAAATTAGGACCATCGGGTTGAGATAACTCAATGGTACCATAAGGATAAACCTTAGCGATGGTAAATGGTCCAGACCAGCGGGATTTTAATTTTCCCGAGAAAATCTTCAATCTTGAATTGAAAAGAAGGACTCGATCACCAACGTTGAAAACACGGTTTTTGATTTTTGAGTCATGAATCTTCTTTGTCTTTTGTTTGTAGATCAAAGAGTTCTCGTATGCTTGATCACGGAGTTCATTTAATTCATTCATTTGAACTTTCCGATGATCACCAGCTGTCTGAATATCAAAGTTGGCATGTTTCAAGGCCCAGTATGCCTTGTGCTCGAGCTCAACCGGCAGATGACATGCCTTCCCGTACACTAGCTTGTATGGAGTGCACCCGATGGGTGTTTTGTAAGCTGTACGGAAGGCCCAGAGTGCGTCATCTAGCTTATCCGACCAAGAGGCACGGTTTTCACCAACCGTCCTCTCAAGAATTCTCTTTATCCCCCGGTTAGAAACTTCCACTTGCCCACTTGTTTGTGGGTGGTACGCAGTAGAGAGACGGTGAGTTACACCATACTTCTGCATGACTCTATCAAATTGGCCATTGCAAAAATGCGTACCACGATCAGTGATTATGGCTCGTGGAGTTCCAAACCTAGCAAATAAGGATTTTAAGAATTTCACAACAACTCGGGCATCGTTGGTGGGTAAAGCTTTAGCTTCAACCCATTTTGACAAGTAGTCAACGGCCACGAGTATGTATTTGTTACCACGGGAAGAAGGAAATGGCCCCATAAAGTCAATGCCCCAGATGTCAAAAATCTCACACACTTGAATGGCGTTTTGCGGCATTTCATTTCTTTGTGAGATATTCCCGTGACGTTGACAAGCGTCACAGGTTTTGACAAATTCATGGGCATCCTTGTAGATCGTGGGCCAATAGAATCCGGAATCAAACACCTTCTTGGCGGTGTAGTTGGGGCTATGATGTCCCCCAGTAGGTCCAGAATGGCAAGCTTTGAGAATGTCAATAGCTTCCTGACCATATACACATCGCCGGATGACTTGATCCGCACAAATTTTGAACAAGTAGGGGTCGTCCCAGAAGTAATGTTTCACATCTTTAAAGAATTTATTTTTCTGTTGGGACGACATCCCTTTCACCACAAAGTTACCCGCATGGTAATTTGCAAAGTCAGCAAACCATGGGGTAGAAGAGTCTCCACGAAAAGAAACCACATTGAGTGTTTCGAGAGGAAATGTTTCATTAATTTCCTTTTTCTCGAACACATTTTGGTGAGGGTTCTCTAATCGGGACAGATGATCAGCAGCCAGGTTCTCAGCTCATTTTTTATCACGAATAATGATATCAAATTCTTGTAGGAGGAGAACCCAACGGAGCAATCTCGGCTTTGCATCTTGTTTTGCAAAGAGATATTTGAGAGCCGAGTGATCCGTATACACCACGCATTTGGTCAAGATGAGGTATGGCCGAAACTTCTCAAACGCATACACCACAGCTAATAATTCTTTTTCTGTAGTGGTGTAATGGGTTTGAGCTTCAGTCATAGTTTTGCTTGCGTAGTGGATTGGCTGAAAATGCTTAGTTTTGCGTTGCCCCAAGACTGCACCGATAGCAAAATCACTTGCATCGCACATGAGCTCAAAGGGTAAGTCCCAGTCGGGGCAACTAGAATGGGTGCTTCCGTAAGCTTTTTCTTTAGTGTTTCAAAAGCTTCGATGCACTCAGGAGAAAAGATAAAAGGAGCATCTTTTTCGAGAAGATGGGTCATAGGCAGAGCGATTTTAGAGAAATCTTGTATGAATCTACGATAAAACCCGGCATGACCTAGAAAACTCCTAATACCTTTGACGGTAGTAGGATGAGGCAATTTAGCAATAACATCAACTTTTGCTCTATCTACCTCAATCCCATTTTAAGAAATCTTATGGCCAAGGACTATGCCTTCTTTGACCATAAAGTGGCTCTTCTCCCAATTTAGACATAGATTGGTGTCTTCACACCGTTTAAGCATTTTGTCTAAATGGGAGAGACATGTCTGAAATGAGTCCCTAATGACCGAGAAGTCATCCATAAACACCTCCATAGTTTCCCCGATCATGTCGTGGAAAATTGCCATCATACATCGTTGGAACGTGCCAGGAGCATTACATAAGCCAAAAGGCATACGTCTATAGGCAAACGTTCCGTATGGGCAGGTGAATGTGGTCTTTTCTTGATCCAGCGGATCAATGGGGATCTGAAAGTAACCCGAGAAACCATCAAGGAAACAATAGTACTCGTTCCCTGCTAATCTCTCAAGCATCTGGTCCATGAAGGGTAGAGGAAAATGGTCTTTACGGGTGGCTTCGTTTAACTTGCGATAGTCAATGCACACACGCCACCCCGTAACCAATCGAGTCAGAATTAACTCGTTTTCTTCATTCGTGACAACAGTAATGCCACCCTTTTTTGGAACGCAATGAATGGGACTGACCCAAGGACTATCAGAGATCGGGTAAATTAAACCGGCATCAAGAAGTTTGAGAACCTCTTATTTGATAACCTCATGAATCTTAGGATTCACCCTTCTCTGATGTTGGACTGCTGGTTTGAAGTCATCCTCCATTAAGATTTTGTGAGTACAGAACTCAGGGTTGATACCCTTAATATCGGAGAGTTTCCAAGCAATTGCTTGCTTGTGTGACTTCAAGACCTTTATGAGAGCAGTTTTCTCCTCCTCAGTTAAGTCTTTAGCAATTATGACGGGTAATTTATCATCACCCTCCAAGAATGCATACTCGAGATGAGGAGGTAGGTCCTTAAGTTCAACCTCGGGAAATTCTTCAGTAGATGTTTGTACTGATTTGATTTCCTCAATCGTGATCTCTTTCGGAGGGAGTGAAGGTAATGGATCTTCATTAAGCAATTGCTCAAGATAAAGAATATCCCCCTCCGAATCATAAACACCATCAATTCCAGGCGGAATTGATTCATCAGTAGCAAGAAATTCATCGATCTCTTCCAGAAGGAAGTCACCTCCCTCAAACGGAGTGAGAGAGGGGGAAGAGTCGGCAATGATAGGTTGAGAAGATGTGGTGGAATTCCCACCCACAGAATTATGAAGATAACCAAGAAACTCTTGAGAGTACTCCTCTGAAGCAATATCAATTAAATCAACTCGATTAATTGATTCAGTGTCATAATTTGAGGAGTACCTCAAAGTTTGATCGAGGTTAAAGGTAACAGCTTCATTACCCACACGTAAAGTGATCTCTTGCTCAAATACATCAATAAGAGCACGGCCCGTCCTCAGGAATCCCCGCCCAACAATGAGAGGAACCCGAGGATCAGCATCGAAATCAACAACCACAAAGTCAGCTGGAAAATGGAACTTTCCTACTTTCACAAATACATCCTCGGCGATGCCAAGAGGACGCGAGATAGAACGATCTGCAAGCTCAAGAGTCATGCAGGTAGGAATAAGTTCCGGAAGAGAAAGTTTCTTCCATACTGAATACGGCATCAGATTGATGCTTGCACCAAGATCGGCAAGGGCAAAGCATTCAATCATCCCAGGAAAAACACAAGGAAGAAGAAATTTTCCGGGATCTCCCAGCTTCTCGGGAAGCTTCTTTAACAAGACTACTGAGCAATTCTCATTCAAAGGAGTCTTAGCCATTTCAAACAGCTTTTCCTTGTTGCTCAACATGTGTTTCAGAGTAGATGCAAACTTGGGCATCAACATGATGGCATCCGCAAAGCTTATGTCAAAGTGTAGCTCTTGGAAAATTTGAAAGAATTTTTCCATTTGATGACTAGCTTTCTCGCGGAGCTTTTGCTCATGTAAACGTGAGGGGTAAGGAATAGAAGTTTTGGATTTGGGGTTACCAACTGGAGGTTCAAAAACAACTCCAGGTTTGGTTTTCGGGACAACCTGAGGATGGACATTGCTGGTACTTCCGTTATTAGTAGGAAGTTCCTTGTCCTTTGTCGCGTCAGGTTCACTTTCCACTACCTTCGGGAGAGAAGAAGAAGAGGTAGTAGGAATAGCGGGTCCATCATAAGAAGCACCACTTCTGGTTGTGATCGCCTTTGCATCGCCCCTCGGATTAGCGATCGTGTTGCTAGGTAAAGTACCTGAGCCCGAGGGTCGATCATTTAAAGACTTCTTAATGTCAGAAATCTGGCTGACCAACAACCGATTCATTTCCTCTTGGGATTTCATGAATTGTTTCAACAACTCATCAGATGATGGTCCAGTTGGAACAATGGCTTGAGTTTGCACAGGAAAATTCTGGCCTCTATTGTTAGGATTAGGGCCTTGATTCTGAAAATTTCCTTGATTATTGGCATGAAAATACCCTTGGTTGAAATTTCCCTGACCTGGGTTTCTATTGAAATTTCCTTGATGTTGGAAATTTTGATTCTGATTCTGAAAACCGTTGTTTGGACTGAAATTACCTTGGATTTGAAAACCTTGGTTTGGTCTATTTTGATTCTGATTACGGTTTTGATTGAAACCAGGAGGTCCAGGGTAGTGGTTAGGACGGTGGTTCGGGTCTACAGGAGCACGATATTGATTGCCTCTTTGATTAGAAATCCCGCCCACAACATTAGCTTCAAAAGGGTTACCATCGGTGGCCATACAGTTGTAATAAGCATGGGGGCCACCACAGGTAACACAGACTTCCACTTTCTTAACTTCAGCAGGAGGTGAAGTTTGTGGAAAAGAGACTTTCTTTTGGTTGGAGAGAACCAAAGCTTGAATAGCTTCCGTGAGTTTGTCAATCTTAGCATCGGTGCTAGACTGACTCACGGGCGATGAAGAAGAAGAAGGACCAACACTGACTTGGGAAACAATCGGCTTGCTTCGTGCAGTGCGGACTTTAGACTTGTTTTCGATTATCGCTAAAGCTTCTTTGACAGTTTTGCTTAGGAAATTTCCTCCCGCGGAGGAATTGAGAGAATCTTGATCAGATTGACTCACTCCATTGTAGAAAGTATCGAGTTGCATCAACTCGGAGAAACCATGGTGAGGACATTTGCGAAGCAATTCCTTAAAACGATCCCACGATTCACTGAAGGGTTCATCAAACTTCTGAGTGAACTTGATGATTTCATTTTTAAGACTCGTGGTTTTGGAAGGTGGATAGAATTCATTCACAAATTTCTTCACCAGATCTTCCCATGTCTCAATAGACTGAGGGGGTTGTTTTTCAAGCCAAATTCGGGCTTGCCCCTCAAGAGAAAATGGGAACAGAAGAAGCTTAACAGCATCAGTAGGGACATTCTTATACTTGATGGTAGATGCAATCTTGTTAAACCATCGAATATGAGCATGAGAATCATCCCGCTCAAAACCGTAGAATTGATTTGAGGTTACAAGATTCAGTAACCCGGTCTTGAGTTCAAAGTTTTCAGCCACAATGGCTGGTACAACGATAGCATCTCCATACCCGTCGATGGGTGCCTGGAGAAGCTCACACATAGGGCGTTCTTCTGCCATGATAACGGAAGTAGTGTGAGCAGTCCGGATCTCAGATCCGACTGATGGAGCAGAAAGTCTACGGATACGCCTTCTTGGAATCTTGACAAGCTCACGAAATGGGCTCACAGATCTAGAAGAGCGAGTGCGCATACACTAGAGTTAACTCTAAGGAAACTCAGAGTTAAGGAGAGAAATGGAATTATGAAGACGTTTTATAAAAATGGGGTGAGAAGATGAATGGCCGCACCCCCAGTTAGGTAGTGCAAAACACAAAATGGGGTGAGAAGATCAATTAACACAAAATCGAGGCAAAACAACAGTGAACTTGAACCAATAATCACAAGATGAATGGCTTCTTTGAAAAAGGTACACCAATCACAAGGACACAAAGGTAAGTTTTAAATCTTTAGTTCGGGAACTTATTATGGTCGCACCCCCAGTTAGGTAGTGCACTGCCTTGGTTTGCGGTGGTAATCTTTTAAGTTGTTATTATTAAGAAAACGACAAATCTTTTTGTATTTTTATTTTTTTGATACATATATAGAAACAAAAGGAAAATATTTTTGTGTTTTATACGTTTTTAGCTGTTTTTGGGTTTTTGGATTTTTTATAAAAATATGGATATATATATAGATGATAGATGGATGATATAAACAAATGAGTGAGTATTCAAACTACTAATCTGCTAGACGGAGGATAATCAGCACAGCTCCCCGGCAGCGGCGCCAAAAATTTGATCCGTGTTAAACCGTCAAGTTTTCTCACGCAAGCTGACCACTTGTGAATGGCCAACTGTAAGAAACTTAAAACAGCTTAAGCACGAATGCAATGAAGATCTGAGGAGTATAGGGTTTCCCCGGGTCGTTATGTCCCAGCGAGCTATGCAATGGATCACCAAACGTATAGTGATCGACAAATTTGAACGGATAAAAGGATTATGATTATTACGACTACAGAAATAGCCAACAAATTACAACGGCTTAAATGCAAATTAAAAGAGCTTTAAAAAGATAAAAAATATTAAATAAACGCTATCACTATATTTAAAATGATGTTTTTGTTTTTATGTTTTTATAAAACTGAAATTAAAAACTACGCGAGGTACAAATAAAAATGTGAAACTTACACAATATTGACCCTAAAAATATGAAAATGATATTTTTACAAACCTAATGATAAAAGAAAATTTATAGAAAAAGAAAATTATTTTTATAACTAATTACCTAATTATTATTAATTAAAAACTATTTTTAACTATTTAATATTAGCCTAAAATACAAGAAAATATGAAATGAAGCTAGAAAAATAAAATTATGACTTGGAAAAATCTAAAATAACAAAAGAGAATTTTTAAAACTATTTTTGTATTTTTCTGATTATTTTTCTACTTTTTAGGAATTAAAAAGTATTAAAAACTAATTAAATTACTTAAAAATACAAATTTAACTAAGAAAAATATGGAAAAATATTTTTTTGGCTTTTTATATTTATCTTAACTTAAGAAAAATGAAAAATTATTTTTTTGAGACTTTTCTTAATTTTTTGTATTAAATGCTAATTAAAAATGCTTAAAAACTAATTTAAATTAAGAAAAATAGCAAACAAGCTTGGAAAAATATGAAAATTTCAGGAAAACTCTAAAATAATATTAGGAAACTAGGAAAAATGGAAAAACAGTAGGTTGTATGGAAGAATTTGGAACTGCTAAGCCAAGGGCTTATAAATAAGCACTTGAATAAGCTAAATGAACAAAACAAGCCACCAACTGTTTACACAAGCTAAAATAGGCTAAAATAACCAAAATGCAACAAGTCTAAACTGCTTTTAACCTCTGGATAGCTGATTACACAGATTTGATGTTTTGAGTTAATAAGCTAAAAACAGGTTCTGGGTGCCTACTTTGGGCACAAGCATAAGCTACAAATTAAGCTAAAACTGAAAACCAGCAATTGTAACCTATCCTAGACCTGGCTGAGATCAAGTACACAAAAAACTAGACTTAGACAAGCAGTTTTGAGCTCTGTCCAAGCTTGCAAAGAACTGAGAAAAACTCAGCTTAGGGCAAAAAGGACCTAAAAGAGAAGATGTTTGCAGCTTATAGAAAATTTTTAAAATCCCACAAAAATGATGATAAGAAAGGACACTAGCTGAACTTTTTAAAATGCCAAGTTTCACTTTATGTGGCTCAAAAATGAGCTCATGAAAATTCCTTCCAACTGAGCTCAAAATGGCTTTTTCAGATTTTGACTTTTGACAACAGTTATGAACTTTGACCAAAATGGAATTTGAATCCAATTTTTAGGCTGATAATGATGTAATATGATGTAATGAACTCACTGCAAGCAATGTTTAATAATTCTAAACACAAATCAAGAGATTGGTTATCAAAAATCTCAACAGTGGGCAAGTTAAGACAGTTAGATGTAATCTTTGACTGTTGAAGTAGCAGATGCAATTTTTATGGATGATATGAGCTCAACTGAGCTTAACAAGCATGAAACAATAAGAAGTTATCACTGGATACACCTCAAACACATTTTAAGCTATAAATCCAAACACCCTCTTCTTGACTGATTTGTACTCAAAACTGATTTAGACAATGAACCAGCTTCTTTTAATGATCAAACTGAGTCTAAATAACATAAACACTACTTAATGAACAGATTAGAACTAGCTATGGCTACAAAAACAGATTATGCTAAAAGGTGAGCTTGAACTTACATATAGTCCCTAGCCACAATGGCTTGCCATCAATCAAACCAGAACCACAGTAACCACTAACCTATATAAACCAACCCATTGCTTCTAATTCAACCCCAAGAACATGTATGAATCAACCCATTCCATTCCTGCATCAGATTTGCCCCATTTTGACTTTTGTTGACCAGATTCTAAAGATGCTTGAAACTTGATTACAGGTTTACAAAAAGCTATTATAAGCTTATGTAAGCTTACATGAGATTAAAACTGAGCTGCTAGAGATTTGAACATAAGCAATTGAAACTCAAAATTGCAACAGTGGACAAAAAATATGAAAAGTGAACTAACACTTGAATTGAAACTTGGTAAGAGTTTTAATACAATGAAACTACTGAGTTTGATACAAAATCAACTTGAAATTACAATTTAGAACTATTTAAGACATGTTAAGATTAAAACGACATACATCCTAAAAAATAAACTAAGTACTCCTCTCCTTCTCTGTCTTCCTTCTCTTTTATACCCAAAACTGTCTTTCTCTCACCTCTCTCTTCAAATCCCAGCAATAATATCAACCATTGGATATATACAAGTGATCTTGGCCATTTATGCATTTTGGCGCCAAAACTGTTTTTAACAGTTTGTGGGTTGAGTGTTTGGTAGAATGGGGTATTAAATGATCTTTGGCTTGGGGTGAGGTGGAGGGTAGTGGGATGATGATGGAGTGTTGCAGGAAGGGTTGCAGGAGTGTGATGATGAAGGGGAAGGGGAGAACCCGTGACAGGTTCTATTATTTAAAATGGGCGGGTAGGAGAAGTCAAAAGGGGGGTTTGACTGGTAATATAAAAAGGAGGGGGTCCAATTGTAAGGGTCCAAAAGGGTAAGTGGCAGGGGTCATATAGGTTTTGACAAGTCCAAAGGTGTGTTTAAAGGGTTTAGAATACAAGGACTTCATTTGTAATTTCTGAAAATTCAGGGACCTATTCTGCCAATTATGCAAAGTTGTTCCAAGGGATGAAATTGACAAGTGTCAATAGTACAAGGACCAAAGCTGACATTTTCAAATTTCCAGGGACCAATCTTGCCAAATTTGAAACTTGGAGGACCAAACTTGTAATTTCTCAAAACTTTTGACATTTTTCACCAAAGGACTAATTTTGACAACTTATGATTTTAAAAGGACCTTTGGTGATTTTTCTTTTGAAATTATGTGCTCAGGGACTATTTCTGACAATTTTTGAAACTTGGGGGACTGAAACTGCCAATTATGCAAACTTAGCTCATTTTTCATCTGATTTTGAATATTTTGCATCTGAAACATATAAAATGCAATTTTGGAATATTTTCAGTATTTTGATGTATTTCTGAGCATTTTTAGACGTTTTGCAGTTCATATTTAACCAAAAATGATGAGTATTTACACATTCATCAACAACTTAAAGAAACGGTTTATGTCAGCCAACCAGATGGATTCGTTGATCCTGAGTTCCCGAACCATGTCTACAAACTGAATAAAGCTCTGTATGGTCTCAAACAAGCTCCTCGGGCATGGTACGATAAGCTATCATCTTTCCTCATTGCTAATAATTTCACCAAAGGTTCGGTTGACCCAACTCTTTTTATACAATATCACGGGGTACATATCTTAATTGTTAAAATTTACGTGGATGACATCATTTTTGGGTCTACACATAAAAAGTTTTCAATCGCTTTTGCAAAACTAATGAAGAAAAATTTTGAAATGTCCATGATGGGTGAACTCACGTTCTTTCTAGGACTGCAAGTTCATCAATCACCCTGTGGTATTTTATTGAGTCAGTCCAAATATGCCCTTGAATTGTTAAACAAATTTGGAACGAAAACCTGTGACACTTATGCCACACCAATGACTCATACCAAGAAGCTAGACGCTGATTTACATGGGAAATTAGTAGACCCTACCAAATACCGAAGTATTATTGGGTCTCTCATGTATCTAACAGCTGGCAGACCTGATATTGTCTTTGCCGTTTATCTATGCTCCCGTTATCAGTCGCGACCAACTGAAACCCACCTCTCTGAGGCTAAAAGAATCCTCCGATACATCAAGGGAACCATTAACTTGGGGATCTGGTATCCGAAGGATTCTGGTTTTGAACTAATCGCTTTTTCAGACGCTGACCACGCAGGATGCTTAGACTAAAGGAAAAGTACTTCAGGAGCACTACAATTTCTTGGTGATAAACTGGTGTCTTGGCAATCAAAGAAGCAGGATTGTACATCGCTGTCATCAACCGAAGCAGAATATGTAGCTATGTCCGCGTGTTGTGCTCAAGTCATCTGGATGAGAACACAACTCAAAGACTATGGTTACGTATTTGACAGAATCCCGATGTACTGCGACAATCGGAGTGCCATTGCGATCTCATGCAACTCAGTTCAGCATTCGAAATCAAAGAACATCGATCTTCGCTATCATTTCATCAAGGACCACGTGGAACAGGGTACTGTTGAATTATACTTCGTGGGTACAGAATACCAATTGGCAGATCTTCTCACCAAAGCCTTGCCTCCCGCTAGGTTTAATGAGTTGGTCCACCAAATTGGTATGAGGTGTTTGACTCTAGAGGAATTGGATGACCTCCTAAAACAGTCTTAAAAACCTATCAAACACCAAAAATATCTTTTGTAAATAATTTTTTCAAAAACAAAATACAAAAATATAAAATCTGATAAAACAACAAAAATATTCTTCTAATATAATTTTCTTTCAACATGGCAAGTACATTTCTTCCATCAACACTATAATCTTTCAAAATTCAGTATTTTTCCGATCAAGTGCTGAGGGGGAGAAAATTAATACCAAACTGTTTCAAAATACATTTGTGTACTTGCATGTTATTCTATACCGGCTGTTTCTTTTATCAATAGTGGCAAACTTTTCTGGTTAAATAACACTCCTCGGACTAAAATTAATAACCTTTCATTATTTTCTTAAGTCGAGGGGGAGTGTCGTCAAGTTTCTTTCTTAAAATCTTTGTTTGATAACCAAAACGGAAGTTAAATGGCTTTGGATGAAAAAGGAAAAGGTGGAGGGACCAAAACTATCAAAACTTTAAAGCTATTTTAAATAAAATACCCCACCTAACATTTTCACTTCACAGTTATTACCCTAACCAAACAAATCCTACGCCTAAGAATCACTCTTTCAATCCGTGTTTTTGATCATCAAACTGTAAGTGGATTAATGTTTCTAACATGATTTTAAACATTGGTTTTGATTTTCAAACAAATCCAACGGTTTAATTTACGTTTATGGTTGATTTTGTGTTCTTCGCATATGGGTAAGAACACATGATCATGTTTGTGAGTTTTGGTGTTAAGATAATTGTGTCAAAATGTTTCTTAAACATCACTGATACCATTTTTCAACTCAAAACGCACCCAGAATCACGTATGGTTTGAATTTGAAGAACTAGGGTTTATGCGTGGTTTTGGGTACTTTCAAATGTGAATGTATTTGGTCTTAAAGATTGTTGTTTGAGGTTGTTTTCAACATGAATTGGTCATATGTTGACCGAGAAATTACCCAGAAACATTAACTGATTAAGAATTGAACTTTAGGGTTTTTTGTTCTTCACATTTGGGTACTCTTGATTCACTACGAATTTGGTGTTAAAACTTGGTCATAACACTCACATAACATCTTAGACTTACCAGAAAAACTTTGGTGCAATTCCTATGGCTAGAAATCATATGCGTAATTCTTAAACTCTAGGGTTTTGACTTACGCGTATGACTTTCTACGCGTAAATGTTTAACATGTTTTCATGCCATGATTTGTTGTAAACTGAATATATGTGTTAAGATTGATGCTATGATGATTTTATTTCAGGCTTGCTACGCATAAAACTCAGAATCAAGGTGTTTGTTGCTCTACGCATAAGGATCACCTTATGCGTAGAAAGTTATGCGTAAGATAAATTTTACGCGTAACTGTTACGCGTAAGGTTCTACAATGGGACTACGCGTATCCTGTAAAGGATATGCGTAAACAGTGACCTCTACGCATAAGGTCTACTCTTACGAGTAAGCCTTACGCGTAAGGTTCTTATACGCCTACGCGTAAGCTCTACGCATAAGGTCCCCTTTTCCTACGCGTAACATTTCTTACGCGTAAGTAAGGATCCTACGCATAAGCTTGCGTCTACGCGTATACTTCTCATGTTTATGCATAAGCTACTATTCCTACGCATAAGCCTTGATCAAACCTTCGTTTTGAATTGTTACGCGTGCAAACTGTAAATAATTGAATCATGACGTCACGAATCCAATAATGTCACTAATAAACTTAAAACGTTTAATATGTTGTGAACTATAAGTGATAACATAAACTTTAAAACTTAAAGTTAACTAACTCACGAAATGTTTCACGATATCATTGGACTATTGAACAAACAAGTGACTTAGGACTCGTAACAATCATTAACACTGTACATTCAATAATTAGACAATAAAAACCTTCTGTTGACTAACATTATGTCTTTCGATATGTTGGTTCTTTTGGCTAATGTTATTTCAGATCACGACATGGCTGCTCAAATGAATGTGGATGCACCAGAAGTTCTCACAATTGTTGACATCTTCCCTAATGGCTATCCTAGAAAGATTGGAAAGAACAACCTTAGGGTTGACTTTGAAACCCTCACATGCTCAGAATCTTCTTGTCTCATTGCTGTGGATATTCTAAAGAATCATCCCTACCAGAACATGCTCTCACACTCTGCTACAGTACCGGAAATCTACATTCAGCAATTCTGGAATTCAATGCAGAGGATCACAGGTCAAAGTGCAGTGATAGTGACGCTCAATCACAAACAAGTCACCATCACTCATGCAGACTTACGAGCTGTTCTTCTCATTCCTGAAATCGAACCAACCGACTTCTTTGCCACACCTACTGAGGAGACAGTTCTTCAATTCCTGATTGATATTGGCTATGATGAAGCTTCAGGAGCTATCACTAAGCACTCTCATGTGGAGCTTAAGAACATTCCTCAACCGTGGAGAACCCTCTACATCATCATCACCAAATCGGTCTCTGGTCGTGACAGTGGCTATGAGCATCCCAAGCTCATGGAACTACAGATCTTCTGGTCATTAATCAACAAAAAGGACATCGAAATTGAAGCACTGTTATGGGAAGACATGATGTCATTTCACAAGAAACTTGGCTCAAAGATTCCCTATGTCAGATACACAAAATTGTTGATCCAGAGAGCACTTGGACTTCATCCCGATATTCCACAGAGGCTCAATGACCCAGAAAATCATGATATGTTGACTGAGCCTACCTTATCAGTCAGAATCAAGGAATCGTCAACAAAGAAACAGGGTGCGGTGTTACCTGATCACCTTCTGACAAATGAAATCAAAAAGCTTGAAACGTACAAAAGGTATCGAGTAGCAGTAAGAGAAGGGAAAGTTGGTCATCTCGATGAAAAGTCTTCTGGAACACCTATAAGGAGAACCAGAAGAGGCAGTGCAGGAAGTGCTGCAAGTACTGAAAGTCAAAGGAAGTTTCCTAAGAGGAATCCTCCTCGTAAAAGGACTGTTCCTTCTAAGGAAGCTGTTCCCATTCCCGTACCTAAACCTGAACCGCAAAGAAAGCTTGTGGACGAAAGCTCTGAAGGTACTGAATCAGACGAAGAGGTTCACTACTCTGAATCTGCAACCGAACCACCTCCCTCATTAACAAAACCTCCCAGTCCTCCAGCTGAACATGGCAAAGGGAAGACTCCTGTACTTGTGCCTTATGAAGAAAGCTCAGAAAGTGATGAAGAGCAACTGGATAAATCATACAGGAAGAAGTTTAAAATTGTTAGACACCTTCAAAAAGCTGAAGAATTTGCAACAGACCAAATAGGTGGCCCCGGAGGATCAAGTGGTACTGCCCACTCTAAACCAACTCCTGATGCGGTTAATCAACCCGATAAGGGAGCTGCTGCCACCACTCTTGTGCAACAAAAAACGCATGTGGAGGAGTCTACTGATTATAACATTGAGGAACCAGAAAAGGATAAGACTGAGAAAGAAAAGACTGATGAAGAAGCTAAGGCTCAGACAGAAGAAAAGGCTAAATCTGGACAAGATAACGAAGAGAATTATGATGATTATCTTCTCAACAGTCCAACTCGTTCCAAGGAGGATACTTCTGCACCTCCAAAGGACCCTGAGCCTCCTCATGTGTCCTCCTCATCAGATTCATCATCTCACTCCTCACCACCACCATCTAAAAGATCAACCAAATCAACATCCAAATCAGTGAAGAAGCCAACATCGATCTTGGATATCTCATGCTCATAAAAGAATTGGGAAAGCTGTCAAACAAGTCAGAAAGAAAGATATCCTCTACAGGAAGATGAATTTCTATGCTGATCAGATACAGTATATTCATGATGATCTCGACAAGATGCAAGATGAAAGGGAGTATGTCCAGAAGCTCATGAAAGATGATCTTCAAGGGAAAATGGACGAAATGATCAAAGGATACTCTCATCAGTTCCTTATGGAGGTTGTTCCGAAACTGACAAAGGAGATGTATACCAGACAACTGTATCCAAATCTCTTGCATCTAGCCAAACAAGCCATGAAATCAACTCCGATGAATTTAAGCATCAATCCAGTTGAATCTACAATCTTCTCAGATGATGAATTGGTGAACCGGCTAGTAGCGCAAATGTCGAAACACTCTGCAACGTTTGCCTCACACGAAGCTAAACTGTTTGAAGCTCTATTGGAATACCAACTCAGGTCCTCATTCCGAGAAGAAGCTGTAAGGCCCAAATGTTCAAGATATGATGAAGACAAAGATCAGGATAAGGATAAAGAGCCCAAACGCACAAAGAAGTCTGATGTATCATCCTCTACTCAGTATTCCATGCAACCTCCTCCCCAAAGGACTCCAGCTTCTCAAAGAACTCCTCCTAGCTCTTCTACTGATAAACCTCAGGATTCTGAGTTACCGCCCAAAACTCAGAAAACTGGTGATCACTTTGAGTATACGGGTGGTGACGATGAGGAAGTCCGTGAGCCCCTACAACAACCCACCTCTCCCAAACAAGTTCAGAAACCAGAATCCTCATCTAGGCCTAAGAAACAGAAGAAGAAGGCGCCCATGGTTGACGTCGTATCATGGCTAGATGACGATAAAACAGAGGAATTTGAATGGTTCTCTACACTTATTAACTCAACTCCCTACCCTGCTGAAGGTCAAGATCTGGTAGACGGTAATACATTGGAGCATGCTAAGATTCTGCAAGAAAAGTTCCATGTGAAGAAGATGACGAAATCCGAGTTGAGGCGAATCAAGAATGAAGCTTTTCAACTGTGGAAAGATAGCTCAGAAAGTGCCATCGAGGTCGAATATCACCTTGAAAACATTGCTCGAGCTATGTCTAACAACATGGATTGGCTCAACCTAGAAGCAAACATTGACTTCACCAAACGGGACAACCCTCCATACTACACCGACTGGTCAAAACCTCTACCAACAATTGGCCAACCAAATGAACCTAGGATCCCATTCAGATATTTCTTCAACAAAGATTTGGAATTTCTTCTACACGGTGGCGATGGATCAAGGAAATACGCTACATCTTTGACACTTCCATTCTCAGCAGCCATATACTCAAACTGCATAGCTATCGAAGAAAGAGCTAATCACTTGTTCTCCAACAAAGTGGAAGCATACGACCGAGATGCAATGTACGGGATTCATCATTGGACGGAACGCCAAAGAATCTACTACAGAAGCTGCTAGGTTCAGAAGTCTCAACATGCAGTGTTCAGTACTAAGGATATCGTTGCCATCAAACACGTTGATATTTCGACCAAATGGGACTACACTTTTCTCAAGAAGATTGTGGTCAAAAGGCAAGATGAACGGGATTATGCATTCTCTGAAGCTGACTTTGAGAATTTGTCTATCAACGACATTGAAGACATGTACCTTGCCAAAGTACAAGGTCGCATGAGGCAATTTTCAACTGAAGTACAACGTGAATTCATCAAGTCACTACTCATCTTCATCAGACGCATAGTCATCAAAGAATGTGTAGAAGATCTCCAGCTCGCAGTTGAATCATATCAGACACGTATCAACTTAACTCCACCTCAACTTGATCTTCCCGACATCAACTAGCTCTCACAATATACGCTTATCAGCAAACCTTTCGGCGTCGTTTACCGCAGTGAACTTCAACGAAATTGCTTAATGGCATGTAGTGATCTTCACAAGTTTGGGGATCACACTTTAAAGATGGTTAGGGACGGATTGGCTTATAGGTTAAAGGATATACGTCAAAAGATTGGGTCTCCTAAGCGATGGAATTCTCAGGATTGAAGGGATGTGAGGAGGATCATCAAAATGATTGATGAAAGGTTGTATAGAAGGGATCAGTTCAGAACATTGGAAAGCTTTGTTGGTGGTCGACCCAGGATTAACATCACCGGCTATCAACGCCCAGTTCGCACTCCTGGAAACATCACTGGACTTCCTGGTACCCCTTGAACTGCTTCTTTCATTATAAATTTGGATGTGTGATTATATATGTCTATGGCTTGTGCACGCATAACAGTGTACAACCCGTTCTTGTCAAGAAAGGACCCTGTGGTACGCATCAGTGCCACAATCCTTATAAAAGGAGCGAAAGCTTCTTACTTTTGAGTAAAACCTATCAAACCTTTCATTTTTCAAGGTTTCGCTCAAAAGGACAAGTACTTCCCCGTATTATTTTCAAAACCTCAACTGTTTATATCACTTGTTGAGGGGGAGTACTTGAGTTTAAACTTTGTTCATAAATTGTTCATAGTGGTCATCTTCCCGCAACACTCGAAATGGTCATATTTATTCTCAACTTTTCAAAAATAACATTTTATATGCCATTTTTTAGGGGGAGAAAATTATGTAATAAGAAATATGTTGTGTAAATGCAAATGAATCTTTGTGTAATAGACTTAACCAACGAATTGACGGTACTAAACTGTTAGTAACTCGAAAAGACTTGTCCGAGACGGGTAATAATTTCAAGCTAGTTCGCTAGTAATGTAAACGTGTCTCGCAAAGGACTTGTCCAAGTAGAAAGTACCATTCGAGAAACTCTTGGTAGACATGAACTCTGACGGGTATGACAACCTTTCGAGGTTTGTCTACACCTTCAAGGTAGTTATTAGAGCTAGTTGTCACCTAAAAGCTGACAATGTAACTCTTTAACTATGCAACGTAACCGTGTCTCGTGGGGGATTGTCTATCTTGAGTTGATCAATTCATAAAGTGCGCGCTCTTTCCTCACTGTGCAGATTTCCGTAAAAAATCTTAAGCACATGTGGAGGGGGAATATTTTTGCTAAAAGATAAAACTCTCACAGTGGTTCAAACATGTTTTTCATTTACAAACCCTTTGAGAGATTTTCTTGAAAATTATTTTTATGGCAACATAGGTTAGTCATGGAGTTATAAGGTGACTAAGGTTAGGAATAACCGTCCTATGATCCGCCAGAGCCGGAGGGATCTACCCAAGGACATCACAAATAGTTAGTACTTAGAAGTCCTTAGGTACGATTATAAAAAAGGAGAAAATGAGAATCAGAGAAAGAAGGAGTTGAAGAATTAAAAAGAAATGCAAAGAAAAGGGTGAAAAGAAATAGCCCTCCAAATTATTCAACTTAGAGCAGACACCGGGTTCAATTCATATGCTACTGGTTGTCACTTAGTGACGCCGGTGTTGAAGATTAAAAGTCGTCATGGACCCAGTGACGCATGCACTAAACCTTCTTAGCCACTCAAGTTTCTCTCAAAAGAAGCTTGTTTCATTCTCACAGGGAACCCTACGTAAACTATTGGCTTTCTCTTAGAGATCGCTGGTATTGAAGAAGGAGACCCTCTCCCTAGTCTCCGCTCAGGAAAACCAAAACGCACTATTGGGTCTAGAGCCACGAGATTCATCAAAAGATCTCTTAGGTACACTTGACATTTCATCACTTGACGTTCAACGATAAGAATTTCAGTGGTACATTATCGAGTCCTTCACAGATCTTAGCAATCTGTCAAGAACATTTATGAGAGGTTCACATCTGTGATCCTCAATGATTGAATGGAAACTCCTGCCAGGGTCAACATCAAACAACCCTGACAGCAGGTCACTTCGGTAACTCCCCGTGGATTACGCTTAAAGCTACTATTACATCAACGCCTTCACCGTTTTTCATCACTAACACTTGAGGGGGAGATTGTTGGAATCACTCCTAAACCTTAATTCAAGTGTTTGTTACTCATATGTAATAGGTAGCTTATTATGGCCTTTATGTTTGTTTAAGGTCAAGCTTATGTAGAAGGCCCATAAGCTTAGGCCCCTGTCCAATAAGGAAAAGGGAAGGAGTGGGAGTGTTGCCCTAGCTCCTTGCCTATAAATACTCTTGTAAACCTTCATTTGAAGGTTGGCTGTTCAATATTTCTCTTTCACTCTCACCTACGCGTAACTGGCTAAGTATATCATGTGTGTGTGTGTTTAATATTGTTCATCCGCCTCTCTATTTCTTTCTATGTTGCTTGTGTTCTAAATCTAGTGACCTAACAACGTGTCAACTTCACCAGACCTTCCTGACATCAACCACCTTCCTCAATACACTCTCATCAGCAAACCATTTAACGTAGTCTACCATAGTGAACTACACCATAACTGCTTGATGGCGTATAAAGAGCTTCATAAGTTTGGAGATCACACAGTGAAGAAAGTCAGGGACGGCTTAGCTTATAGGTTGAAGGAGATACATCAAGGCATTGGGTCACCAAAGCGATGGAATTCGAGGGAGAGACGGGATGTGAAGAAAATCATCACTCACATCGATGAAAGGTTGTATAGAAGGGACCAGTTCAGAACTTTGGAGAGCTTCGTAGGTGGTCGTCCCAAGATTTCTCTCAAAGGCTATCAATGCCCAGTTCGCATTCCTGGAGTTATTGCTGGACTACCTGAATCTCCTGGTACCCCTTGAGCTGTTTCATTTTCAATATTAATTTGGATGTGTGATTATTTAATGACTATGGCTTGTGCACACATAACAGTGTACAACCCGTACATGTCATGAAAGGACCCTGTGGTACGCTTCAGTGCCACAATCCTATAAAAGGAGCGAAAGCTTCTTACTTTTGAGTAAAACTTATCAAAACTTTCACTTTTAAAGTTTTGCTCAAAAGAACAATTACTTCCCCTTCTGATTTTCAAAACCTCAAAAGTTTATATCACTTGTTGAGGGGGAGTATTTGATTAAAAACTTTATTCACAAAATTGTTCTTCATGATAATCTTCCCACAAAACTCAAAATGGACATATTCGATATCAAAATTTTTCAAAAATAACATTTATATGCCATTTTTAGGGGGAGAAAAATTATGTGATAAGAAATATGTTGTGAATTGCTATTTGAATCCTCGTGTGAAAAGACTTCAACCCATGAATTGACGGGATCGGAAAAGTCATACATTGAAAATATTTGTCTTCCAAGACTTATCCAAGTAAATTATACCTATTCGAGAAGCTCTTGATAGACATGAACTTTGACGGGTTTGACAACCTTTCGAGGTTTGTCCATACCTTCAAGGTAGTTATTAGAACTAGTTGTCACCTAAAAGCTGACAATGTAACTCTTTAACTATGCAACGTAACCGTGTCTCGCGGGAGATTGTCTATCTTGAGTCGATCAATTCAAAAAGTGCACGCTCTTCTCTCACCGTGCAGATTTCTGTAAAAATAATTAAGCACGTGTGGAGGAGGAGTATTTATGCAAAGTCTCCAACTCTCAATAGTGGTATTAAATGTTTTACTCATAACCACATTGAGAGATTTTTCATAAAAATGGTTTTATGGCAACATAGGTTAGTCATGGAGTTATAAGGTGACTAAAGTTAGGAATAACCGTCCTATGATCCGCCAGAGCCGGAGGGATCTACCCAAGGACTCCACCAATAGTTAGAATCTAGAACTCCTTAGGTATGGTTATAAAAAGGATAAAATGAGAATCAGAGAAAGAAGGAGTTGAAGAATTAAAAAGAAAAGTAAAGAAAAGGGTGAAAAGAAATAGCCCTCCAGATTATTCAACTTAGGGCAGACACCGGGTTTAATTCATATGCTACTGGTTGTCACTTGATGACACCGGTATTGAAGATCAAAGTCGTCATGGACCCAGTGACGCATGCACTAAACCTTCTTAGCCACTCAAGTTTCTCTCAAAATAAGCTTGTTTCATTCTCACAGGGAACCCTACGTAAACTATCGGCTTTCTCTTAGAGATTGCTATTATTGAAGAAGGAGACCCTCTCCCTAGTCTCCGCTCAGGAAAACCAAAGTGTACTATTGAGTCTAGAGCCACAAGATTCATCAAAAGATCTTTTAGGTACACTTGACAATTCATCGCTTGTCGTTCAACAATAAGAGCACAAGTGATATATTATCGTGTCCTTCATAGATCTTAGCAATCTGTCGAGAACATTTATGAGAGGTTCACACATGTGATCCTAAGTGATTGAATGGAAACTCCTGCCAGGGTCAACATCAAACAGCACTGACAGCAGGTCACTTCGGTAACTCCCCGTGGATTACGCTTAGTGTGCCTCAAATGGTCTATAGTCGTGGGGTGATGCTTCGGTGTACCTCAGCGACTCATCTGAACTGTAGGTGTACTTCGGTACATCGCGTTATCTCACTTGTGGGACTCCAGTTCAGGAACAGCCTTTGTGAGAATTAGAGTTGTGTTTTCACACTATGCTGTTAACACTCTCGAAGTTCAAACTTGTAAGCGCTGGATTATTTCTAACCCAGGTTTTATGTTTTCTTCTTATGGATGCTTGCGGGTGGAAATGATCGTGCAGATTCTCCACATGTTCATACCTACAACATCACTAATTGAAGTTCTCTCAAAAGGCAACACAAAGTCAAAATGATTCTTCGTCAAAGTCAAAGAATCTACAAAGTTTAAAGACTAAGAGAACTACAACAGTACTGAAATCCAACGTTAAAGAGCGTATGAGCATGTTGGAGAAAGACGTGGAGACACTGGAGCAATGAAGCGGACCTGATGCAAACAACCACAACATACTATCACTTCCATCATAAAGAACAAAGATCAAAGAACAAAGAAAATGATGACGTCAAAATAGAATACTTCAAAGGAAATAATTTCTCTACACTAGGGAGATTGTTCGAATCAAGGCACTTCTTCTCACAAGAAAGAAGAATGTCAGAAGACGTCAAAGCTACTATTACATCAACACCTACAACGTTTATCACTCTATCATTCATCACCAACACTTAGGGGGAGATTGTTGGAATCACTCCTAAACTAGATTACAAGTGTTAGTGATTAATATGTAATAGTTAGCTTAATTAGGCCTTTATGTTTGTTATTAAGCTAAGGCTTGTATAGAAGGCCCATGAGCCTTGGCCCAAGCCCATAAGAAGGGAAGGATGCTAGTAGTGTTGCCCTATAAATAATCCTTGTAAACCCTCACTTGAGGGTTGGTTGTTCAATTCACACATTACTTTACGCATACCTCTTCTCACATATCCAACGTGTGTATGTGTGTTTGTTCATCCGATCACCTTATCTTTTTTCTTTCATATTGTGGCTTGTGTTACAAACATAGTGACCTAACAATACTAGAGGGAGGGTTAGTAGGGAGTTTGAGTATCTACTTAATGCTTTGCAACATGTTGTTTGGAATAGTAATTGTAGTGATCGGTGGAAGTGGACGGTTGGAGAAGATGGTGAATTCACCGTTAGAGAGTTGTCAAGATTGATTGATGAAAAGATTGTAGTGTCAGATATTGAAGGTCATGAAACTCTTTAGAGCAAGTTGGTGCCTAAGAAAGTAAACATATTCATGTGGAGGGCGTTAAGTGGATGACTACCAGTCCGTGCGGAACTTGATAGAAGAGGTGTTGACTTCGGCTCAGTTCTTTGTCCAAGTTGTAAGAATATCATGGAAACGTATACTCATTGCTTAATCATTTGTGATCTAGCCATGGTCATTTGAGAGAATATTTTTAATTGGTGGAAGGTGGGGGTCGTTAATGCTTTCTCTCTTGTTAAATTCTTCTCATCAAATGGAAACGTTAATGTCCTTATGTATTATTCTCATGTATGGCAAACGGTTATTTGGAGCACCGGGTACTTCATATGGATAGAAAGAAATGCTCGTGTGTTCGGTAGCAAGGTTTCAAGTACTAACAAAATTGTTCAAAAAATTCAACTAAAAAGCTACGAGTGGATTACGCGAAGATCAAATAAATATGAAGAGATATATTGGCAACAATGGTTACGTGACCGCACAAATAGTCATTTTCAGTAAGCACTATTCAGATTGGGATAGAGTTTCAGCTGCAAGTTTTTCTATGATGTACGCTAATTATTTTTAAGTGGCTATTGTTTCATCTGCAAGATTGTCTCTTAGTTCAGGTTCACAGAGGCATTTTATTTGTGGCATGAAATAGGTTATCATTGGTTGAAATTGTGATAAGTAAGGTTAATGGGAGTTTTTCCTTCTCTTGTGGGTCTGGGTTATCACATTGTGATATGACAAGTTATTTGTGTAAGTGTCTAGTGTTGGTACTATGTTTAATATCAAGTGTAAGTTGGTACCATGAATTCAATATCTTCTAGTATCACGTATGATATTATTCAGATACAATGAATGTTTAGAGACAAATCTTAGATAATGGTTTATTTTTCTTTGGGTCCCATCCTCTTTTAATTATCTTGATTATTTGAGGTGGGATGCCTTTAGCATGTATTTTGTTTCTTGTTTGGGGTTTTTAATGATATTTTTGCCTTTCTAAAAAAATATACATACATGTTTAGCTTCATGCTTTAGTAGATTATACCTTCGTGTAAATCAAAGAAAAAGTTACCAACAGCAGCAACTAAGAGTCTTCGTCGCATGTGGGCTCCCGTTTCTATCTCATCTAATTGATTTTCCATCTAAATCCACCATGAAAATACAAAAAAAAGCTTCAATACTACTTCACTTCCTATATAATTTTCAATTTTAAACCGTAATTTTGATTCAGTATGTTAGATTACATAGTTTTATCCATTTCAATTTTGTTTTATTTGCAATTTTGCAAACCCTAATTCAAAATTGGTACTATATCATTCTACTGGTTGAATGGTGCGATCGAAAAGTAAGTGAAGATTTTCATAAGGTTTAATGGGCATGTATAAGCAATGTGAAGCAGAAGAATAATATGGGTGGATTGAATGATATTGTGAAGGAAAATAGGGTTGAGGAAGAGAACAGAAATGTTGAAATTAGGATATTGACAAAGGTGAGAAAGAGAAAGTAGAAAGTTTGATTGGTGATACGGATACGGATTGTGATGAACAAAATACACCCAATGTAAGTGATATTATGAATACTAGTTATATGAATGTTAATGAGGGGGTGCTTGGTAGGATGTTTTTAGGATGGGTAATGGTAAATGTAATACAAAATAATGCTTGGTGCTATATAATTGAATGACCCATTACCGAATAGTGGGTAATAGATCATTACCCAATAGTGGGTAATGGATCATTACCTAATAAATTGGGGGAATTAGTTTTTCTCCCTTTACCTACTATTATCATTATCTTTCCCTTTCCCTTTCTCGAGTTTGAACCAAGCACACCCTGAGTTGATTGTTGATAGTAATACAAGTGTTAATAATAGTATAGTGGAGCATACTTCTATGAATACTGTGAAAACATATGCATCTGTTGTTCAAAATAATGATAAGAAGTTTGACACTAGTTTGGGATTTAAGCAAACTGAATTAGGTGATGATTGTAGTGAAATTGTTGTGTTTGATGATGAAGCAGCTGATAAGAGTAGTGAAAAATGGAAACTAACTGTTTGTGGACAACTTGTTGGTTATAAAATGTCTTCAAATGAATTGAGGTATCATACTAGAAGAATGTAGGGTAATTTTGGACTTGCTAATATTGATGTTGATGTTACTGCTAATGGCCATTGTTATTTCAAATTTAGAAATGAAGAAAGGATGGATAAGGTGTTGGAACAAGGACCATGGATTGTAAATAGCAAACCCCTGTTTGTTCAAAAATGGGACACTTTAGACGGTTTGAAGAAAGTGTAAAAAATAAATACCTATTTGGGCTAAACTACAAATGTGTCATGAGGGAGTTGGGAAATATGAATTTGCTAGAGTGCTAGTTGAATTTGATGTGGAGAAAGGGTTTAAAAATGTCATTGACGTTCACTATAGGGATAGTAAAAAATGACAAAGGGAAAGAAAAATGTGCTTGTGGAATACCAGTAGAAGCTAGAATCATGTAGTCATTGCAAAGTTTTTGGGCATTCTGTGGCTTTATGTGAAAAGAGACCTAGAACAGAGGAGGAGATTATGGAATGTAAGAAACCAACAGAGCAAAGCAATGCAACTAAAGCTGACAATGATGGATTTAGAGATGTCGTTGGGAGGAGCAGAGATGGGAAGATGCAGAACAATACTATAAATGTAGTAAACAATAAGACAACAAGATGGTATCCTGCTGTGAATAATAATAAGAAGAAATGGGCTATTAGAAAGGAGCAAGTTGAGGCAATCAAAATCACAGCTAATAAATATGTTGTATTAAACCATAATGATATGGGGAAAAACACTAAACTAAACTGTTGAAGGACATAATTATTGTTGATCAATATATGAAAATAAATACAACTAGCATAAATGAGACAAAGAATTGGTTTCAAGATATGATAAGGTATTTCAAGGAAAAATGGGAGGAGGATAGAAGGAGAGGAATATGTTATGGAAGTCAGGAATGGTATTGCAGAAATGTGTACAGCAAATGAGGTGTTAGGTAAGGATGATATTGTTCTAAATTGACAATACTATTTATTTATTTTAAATGCATTAATATGGATTTAAAATAGCTAGTTGGAACATTAGGAGTATGAATCAGAAGAAAAAACAAGATGGCGTATTGCAACTGATTTGAGAAGAAAGATTACAAGTATGTGGTATCCTGGAAACTCATGTGAAAGCTAATAAGCTGACAGATGTTAGTAGGAAAGCTTTTTGGTGGTTGGGATTGGATTTCAAACAGTATTCATAATCAACAAGGATGCAGAATTTTAGTGGATGGGACATGAATATGGTGAATGTCATGGTTGTGCATATGTCTAACCAATCCATGTTGTGCATCATTGAAGCTATTAGTATAAATTTTAAATTGTATTGTCGCTTTGTGTATGCAAAAAATTCTGGTGTGGAAAAGAAAGCTTTTTGGAAGGAACTAGATATTTCTAGGAGAATTGTGGCTGATGCTCTATGGGTACTTATTAGTGACTTTAATGTTACAATGAATATTCAAGAGCATTTAGCTGGTGGTTCTTCATTAACTAATGATATGCAGGAATTCAAAGATTGTGTCAATTCAATTGAAGTAAAGGACATTTGATGCACATGTTTGTTCTTCACATGGATTAAGTCTCCCAAGAATCATTTGAATAACATAATGAAGAAGCTTGATAGAGGAATGGCTAATGAAGGTTTTGTGAGTAAATATCCTCAAGCTTTTGTCAATTTTATGCCTTATGTAACCTCTAATCATAGTGCATCAGTTTTAAATATTCCAAGCAACCCAAATGAAGATTAAACCTTTTAGGTTTTCAAATTATGTGGCTGATAAAATTGAATTTTTGGAAATTGTAAATAAAGAATGGAATATAGAGGTTGAAGGTTTTTCCATGTTCAAAATTACTAAGAAACTAAAGAATATGAAGTCACACATGAATAAGTTGATTTGGAAAAAGGGTAATCTGTTTGTTAAAGTGAGCGAGCTGAGAGAGGATTTGAAAAATTCTTAGCAAGAGGTTGACAAGTATCCTCATGATCATGTTATAAAAGTTAAAGAAGCAAACGTTTTGGAGGAATATATGGAAGCAGTTGAGGATGAGGAAAAATTGCTATTTCAAAAATGCTAAAGTAGAATAGTTGAGCAAATGAGATAAAAACAACAACTATTTCCATGAAGTGATCAAAGGAAGAAGAATACCAATATAGAGTTATGAGTATTTGTGATGATCAGGGGAACATATATGAAAGAGGAAAAGTTGCAGAAAAGTTTGTAGAACACCTTTTAGATTTTCTTGGTAAAACAAGGAATGTAAGGGAAATAGATGATGATGAGAAGCTTTTCTTAACAAAATTGTCTGAGAATGAAGTTTTAGAAATGATAAAGGGAGTAAGTAAAAAAGAAATTAAGGAGACTATGTTTGATATTATGGACAATAAAGCACCAGGGCCTGATGGTTTTTCATTTTTGTTCTTTAAGAAGTCATGGGAGTTCACATGGAAAGATGTTTGTGATGTCATAAAGGAATTTTTCTCTTATGGTAAACTGCTAGGGGAGATTAATGCTACAACAATCACTCTTGTACCAAAAGTTCAACAACCTTCCAAAGTCTCTGAGTTCAGACCTATAGCATGTTGCAATGTTATCTAAAAGTGCATTAGTAAGATCTTGACAAACAGAATAAAAAAGGGTTGTATAAATTGGTAAACTTGAACGAAAGTGCCTTTATCCCTTGCAAGATCATACAAGATATTTGTTGATTACACATGAACTTTTAAGGGGATATAACAAGAATAATTGTCCTAAGAGATGCTCATTGAAAATAAACATAGCAAAAGCATATGACACTGTTGATTGGGGGTTCTTACTGTTTTCACACAGATGATGCATTCAAAATATAAGGAGATGTGGTCATTAATTCCATAAAATCTTTCGTAAAAGTAGCCCTAGTTTTAAAAAACTTTGTTTTGAAATTGTGAATGCGTTGGTTTTGATTTAATAACACAAAATAGAAGGCCTAAAACAACAATCCATCCCTATGGTTCCAAAGCAACTTAACATGTAACAAATTTCATTATAAGAGCTTGTGGAAAACTAGAAGGGGGGTTGGTATGTGCTAAAACACATACATTTTCATTATCAAAACTGACCCAAAATAACCAAGAAAGAGCCGTTTATTGCTAATATTTATGGTTTTCTTGAGTTTGTGCTTGTGCAGGTACGGATATGTAAAAACACACAAAAAGGAACCAAATCAGACATAAATCCGAGCACGAGAGATTTAGAGAGCTTAAGCCGAGCCGGAAGATCAAAATTGTGCATTTATGAAGATTTTATTCTCCGAGGATGATTTTCAGAAAATAAACTCAAGTTTGAAGAAATGTCAAATTTGGCCCCTCAAGTTTCAACATTTGGCAAAAGTGGTCCTTGAAGATTCAAAAGTTGCAAATTGGCCCTTGGTTTATTTGAAGAGTGACAAAATCAATCCTTGGAAGATACTTTCAGAATTACACCTTTGGTCCCTTGGGAATCCGAATATACACACTTGGTCCTTGAAATTGCCTTGGATCACTTTAAATATCCTTCTAGTCCAAATCCAATACACGGCCCAAAACCAATATATCCAACCCGGCCCAAACCTCACAACTATACCAACCCGCCCAACACCAATACCCCTTTTAATAATACTATCCAACCCGGTTATCCACCCACTTTACCCATTTACCCGGTTATTTTACCCAAGTCAACCCCAAGTATACCCGGTCAACCCCTTTGAAAAATAATAAACAATCCAAACGCGCCTTAACCCCTGTCTTCCCCAAAACCAAACACCCTTTTTACCCGTTTACCACCAATTACCCACCACCATTCACCCAAGCCCTTACCTCGTACTAAGAATCTATCCAAAGCTTCTAGACACCTCTGACTTATCAGATAAGAATGCCAACGTGGACAAATGGAGCAACCTCATTGGCCGAAACACATCATTTGGTGAATTGGAGCATGGTGATTGGTGGTGATGACAATGGAATGATCTTGTGGCTGTGGATAGGACTTCTAGGCTCTTCCAAGAGGATCCCAAGGCTGATTTTGGCTATAAAAAGACCCTTGAAGCTCACAATGGATTTCGTGCAATTCCTTAGTTTTCATTTAGCTTATTGTTCTTGTATTTCAGTAGTTTTATAAATGTTTTCTTAAAGCTTTTATTGTATTCTCAATTGCTTGTAAACCTTTTTCAGTATTAATCAAAGTTCCAAGTTTTTAATTTTAATCTTGCATTTCTTATTCTAAGTAATCAATAAGCTATTTTGAATAATGGAATAAGCTCATTTCAGCTTGATATAGCTTTAGTGAGCTTATATTTTGCCTTTTCTATCTCATTTCAATCAATACACAACAAAAGACACTTGGTCAACAAAAGTCAACTGGTGTGCTCATTTGGTTCAGAAATGGTTATGGGTTGATTTGATGATGGATCTGGGTTGATTTGATGTTAAATGGGTTAGGTTTAGTGGTTCTTTTGCTGATTTGCAAGCCATAGTGGCTGGGCTTCTTGTAAGTGTACCCTTAATCTCAATTCTAGCTTAATACATGGTAGCAGATAGTGTTTCCTTTTAATCTGTTATGAGTAGTGGTTATGGTTGTTATCTAGCTTTATTTCAGTATATTGATCTGTTTTGATGTTTGAGTAGGCTTGTTATTGTGATTTAAACTAGAGTATATTGCATTTTCTGTCTTAAAGGGGTGTTTGGATTGCTTGATTTATCTGAGTTAGAGTGTTAGTCACTGATTGGAATCTATTGCAGTAGTCTCTAGTAGTATAGTTACTATCATTCTAGTAGTTTACTTGCATAAAATTGGTCTAAAAGTCAAAATTTCATTCTCAACTGTCTTGATCTCAAAACTGTTGAAACAAGTTGCTGAATCATTACATATAGGTGTAAAAGTTGATAAACTAGCTTGCTTCAATTGTATTTCATCAGCATTCATCAACTTCAGCTCAACATTTGCATCTAAATCTCAAAAAAGTCAAAGTACCAATCTGTTTTCAAAAGTCAAAATGGTGTCAAAATCAGTTTTCTTCAAATCTTGCAGACACTGCACAGTGTTTATTTCAAGTAGTTAGGGTCTCATATTTGGTCCATTTGTAGTTTGCTGGGTGGTCTTGAAGACCACATATCTGTTTTTCACAAAAGCTCTTCTGATAAGCTTGTGAATAAGCTCAAACTTAGGTCCTTAATCAGCTGTTGAATAAAAAAATCAGTTAGTATCAAATCTGAGTAGACTGCTTATTAGAGATTAGGAGTAGCTAAATTTAGTTGATTATAGTTAATTTCAGTATAATCTAGCTTAAGTATAAGTTTGGTGGCTTATTTTTCTGTTTAGCTTATTTAAAAATGCTTATTTGCTATCAGTTTACACTGCAGCTCTTATTTCTTCCACATAAGCCTCATATTTTATATTTTTCATAGAACTAGAATAACATTTTAGAATTTTCCTGAGTTTTTCATAATTTTTTGTCACTGTTTGCTATTTTTCTCTATTTAAAACAGTTTTTAGTCATATTTAAATAGCTTTTATTGCAAATAATTAAGAAAAAGTTCCAAAAAATAATTTTTCAATTTTCCCAGTTTAAGAAAAATATAAAAAGCATAAAAAAGATTTTTCCCTATTTTTCCCCTTTTATTTGGTATTTTTCACAATATAAATTAGATTTAAATAGTTTTAAATTAGTAGAAAATAGAAAAATAATCAGAAAAATAAAAAAATAGTTTTGAAAAGTCTCTTATGGTATTTTAGATTTTATAAAAATAGTTTCATATTTTTCTCCTTAATTTTCCTAATTTTTAGTATTTTAATTTAGTTTTAATAGTTAAAAATTAGTTTTTAATTTTAATAAAAATCCAGAAAAATCCTAAAAAAATAGTTTTAATTCTAAAATAGTTTTCATATTACATTTCTAGAGTAAAAGTAATTTTAGGCATTTTTAGGGTATAATTTAGACGTAGTTGCATTTTTAATTACGTTTCGTTTATTACGTTTTAGTAATTTTGCACTTAGGATTTCCCGTAGAATGGATTCCCTTAATTACTTTCCCTATTCCCGTAGTTTAATAAATCAAAATCAAACAAATCAAAACATCGAGCATTAAATTCCAAACCAAAAACGACGTTGGCAATTCACGCCTCGTTGGGAAACGATTCGGGTTGACTAATCCGTATCAACGATCACACACGGGATTTGATTTATTATTCTTCTTCCTAAAGGAATTTGAATCTATCTTCGTGATTATTTTTGATATCGATATTAAGGTTTTTATCCATACACATAACCCCTAAGCCTTCATTATCAGCGAATCAGTGTCTGAACTGTTTTAAGTTTCTTACGGTTAGTCATTCACAAGTGGCTAGCTTGTGTGAGATAACTTGACGGTTTGGCAACTGCAAAATCAAATTTTGGCGCCGCTGCCGGGGAGGTTGTGTCACGACAATATCGTTTGAGGTTTGACGATTAGTGACTCGAGATCCTTCATTCGTGAAGTTACTATTTTTCTATAAAATAAAAAGTAAAAAATATTTTCCTTTTTCTTTTGTATATATATATATCAGATTAAAAATACAAAAAGATTTTCTCTTGTGTTTTTGCTAATAAATAGAAGACACCAATTATATAACATTTTCAACGGAGGTGTTATCATTAATAAGTTCCCGAACCAAAGATCAAAAACTTGCCTTTGTGTCGCTTGTGAATTTATTTATCTCTATCGGATAAACAAACTGTGTGGTGGGTATAAGGACGGCCTGACATTAAATTGCGGCAGAAAAGAAGCGGGTTTTTAATAAGCTTCGCGCTGACCTACAAAGCTTCTCCGCTCGCTTGTGCGTTTGTCTTGTAGAGGTGATTTATTCACTTGGGATTATTGGTTAAGTTCACTGTGTTTTCGAATACCGTTATCTTTTAATTGCCTTGGTTTTTGAAAGTGCATGCGCACTCGTTCTAATAACTACAGACCGATACTTGAAACCGCTACAATTCCGAGAAGGCGAAATAGACGTGCTCCATTAGTCGAACCCGAGATTCGAACTAATCAGATCCCGCCCATCATCGAAATGGCGGAGGACAACCGATCCATGCTAGAGCAACTCCAGGCACCCACCGAGGGTTATGGAGAAGCCATCGTCGTCCCGGCAATCGTTGCCGATAACTTTGAGCTTAAACACGGCTTGATCAACTTGGTATCATCAAGCCAATTTTACGGATTTGAGAGGGACGATCCTCACTCTCATATCCGACGGTTTAACAAGCTCACGTCTACGATCAAGTACCGTAACGTTCCGGAAGAGACTATCAAGCTACTACTCTTCCCATTTTCACTCGAGGGGGCCGCCCGGATTTGGCTCGAAAAACTACCCCCTCGATCGATAACCACATGGGAGAATTTAGTATCAAAATTCGTGAACGAATTCTTCCCACCGTCTAAAACAACAAGCCTTAAAAATGAAATAACAAAATTCACACAAAGATTTGATGAATCATTTAGTGAGGCATGGGACCGATTCAAAGATTTGCTTAGGCAATGTCCCCATCATGGTTTTTCTGAGTTGCACCAACTTGATACGTTTTATAACGGTTTGAATGAGACTGATCAAGACTCTCTCAATGCCGCCGCGGGTGGTAATTTGTTGACCCGATCAACGAGAGATGCCTTGTCCATTATTGAGAACAAATCTAAAGTTCGTACATCACGTAGCAAATCGGTTGCTGCCCGAGTGAATGTTACACCATCGTCCTCGTCTCACGGAAATAGGTCTAGCACCGATGCTAAGATTGATAAGCTTACGGATATGATCCAGGCTTTGGTTAAGATTAAGACGGCTAAGGTTAATTCTTCTCCACCCGCTCAAGTCAAAGCGGTGGAAACGACTTGTACTACTTGTGGTGGCCCGCATGCCTACTACAATTGTACCGCTACCGATGGCAATCCTTTCGAAGCTAATGCCGTAACCGGAGGTAACCAATACCGTCCTCAAGTTGAAACAAACCCTCGTATTAGTAATCAAATGGGACCTCCGGGATTTTCTCAATCAAATAATCAGAATCGTTTTAATCAGAATCAAGTTCGTGGACCAAATGTTCAAAACCAATTCAAAGCTCCACCAAATCAGTACCCAAACCAAGGAGTTAACTACAATCAAGGATATCAAAATCCAAGCTATCAAGCTTCACCTTTGCCTTCTAATGAATTCTCAAACTACATTCAGAACAATAATGCTACCATCCAAACCATGAGAACCCAGATTTCAGGTTTGAGAAACGAGTTTCAATCTTCGTTAACTAGACAAAGCAATGAGTTTAAGAACGAAATTCGACTTCAGAACAACAAGATGGATGCTTCGCAGAATAAACTTGAGAGTATGTTGAATGCTGTTTTGTGCCAAATGAGTCAACCCTCGGGTTCCGGTTCTCTCCCAAGTAACACCATTCCAAACCCGAAGGGAGAAATGAAATCCGTAACCATTCGAGATGATGGGCCCTCAATGACTACTTCTTCTCCGGTGAGGAATGTAGCACGAGAGACCGAGGTGACAAAGGACCCGGTAATTCCTCTTGATAATGGAAAAGCCAAATACGTCCAACCTATGGTTGCCCAAGTTCCTTCTATCTCCGTCATAACACCAAGTTCTAATCTTACACCGTGCAAATCGATTCAATCACGATTAGACAAAATGAAAGTTGTTTCTGGAACAAAGTTTAAACTCACTACTGATATGATCAAAGCTGCTGACATGATTTATGAAAAGAAATTGGAACAAATTTCAAAGATTTCACTTGAGCCTACACTGTTTAATTCTTCCTCAAACCAAGCTCCCGAGAAGCTTGGTGATCCCGGGAAATTTCTCCTTCCTTGCTCTTTAAATGATACTGAGGAATGTAATGCCTTGACCGATTCAGGTGCAAGTATAAGTCTCATGCCTCTTGCGATATATCATGAGCTTGGATTGAAGACTCTTATACCGACTCGTATGACTATTGAATTAGCTAATCGAACAATTGCTCACACGGTTGGTGTAGTCAACGATGTTATGGTACGAGTGGATAAATTCCATTTTCCTGTGGATTTCGCCGTCGTTGATATAGAGGTCGACGCCCGAGTCCCTCTCACTTTAGGAAGACCATTCTTGAGAACCGCGAAAGTCCTTGTGGATCATTACCAAGGAACGTTAACAATCAGAAAAGGAAATGAAAATATAATGTTTTACGCCGAGCAAACTTCAAAACCTCCACCCGATGATCATTCGATTCATAGCATCGGTGTGATTGATTTCTCTGAAGAAAGTGGCAATCCCACTTTACCGTCTGATCCGATTATGACCGACTCTTTCCCGTCTCTCACTACAGAAAGTGACCCTATTTGGGAAGAGATCGAGGCCTTTCTTAATGATGATTCAGTTCCCGTTGAGATTGTTGATGCTACTTTTGACCCGGAGGGGGACATTCTTTTTCTTGAAAAATTGTTATATAACGAGCCATCTTCTTACCCCCCTCCGGATGATCCGGATGATGTGAAGAAAGTTGAACCTAAACCGTCTCGAATTGATCTTTCAAGGTTTACGATTAAGAGTATACAAGCTGAACGGACAAAGCAACAAGAAAAGGAGACTTCAACGGTAGTGGTGGAAACTGCTAGCTCTAAGAGCACACCACTTGTCCCACCTCCGATTTCTAAGAAAATAAACCTTCCTTTGAGTGGCAATCCCACTACTTCTTCTGAAATTATGGAAACTTCTTCTGAGACATCTTTCAATCCAGAATCTTTCAAAACGACATTCACAAATCCCTTGTTTGAATTCGATTCTGAATATAATCAAATTTTTGAGAATCAACTCTTTGACGAAGAAAGTGAGGAGTTCACCGATGAACTTGCTCCCACCGACTCAATCCTTTCTCAGAATAAAGAAAATGAATACGATGATCCGTTTTTCCCGAAGAAAGAAAAGGAAGTGAAGTTTTCGACAGATGAACTTGTTGATCCTGAGGTCCAACATTATTTTTTATCCGAGAGTGATTCCTCTTCTCGTGAGGATTTTCACGTAGATGATACTTTGATTTCCCTCCTCTCCAAGGACAAGATTTTTAACCCTGGGATACTCTTCGGAGAGGACATTCATAAAACAAAAGTTAACCGGAAAAAGGATCCTCTCTTGGATGCCTTCGTTGATGAACCTTCAAGTAACACTTTTCTGTACCATGGACTCCCTTCTTCTATGGAGTATTCTTATTGTGATCTGTCATCCCTTCGTCCACCCGCTAAACCGCCGGATGATGGATCAATCTTTCTTGAAAAACCTTATGTGAGTTTGGGAGAAGTTATCCCTTATGTGCTGATGCCCGACATTTTCTTTCCCACCCAACCCACCCAGTCTCATTCTTTCGGGAATGAGGACACCATCTTTGATCCTGGTATCTCTTCCGCTTGCTTCCCCAAGGATAATTGAATTCGGGGACGAGTCAGGCTAGCGACTCGGTGATCAAAAACAGTAGCGCTTCGTGGGAGGCACCCCATGCTTATCTCTATCTTCTTTCTAATTTCTAATAAGTGACGTGAAAGGGTTAGCCTCTTCGATTTCTCGTGTTTGGTTGTTTGTGATGTTGTGTTTAGGATGTTCCCGATATGAAGACTCTCGTGCTCGAAGTTTGTCTTTTCTCCACTCGAGTTTCATGATCGATGCTAATGGAAATCCGATATCCCAATCTTATCGACTAACGTTTATCTTTGAGCATACTTAATAAACGGCTTTTAGATTTTCGTGATACCCTTGCTTTAAACATTGAGGACAATGTTTCGTTCTAGTCTGGGGTAGGGTAATCTTCGATTTGATTTGACCGCACTTGCTTGTATTTCGTCATGTACTCTCGCAACCCCGTTTTTCCTTAAAAAATGAAAAAATTGTGCAAAAATGAGCAAAATTTAAAATTTTTTTGTAAGCTTTTGTTAAGTCTTTTTGATTGAAAAGTTGGCTAGTCTCTTAGATAAGAAGCTATAAAATGCGAATTCTAGCTCACAAGGCCAAGAATTTGCAAGTTTCCCTGAGTGACTTTAAATATGCATAACTTGATTTCATTTGACGAAGCATTTGCTAAGTTAATATATGTTTTGACACCTTGTTGACTTTCCGCTGGTGAGGGTAGGAATAGAATTCTGACTTGACCGGGCGTGTTGAGCCCTAGCTTGTTCCCTTAACCATAGGTAATCTAAAAAATTATCGGCTAAGCATCTGCGGATCTCATTACTTGGGATTTTAAATTTGCAGAGATCGAGAAATGATAGAGTTACTTATGAGTTTAGATGCTAAGCGTGGAGTAGTTGGTTCTCTTTAGAGCCCATCGAAGGTACTTATGGCTTTTTGTTCCCACAAAATTGTTTCACCCCATATCTGTCTAAACAATAATTAGAGATGTCGAGTTTTTGGCGATAGTTAGTTCTTTATCTTCTTAAAAGAATCTTTGTTTTAAAAATTGGGTACACATCAAGGATCCGTAATAAATAAGCAATAAGTGATAAGTGAAAAGTAATAAGTTAAGTTGTGAGCTGCGGTGTCGAGATCGGACCCTTGGATCTTTAGCCGGGATTGAGTGAGGTCTTAGCCTAGCCAGCCGGGATCCTCATTTCGTGAAGCCTAAAGTCTTGGAATTACCCTGTGAAGCTCCGTAGTTCATAGCTCATATAAATAAAAAGTATAAGTGCAAAAAAAAAAAAAAAAAAAAAAATGAAAAATGTATGAAAAATGGAAAAGTCAAAAATATTAGTGAATAAAAATTCCTTGATGTGGACCTCATTTTTGGGACAATGGTTCTTGAGAGAAGATGGATAACTAATTATCGACTTAGCTTTATATCTTTATCGGAATAATTCTTATCGAAACGAGAAATTTGAAGAAATTCATTTCTCACAAAAAATAAAAAAATCTAGAGGAAAATAGGAAAATGGGAACAAAAGGTATTTACACAAGTAACTTCCATGGGTAGTGTTAGCATCTAGAGTCGTATGTAACAATGATTTCGATTTTACGCTTAGTTTGGGGACTTGTGAAAAATCAGGGACGATGTATTCTATCCGTATGGTCACTTCACGCTGTGTTGTGTTTTCTACTCCGTGATCCTAACGTGTCGATTGAAAAATGTTGGAGTTATTGATCGACATGAAAGTTCAACAAACCGTCATTCATAACCGGAATGAGCTTAATTGTAATATCTATACATGTGAATTAAAAGGTAAACGGGGCATTTTTAGAATTAAGGCTTTCTTAATCTCTTTTGAGGAATCTTTGCTACTTCTTCATAGGTTTAGTAGAAAGAGATTGAAATCCTTGGTTTTAGAAGCGTGAGTTGATTGCATTACGTGAGGACACGACAATGGTCTCGTCTGGGGTATTTTGGTATGTGCTAAAACACATACCTTTTCATTATCAAAACTGACCCAAAATAACCAAGAAAGAGCCGTTTATTGCTAATATTTATGGTTTTCTTGAGTTTGTGCTTGTGCAGGTACGGATATGTAAAAACACACAAAAAGGAACCAAATCAGACATAAATCCGAGCACGAGAGATTTAGAGAGCTTAAGCCGAGCCGGAAGATCAAAATTGTGCATTTATGAAGATTTTATTCTCCGAGGATGATTTTCAGAAAATAAACTCAAGTTTGAAGAAATGTCAAATTTGGCCCCTCAAGTTTCAACATTTGGCAAAAGTGGTCCTTGAAGATTCAAAAGTTGCAAATTGGCCCTTGGTTTATTTGAAGAGTGACAAAATCAATCCTTGGAAGATACTTTCAGAATTACACCTTTGGTCCCTTGGGAATCCGAATATACACACTTGGTCCTTGAAATTGCCTTGGATCACTTTAAATATCCTTCTAGTCCAAATCCAATACACGGCCCAAAACCAATATATCCAACCCGGCCCAAACCTCACAACTATACCAACCCGCCCAACACCAATACCCCTTTTAATAATACTATCCAACCCGGTTATCCACCCACTTTACCCATTTACCCGGTTATTTTACCCAAGTCAACCCCAAGTATACCCGGTCAACCCCTTTGAAAAATAATAAACAATCCAAACGCGCCTTAACCCCTGTCTTCCCCAAAACCAAACACCCTTTTTACCCGTTTACCACCAATTACCCACCACCATTCACCCAAGCCCTTACCTCGTACTAAGAATCTATCCAAAGCTTCTAGACACCTCTGACTTGTCAGATAAGAATGCCAACGTGGACAAATGGAGCAACCTCATTGGCCGAAACACATCATTTGGTGAATTGGAGCATGGTGATTGGTGGTGATGACAATGGAATGATCTTGTGGCTGTGGATAGGACTTCTAGGCTCTTCCAAGAGGATCCCAAGGCTGATTTTGGCTATAAAAAGACCCTTGAAGCTCACAATGGATTTCGTGCAATTCCTTAGTTTTCATTTAGCTTATTGTTCTTGTATTTCAGTAGTTTTATAAATGTTTTCTTAAAGCTTTTATTGTATTCTCAATTGCTTGTAAACCTTTTTCAGTATTAATCAAAGTTCCAAGTTTTTAATTTTAATCTTGCATTTCTTATTCTAAGTAATCAATAAGCTATTTTGAATAATGGAATAAGCTCATTTCAGCTTGATATAGCTTTAGTGAGCTTATATTGTGCCTTTTCTATCTCATTTCAATCAATACACAACAAAAGATACTTGGTCAACAAAAGTCAACTGGTGTGCTCATTTGGTTCAGAAATGGTTATGGGTTGATTTGATGATGGATCTGGGTTGATTTGATGTTAAATGGGTTAGGTTTAGTGGTTCTTTTGCTGATTTGCAAGCCATAGTGGCTGGGCTTCTTGTAAGTGTACCCTTAATCTCAATTCTAGCTTAATAGATGGTAGCAGATAGTGTTTCCTTTTAATCTGTTATGAGTAGTGGTTATGGTTGTTATCTAGCTTTATTTCAGTATATTGATCTGTTTTGATGTTTGAGTAGGCTTGTTATTGTGAATTAAACTAGAGTATATTGCATTTTCTGTCTTAAAGGGGTGTTTGGATTGCTTGATTTATCTGAGTTAGAGTGTTAGTCACTGATTGGAATCTATTGTAGTAGTCTCTAGTAGTATAGTTACTATCATTCTAGTAGTTTACTTGCATAAAATTGGTCTAAAAGTCAAAATTTCATTCTCAACTGTCTTGATCTCAAAACTGTTGAAACAAGTTGCTGAATCATTACATATAGGTGTAAAAGTTGATAAACTAGCTTGCTTCAATTGTATTTCATCAGCATTCATCAACTTCAGCTCAACATTTGCATCTAAATCTCAAAAAAGTCAAAGTACCAATCTGTTTTCAAAAGTCAAAATGGTGTCAAAATCAGTTTTCTTCAAATCTTGCAGACACTACACAGTGTTTATTTCAAGTAGTTAGGGTCTCATATTTGGTCCATTTGTAGTTTGCTGGGTGGTCTTGAAGACCACATATCTGTTTTTCACAAAAGCTCTTCTGATAAGCTTGTGAATAAGCTCAAACTTAGGTCCTTAATCAGCTGTTGAATAAAAAAATCAGTTAGTATCAAATCTGAGTAGACTGCTTATTAGAGATTAGGAGTAGCTAAATTTAGTTGATTATAGTTAATTTCAGTATAATCTAGCTTAAGTATAAGTTTGGTGGCTTATTTTTCTGTTTAGCTTATTTAAAAGTGCTTATTTGCTATCAGTTTACACTGCAGCTCTTATTTCTTCCACACAAGCCTCATATTTTATATTTTTCATAGAACTAGAATAACATTTTAGAATTTTCCTGAGTTTTTCATAATTTTTGGTCACTGTTTGCTATTTTTCTCTATTTAAAACATTTTTTAGTCATATTTAAATAGCTTTTATTGCAAATAATTAGGAAAAAGTTCCAAAAATAATTTTTCAATTTTCCCAGTTTAAGAAAAATATAAAAAGCATAAAAAATATTTTCCCCTATTTTTCCCCTTTTATTTGGTATTTTTCACAATATAAATTAGATTTAAATAGTTTTAAATTAGTAGAAAATAGAAAAATAATCAGAAAAATAAAAAAATAGTTTTGAAAAGTCTCTTATGGTATTTTAGATTTTATAAAAATAGTTTCATATTTTTCTCCTTAATTTTCCTAATTTTTAGTATTTTAATTTAGTTTTAATAGTTAAAAATTAGTTTTTAATTTTAATAAAAATCCAGAAAAATCCTAAAAAAATAGTTTTAATTCTAAAATAGTTTTCATATTATATTTCTAGAGTAAAAGTAATTTTAGGCATTTTTAGGGTATAATTTAGACGTAGTTGCATTTTTAATTACGTTTCGTTTATTACGTTTTAGTAATTTTGCAGTTAGGATTTCCCGTAGAATGGATTCCCTTAATTACTTTCCCTATTCCCGTAGTTTAATAAATCAAAATCAAACAAATCAAAACATCGAGCATTAAATTCCAAACCAAAAACGACGTTGGCAATTCACGCCTCGTTGGAAAACGATTCGGGTTGACTAATCCGTATCAACGATCACACACAGGATTTGATTTATTATTCTTTTTCCTAAAGGAATTTGAATCTATCTTCGTGATTATTTTTGATATCGATATTAAGGTTTTTATCCATACACATAACCCCTAAGCCTTCATTATCAGCGAATCAGTGTCTGAACTGTTTTAAGTTTCTTACGGTTAGTCATTCACAAGTGGCTAGCTTGTGTGAGATAACTTGACGGTTTGGCAACTGCAAAATCAGGGGTTGAATAGTTATACTGATTAAAAATTCATTTTATAATATTTAGATCAAATTATGTCAATCTATTGAATGTGTATATTGGATGTTGATAGATGAGTACGTAAGTAAGTAATGCAAAGATAAAGAGTAAGAAGCACAAAACCACGACACGAGTATTTATAGTGGTTCGGCTACAAGGACACCTTCCTTGCCCTACTCCACTCCCCGAATCACCTACTCGAGAGTTCGTTATCACTACACAACACAAGCTCCTTGTGGCGGAGAAGCCTTCACAACATCGTCTACTCTTTATCCGGTACAAGGCTAGACACCGAGTTCTTCCACGAGGTAGAACCAAAACTATCACAACGTCGCCTACACTTTATCCAGTACAAGGCTAGATACCGAGTTCCATTACTAAGGAGGAATAACTACCCAACACTACACAACACCTATCCTAAAAGTGACGCACTCCTTATTACAAAATCATCAATGATATCAATATCCTTGGACATAACTTATCTATATTTGTAAATCGATTCATCATATCGATTGTACACCCTTGGCATCTTTCACTAATGCCCTTGACATGATCTTTCAGCACCTTTGACTAATGCTTTCATCATGGACCTTTGGCACCCTTCACTAATGCCTTAGACACGGACCTTCGACACCTTTCAGTAATGCCTTCAACTTGATCCTTTTGGCATCCTTCAGTAATGCCTTAGATATGATTTTTCAACACCTTTCACTAATGCCTTCATCATGGACCTTTGGCACCCTTCACTAATGCCTTAGACACGGACCTTCGGCACCTTTCACTAATGCCTTCGACTTGACCCTTTTGGCATCCTTCATTAATTCCTTAGACACAAAACTTCTAGAGATGAAAGAACTTATCAACACGAGAACTTCAGTAGTCTTGATGATGACGAAGCTTGGAAACTCATGGACTTGAGCTTGCTCGACTTCAAGAGGTGGTGATCTTGCCTTTAAGAGGAACCTAGAAGATCACACAAACAAAAACATAAAACTACATAGAAAGATCCTTTGGATATGAGGTTAGAGAGTTTACAATACTAGGAGAAAGTATGTGAAGAAGTGGCAACTTACAATGAAGAAATGACTCACTATTTATAGACAAAATTTCACTACTGTCCCACGGATTCCACGGATCCCTTGCTTGAGGGATCCGGCTAGTGTATTCCTAGGGATCCGTAGGACGCTACCCCTAAATGGGTTGTGGGTCATGGATCATGGATCATGGGTTATAGACTTTGAACCATGGGTATCCAAATAGATACAATGTATCTAGAAGATGCAATGCATCTAGTCAATGGGTCATGGGTTAGCTCCATGGGTTATAGATAATACCCATTATGACTTCATGCATGATGTCATGCAATGGGTCATATAGATCATGCTCCATGGGTATGGGTCATGAACTTTTGGTTTTACCCAACTACATTCAATGTATTTAGTCAATGGGTCTAATACTTAGTGTACTACCCATTATATTACCCAATACAATACATACTAAGTATTGTTAGGAATTAGAAATTCCATTGTGATGTGTCGGTCACCCTAAATATAATCTAGCATAAGTTAGCTCGTAGACATTACATTATTTACTAGTTAATTAATTAGTTATTTAGTTTAGAGCAACACCGTGGAGGAAGGACAGGTCTTTACCCACTGTATGCCTGATCCACAGCCCGACAGAGGGCGTATTATGTAAAACTATAAATACCCTCTACCTCCCAAAGTAGAGGGTTGGTTCTTTCATTTCAATAAAAATCTTCCTACTATTTTTCTCTCATCTTTCTCTCTCTAGAAAGTATGTCACCCATCTCTGTCTCTCTCTAAAATCTTCTTGTTTGATTCAAACCTCATACATGTTCTTTGATTAAAACAATAACTAAAAGGTTACAAATGGTATCAAGAGCCATGGTTTGATCATGGATACCGTGTTTATTTTGTTTAAAAATCGTGTCTTAACTGTCGTAAATCTCATCTTTAAAATTTTTGTTTTGGCATTCTTTAATCTCGTTTCTGCTTATTATATGCTTATTCCTGTCCAAGTTTAGTCTTTTAGCATAAACCTCATTTTTACAAGTTTAGTCTTTTAGCATATTTTCTGTCCAAACTGTCCCCCAATCCAAAATATTCTTTTTTGTCCAAAAAGGCATTGTGCTTATCTTCTTTGGCTCTTGTAGTCTTAAAACGCTTTCTGAAAATGCTGGTCGGAAAACATTACCGGAAAACTTAGTTACAAAAAAAAAGCGACTTGTGTTTTTATTCTGAAAGCGACTTGTGCTTTTTTTGAAAAGCGACCTGCGTTTTTTTTAAAAGCGACTTGTGTTTTTTTTTGCAAAGCGACTTGTGCGTTTTTTTTGAAAAGCGAATTGTGTTTCATCAAAACAACTAGTGTTTCAAAAAAAAAAAAAAGTAAGTGACCGGATCTCAGATTTGTGCTTCAAAAGGATTAAAACAAATCTTTATAAGATTATTCACACAATATCCATCATTGATCCACTTCGAAGCTTTCACTTCTTTCACTATCCGAACATAAAAAGAAAAAAACGAGACCTTAAAATAGTTCTCACATCAGACCCATATTCAATCTACAATCAAAATCAACAAATCAAAACGAAAACGTTTCATCTTTTGTTACTTTAGGTAAATTAACTAACAAGAAAAATAATCATAAGATCTCAACTAATCTTTTTGCAATATAACTTATTCGTGTTACATCTGAGCCACAAAAGATTAGTCATCATCGATCATGTATTGAAGCATCACTTCATCTTAATTTTCGAAAGTTATAAAGATAGAAACAATAACAATATTGTTAAGGTTTCTTCTTTCATTCGGTTTAAACTAAAACATAATCGAAAATCAATCAAAAACCTATCTAAGAACATATTGTTGTTCGTTTGATTCAAGAAATACAAAGAGTCGATTTTTTTGTGTTCAGATTTGTTGATTGCTGCGGTTGGTTTGATATAAAAAGGTGAGAACTCATATGAGTTTTTGATAGCAGAAAAGATTGACTGCGTTTTCTTTTAGGTGAAATAGGATTAGGGTTTTTAAGACTAGGGAAAAAGTAGTTAAGTGTCTTTTATATACGAAAAATTAGGGTTAAGGCAGATTTTGGATTGGGCTTTTGTGAGTGATCAAAAGCTTGGGCAGTTGGGCTTACTCGAATTTTTGGGTTGGGATATTACTTTCAGACTCGAGCAGTGTATTACATTAAGAGAAGCATATTTTTGTTAAGGTTTGAATTTCAGTGCTTGAGACCACGGTTGTGATTAAGCTTCGATAATCCGAGACTGAGTATTCTTTTGGGATTGAATTTTTCGGGTTCATTGGATATAACTACCGTGCTAGTTATTGGATAACTCGATTCGATAACAAAAATTACTTCTTTATCGTCTACAAGACCCGTAAATTCATTTCACACAATCCTTCTTAATTTATCTTGTCCCACGGTTTCGTCTTGATTTTAGTAAAATCCCGTGTATACTACAACATCATGTCTTACACTACTGACCCAGTAATTTCAAATGTGCTTAAATTGTATGATGCTGTGGACAACAATGATAATGAATGCTACACTAAACGATTAAAGATGTTTGAATTAATCAATGAGGATGTGAGATCTTCATGTTCTGAGTACAATGAGAATGAATTGCACATGCTAATGCTACAGAATGCCATGCAAAAGGAATGCTGCATTATACCTTATCAACAACTTCACTCACACCTCATGTTACTTCTACCTTTTGGTATGGAACGAATGTGCAATGCTCTTTTCCGTCAAGATTTATCCACATTAACGAGAACATTATTATTGAACTTAGAACAATTGGAACAACAACTTGTCAAAGAAAAGGTTCAAGAAGATATTTCTAGAGCTGCACTTCAGGTGATCCACAAACAATTTCAGTCATTCATCAGTGGGGAATTTACATCCGATTATGATCAAGACATGACTGAAATATCTTTCAAGAGACACACTGGAATGGAAATTAGCATGTTAATAGAGACACTTATCCATCTCATGGATAATGTGGATAAGTATATTGAGGAAGTTACTCAGAATGAAGAAAAAATTGATGAGAGTCTGGTGCAGTTGACCGAAAGTTGTGATGAGTTGGGTAATGTATCAGTTGAAGAATCGGGTGTTGCTGAATGCAGAATGTCAAAGACAACAAATAATGATGTAACTAGCTGTTCAGTTACTCCTAACACACAACGAGTAGATGCAGTAATCAGAAAGGGGAATGTATGTCGGGCACAATAAAAAAGATTGTAGTGTTGAGTCGGGTAAAGCACCAGATGATGGATCAGTTGACACTGAATACAGAGGCTCAGAGATAGATAAGCTTGACACAGCCAGCAGTCTAGTGACTCTTGTTACACATGATGTGGATGCAGATATCAGACCGAAAATTAAACATGTGTCATGTAATGAAGTACCCTTAACTGTTTAACATAGTGCATCTGCTAAAGTACTTAAACAAACTGATCATGATGCTGAACATGACTTTGATAAATGTTCTGTAACTGAGGCTGAGTCTGAGATTAAGTGTTTCAAACCAAAAGATATGGTTGATAAAAAGGCTTTTGATGAACTTTCAAACAAATTCTCAAATCTTGAAAAACATTGCATTTCACTTGAAATTGCGATACAGAATAAAAAAGAAAGTTTTCAACTTAACAAACCATGTAAAAAATCAGAACTTCCTGAATTCCGTGAACTTTTTGAAATTAACACCTTGAAGCTCAGCTTCAAGACAAAGAGTCAACTATCAACAATTTGAAGAAACATATATCTAATATGCATGTGAAAAGTAATTTGGTTACAAGTAATTCTGATGTTAATACTATTGATGATATTCAAATGAGAAATGATGAATTAGCGGTTTGTGTGGCCAAATTACTAAAGGAAAATGAGTATTTGAGAAAGCATTACATAGAACTAAGTGACTCTGTCAAAGATGCTAGAACTAAGTCAATAGAGCAAACAAACTCTTTGATAGCAAAAATTGATGATCTCAAAGCTCAACTTCAGGAAAAGAGTTTCGCTATTGTTGCCTTAAAGAATGAGCTTAGAAAAACCAAAGGGAATAGTATGAACACTAAGTTTACAAAACCGTCAACCTTGGGGTAGCCAGTTTCTCATCCCATTAGAAACCGGTCCGTTGTTAGGCAGCCTACTGCGTTTATATCCAAAAGTCCAAAATTTTCAAAAACACGGTTTGCCTCCCAAGTTGATGAGAAACAAGTTTTGTCAAAACCAGTCACTTCACCTGAGTTACCTAAGAATAAGGCTTCTAGCTCCGTTAACCCTCAACAAATAGCCACTTCTACTCCCAGCACCTCTAGGATTAGTTCGAAAACAGTGTCAAAACCAAGCATTAAAACCCAGAATTCATATGATATGAATGACTTGTGGAAGAACTATTATCTAGAAGAAGCTAGGAAAAAGGCACAGATTCGAAAAGACAGAATTTTAGGTGCAATACCTAGGGTGATGAATTTCACGAGATTTCAAGGCACTGCTAGTAGTAGTAAACCATTACCTAGGAACACTCAAAAGACTAGGGGTTGGCTTGCATCTAAGAGTAGTTATATGAAGAAGAATGCTAAGCATGTAGAAAATGAAATTAGAAATTCTGAGTCTTTTCCGAATAAGAAAGATTTTCCTAACTCACATGCTAAGGTACAATCCACTAAGACTACTAACATGGCTAGGGTTCAATATGTCATGAAGCAAAACAAACCTAAACTTCCACCTAGATGGATCCCAACTTCTAAATCTTTGGAGTCTAGGAATACCAATAAGTCTTCCACTATGCATAAGAATATCAACAATCCTAGACCTTGCCATAAGTGGATACCATCTGGTAGGATGTTGGACTTAGGTGGATACCTACCGAAAAGCTGTTTACCGATGGCAAAATCAAGGTTGACCGTGAAACCCCAAAGGGTTTGGATACTAATGTCACTAACCAATATATATGCAATTAAGCTTGTAATGTTAGTGCAGGTATTCCCTACTTAGTTGTAGATACTTCGATCCATCACTACATGGACTGGCTTAAAGTATGGATAACAAATGGATTGATTTCTCATAACTCACGGGTTCAAGTAACTCAACCTTGATATTCAATCTGCTATGACGTTTGAACACAGCAGTTCAAGCCTCATACTCTAAAGAAAAGAAATGTGTACGTTTCAGTGTGCATTATCTTATGAAGAAGAGAAATCTTCTTATGACGTCTATTCACATCAGTTCAGGCCCCGTACTTCATCATTATGGCGTCTGCAGATAACACTTCAGGCCCCGTCCCTCAAAGAAAAAAAAAGGTGTACGCTTCAGTGCGCTTTATCTTCAGAAGAAGAGAAATCTTCATGTTTATGACCATTCTCATCGACATTCTTCATAAAAAAGCTTCATGTTTCTCCCATGCTCATTCAGTCATCAAGTGGATCTACGTTCATTAGTGTATATTCTTATTCACTTGCTCAATCAAAAATGGCAAACTTCATTTGCAGTTTTTAAGGGGGAGAAGAGTGAAGAAACTAAATGTCAATCATCAAGGAATTTACTTACCATTGATCGTATTCTTATTCACTTGGTTAAATCAAAAATGGCAACTTCGGATGCAATTTTTGAGGGGGAAAAGAGTGAATATACTACATGTTGATGGATGTTTGAATAATGGTCATACGACTCTCCTCCAACGCCTAATGTTTCACTTACTAAGCTGATGTGCTATTTCATCCTGCTTTTAATATTTATAAAACTTAGGATAACTTAGGATAGACACATACTAACGGGCAGAGTACCCGATCAGATGTAGTAAAGCCTTAGGTAAATCTGAGTATCGTCCCAAGAGAGCTGTGACCTTGAAAGAACTAAGATGATTAGATAAAATATTGATAATATATTGGTGGACAATGGTTGATGTAATCCGTAGATATGCTAATATTCTACTCACACAGACACCAGAAATTTAGGTAAAAGAGATCGATAAACGAAGCTTAATAGAGTCTACAAATATGAATTGCTTCTCGATACCAAGATTCAATATAGTGGTTAATTATCACCAGACTCCTTTGGTCGATTCGTCATGGCCTATGGTTCTTAGATTCCTCACCAAGATGAGCAGGTCACCCGGGATCATTCGGCAACCTAATAGCAGTCATTAAGCACCAAATATACTCGATCTAGACGTTGGGAACCCGGCCGTTAGGAACTTAGATTCCGCCTAACCTCTTAAATACCTCCACTTGATAAGTGATCATTTGGTCAATTCGCACACGAAGAGTAGTCGTACTATGGCCAATTCCTTCCATACTTCGCTATCTATCAGACTGGGGTCAGTTGGTCATATCTCCCAGCACTTTAGATACTACCAGGCTTACAATACTACCAAGGCTAGTGATCTATGAAAAGACTAGCAAGTGTCTATAAAGAATTATAGAGAACAACAGTAACATAAATGCAAACTTTAATTAATAACATGAATTCATAATATAAGATCTAGAAAAATATAAAAAGAATCCAAACTCGAATACAAGGGAAATCGTAGACAAGTACTTCGTTATTCATGCTCCTAAACCATGCTTCTTCTTCTGTGTTTTGATCTCCCCAAACCCTAAAAGGTTTGGGAAAGGAGAGATATCAAATACTGATGAAATCATCGACTATTTATAGGCTTCAAAATAGTTACGGCGTAACCTTATTAGGTAGTTAAGCCGTAACTTCCTTCAATCTTCAGTGCTTATCCATTGACTATGGCGTAACTTTGTTTGGTGTTACGCCGTAGCTGCTATAATCCAGTGTAAATCTTGGTTACGGTGTAGCCTAAGCTGATAGCTACGCCGTAGTCTAAGTAATCAGTAGTTACGATGTAACCTAAGCTGAGGGATACACCGTAGTCTTCGAAATCTCTAGTTGCGTCGTAACTTCATCACTTGGTTACGCCGTAATTAAGAGAAAGTTGAATCAATAGTTACTGAAAACGTCCAATTGCAGTTTCCTTACTTTGAATGCGTCCTGAAATGAAATAACAAGGAATAAGGATGTTTTCACTAATAATATATTCAAAATGTGATGATAAAAGGGGAAATTAACGCTTAGAAACTCAGGACTATTTGATGTTATCAAATATCCCCCCACTTAAACTCTACTTGCCCTCAAGTAGACTAATTTAGACCGCAAAAGAAACATGCATAGTTTTAATTTTCAAGCTAGAATATAGATAAGAAACGAACACCTCACGAAATGGGAACGAAAACACTCTCACTCATCCTATTCTTAGTGTAAATTTCGGGGTGATCACTCGATTGCACGAACATAGTAAGTATTCTATCGTAAGCTTGGCAATTACACACAATTCCACTACTAGAGCTAAGGTTAAGACAAACTTTAGAAAGCAATGTTGGGTTGAGTTTCAAAGGCTTAAGGGGAGGTGTCATTACTAACGTGTCACGGCGAAGTGGACAAAATCAATGATACATGACCAAATCCATGGCCAAGACATCAAGGATTGCTCGCTGCATCACCTAGACACACTTCACGACAAAAGGGTAAGGATGGCATGGGAATTTTTAATGGGTGAAAAGGAAAAAAAAGAAAACAAATAGTTTTAGCCTAAAACCGAGTTGCCACCATTCAACCAATAATTCAAGGTTCGTCTTCAAATGGTCAGTACATGCCTCCGGAATCCATCATAATTTATTCTTGGACTATTCTTCCAACCTTTGAGCGAGATCGAGAAAATCAATGCCAATTTTCTTCATGTAGTGCTTATTTTCGCACTATAAACAATCACGCTTCAATAGTTTTTTTTGCATATGTTACGATATGGTTGAGATACAATGATAAATTTCCCCCCACTTGAACCGAGCATAAGGTGATTACTTGGGGTCTTCAGAGATCTTTAGCGAGATGTAGATGATGATATACGCTTCTTTATTAGAACCTCAAACTAGGGTGAACAATGGCTTCTAGGTAAAAAGGTAAAACTACACGGTAGGCTAAGGTGTAAGGTTGTAACAAAAATAAGGGTAAGGAAATGAAAGGATAGGCTCAAAAGGGTGTAACTAGGGGTATCTTGCACTAAAAGTGAGTGCAACAAAAAGGGTTAACATGGGGGTCAAAAAGCCAATGCGACTAATCGATAAGCGCACACAAGTGAACACAAATGTGTTATTTGGGTTTAATCCTAAAACATTTACTTTTTTCAAACCGCCTTATCCAAATGCACCAAGCTAACTTGATACACTACTCGTTTATGGTCTCGAAGTGATGTAGAGGCCAAGTTCTAAAGTTTACAATACTATCGGCACACTCAATTTATGGTAGATTTGGGTAAAAATGGGGGAAATAGAAAGGCTAAATCTCACCAATGGCAATAAGGGTTATAGTGTGCTCGGCTTTACATGATTCTAGAATGGTTAAAAATATGACAAATTTTTTTCAAATAAGCTAAAATTTTTGAAACCAACTAAAAAATTAGGGCAAGTAAGCTAAGTAATCATACACTTCATTTCTATTCCTATCCCCCCCTTGAAGTGTACAAAGTCCCATTTGTACGAGGAAAAAGGAAAAATAAAATAGAAATGAAAAATAATCAAGAAAGAAAGAAATAAACTCCCCTTTCGAATGGTTGCTCAAGATGTCTCACTAAAGGTTGAAGGAGGGTCATGAGACGGCTAATGTGTGTTGAATTTGGAATGGGCCTTAACTAATTGTGTTGCTTCCATATTTGCCTACTGCAACAGGTGTTATGGCGTAACTAAACCTAAGGTTACGCCGTAACTGCATCACAGAACCAAAACCTGCACAACATATCATGAAAATTTTGTACCTGACGGGTATAATTAACGATAGAACAAGCAAATATCCTCATTGTTAAGTTATTACAGACATAAGTTTCAAATAGTTTTAAAATTGTTTCAAATTTTTTCATAAAATGGGGAAATCACTCGTCCCCAGGAAGATCATGATCCATGGAGTGGGATTGAGAAGGATCATATGAAGTGCTTGTGGTGCTCCCAGGAGTGGCACCGGGATGCATGTAGGCCACTCCTCCTTGGACTTCGAGATCGGGAATGTTGGGCTGGTACACGTACTCCGGACCTTCCCACCTAGGGTGGCTCAAATGCATATGCTGAAGCATCTGGCTAGTCTGATCTGCACTCCAATGAAAGAAATCCTGCTGGAGCTGCTGCACCTGATCCAATGTACCTGAAAAACCATCAAACTGGTTACTAAGACAATATAGACCCACTTCAAGGCTTTCGATCTCATCGTTAAAGTGGGATGACATTCCCTCAAGCCTCTCATCAATGAGCTGCAACCTCTCCCCAACATTCACATGTGCCCTTCTACATCCCCTGGGCACCTTCTCCTCGGCTTCTTCACTGGCTTCATCACCTGCACCACTAGCTTCCCCTTCTAGGGGCAGTCCTAGCTAGCTGAATCACACCATAAACATCCTGGATGAAAATCCCTAACTCCACTAGCTTAGGCAGGCCAATCAAACAAGTATCTCTACTAATGGTCAATCGGGCCAAAGCTGCATCGGTCATAAGATCATAACTCCTAGCCAACCTTCTGATGAAATGTGCCTCCTGCAAAGGACTCCTACCAGAAAACCCCTTAGCACCCACAACCATAAACCTAGCCAAATAATAAGGAACATCAATGTTGTTCCCTCCTTTCATTCCCTGTATCAGATAAAGGTCATCCATGGTCATCTTCTCCTTGGTTGAGTGCCTTGCTCGGATAGAGCAGGCAAGAAGGTTGTGCACGAGTCGACGAATGAGGCTCCTCACCATAACATACGATGGAGGGCTCCTTGGATTATAACCCCCTGTGACAGCGATCTGGTCAAAATAAGCAGCAAGGTCCTGATTCTCATCCCTTCTTCTCCAGCATGTGTTATAGAACCGCTTAAAAAGCTCAGTCTCTATTTCCGCCTCAGTGTACAAACCCATACGCATAGTAAACTCCCTAAGAGTCAATCCCCTCCAAACGCCCCCAAGCTGGAAAAACATAGAATCCACATCATCATCATCAACCTCAGCCTTAAACTCCACACTCGCAAGGAATTCACGAACATACTTCGGAATGACCGGCTCCGTGATCCTAAACAACCTCAACCAAGCAGTACATGTGAAATCCCCAGCAGAACATGTGAACTTGATTTTGCAAAACTTTCTCAATCTCTGACTAGCTTTCCCATTAGCTAAAGTACCAAATGCCTCAAAGTTAAGAGCCTCGGGTTGACTGATATCCTTTGCCATTAATTTCTCATACGCTTCCACGTACAGTTGCCTAATACTAGCATTAGGGTGTGCCAAAAACCTAGGCCAATTTGCGGGGTTGTTTGCACCTGAAAATAAGACAAGAAACAGTAAGTGCAGACCTTACTGATGTCAAGTTACGGCGTAACCAGCATAAGCGTTACGCCGTAATTAGAAAATTTCAAAGGTTACGGCTTAGCCATGACAAACTGCTATGCCGTAATTGCAGATATAAAGGTTACGGCGTAACTAAACCCCCAGTTACGCCGTAACTTCCCCAGAAACTCAGCACTTCAGATATTTCAATTACGCAATAGATTACGCCGGAACCATCAATTTTTCACAAGGGGTAAAAGGTTTTGATAAATTTTTAACCTATTAGTGCTAAGGGACCGCACCTAACCCACTAAGTTAGCATTTTACCTAAAACCCATTTAAATAAAGCCAAAATACCCAAATCGAACTATGGTGATAGGACACGAATCAAAAAATCATGAGGAAATCATCAAAATTATCCATTAATCAAACCGATATCAATAATCAATTCAAATAGGCAAGATCCTTAAAATATTAAAATAAAACCCTAATTGAAATAATCAAAAGAAACAAATCAAAAAGAGTAAAGATAGGTCTTACCAGCCATGAAGATTGATAATGACGAATAGAGCTCGAAAATTTTTTTCAGAGAGAAAATTTAACTATTTGTGTGGGCGGTGAAAGTTTGTGTAAAACCTAGTTTTTAGTCCGTAATGTTTTTATACTGCCATGATAGTTACGGCGTAATTGGAAACTAAAGTTACGCCGTAACTAGTATTTTTAGAAAATTAGTAGGTTGTGAAAGGGTTACGTCGTAATCCATATAAGGGTTACGCCATAATCAATTTTAATCAAAGGCCAGAGGTTTTTTTTTTTTTTTTTTTTTTAATATGATTTTATAGTGGTTACGTCGTAACTCTAATAAAGAGGTTACGTCGTAACTAATTAGTCAAAAAAATTTTATAGTAATTTTAATAAATTGCGATACGGTTACGTCGTAACTCAATAAAGTAGTTACGCCGTAACTATAGCGTTGGAATATTAACTATGAAATATTGTAATAGGAGAGATTAAAAACGTACCTTATGGAACTGCTCAAATCTCTTAATGAGGTGAATATGAAATTCCTTAGATCTTTCATTAACTGCTCTCCGGCAGCGGCGCCAAAAAGCTGATGTGCTATTTCATCCTGCTTTTAATATTTATAAAACTTGAATAACTTAGGATAGACACATACTAATGGGCAGAGTACCCGATCAGATGTAGTAAAGCCTTAGGTAAATCCGAGTATCGTCCCAAGAGAGCTGTGTCCTTGAAAGAACTAAGATGATTAGATAAAATATTGATAATATATTGGTGCACAATGGTTGATGTAATCCGTAGATATGCTAATATTCTACTCACACAGACACCAGAAATTTAGGTAAAAGATATAGATAAACGAAGCTTAATAGAGACTACAAATATGAATTGCTTCTCGATACCAAGATTCAATATAGTGGTTAATTATCACCAGACTCCTTTGGTCAATTCGTCATGGCCTATGGTTCTTAGATTCCTCACCAAGATGAGCAGGTCACCCGGGATCATTCGGCAACCTAATAGCAGTCATTAAGCACCAAATCTACTAGATATAGACGGTGGGAACCCGGCCGTTAGGAACTTAAATTCCCCCTAACCTCTTAAATACCCCCACTTGATAAGTGATCATTTGGTCAATTCGCACACGAAGAGTGGTCGTACTATGGCCAATTCCTTCCGTACTTCGCTATCTATCAGAATGGGGTCAGTTGGTCATATCTCCCAGCCCTTTAGATACTACCAAGCTTACAATACTACCAAGGCTAGCAATCTATGAAAAGACTAGCAAATGTCTATAAAGAATTATAGAGAATAACAGTAACATAAATGCAAATTTTAATTAATAACATGAATTCATAATATAAGATCTAGAAAAATATAAAAAGAATCCAAACTCGAATACAAGGGAAATCGTAGACAACGAATTCGTTATTCATGCTCCTAAACCATGCTTCTTCTTCTGTGTTTTGATCTCCCCAAACCCTAAAAGGTTTAGGAAAGGAGAGATATCAAATACTGATGAAATCATCGACTATTTATAGGCTTCAAAATAGTTACGGCGTAACCTTATTAGGTAGTTAAGCCGTAACTTCCTTCAATCTTCAGTGCTTATCCATTGGCTACGGCGTAACTTTGTTTGGTGTTACGCCGTAGCTGCTATAATCCAGTGTAAATCTTGGTTACGGTGTAGCCTAAGCTGATAGCTACGACGTAGTCTAAGTAATCAGTAGTTACGATGTAACCTAAGCTGAAGGATACGCCGTAGTCTTCGAAATCTCTAGTTGCGTCGTAACTTCATCACTTGGTTACGCCGTAATTAAGAGAAAGTTGAATCAATAGTTCCTGAAAACGTCCAATTGCAGTTTCCTTACTTCGAATGCGTCCTGAAATGAAATAACAAGGAATAAGGATGTTTTCACTAATAATATATTCAAAATGTAATGATAAAAGGGGAAATTAACGCTTAGAAACTCAGGACTATTTGATGTTATCAAATATCCCCCCACTTAAACTCTACTTGCCCTCAAGTAGACTAATTTAGACCGCAAAAGAAACATGCATAGTTTTAATTTTCATGCTAGAATATAGATAAGAAACGAACACCTCACGAAATGGGAACGAAAACACTCTCACTCTTCCTATTCTAAGTGTAAATTTCGGGGTGATCACTAGATTGCACGGACATAATAAGTATTCTATCATAAGCTTGGCAATTACACACAACTCCACTACGAGAGCTAAGGTTAAGACAAATTTTAGAAAGCAATGTTGGGTTGAGTTGCAAAGGCTTAAGGGGAGGTGTTATTACTAACGTGTCACGGTGAAGTGGACAAAATCAATGATACATGACCAAATCCATGGCTAAGACATCAAGGATTGCTCGCTGCATCACCTAGACACACTTCACGACAAAAAGGGTAAGGATGGCATGGGAATTTTTAATGGGTGAAAAGGAAAAAAAAGAAAACAAATAGTTTTAGCCTAAAACCGAGTTGCCACCATTCCACCAATAATTCAAGGTTCGTCTTCAAATGGTCAGTACATGCCTCCGGAATCCATAATAATTTATTCTTGGACTATTCTTCCAACCTTTGAACGAGATCGAGAAAATCAATGCCAATTTTCTTCATGTAGTGCTTATTTTCGCACTATAAACAATCACGCTTCAATAATTTTATTGTGTGGATATGCTACGATATGCTTGAGATACAATGATAAATTTCCCCCCACTTGAACCGAGTATAAGGTGATTACTTGGGGTCTTCAAAGATCTTTAGCGAGATGTTGATGATGATATACGCTTCTTTATTAGAATCTCAAACTAGGGTGAACAATGGCTTCTAGGTAAAAAGGTAAAACTACACGGTAGGCTAAGGTGTAAGGTTGTAACGAAAGTAAGCGTAAGACAATGAAAGTATAGGCTTAAAAGGGTGTAACTAGGGGTATTTTGCACTAAAAGTGAGTGCAACAAAAAGGGTTAACATGGGGGTCAAAAATCCAATGCGACTAATCGATAAACGCACACAAGTGAACACATATGGGTTATTTGGGTTTAATCCTAAAATATTTACTTTTTTCAAACCGCCTTATCCAAATGCACCAAGCTAACTTGATACACTACTCGTTTATGGTCTCGAAGTGATGTAGAAGCCAAGTTCTAAAGTTTACAATACTATCGGCACACTCAATTTATGGTAGATTTGGGTAAAAACGGGGGAAATAGAAAGGCTAAATCTCACCATTGGCAATAAGGGTTATAGTGTACTCGGCTTTACGTGATTCTAGAATGGTTAAAAATATGACAAAATTTTTTCAAATAAGCTAAAAATTTTGAAACCAACTAAAAAATTATGGCAAGTAAGCTAAGTAATCATACACTTCATTTCTATTCCTATCCCCCACTTGAAGTGTACAAAGTCCCATTTGTACGAGGAAAAAGGAAAAATAAAATAGAAATGAAAAATAATCAAGAAAGAAAGAAATAAACTCCCCTTTCGAATGGTTGCTCAAGATGTCTCACTAAAGGTTGAAGGAGGGTCATGGGACGGCTAATGTGTGTTGAATCTGGAATGGGCCTTAACTAATTGTGTTGCTTCCATATTTGCCTACTGCAACAGGTGTTACGGCGTAACTAAACCTAAGGTTACGCCGTAACTGCATCACAGAACCAAAACCTGCACAACATATCATGAAAATTTTGTACCCGACGGATACACTTAACGATAGAACAAGCAAATCTCCACATTGTTAAGTTATTACAGACATAAGTTTCAAATAGTTTTAAAATTGTTTCAAATTGTTTCATCAAATGGGGAAATCACTCGTCCCCAGGAAGATCATGATCCATGGAGTGGAATTGAGAGGTATCATATAGAGTGCTTGTTGTGCTCCCAGGAGTGGCACCGGGATGCATGTAGGCCACTCCTCCTTGGACTCCGAGATCGGGAATGTTGGGCTGGTACACGTACTCCGGACCTTCCCACCTAGGGTGGCTCAAATGCATATGCTGAAGCATCTGGCTAGTCCGATCTGCACTCCAATGAAAGAAATCCTGCTGGAGCTGCTGCACCTGATCCAATGTACCTGAAAAACCCTCAAACTGGTTACTAAGACCATATAGACCCACTTCAAGGCTTTCGATCTCCTCGTTAAAGTGGGATGACATTCCCTCAAGCCTCTCATCAATGAGCTGCAACCTCTCCCCAACATTCACATGTGCCCTTCTACATCCCCTTGGCACCTGCTCCTCGGCTTCTTCACCGGCTTCATCACCTGCACCACTAGCTTCCCCTTCTTCCCTTCTAGGGGCAGTCCCAGCTAGCTGAATCGCACCATAAACATCCTGGATGCAAATCCCTAACTCCACTAGCTTAGGCAGGCCAATCAGACAAGTATCCCTACCAATGGTCAATCAGGCCAAAGCTGCATCGGTTATAAGATCATAACTCCTAGCCAACCTCCTGATGAAATGTGCCCCCTGCAAAGGACTCCTACCAGAAAACCCCTTAGCACCCACAACCATAAACCTAGCCAAATAATAAGGAACATCAGTGTTGTTCCCTCCTTTCATTCCCTACATCAGATAAAGGTCATCCATGGTCATCTTCTCCTTGGCTGAGTGCCTTGCTCGGATAGAGCAGGCAAGAAGGCGGTGCACGAGTCGACGAATGGGGCTCCCCACCATAACATACAACGGAGGGCTCCTTGGATTATAACCCCGTGTGACAGCAATCTGGTCAAAATAAGCAGCAAGGTCCTGATTCTCATCCCTTCTTCTCCAGCATGTGTTATAGAACCGCTTAAAAGCCTCAGTCTCCATTTCCACCTCAGTGTACAAACCCATACGCATAGTAAACTCCCTAAGAGTCAATCTCCTCCAAACGCCCCCAAGCTGGAAAAACATAGAATCCACATCATCATCATCAACCTCAGCCTTAAACTTCACACTAGCAAGGAATTCACGAACATACTCCGGAATGACCGGCTCCGTGATCCTAAACAACCTCAACCAGGTAGTACATGTGAAATCCCCAGCAGAACATGTGAACTTGATTTTGCAAAACTTTCTCAATCTCCGACTAGCTTTCCCATTAGCTAAAGTACCAAATGCCTCAAAGTTAAGAGCCTCGGGTTGACTGATATCCTTTGCCATTAATTTCTCATACGCTTCCACGTACAGTTGCCTAATACTAGCATTAGGGTGTGCCAAAAACCTAGGCCAATTTGCGGGATTGTTTGCACTTGAAAATAAGACAAGAAACAATAAGTGCAGACCTTACTGATGTCAAGTTACGGCGTAACCAGCATAAGCGTTACGCCGTAATTAGAAAATTTCAAAGGTTACGGCGTAGCCATGACAAACTGCTACGCCGTAATTGCAGATATAAAGGTTACGGCGTAACTAAATCCCCAGTTACGCCGTAACTTCCCCAGAAACTCAGCACTTCAGATGTTTCAATTACGCAATAGATTACGCCAGAACCATCAATTTTTCAAAAGGGGTAAAAGGTTTTGATAAAAATTTAACCTATTAGTGCTAAGGGACCACACCTAACCCACTAAGTTAGCGTTTGACCTAAAACCCATTTAAATATCCATTAATCAAACCAATATCAATAATCAATTCAAATAGGCATGATCCTTAAAATATTAAAATAAAACCCAAATTGAAGTAATCAAAAGAAATAAATCAAAAAGAGTAAAGATAGGTCTTACCAGCCATGAAGATTGATAATGACGAAGAGAGCTCGAAAATTTTTTTTCAGAGAGAAAATTTTACTGTTTGTGTGGGCAGTGAAAGTTTGTGTAAAACCTAGTTTTTAGTCCGTAAGGTTTTTATACTGCCATGATAGTTACGGCGTAATTGGATACTAAAGTTACGCCGTAACTAGTATTTTTAGAATATTAGTAGGTTGTGAAAGGGTTACGTCGTAATCCATATAAGGGTTACGCCGTAATCAATTTTAATCAAAGGTCAGAGTTTATTTATTTATTATTATTTTTTTTTAAATATGATTTTATAGTGGTTATGTCGTAACTCTAATAAAGAGGTTACGTCGTAACTAATTAGTCAAAAAGATTTTATAGTAATTTTAATAACTTGCAATACGGTTACGTCGTAACTCAATAAAGTAGTTACGCCGTAACTATAGCGTTGGAATATTAACTATGAAATATTGTAATAGGAGAGATTAAAAACGTACCTTATGGAACTGCTCAAATCTCTTAATGAGGTGAATATGAAATTCCTTAGATCTTTCATTAACTGCTCTCTGGCAGTGGCGCCAAAAAGCTGATGTGCTATTTCATCATGCTTTTAATATTTACAAAACTTGAATAACTTAGGATAGACACATACTAATGGGCAGAGTACCCAATCAGATGTAGTAAAGCCTTAGGTAAATCCGAGAATCGTCCCAAGAGAGCTGTGACCTTGAAAGAACTAAGATGATTAGATAAAATATTGATAATACATTGGTGAACAATGGTTGATGTAATCCGTAGATATGCTAATATTCTACTCACACACACACCAGAAAATTAGGTAAAAGATATAGATAAACGAAGCTTAATAGAGACTAAAAATATGAATTGCTTCTCGATACCAAGATTCAATATAGTGGTTAATTATCACCAGACTCCTTTGGTCAATTCGTCATGGCCTATGGTTCTTAGATTCCTCACCAAGATGAGCAGGTCACCCGGGATCATTCGGCAACCTAATAGCAGTCATTAAGCACCAAATCTACTAGATCTAGACGGTGGGAACCCGGCTGTTAGGAACTTAGATTCCCTCTAACCTCTTAAATACCTCCACTTGATAAGTGATCATTTGGTCAATTCGCACACGAAGAGTGGTCGTACTATGGCCAATTCCTTCCATACTTCGCTATCTATCAGACTGGGGTCAGTTGGTCATATCTCCCAGCCCATTAGATACTACCAAGCTTACAATATTACCAAGGCTAGCGATCTATGAAAAGACTAGCAAATGTCTATAAAGAATTATAGAGAATAACAGTAACATAAATGCAAACTTTAATTAATAACATGAATTCATAATATAAGATCTAGAAAAATATAAAAAGAATCCAAACTCGAATACAAGGGAAATCGTAGTCAAGGACTTCGTTATTCATGCTCCTAAACCATGCTTCTTCTTCTGTGTTTTGATCTCCCCAAACCCTAAAAGGTTTGGGAAAGGAGAGATATCAAATACTGATGAAATCATCGACTATTTATAGGCTTCAAAATAGTTATGGCGTAACCTTATTAGGTATTTAAGCCGTAACTTCCTTCAATCTTCAGTGCTTATCCATTGGCTACGGCGTAACTTTGTTTGGTGTTACGCCGTAGCTGCTATAATCCAGTGTAAATCTTGGTTACGGTGTAGCCTAAGTTAATAGCTACGCCGTAGTCTAAGTAATCAGTAGTTACGACATAACCTAAGCTGAGGGATACGCCGTAGTCTTCGAAATCTCTAGTTGCGTCGTAACTTCATCACTTGGTTACGCCGTAATTAAGAGAAAGTTGAATCAATAGTTCCTGAAAATGTCCAATTACAGTTTCCTTACTTCGAATGCATCCTGAAATGAAATAACAAGGAATAAGGATGTTTTCACTAACAATATATTCAAAATGTGATGATAAAAGGGGAAATTAACACTTAGAAACTCAGGACTATTTGATGTTATCATAAGGATAAATGGGATTTATTGATTGGGATTCATTGTTTGAAGATATGTTTGATGAGTATTTCCAGCTGCTAGCAAATGTTGATCATCTAAGAAGTACAACTCATACTACTCAAGAAGCCCAATCTCCAGTTATTCCTCAAGGCGTTGATAATGACTATCATAATTTTGCAGTTGCACTCATGAATAATGATCTGCTCTTTGGTATTCCTTTACCAAATCTTCATGGATTATTGTTCATGAATAATGATCCGCTCTTTGGTATTCATTTTCCAAATCTTCACGGATTATTGTTCCTCCCAATGTGCACGCTATAAATCAACCATATGAACATTAAGGAAAATGACTACCTCATCCGCTCGAAAACATTATTAGTGAATCTTACAGATCAATCTCTACATGTATACCTCATTCGATTCATTCAGTGAGTCAATATACACCCGATTGTATGTTTATTCACGTGTTGGACATTTGACACAAGTTGATTAATTCGGAGTTAATCATTTATCACTTATTTGAGATTGAATTTGACTTTCACAAAGGCGTTTTCTTATTTGATAACTTGCTCGGGCTTAAGAATTTAAGTTGAAGACTTGGTTTATCTAGTTACCAGCTGTCGGGGTGGACAGTTGAAGACCTGGTTAACTATCACTTTTAGGAGTTACGTTGTTTTACTCAGTGTCACACGCTATGACGGTGTGGATAATCGCAAGAGGTGTTAATGTCTCATACTTTGTTTGAGTAGTGAGTACTTAGAGAATTGCGTGAAGCATAAATTCTCAACACCGTTCTTCCATCATTAAGTGCAAGCTTACGATACAAATGTGGTGAATTCGACTTTAGGTTCAAGTTTGGTATATCTGGTTTTCTTCAACAATGGTCACTTCAAATTGTCTACATATGGGTTGATAAAGATAGTCAGAGAGAGTTTTTGTAGCAGTTGATTCTCACATGATTCATTTGAGCTAATTTTTGTTCTTATCTATTTCAAGAATATTGGGTATGTACAATGTGTTGCTGATTCTGAGGTATCAAAACCAGCAAGGGGGAAGGATACATATCATCTAAACACACAACGAGTACACGTGATGAACTTAATACTTCTTCTCTATTAAAGTAATCCCGGGAAAGACAAATGTCATAACCGTAGAGAAACTCAGTGTTTAACTCGTGGCCTTTGGTATGCTATTCCAACTATTTAGGGGAAGGATGTATTATTCCAACTATTTGGGGGAAGGATATATTATTCTAACTATTTGGGGGAAGGATGTATTATTCCAACCATTTGGGGGGAAGTGGTCTCTGGATACTTTTGGTATGTGTTAAAACAGCCTTTAGTAGGAAGAAATATGAGAAGAATATTTGGAACATGAGAAGAATATTTATGATAAAGTGCTTTCGGTTAGTGCTTCATGTACACAATGTAATGATGCTTCCGATGAGATCGCAACCATCAGGGGAGAGATATGTATACATCAGGGTCGCACAACATATTCACATGATCGAGCTTAATCAGTTATTCTGGAGTTAACATCCGCAGAGAAGATCAGTGATTCAACCAGTTACTGTGATGTCGTTGTCTCTACTCTTGTTGGGTACATGTGTACATTATGGGCTGATTGGTTATATGTTAGATAACTGGAATGCATTTGGTGAAATGAAGATGTTGATATATTGTTCTCCCGAATAGACAACTGCTCAGACTTGAAGAGTAATGTGTACATCGATGACGCACAACAAGATCATGTGATCGGGCTTAATCATTTATTTCGTGTTTGATAACCGCAGAAATGATCCGTGTTAACTTGTTACTTCGTTGTTATCGTCTTCTTCGGGTTCTTGAGCTTCATACAATTAGACTGTTTGCTTCACTTCTTCTTCTTGGAGGAAATGGTCTTTTTTCAAGGATTGTCGGTTTAGGGGGAAGCTGCCAAAGATTCATTTTTTGAAGGCTCAAGTTCTTGCGACGATTCAAGAGCCTCGAATGCTTTGGTGGTGAAAGTTTAAGAGATGATGACTTCTATATTCTACAAAGTACTAAACGATTTCCTTACCTCGGTACTCGTATCATCATCTTCTTAAACTATTTCTCTATCTTTGTAAATATTTATCAAAAAAACAAAATACAAAAATATAAAACCAACAAAATATATATATATATATATATATATATATATATATATATATATATATATATATATATATATATATATATATATATATATATATATATATATATATATATAGAAAATTATAAAACCATCAAAAAACCCATAAAAATCAAAAAAATTGAAAAAGACAAAAATATATTGTTTTTCAAAGACATGTCTTCTGGTATCGATAACATCTACGGTCTTAGAAATGTCATTCAATAATGGCACGGGACCATAGATGAAGTTCGAGCAGGAGGTGTAAATATTCCTTTTCAAAACATGTCTCAAAATATGGCTTGCAGTTACTTCAGACTATAGCCCGTGCTTAAACTATGGTTTGCTATTATTTCAGATAGCAACCCGTTCTTCATGAAAGGAAAGTGCTGCGCTTAACCAATTTTCAAATATTTCGTGCACTTATCCTAAAACAAATTGAGGAAAGTATGTCGAAGGACTGCTATTCCGACACAAATGTTTTTCCTTCTATAAATTCTTCAGAAAAATATTTGTTGTTTTCAAAAATGGTGGTAAATGAGTTGATTGTAAATAAATCAGATTTAGAGTTTTCGTAAAAAATTGAAAACTCAATCAATGACTTCAGCGCTTTTAAACTTTTTAGAAAAATAAGTCATTGATTGAGGGGGAGAATGTTTTCAAATCTATATCATCTAACGAGCTTATCTAATTATCCTATATACTTAAATGTAAAACATGTTAACCTATGTTGAAGGACTAGGTGCTTAGGATATGATTGTTAGGATTAGATGATTAGAGTTTGATGAACACATAAATCCCATGCCTTATATGAACTGATTGATATGTTGAATTGACTTTTATTAGTCGATTGCTGTTTCGGTGTTGTCGACCACCATATATCTGTTTGTGTTGACTAACGTATGCAGATAAGATGGTTTATAAGAATGTTCCTGATCCGGATCCCACTAAAGAATTTGATTGGATGCCAAAAGGAAAGGGCAACTATTTATTGGGTCGACAAATGAAGAAACGGAGCTTAATTGGACCTCTATGAAGAGTTGGCATGACAAATGCAACGTCAGAGGTCTCACTGCATCAGCAGACGGTTTTCTTCCAGCTCTACAGCAACAACAGAAGCTTCTGAACCACCTAACGTATCATTGTGCAGGACAAGTAGTGAATAATACCATGTTTCAAAAAATTTGTTAAATTTGTTTTGAAAATGGGAAAAATATTGTTTTGAAAATAAATTGAACTCAAACTTTGGAAATCAACCGGACTTCATTTTTAAACATAAGTCACTCAATCAACGACTACGGTCATGGATTGAGGGGGAGAGTGATTTCAAATTAAGTATTTTCAAACAATATATCATCATTAAAGTCCGTTTGTACAAAAAAAAAAGAAGTGGTGATCTAAAGATTTAATGTTATGTCATGGTATGATTTTCTTTAAAACTCAAAGATCTTACAAAATGAAATTTTTTCTGTTCTTGTTTGATTGTCAAATTGTTTTATTTTACTTAAAGATCTCTTAAAAGTATCATACCTGACACTAACAATCTTTAATGTCTAAAATTGATCCTTATCAGTCATTTTTCAAAATTAAATTTTGCCACGTCTTTCCCCAAATTTTTCTAAAAGATTTAAATCAATTGGGATCACAAATCTCAAATGGTTTGATATTTTTGATCGGGGGAGAGATCGTGATTTAAATCTCAAATCTGTTTTAGTCCTTTAAAGGCACTCCTGCCTCCATGTGCCAAACAATTTCAATATATGATGCACATGATTGAGGAGGAGCATTTATCCAAAAACAAGATGAGTATTTAAACCAGGCCACATTTTCTCCCATGTTTTCTAAACCTGATTAAATCACTTGAGATCCAAAATCTCAAAGGGTTTGATATTTTTGATCGGGGGAGAATTTGTGATTTAATTATGAAATCTGCTAAATGATGATCTTTTTGATTCAAAGTGCATGTTCTCTCTATTATGTGCTAAACTCTTTCGTTTATCGATGCACATATTGAGGGGGAGCAAATGGTTTCTTAATCGCTTTTGTGATCGTGAATGTACATCAAAAGAACTCTTTCCTCTATGTGATAAAATGATTTAAAATATCCTATGCACATATTGAGGGGGAGAATTTACCAAAGAAATTCAAATGGCTTTTTCTAAGGAAATTGTGATCAAGAAATCATTTCAAAGAACTCTTGCCTCCATGTGCTAAAAAATTTCAAAATCATATGCACATGTTGAGGGGGAGCATTTCTAAAAGATCAAAAACAATTAAGGTACAAAATGCTTTGATTTTATATCACAAGTACCTTGATTGATTTTCCAAATGATTTTTCAATTGGTTTCGAGAAGAAAAGAACAATACCAAAAGACCGACCAATTTACTTTATGCATGGAGTTATAAGGATGGTTAGGTTAGGTATTCGTTCCCACAATCCCACCAGAGCCGGAGGGATCTACCCAGGGACAATCCACTAGATAGTGTAGAGTCCTTAGGTATGATGAAAAAAGGAGAAAAATGAGAATATGAGAAGTGTGCCGACTGAGATAGAGCTAGAACTGGAATAAACTCAACAAGATTCTAGTAATGAAGTCTCGGTAAGCACTGAAGGGGTTGAAGAATGAAAAAGAAATGAATGTCAAAAGGGTGAAAAGAAATAGCCCTCCAATAATTCAACCTTATGGCAGAAACCGGGTTCAATACATATGCTACTGGTGGTTACTAAGGTAACGCTGGTATTGAAGACAAGACTTCATGGACCCAGTGATGCACTGCACCTAACTTCCCAAGCTACTCAAGTTCCTCTTAAAAGGGCTTGTTTCATTCTCACGGGGAACCTACATTATCTATCGACTTTCTCTTAGAGATTGTTGATATTGAAGAAGGAGACCCTCTCCCTAGTCTCCGGCATAGGAACTAAATGTGCACTATTGACTCTAGAGCCAAGAGATCATCCACAATATCTCATTAGGACACAAAATTGATGAAGACTTGTTGTTTCACACAATGTGGAAAGTAAGAATATATTAAGAGTCCTACGCATTATCCTTGTGGTATTGCCAGAACATTCGAGTGATATGTAAAACATTCACGATGAAGATGGAAATCATTCTAGAGCCAACATCAAACAAGCTCTTGGTGGGTGGCATGTGAGATCTATTCAATAGATCAAGCTTGTGACAACTGGACAGAAACGATGGGGCGATTCACTCTTGAATCAACCTTGGTCCAGGAAATGAATTGACGAATACTTTTGAAAAAACCGTTCGATGTGCAAATCTTCTTTTTTCTAGCATATCGAATGTGTATTCTCTTTCAAATACAAAAGGTATTTTCAATTGAAAATTGATCTTTCTCATAAAACCTTCGTCCTATTGCAAAACTCTTTATTCAAGCAATACTCGATTGTTTTTCAAATCAATTTTGCATCAATTAGTGAATCTTAATTCGCTGGTTCACTCACTCCGTGTTGTCTTCTTTGAGACGCTCCGGTTTGAGAATGGCTAGAGCAGCTGCGAAACCCTGTCAAGGAGATTCTTCGGAATTATACCTGATCACAGGCAGTACTTGTACTGATCAACGGGGAACCGTGGGCCGTGTACCTCAATTCAACGAAAGTGATCAAAGACAGTTTTGTGTGTTTTATTGCTAAATGTTGTTTACAGATACATTTGGACGGTTGCAGCTGATCAGAATTGAGAAGTCAATCCAAAGCCGCATGCTCACAGCATCTACACTTAATTGAAGAAATCATGACTAGTGCATATCTGCATAACCTGGCTTTGATATTTTTATACTATGCTTCTGCTACACTACTGCAAATATCATGAATAAGTAAAGCTTCTGCTACTCTAATGAAAAGATGTCATGATCCAGAAAGTGTGAGCATGTCGGTCTAAAGTCACAACATCACATGAAGGCAACACAACAAAGGGTGATCCATAGATTTACTATGTCTGATGATCTCAAAGAAAGCTCGAAGATTATCAAAGATGTGGATCAGTTCAAAGACCTCCACTGAAAGTACAAAATCATCGGACTATGAAGAGTCACTGCTAAAGCACAAAGAATGCGGACATTGAAGAATTGAAGTCTACGAGCTCGAGCATAAAGACAAAGATAGAATGCTAGGATTCGAAATGTAAAACATGGGGTGACCTCCCTTAGGGGGAGATTGTTAGGAATTAGAAATTCCATTGTGAAGTGTCGGTCACCCCAAATATAATCAAGCATACCCCAAATATAATCTAGCATAAGTTAGCTCGTAGACAATTATTTACTAGTTATTTAGTTAGTTATTTAGTTTAGAGCAACACTGTGGAGGAAGGACGGGTCTTTACCCACTGTATGCTTGATCCACAGCCCGACATAGGGCGTATTATGTAAAACTATAAATACCCTCTACCTCCCAAGGTAGAGGGTTGGTGCTTTCATTTCAATAAAAATCTTCCTACTATTTTTTTCTTATCTTTCTGTCTCTAGAAAGTATCTCACCCATCTCTCTCTCTCTCTCTCTCTCTCTAAAATCTTCTTGTTTGATTCAAACCTCATACATGTTCTTTGATTAAAACAATAACTAAAAGGTTACAAGTATGTATATATATACCCATTAGATAAATACTAGTTGTTATACATATGCATTACTATAACATGAAAACACTATTTTAGCGTTTTATATGAAAACGTAAGTGTGTTAGTAAACTATTGGCACAAACCATTTACGTATTTTATTTGTTTCATTAAAATGATTTTACATTTGTTATCGACAAAACATAAGAAGATCGTAAAATATAAATAAACGTTTTTACGGCTTATTTGTATTAACAGTCTCCCCCTTTTAGTTGATGACAAAACATAAGATTATTTAAAGGAAAAACTAAAATTCGTAAAAGTTTGAATTGGAGTTTTTACTCTCTTCTCCCCCTTTTTGCCGAAACGAAAAGAGCGTCGAAAAGAAACTAACACATAGTTTTGAAGGAAAAACATGTGAAAAGTAAAAATGAAAAAAAGTAGAGAGTTAGGGAAGATAAGGATTCTCGTCTTAGCTCCCCCTTGACTAGTCCATCCATTTGTGAGTGCATCAAGTAAATAGAAAAACTAAGCGAGTGCTTTATAATTTTGTTTGCGAATGGTTTCGTCTTTTTGATGAACATGCTCCCCCTTGACGAGTGCTCCTTTGCAAGGAGGACGTCATGTAGTTACGGTAATCCTATGTGAAATGTATTGCAAATGATTTTGCAATTGTTTTGCTTTGACAAGAAACTCCCCCTAGCTATGGATGTCAAAGTCTTCATGTATATATTAAAAATCTACAAAAGAAAGGTTAGAAAACAAGTATATAATGCATAATTTCCTGCAAATAAGACTCAAATTAGTAATAAAAATGTCTCCTGTTACACGGATCCCACGGTTCCTCCCTTGGAGGGATCTGTCTAGACTAAAATGAGGGATCCGTCTGCCTGTAAGCTTAAGACAACAATGGTGATGTAAAATGTGAAATTAGCATCAAATATGAGATATGTATTAAGGCACCAAACATGTTAGGAACTGGAAATTCCATAAGTAAAGTATCGGTCACCCCAAATATAATCTAGCATAAGTTAGCTCGTAGACATATCGTTAGTTACGTTATTTATCAGTTTATTAGTTAGTTATTAGTTTAGTTTAGCGCAGTGAAACACCGTGGAGGAAGGACGGGTCTTTACCCACTGTATACCTGATCCACAGGCCGATAGGAGGTCGTATTTCATGTAACTATAAATACCCCTTCCATCCATGGAAGGGGTGGTGCTTCATTCAATCTAACCTTTTACATTTGAGAACCAAGTCTCTAGCAAGAACACCGTATCTATCTTTCTCTCTCTAAATATGGCAAACATGTATTTTGATCATCCAAGACCACCCGAATCATCAACACAATAATATAATCGATCCTACAATTGGTATCAAGAGCCATGGTTATTGTGTTATCTTTGATTTGAATGGTTCATACCAAGGTTGTTGTGTTGTGTTGATTTATTGTGGTTCGAATCTCGTGTTTAAAACTGTTTTTTATCACTTTTTATGGTCGGAAATATTTTTCTTTTTCCTATTCTTGTTATAACTGTATTGGTATTTCTTGATGGTCAGAAAACTATGGTGAAATATTTTTTATAACTATGGTGGAATATTTTTATGGTCGGAAATATTTTTCTTCTATAACTGTGGTGAAAACTGGTTTTAACAATGTATTTGTCCTTTTCTTTGGTCATATCAGTCTTGTTAAGAACATGGTCATTTCATTCTTGTTATGCATATTTTTGTGGTCAATAGGACAGATACATGAGGTCTAAAATGGTCATATATCTTGGTCAAAACAGGTCAAACAATGCATTTTTCTAGGTTTCTTATAAACAGGTCGGAAAAACTCTTCGGAAATAGTCATATATCTTCCTAGCGACTTGTCTTTCATTTTTGGTAGTAACTTGTCTTACAGTAGTGACTCGTATATTAGCTAGCGACTTACCATGAGTCTTTACTCATGGTAGCAACTTGTATGTAGCGAGTTGTGATAGCGAGTTGTTAATGGTTGGCGACTTGTGTGTTTTGAATAAGGTTAGCAACTTGTTATTTAACAAGTTAGCATTTTGAGAGATAGCGACTTGACTTGAAAGAAAGGTAGAAGTAGAGATTTGACCATGACCACTTGACCTCAAAACCATATTCTATATCACATTTGTTACACTACAACTTTTGCATAAACCGAATCACAATCTTCCCTTTCGTTCCAAACACTTTCAAAAACAAATCATTGATCCGAATCAAATCCAAATGGACTCACGACCTCAGTTTTAATAATACATCATAGGTTCATGTTCAAAGACTCATAACAAAAACAAATAATCTCAGCCTCTTATTTTGTGGTTCACTAATATATGACTTCCGATAGTCCTTATTCACGAAATAAACATGCATCATAGATCAAGACTCATTACTTAATGATATACTTAAAACCTAAATCGATCTCAGAGTTTCTTTCGTCCATATCAAACGACCAATTCAAGACCTTAAGAGTCATAGAAACGAAAGTGTTCTCATCACAGATCCATAAATCATATGGTATTACGAAATGAAAATGGAAAAAGATCTCAGATTTGTTTCTTAGGATTTCTCAAAGATACATCATGCCAAAGGCATAAGAAGAAACAATGATCATCATTGATCTTCATGTGTTTTATCCGAAATTAAAAGAAAAGAAATATAACTATCAAGTTATCTTCTTAACTCTTGATTCGTTGTATACAAAAAGGAAAACATCACTGAACGGGATTAATGATTAACCTACCTTGGTTTGGTTCTTGAAGCCACGTCCATATGCTCAAAGCCATCCCTGTGGCGAGCTCTAATTATCGAAGGAAAATGTGTGTGAATGAATTGGTATTGAGGGAGATGTGACTGATTATTCAGGATGGAAGCAGACTGATTACAGATTGTGAGTAATATTAGGGTTTGAGTGATAAATGAAGAAGGGGGCATAATATTGTTTGATTATGTGATTAGGGTTAGGGTATGTGTGTGAATTTTCACTCTTTTATAAACGGATGGTATAATTTTTGTGGATCAGGTACTGTTTTCATACCTGGGTCGTGTTATAGTACTTTGGGCCGTGTAGAATGTTGATAATAGTGTGTTATAGTACTTGGGCCGTGTAGAATTGGTACAATGGGCATTAATGATTGAACATGCTGTTTGAGCAAGCTTCGCTTTTGTAACTTGATAAATGGATCCGAGATTTATTATGAAATGGGCTGAATTAATTTGGATAAATATAATTGAGTCGTTTATTTTATCAGGATTTGGATGAATATAATCATTTGTATAAGATGAAATGGATCGGGTGTTATTATTTGTATTTGTTAGACTGTTTGTGATTCCCAGTGGACTTGAGCTAATATTTTGGATCTGTTGATTAGACTGGGCTAATACGGTTTTATAATAAGTCTTGTGATAATGAGATTTGAGTTGTGCGATTTGATGATGAGATTTGTTGAAGAGATTTGTCAATGTGATTTGGTGTGATGACGAGATTTGTTGTGTTATGAGGTTTGTTATTTTGGTTTATACATTTTCACGAAAAATATTATGTCATGGCTTAAATTGATGATGAGTGATCAAAGTTGACTACGGGGTTATTTGAACGGTATTTCTTATTTGGATGTGAAGTGAGATTTTTTCAGGCGTGTTTTCTTATTTCGTCTTCTTTCTTTCTACCCTCCCGCAAAGATGACTTGTTTGGGTGTTTATTGAGTGTGATAAAGACTTGGCTATTTAGGTATGGTTGTGATTCTTTCTCGGTTTACCCACAATGTAACTATCTCTTTGGTGTCTCACGCAGTTGAGGATACGTCAAGAGGTTTTGTACATTGGGTACACCGTTTCTTCTTCACAAGGATTAGTACAAGTTTAAGTAACAAATCTGGGGAAGTTCACTTCATGATCAAGTTTGGCATATCGGGCTTACTTCACCATGTTGTCACTGCAAAGTTCGACTGAATGCGTGAATGATGTGTTTACCAAAGTGTTTATTGGATGGTTAATGATATTGATGATGTTGGATAATGAATCATTTTTGAACCGCAGCATGTTCCCCTAAAACAGATATTCACCGAAACCAAAGTTGTCATAACACATTCAAGCTGACATTGTTTACGATTTTGTCTTGATTTTGTAAAATCCCGTGAAAGAATCTATTTCTCGGTTTAAATCATAGACTTGTAAAATACCGTGACAATGGAAACATCCTGGTAATAGTAAAGTGCATTTTCGGATCTATCTTACAGTTTATTCTTGGTTTTGTAAAATCCCGCGAAAGAAACTATTTCTCGGCTTAAACTATAGAATTGTAAAATCCCGCAATGATGGAACCATCCTGGAGAAAGGAAAGTGTATCTCCTGGATAAAAGGGTGTACTTCATGAATTGGGTGTGTGTTTGGGTTGTCTTCATGGCAGTTTGGTTAGTTCATGGTTTTACGGGGTTATGTGCTTTTAACCATGGTCGGGATGAAAACCATTATCAAAGTTCATTTAAATGTCAAAGGAGGCTAGATTTGAGTTTTTAACCAGAAGATGTGACAACGGCGTTAATTCATTATTATTTATTTGAGGTTGAAGTGAAATATCACGAGCGAGTGTACTTAGTATCTGAAGGTATCGGGGATGGATGGATGAAGATTCTTCAAGATCCTTGTTCGAGCTTATTATAAAAAATGAAGACTTGGAAATCTAGTTATTGTTGGGTGTCTTTTACCTTTTCTTTTACCACTTGGGGGAATTGGGCTCATACCACCACAAAATAACTATCACTTTAAGGAGTTACGTTGTAGTTCTCAGTGTCACATTCAATTGTGGATTTTCAAGAGGTAATGTACATCTTATACTTGATGGTTGGTTGGTTGAAGCGTATAGAGTACATAGAGAGTACTTAGAGATGCTAATGGAAATCGGCACCGCTCTTTGTTACATATGTGCAAGTTTAAGTCACGAGTTCGGGGTAGTTTACTTCAGGGTCAAATTCATTATATCGGGTTTTCTCCATCAACTATCACTACAAAGAGCCTACTGAATAATAATGGGGTTGATTACATGTTTTGCCAAAAGAGATTGAAAAGAGAGAGATTATGACGTATGAATACAACAGTTCATGCCTCGTACTTTAAAGAAAAGAAAAGTGTACGCCTCAGTGCGCTTTATCTTCGGAAGAAGAGAAATCTTCTTATGACGTATGAACACAACAGTTCATGCCTCGTACTCTAAAGAAAAGAAAAGTGTACATGTCAGTGCGCTTTATCTTCTGAAGAAGAGAAATCTTCTTATGACGTTTGAATACTTTAGTTCAAGCCTCGTTCTCTAAAGAAAAGAAGTGTGTACGCTTCAGTGCGCATTATCTTCGGAAGAAGAGAAATCTTCTTATTATGACCATTCTCATCAACATGCTTCATGCTTTTTCCATGCGCTTCAGTCATCAAGTGAACCGGGCTTCTGTTGATTGTTTTCTTATTCCACTTGCTCAACTATAATGATGATGGTGACATCATGAGCTAATTTTGCGGGGGAGAAGTGTGAATATAATACATTTAGATGATAATCACTTGTTTAATCAAGAATGGCAACTCCGTATGCAATTCTTGAGGGGGAGAAGAAGTGTGAATTTACTGCATGGTTGATTGATTTATGAGAATATATGGTCATACGGCTCCTAACTCATGTAAGAACCGAGCTTCTTCTTATCGGGTTATCTTCACATGGAGTTGTTCTTCTAAGAGCCGTTGGTTGACATCTTCACTCGGATTGATGAGTTTATTGACAAAGTGCTTCCGGTTAATGCTTCACGTATGCATCAACATGATGATTCCGAACAATCTCTCTGTTCTTGTTTGATGTGATTGGTAGTTTGGTGTTACCATCTTGCGTGTTCGTTGCGGCCTGATTGCTGATTTCCTTGATGAACATCTTTCTGTTCTTGTTTGATTGGGGGGGATTTTAGTTAAGGGGATTTGCAAGATGTAAGTTAATCGGGATGCTTTTTGGTGGGATGCTTTTTGGTGTGAGTTGAAGATGTTAACTATCTATTCCCCAACTAGACAATCTTGAAGAAGGTCGAGTCTACAGTCGGTTCTACATCTTCTATTGCATGTTAGATGACTAAAGACAAGCTGCATTTGATTATCCAAAGACTTCTTCTTATTCTGGGCATTTATTAAAAGATTGTCGGTTTAGAGGAGAGCACTAATTGGGGGAGGGTAAAATGTCTGATTTAATCCCCAATTAGACTTGCTCATATTCTTCAGCAAGTTGATTAAAGACTTCAAGCGTTCTTCTCAAAAGATTTCAAGTATCTGGGCTTACAAAGTGTTGCTGATAATGAAGTGTCAAAACCAGCAAGGGGGAAGGAGACACGCATCTAAAAGCGAGTAAACTTGATGAGCTTAATACTTCTAAGTGATTGAAGATATCCTGGGAAGACTAATGTCATTACTGCAGAGAAACTCAATCTTTGACTCAAGGCATTTAGTGTTCTTATTCCAAGTATGTGGGGGAAGAGATGGAAGAGTTCGTTTCTGAAGATGAAAGAGGTACACAAGTGTGTGATGATTTTGATGTTATCACAATCATCAGGGGAGAGAGATTGTGTACATTGGGGATGCTCAGCTACTTCACTTGAGGGCTTAATTAGTGATTCAGAGATATAATCACTTATTCCGGTGTTGACATCCGCAGAGATTGTCACCCGCAGAGATAATCAGTGATTCAGCCTGCCTCTTCAATGTTATCAGTTATTCTCTCTTTGGGCATTCGGGTACTTCGGGTTCTTGAGCTTCATACACTTTCTTCAGGAGGAGAGAAAAGTATACATCGGTGTTATTCTTTGGCTATTGGACTTAATCTGCTACTTCGATGGTATAAGTTTCTTTGTCTTTAGGTATATGTGTATTCGGGTTCGTGAGCTCTAGTCTAAGAGACTGACTGCATCAATTCGTCTACTTGGGGGAAGTGGTTTCTTGACAACTTGTGGTATGGATTGCTTCAGACTTCAGTAGATATGGAATCTGAGAAGATTATTTATATGTGAGATGATACGTTGCTGTTCTTCTATTGGATGATATAACCTCAAACGATGAATCACGATGTTTATTCTTAAAAGGAGCAGCAAGTTCAATGATAATGGTGTGCTTCTTTGTGCACCTGGCTAAGGGAAGCTTGTAAGAAAGCTTTGAATCTGCTCAGCTAAAGGATTTTCGGTTTGAGGGGAAGCTGCCAAAGTCTCTCTTTCTCAGAGGCTCATGTTCTATCTTCTATTCTGGAGCCTCAGAAGCTTTGGTGGTGGATGTTTGAGAGATGACGAATTCTATCTTCTACGACGTGCTGCTCGATATCCTTATCTCGGTACTCGTATCATCATCTTTCTTATAACTATATCATTTATTCTATCTTTGTATATATTTATCAGAAAAACAAAATACAAAAATATAAAACCAGCAAAACAAAATAGAAAAATATAAAACCAATAAAAACCCATAAAAATCAGAAAATTTAAAAATACCAAAAATATTATTTTCTCAAGACATGTCTTCTGGTATCGATAACATCTGCGGTCTTAGAAATGTCATTCAATAATGGCACGGGACCATAGATGAAGTTCGAGCAGGAGGTGTAAATATTTCTTTTCAAAACATGTCTCAAACTATGGCTTGCAGTTATTTCAGACTGTAACCCGCGCTTAAACAATGGCTTGCTATTATTTCCGATAGCAACCCGCTCTTTAAAGGAAGGAAAGTGTTGCGCTAAACCAAATTTTCAAATATTTCGTGCACTTATCCTAAAACAAAACAAGGAAAGCATGTCGTCAAAAAGATTGCTGTTCCTACACAAATGTTTTTCCGTCTACAATTCTTCAGAAAAATATTTGTTGTGTTTTCAAAATGGTGGTAAATAAGTTGCTTTAAAAACAATCAGTTTTAGAGTTTTTATAAAATTGAAAACTCAATCAATGACTTCAGCGCTTTTAAACCTTTTAGAAAATGAGTCATTGATTGAGGGGGAGATTATTTTCAAATCTATATCATCTAACGGGCTTTCTTAATTATCCTAATATGCTTAATTAAAAATGATGTTAACCTATGTTGAAGGACTAGGTGCCTAGGATAAGATTGTTAGGATTAGATGACTATAGTTTGATAAGTACATTATTCCCATGCCTTTTATGATCTGATTGATATGTTGTATTGACTTTTATTAGTCGATTGTTGTTTGGGTGTTGTCGACCACCATATATCTGTATGTGTATTCACTAACGTATGCAGGTATATTGGTATATAAGAATGTTCCCGATCCGGATCTCACAATTGAAGATGATTGGATGCCGAAAGGAAAGGGTAACTATATCTTGTGTTGACAAATGAAGAAACGGAGCTTAATTGGACTTCTATGTAGAGTTGGCATAAATGCAACGTAAGAGGTCTCACTGCATCAGCAGATGGTTTTCTTCTAAGTGATTGAAGAAACGGAGCTTAATTTGACCTCAGTTGGCATTAAAATGCAACGTAAGAAGTCTCACTGCATCAGCAGACGGTTTTCTTCCAAGCCCTACAACAACATCAACAAAAGCAGCTTATGATTCTCTCCACCTAATGTATCTTGTGCAGGAAAAGTAGTGAATGATACCATTTTTCTTAAAACAATTTTGAAAATGGAAAAATATTGTTTTTGAAAATTAATTGAACTTAAATTTTGGAAATCAACCAGACTTCATTTTAAACTAAAGTCACTCAATCAACGACTAATGTCATGGATTGAGGGGGAGAGTGATTTCAAATTAAATATTTTCAAACGATATTTCATCTATCAAGTCCATTTGTACAAAACAAAGTGGTGATATAAAGATTTAATGTTATGTCATGGTATGATTTTCTTTAAAACTCAAAGATCTGTCAAAATGAAATTTTTTCTGTTCTTGTTTGATTGTGAAATTTATTTATTTTACTTAAAGGTCTCTTAAAACAATCATGTCTGACACTAACAATCTTTAATGTCTAAAACTGTTCCTTATCTGTCATTTTTCAAGATTAAATTTTGCCACGTCTTTCCCCAAAATTTTCTAAATGATTTAAATCAATCGGGATCCAAAATCTCAATTGGTTTGAAATTTTTGATCGGGGGGGGAGATCGTGATTTAAATCTCTTATCTATTTAAATGAAATTGGTTTTAGTCCTTTAAAGGCACTCCTGCCTCCATGTGCCAAACGATTTCAAATATACAATGCACATGTTGAGGAGGGGCATTTAACCATAAACCAGAAGAGCTTTTAAATCAGGCACATATTCTCCCATGTTTTATAAACCTTATTAAATCACTTGGGATCCAAAATCTCAAAGGGTTTGATATTTTTTATCGGGGGAGAATTTGTGATTTAATAATGAAATCTGATAAATGGTGATCGTTTTGATTCAATTGTGCAGGCTGCTCTCTCATATGTTCTAAACGCTTTCGAATCTCAAAGCACATATTGAGGAGGAGCATTTCTAAAGAAAACAAACTTTCAAGGTAAAAAGATTTCTATGTTTCAACAAAAAGTACCTTGACTGATTTTCCAATAGTTTCTTAATGGCTTTTGTGATTGTGGATGTGCTTCAAAAGAACTCTTTCCTCTAAGTGATAAAATGATTTCAAATATCCTATGCACATATTGAAGGGGAGAATTTACCAAAGAAAATCAAATGGCTTTTTCTATGAAAATTGTGATCAAAGAAAATATTTCAAAGTCCTCTTGCCTCCATGTGCCAAACAATTTCTAAATCATATGCACATGTTGAGGGGGAGGTTTTCTAAATGATCAAAACTATTAAGGTACAAAATGCTTTGTTCTCGTATCACAAGTACCTTGATTGTTTTTCCAAATGATTTTTCAATTGGTTTTAAGGAAGAATGAACTGTACCAAAAGACCGACCATTTTACTTTATGTATGGAGTTATAAGGATGGTGAGGTTAGGTATTAGTTCCCACGATCCGCCAGAACCAGAGGGATCTACCCAGGGACAATCCACTAGATAGTGTAGAGTCCTTAGGTATGATTAAAAAAGGAGAAAAAAAATGAGAAATTGGGAAGAGTGCGGACTGAGACAGAGCTAGTACTGGAATAAACTCAACAAGGTTCTAGTAATGAAGTCTCGGTAAGCACTGAAGGGGTTTAAGAATGAAAAAGAAATGAAATGAGAAAAGGGTGAAAAGAAATAGCCCTCCAATAATTCAACATTAGGGCAGAAACCGGGTTCAATACATATGCTACTGGTGGTTACTAAGGTAACACTGGTATTGAAGACAAGACGTCATGGACCCAGTGACGCACTGCACTAACTTCCCAAGCTAAATAATCTATCGACTTTCTCTTAGAGATTGTTGATATTGAAGAAGGAGACCCTCTCCCTAGTCTCCGGCATAGGAACCAAATGTGCACTATTGAGTCTAGAGCAAAGAGATCATCCACAATATCTCGTTAGGACACAAAATTAATGAAGACTAGCTGTTTCACACAATGTGGAAAGTAAGAATATATTAAGAGTCCTACGCATTATCCTTGTGGTATTGCCAGAACATCCGAGTGATATGTAAAAATATTCACAATGAAGATGGAAATCCTTCTAGAGCCAACATCAAACAAGCTCTTGGTGGGTGACATGTGAGATCTTCTCGTAAGATCAAGCTTGTGACAACTGGATTGAAACGATGGGGGCGATTCACTCGTGAATCAACCTTGGTCCAGGAATGGAATTGACGAATAGTTTTGGAAAAACCGTTCGATGTGCAAATCTTCTTTTCTCTAGCACATCGAATGTGTATTCATGTTTTCTAACTCAAAAAGTATCTCTGATTGAAAAAATACTTTTGGAAAAATCGTTCGATGTGCAAATCTTCTTTTCTCTAGCACATCGAATGTGTACTCTTTCAAATACAAAATGTATTTTTGATTGAAAATTGATCTTTCTCATAAAACCTTCGTCGTATTACAAAACTCTTTCTTCAACTAATACGCGATTGTTTTCAAATCATTTTTCATCAATCAGTGAATCTCAATTCGCTGGTTCACTCACTCCGTGTTGTCTTCTTTGAGACGTTCCGGTTTGAGAACGGCTAGAACAGCTGCAAAACCCTGTCAAGGAGATTCTTAGGAATCCTACCTGATCATAGGTAGTACTTGTACTGATCAACGGGGAACCGTGGGCCGTGTACCTCAATTCAACGAAAGTGATCAAAGACACTTTCGTGTGTTTTATTGCTAACTGTTGTTTGCATGTATATTTGGACTGTTGCAGCTGATCAGAATTGAGGAGTCAATCCAAAGCCGCATGCTCACAGCATCCACACTTTATTTGAAGAATTCATGACTGGTGCATATCTACAGAACCTGGCTCTGATATTTTTATACTATGCTTCTGCTACGCTGTTGCAAATATCTTGAACCAGTAAAAGCTTCCGCTACTCTGATGGAAAGATGTCATGATTCAAAAGTGTGAGCATGTCGATCCGAAAGTCACAACTTCACATGACGGCAACACAATAAAGGGTGATCCAGAGATTTACTGTGGCTGATGATCTCAAAGAAAGCTCGAAGATCATCAAAGATGTGGATCAGTTAAAGGCCTCCACTAAAAGTACAAATCAATGCGGACTTTGAAGAATGGCTACAAAAGCACAAAGATTTCAGAAATTGAAGAATTGAAGTCTACGAGCTCAAGAACAAAGTCTAGAATAGAATGCTAGGATTCAAAATGTAAATTATGGGGTAACCTCCCTTAGGGGGAGATTGTTAGGAATTGGAAATTCCATAAGTAAAGTATCGGTCACCCCAAATATAATCTAGCATAAGTTAGCTCATAGACATATCGTTAGTTACGTTATTTATCAGTTTATTAGTTAGTTATTAGTTTAGTTTATCGTAGTGTAACACCTTGGAGGAATGACGGGTCTTTACCCACTGTATACCTGATCCACAGGCCGATAGGAGGTTGTATTTCATGTAACTATAAATACCCCTTTCATCCATGGAAGGGGTGGTGCTTCATTCAATCTAACCTTTTACATTTGAGAACCAAGTCTCTAACAAGAACACCCTCTCTATCTTTCTCTCTCTAAATATGGCAAACATGTATTTTGATCATCCAAGACCACCCGAATCATCAACACAATAATATTACCGATCCTACAAAACATATTCTGAAGACAATATGGCATATAACATGTAATTTCATTCAATAAAAATACAATAAATGATCTACATATCTCTAAAAGTAAGAGAATGAATCAAACATGTGATACATTTTCTACTAATTCTAAGAAGTGATGGAAAGCTAAAAAGCATCAATGTGCTTGAAGTCTAATGATGAGTAGACTTGTTGATTTGGTCCAATCATTCAAGGAGATGATTAAACATGAAATGCAACTCATTTCGTAGTTCTTGAACAAGTCCTTGGGTGATTTGACAATTAGAGCCATTATTGTCATGACTAGGAGGAGGTGGGATGTTTTGAGGAGGCTCTAAAAAGGATGGTGGAACTTGTGAAGGTGAGCTGACCAACATAGGATGTGGTTCCACTAAAAATGAGGGTGAGGATGCACGAGTTGGTGGTGGAGATGAAAAGTCCTCTATATGGTTGGATCTTTGGTGATTCCTTGTCTCCAAAGATGGACCATTTGGTGATGAAGGTGGTTCCCTATTTAGCGAGAAGGTTGGTGAATGGGAATTCCTTGGTGGTGAGACTTCTAATGAGTAGAGATTTGGATAAGAAAGAGGTTCGGTAAAGGAATGTAGTCTAGGTTCTAGAAATGAAGACTTGGGTGTTTTACTAGAAATAGGTGTGTTTGGTTTAGTGTTTGATGAAACCTTTTCCAACTCAAAAGGTCGAATGCTAATTCTAGCGGTTCTTTTAGCTTTTGTTGATTGAGTTTGTTGAGGGGGGGTTCTAGCATTTGGACTTCTTACGGGGTGATGACTCGGTGGATGATATCTCATGGACCATATGAGCATTCTTTTTGGATGAACCTTTGGTTGAAGAGTTCTTGCTAGAAGCTTTAGTCATAGTGAAGGAGAGGGTGTAGTAGAAGTCTTAGCTACTGATTTTTAGATTGTGGTATGAATAGTGGCTCAAGCTCATAAGAGTCTTGGTTTATAAAGGATGAAGTTGAGTTAATGAATTAAATTCTTGACCACTAAGAAATTTGGCATGCACTAAGGTCAACTATGGTGTTTTTCTACTCTAGGGAGTCATTAAATGGTAAGCAAAAGGGTTTAGATTACCAAAGAGAGTTTGAATTTGGAAGAAAAGCTGATCACAAGCTATTCTGTAGACCCAGATCCCACGGTTCCCTCTTATTAGGGATCCGTCTAGTTATAAACTAGGGATCCGTCTATCAGACAACAAAGTGGTGAAGTGATTATGCTCTTTTAAGGTCTAGTACCTATAAATCTTGAGGGTTTGACTTTCCTCAGATGTCTTAAATGGTTTGTGACTTAAATGTCCAACGATAAGGAGTGAGGATACCTAATGATGGTTTTTGGTAGGAAAATGAACTTTTTGAGAGTGCAATTAAGTATTTAAGGATGATACTATTGATTTGAGGATGACAAATGAGGATAATTGATCCTAGAGATCAGATGGTGGCTTAAGAAAAATTTGGAAAATTCCTAAAAAATAAAAAGAATGAAAAACTAGTTTTAAACCTATTTTGAGGTAAGGATGACTAAAATTAATTTGCTAAAATTAAGAGAAATAGCAAACTAAGTGATTTGAGATGTGAGGAACAATGTGTAAGCATTGGAGCAAAAATATGGTGAGTTTTGGTGAAGTGATATATCAAAAATACCTAGAGTGTGATCCTTTGTTAGCTATGAGTTAGTGTGAGACCTACTGAGTTTGAGGAAGACTTAAGTGGTCCTAAAGTATCATGTTTAGCTAGTGTGATAAGGTCTAGAGGATTGGATTGATGTGAAAGATTAAAAATTCCTGGACTGTTTGCCCGGATCCCACGGTTCCCTCATCTGAGGGATCTGACTAGTTATAGCTCAGGGATCCGGCTACTGCTGACCAGTAGCATCTCAGCAAATGTGCAATTTTTGCACTCTTTAGAAAATACTAATCCTAATAATTTCTACATTCAATAAACATATGCAAGCAACAAATATAATGCATATTAAGTAAGGGCGACTAGAATGTAAGCAAAATGAGTGGGACCGACTTCTTAATTGTGATCAAGTTGTCGTAAAATTCTCATTTTTCGGGTTCCTAGGTTAGAATGTTTTAGTTTATGTTATGCCATCTACTACGACCTACGTCCTAAACTACATAAATATTATTTAGATTGTTTACAGACCATTGTTTATAAATTGTTCACAAATTTAGGTCTATGACCTTACCTTCCTTCCATTCAACCTCTCACTTCATCTCCATCGCCATCGCCTATACTCTTCACTCTCAACCCCTCCACCCCTACTTCTTCTTCATGAGGAAGTTAGAAAAACACTTGAACATGCCCTTTGATTGTTGGAATTCTTGTGAAGGGCTCGGGACCTCCGGTAGTTGGTCAATGTATGCTAGGGGGTCGAGTTGCACATTGCCAATGGGATTGCTACCTTCTCATTCTCTTTCTATTTCATCCGATGAATCCGTTGGTGGGTGAGGTCTCTTGCCATCCATCATAATCCTTGTAGTCTTTCCATCGGACAAGGGCACCATAACCTTGTTGCAAAAGGTGTGGTCATTAGAGTAAGGAGAAAGATCTAGAGAAAAGACGGAGTTTGCTAGGTGAGTCAAGAGCATGGCATAGGGGAGTACCATCTTGTCCGTCCTTTTCACACTTTCCATTCTTTTCACCATGTAATAGGCGAGGTTGAAGTGAGTGTCCATTACAAGGCAGTGGATCATGAAGCTTAGACAAGCATTGGGATAATCCTTATTTCGTCCCAAACAAAGAACGTTCTCCCTTAGCACTAGTTCCCATTTCTTGTATAATAGGAACATTTCTGACAGCTTCATTTGAAAAGGATCTCTATTTATGACTTTGGACTTCCTAGTGACTCTTGACGGAGAAGCTCTTTCTATGAATACGGTATCTCTAATCGTAGCCGCTTCCGGAATGGGTGTGAAGTATACCTCGTGATGATCTACAATGTCATGAATCTCGACCAGAGATCATTCATTTGAGTACATGCAAACTCCTTGACAAGGGATACCAAGAATCCTAGCAAACTCTATGGAAAAATAGAAGGGGGGGTTGAATAGTTTACCGATTAAAACTTAGTTTTAAAATATTTAGATCGACTTATGTCAATCTATTTAAACCTATGTGTTCGATGTTGATAGATAAGCATATGAATAAATAAAACTAAGATAAAGAGTAAGAAGCACAAAACCACAACGCGAGTATTTGTAGTGTTTCGGCTACAAGGACACCTTCCTTTCCCTACTCCACTCCCCGAGTCACCTACTCAAGAGTTCATAATTACTACACAACACAAACTCCTTGCGGCAGAGAAGCCTTAACAACGTCGCGTACTCTTTATCTGGTACAAGGCTCGACACCGGGTTCTACCATGAGGTAGAACCAAATCTATCACAACGTCAACTACACTTTATCCGATACAAGGCTAGATACCGAGTTCCATTACAAAGGAGGAACTACTACCCAACACTACACAACACCTTTCCCAAAAGAAGATCCACTCCTTATGACAACATCAACAAGGATATCTGATAACGCTACACGCGTCGTTCGGGGTCAAGGAAACTTCCTTTTCTTCGAGCAAGTTTTATAACACCCTAGGCAGTGAACCTAATCGTTGTAGTGTAGTAATTAGGGTAAGCCACGGGTATTGATATCGTTCTCTAGGGGAATAGGAATGCTAGTAAGGAGTTACTACGCTAAGGTTAAGGTTGAGGAAGATTATTTTTTATCTCTTTATGTTTTATGAAATGGAAAGGTACGAATTTCGGGTATTGGATTTGGGGGGTTGGTATTTCTACCGATTACTCTACTATTATCTAATTATCTAAACTAAGGTTGTGGGAGTCTATGTCTAATTAATGTGTGCTCGTATGATAGTTTAAAGATGTGTTTACTTAGGTTGTACTACTCCTTAATTATCTCCTATTGATGGTTGAGTTGTCACGTCTTATTCTTAGTTGCGTTGTGTGTCTAAAGTTGTAGGGTATGCGTTTCTCCCTAACTCTTTGAACTTACCAAAGGGTCTCGTCTACAAACCCACTAGGGATGATAAACTCTTACTCTAAGGCACTCTTTGGATGGTTTAGCCTACAACTACTCAGGTAATTATATTCTAAGGTTCACAAAGATGAATCAAGCATTAAGTACACAACGAATGACCTATCGCATTACTAGATCATATATCAACTAAGATAAGAAACAACCAATCAATATTCAATAATTAAGTTTCATACTTCCTAAGCAAACACACAAATAAATTAGCCGGACATGGAAAACATGCAAGCATACACACAAATAATCAAAGACATAATTGAATTAATGAAGTAAAGACTTATCTTGATGTAAGATAGGGTTTAAAACCCTAAAATACTGTACAAGACACCTTAGGTTCGGTTTTAGGTTTTCACTCCAAAAAGACTCTCCCTAAAACTGAAAAATTCGGATTCTATATATAAGATTACATATGCGACGGCGTCACCTTATGTTTAGTGACGCCGTCGTGTCGCCGTCATTAGGGTTTCGTCTTGGCCACGTTAACCTTGCGACGGCATCACCTTATGTCCGTGACGCCGTCCTCTTCAGCTTCTGACGTCGTCTGGATTGCATCTAGGCCGTCTGAGTAGCGACGGCCTACTCTTTCACAACTAGACGTCGTCGCTTGAAAATACGAGTTTTGGGTTCTGGACCGTCACAACAATTTTGGGACGGCGTCACCATTAGCACCTGACGCCTTCGCCTTCTGTTTTCAGCAACTGTGAGTGTCTCGATTCTGACTTCGGCCATTTTCTTCATATATTCGCGCCTTTTCGTCCAAATAAGTGCCATTCCAGCATTTTTCCTTCAAGAGACCTAAAAAGTGAAAAGGAACGATATTAAGCAATAACGGATACAAAAGTGATCAAATAAGGACTAAAACGACCCCTCAAAATGGTACCTTTTAAAACCTTATCAAATATCCCTACACTTGTTATTTGCTTGTCCTCAAGCAAATGTGCTTTTAGCCAATTAATTTATAAGTTAGGGGTCATGAAGCATTAATTCAAAACGGTCCACAACACATATAAGCCCCGCAAAAGTCATAACAAGCACGGAAATTACATACTAGCACCTCACATGGGGTGTTTGGATTCTCACATCTCTCTCGGGTGTATATATGAAATATAACAAATAGGAAATGGAAGATAAACACTCATTAACCGGTCCTAGTACATAGATTACCATAGGCTTGAGAATAGATCAAACCTTCATCGCTTTGGCGTAAGCACCTAGGAAAGACTATCAAAGAGGTCTTTTAAAGGGTTGTAATGTTAGGCTTACGGTAGGGAAACAAGGGTTTGGTGGGATAGGCTATTTAGTGGTGGCAAGTCAAAAATCTCTATGTTAAATGCATACGAAGAATGGCGTTGCTAAGCCAAGACTCGACACTCTAAACTCTACATAACTGAAATAAACAAACATAAATTCAAAGATAGATGTAGGATGGTAGCCCGTATGTTTTTTTTTTTTTTTTTTTTTTTTTTTTTTTTTTCATACACTTTTACTCTACCATCCTCTACGGTAACATCAAAATAATAGGGATTTATAGGCACATCCCTACACTTGAGTTTTTATTACTCTAACACTAATTTGACCCGATTTGAAAAGATCAAAACACTTGGGGTACATTATTACGCAAACAAAGGGAATTTGAATTTAACGTTCCCTTCCCGTCATTTCATAAACTTTAACTTTTCCCATGAATCCCAATCATCCCAAAACTGTATACAAAGGATATGACTCGACTTAGCAACTCATGCAAGCAACCAGATAATTGAACTAAGGGTTTAGGGTGATAACAAACATTTGCACTAAAAGTGAGTGCATAAGGGGTAGGCTAAGGCGATTTGGGTGTATATTTAGGGGTGGGGTGTAAACAATGCTCTTCATTGATATTCCGGAAAAACCGAAACATCACGAGAACCGCGAAAAGGATAGGCTATGAGGGGTTAACTAGGGGTATCGTGTACTAAAGATGAGTACAACGCAAAGGGTGTGGGGGAATTACTCAACCGATGTGGAAGAAGTAATTATATTACGGGTATCAAACAAGGGTTATCCTAATGCCTCTTATCATTTAGTTATTCCTAACTACACAAGTGTAGCCTCACTTGCGATCTCGGAATGCATCACAAAACAAGTTCTAGAATCTAATATACTACCGGTTCACACTCTAAGCATTGAAGATGAATGCTTTTAATTCCTACTAATCTAAGGGCGATCCTCACATTTTGGGTGGAAATTGGGTGGTAAGGGTTTTTGTGCTAGTCATGCAACTTCCTATCCATGAGACGCTTTTGTTAAAACTAATGGCCCACTCCTATATGTCATGAAAAATTTTAAATTTGGTGCCAAAATTACCCTAACTGACATTTTCTCATGGTTTATTACACAATCACAATTGGACAAAGCAAATAGTCAAGGATAAGCATAGTTTCAAAGTTCCCATTTTATTTTCCCTCCCTACACTTAAACTGAACATTGTCCCCAATGTTCCCCGAAAGTATCAAAGTTATGATAAAATAAGGTAATTAAAAACGAAAGAAACTAATACTCCCCTGATTAGCTCGGTAGGATCCGTGTAAAGTGGTGGTTAAATTCTTTTCAAGAAGAATTATTGCGTGAAAAGCTCCTTCCAATCTTATGTAACTTCTTCTTGACAAACTAAACCTGCACACTTGAAGAAAACAAATGAAACCTTCGCGTAAAATCGGCGGTAATAATATATATAAGACTTGATTTAAACTAGGATATAATGCTTGTGGAATGGATGTTTACAGAATTTCTAAGAAAATTAAGACCTGGAAAATTCCAAAAATTTATAAGTGGCTCAGAAAACGAGAAAAAAGTAATCTGATGTTTTTACTCCTTCCTGACGCCGTCAGGTTGCAATCCTGACACCGTCAGGTTATCCTGACAAAAACTGGTCTGCGATTTTCTGGAAAAAATTCTGGAAAATTTACATCTTTAGAATCTGGAAAAATTTCTGCAAAACATCCATTATGACTCGATACAAGCATTTGACTCGAACAAACAAACATAAATATCTTTTAGTTAATTGTTATTCTCATGTTTACGTTTCTTTTGAAAACGTGTGTAATCCTCCCTACACTTATCCCTTATGTAAAATACCTTTATATGCAATTAAGACGAAGTTAAAAACAAAATAAAGCATTTTTACAAATTTAAACATGAGGATAAACAATTAATAAAAGATATATGACACTAACAAGCAAACAATTAAGCATGGGTTGCCTCCCACGAAGCGCTTTTCTTTATTTAAGAGTCTTGTAGCTAGACTCATAGTCGTGCTCCTACGTTTCCTCACGCATCCTCAATGAGAATTCTATCATGTTGACAAAATCTTCATCGACTCTATACCTAGGCCCTAAAGTCAAGCAATCCTTATAATAATGCCTCCTTCTTTCCCACATGAATTTATAACCTTTTTCAACATCTTCCTTACTTTTGTCCTCAAAAGCTTTGATGTTGTCTCGATCATAAATGGACAAGTGGCCATACTCAGTTGTTTTCCAAGGCATCCTATAGGTGATCTCATCGGTTCCTTCCTTGAACCTAACCGTTCCATCATGCTTGTTATGGCTCATTCTAGATGTTTCAACAAACGGTTTCCCTAGCACTACTTGGGATAAGCTATAGTCAATGACGCATCCTACATCTTCTAGGACCATAAAATCAACTAGGTAGGTGAAATTTCCTATAAAGACATGCACGTCCTTGACTCTTCCCACAAAGTTGAAAACTCCTCCCGGATACTTAGGGTCTCTCCTAATATTGAGTCGCTCATTCATAATGTCATTGTAGACAGCAGATGACATTATATTGATGGGTGATTCCGTATCTATGTAAGCGTGGTCGACACTCCTATATCCGATCATGCAAGGGATTTTTAGGTTCCAGGGATTTCCCCTCCTAATATTTGGGCATATCCTAATGATAGGTGATCGTGGATTATCGATTATGTATTGATGGTACGCAATCTCTTCCTTAGTGGGGTAAAGATTGAAGTAAGCACTATTTTCCACATCCACGTTGTTGTTTATCATGCCATTTTCCGAATTACTGCTAATCATAGAGCCAACTATAGCGGCGCTGACTACTTTCTCAACAGCTTCCCTAATTGTACTATCGAATATTTTCTGCAAATCCTGAAGGTCGGTGTTTCTACTCACATAGCGACTTCGACGGTTGTGTTGGTTATTGGGTTGGGTTTTGAGTGACATTGAATTTTTTTGTGTTGGGTTATCAAGTGGTGGTTGGTTATCACCTTCCATGATGAAAAGTGATGGGATTACGAACAAAGGTCACGAAGAAGGGGGATAGACTAAGAGAAAGCTAAAAATAAGAAAAATTTACTTGATAGGAATCAAGCAAAGAACCTAAACGAGGTGGACTACTAACTAGCTATTCTATTCCCCGGCAGCGGCGCCAAAAACTTGATAACGCTACACGCATCGTTCGGGGTCAAGGAAACTTCCTTTTCTTCGAGCAAGTTTTATAACACCCTAGGCAGTGAACCTAATCGTTGTAGTGTAGTAATTAGGGTAAGCCACGGGTATTGATATCGTTCTCTAGGGGAATAGGAATGCTAGTAAGGAGTTACTACGCTAAGGTTAAGGTTGAGGAAGATTATTTTTTATCTTTTTATGTTTTATGAAATGGAAAGGTACGAATTTCGGGTATTGGATTTGGGGGGTTGGTATTTCTACCGATTACTCTACTATTATCTAATTATCTAAACTAAGGTTGTGGGAGTCTATGTCTAATTAATGTGTGCTCGTATGATAGTTTAAAGATGTGTTTACTTAGGTTGTACTTGTTGGAATCACTCCTAAACAGTATTTCAAGTATTTATATTTCATATGTAATAGGTAGCTTTGTTATGGCCTTTATGTTTGTTTAAGGTCAAGCTTATGTAGAAGGCCCATAAGCTTGATCCAAGCCCAATAAGGAATAGGGAAGGAGAGGGAGTGTTGCCCTAGCTCCTTGCCTATATAAACTCTTGTAAACCTTCATTTGAAGGTTGGTTGTTCAAGTTATTCTCTTTCACATACTCTCTTCCTTAACCGGTCATATCCATACGTGTGTGTGTGTGTGTGTTTAACTTGTTCATCCGCCTTCATCTCTTTCTCTATAAGCTTGTGTTGTAAAACTAGTGACCTAACAGTGGTATCAATCGCCAAATAGTTGGGTGTACACTTTGTTTTTGAAGATTTTGGTTTTTGGGTCTTACGCGTAAAGATAACACAATCTTTGGTACGCTTAAAAACTGATTTTTTACACTTTTGAATCCAAGATTCTTGTACTTTCAACGTTATTAGGTGTTAAACTATTGGTTTTTGGCAAAAAGTTTGGAACTTTACGTGTTTTTCCTTGTTTTTAAGCTTGTTTTTGTACGCAAGTGTTATCCTACGCGTAACTGTTTTAAGTGCTTTGGATCATCAAGTTTCACACTTTTGTGTTATTTTGGTGTTATTGAAGCTATTTCAACACACAAAAACTGGTTTAGAAACATCTTTGGACAAAATCATTCTTACGAGTAGGATTACGCGTATCAAAACCCTAGTTTTACGAGTAGTTCTACGCGTAACTTTATTCCTGGCTTGATCTTCATTTTCCTGGTTTATTCCGTGTTTTCTTACTTGGATAAGTCTGAAAATACGTCGACTTTGGATATCTTTTGCACTGTGAAGTGTAAAAGATCTCTTGGGATAAAACCCTAATCTTACGCTTAAGCATAAAGCTTACGCGTAGAAAATCTTACGCTTAAGATTCATCTTACGCGTAGACCTAGTCCTACGCATAAGGTAATCCTACGCCTAACTTACTGTTTACGCATAACTTTAGTCTTTTATCCTGCTTACGCGTAAGCTAAATCCTACGCGTAACTATTCTTGTTACGCGTAACTTTTGGTGTTTTTACGCATAAGTGCTACTTGGTTCTTGTCATTTCTACGCCTAAGCGCTGGAACTCTCAGGAAAGGAGGGATGTAAGAAGGATCATCACCATGATTGATGAACGGTTGTTCAGAAGGGATCAGTTCAGACGCTTGGAGAGCTATGTTGGTGGTCGACCCAGGAGAAATATCACCGGCTTTCAACGCCCTGTGCGCACTCCTGGGAATATCACTGCACTTCCTGGTACCCCTTGAATTGTTTCCTTCATATAATTTTGGATGTATGATTTTATATGTGTGATGGCTTGTGCATACATAACAGTGTACAACCCGTAATGGTCAAGAAAGGACCCTGTGGTATGCCTCAGTGCCACAATCCTTATAAAAGGAGCAAAAGCTTCTTATTTTTGAGTAAAACCTATCAAACCTTTCATTTTTCAAGGTTTTGCTCAAAAAGACAAGTACTTCCCCATATGATTTTAAAACCTCAACCGTTTATATCACTAGTTGAGGGGGAGTATTTGAATTAAACCTTGTTCACAAATTGTTCACAGTGGTCACTCTTCCCACAAAACTCAAAATGGTCATATTTATTCTCAACCGTTCAAAAATAACATTTTATATGCCATTTTTGAGGGGGAGAAAATTGTGTGATAAGAAATATGTTGTGATACTTGCAAATGAATCTGTGTACCTCAGACTTTACCAACGAATTGACGGTACTAAACTGTTAGTAACTCGAAAAGACTTGTCCTGGACGGGTAATAATTTCAAGCTAGTTCGCTAGTGATGTAAACGTGTCTCGCAAAGGACTTGTCTGAGTAGAATGTACCATTCGAGAAACTCTTGATAGACATGAACTCTGACGGGTATGACAACCTTTCGAGGTTTGTCTACACCTTCAAGGTAGTTATTAGAGCTAGTTGTCACCTAAAAGCTGACAATGTAACTCTTTAACTATGCAACGTAACCGTGTCTCGCGGGGGATTGTCTATCTTCAATGAATCAATTCAAAAAGTGCGCGCTCTTTCCTCACTGTGCATTTAACCATTAAAACTATTAAGCACATGTGGAGGGGGAGTATTTATGCAAAATTTCATCTCTCACTGTGGTTCAAACATGTTTTTCATTAACAACTCCTTTGAGAGAGATTTTAACATACAGTGGTTTTAATGGCAAACATAGGTTAGTCATGGAGTTATAAGGTGACTAAGGTTAGGAATAACCGTCCTATGATCCGCCAGAGCCGGAGGGATCTACCCAAGGACACTACCATTAGTTAGTGTTAGAAGTCCTTAGGAATGATTATAAAAAGGAGAAAATGAGAATCGGAGAAAGAAGGAGTTGAAGAATCAAAAAGAAATGTAAAGTAAAGGGTGAAAAGAAATAGCCCTCCAGATTATTCAACTTAGGGCAGACACCGGGTTCAATTCATATGCTACTGGTTGTCACTTAGTGACACCGGTATTGAAGATTAAAAGTCGTCATGGACCCAGTGACGCATGCACTAAACCTTCTTAGCCACTCAAGCTTTTCTCAAAAGAAGCTTGTTTCATTCTCATAGGGAACCCTACGTAAACTATTGGCTTTCTCTTAGAGATCGCTGGTATTGAAGAAGGAGACCCTCTCCCTAGTCTCCGCTCAGGAAAACCAAAACGCACTATTGAGTCTAGAGCCATGAGATTCATCAAAAGATCTCTTAGGAACACTTGACATTTAATCACTTAATGATCAACAATAAGATCATCAGTGGTTCATATCGAGTCCTTCACAGATCTTAGCAATCTGTTGAGAACATTTATGAGAGGTTCACATCTGTGATTCTCAGTGATTGAATGGAAACTCCTGCCAGGGTCAACATCAAACAGCACTGACAGCAGGTCACTTCGGTAACTCCCCGTGGATTACGCGGAGTGTGTCTCAAACGGTCTACAGTCGTGAGGTGATGCTTCGGTGTACCTCAGCGACTCATCTGAACTGTAGATGTACTTCGGTACATCGCGTTATCTCACTTGTGGGACTCCAGTTCAGGAACGGCCTTTGTAAGAATTAGAGTGGTGTTTTCACACTATGCTGTTAACACTCTCGAAGTTCAAACTTGTAAGTGCCGGAAACCGCTTATTACTAACCGTTTGAAATGTTTTCTTCTTATGGAAGCTCCGGAGCGGGATGATCGTGCTGATTCTTCTCATGCTCACGCCAACATCATCACTAATGGAAGTTCTATCCAATGAAACACAACAGTCAGAATGATTCTTCATCTACTCAAAGAATCTACAAAGTCAAAGACTTAAAGAACTTCATCAGTATTGATTTCCAACGTCAAAGAGCGTGTGAGCATGTTGAAGAATGACGTGGAGACACTGGAGCAGCGAAGCAGACCTGAGGCAGACTGATGTAGACAACAACATACTATCACTTTCACCACAAAGAACAATGATCAAAGAACAAAGTTAAAGATGACGTCAAAGCATAACTGTTTAAAGATAACAATCTCTCTACACTGGGGAGATTGTTCGAATCAAGACAATTCTTCTCACAAGAAAGAAGAATGTCAGAAGACGTCACTGCTACTATTACATCAACGCCTTCACCGTTTACATTCATATATACTTGAGGGGGAGATTGTTGGAATCACTCCTAAACAGTATTTCAAGTATTTATATTTCATATGTAATAGGTAGCTTTGTTATGGCCTTTATGTTTGTTTAAGGTCAAGCTTATGTAGAAGGCCCATAAGCTTGATCCAAGCCCAATAAGGAATAGGGAAGGAGAGGGAGTGTTGCCCTAGCTCCTTGCCTATATAAACTCTTGTAAACCTTCATTTGAAGGTTGGTTGTTCAAGTTATTCTCTTTCACATACTCTCTTCCTTAACCGGTCATATCCATACGTGTGTGTGTGTGTGTTTAACTTGTTCATCCGCCTTCATCTCTTTCTCTATAAGCTTGTGTTGTAAAACTAGTGACCTAACAGTACTACTCCTTAATTATCTCCTATTGATGGTTGAGTTGTCACGTCTTATTCTTAGTTGCGTTGTGTGTCTAAAGTTGTAGGGTATGCGTTTCTCCCTAACTCTTTGAACTTACCAAAGGGTCTCGTCTACAAACCCACTAGGGATGATAAACTCTTACTCTAAGGCACTCTTTGGATGGTTTAGCCTACAACTACTCAGGTAATTATATTCTAAGGTTCACAAAGATGAATAAAGCATTAAGTACACAACGAATGACCTATCGCATTACTAGATCATATATCAACTAAGATAAGAAACAACCAATCAATATTCAATAATTAAGTTTCATACTTCCTAAGCAAACACACAAATAAATTAGCCGGACATGGAAAACATGCAAGCATACATACAAATAATCAAAGACATAATTGAATTATTGAAGTAAAGACTTATCTTGATGTAAGATAGGGTTTAAAACCCTAAAATACTATACAAGACACCTTATGTTCGGTTTTAGGTTTTCACTCCAAAAAGACTCTCCTTAAAACTGAAAAATTCGGATTCTATATATAAGATTACATATGCGACGGCGTCACCTTATGTTTAGTGACGCCGTCGTGTCGCCGTCATTAGGGTTTCGTCTTGGCCACGTTAACCTTGCGACGGCGTCACCTTATGTCCGTGACGCCGTCCTCTTCAGCTTCTGACGTCGTCTGGATTGCATCTAGGCCGTCTGAGTAGCGACGGCCTACTCTTTCACAACTAGACGTCGTCGCTTAAAAATACGAGTTTTGGGATCTGGACCGTCACAACAATTTTGGGACGGCGTCACCATTAGCACCTGACGCCGTCGCCTTCTATTTTCAGCAACTGTGAGTGTCTCGATTCTGACTTTGGCCATTTTCTTCATATATTCGCGCCTTTTCGTCCAAATAAGTGCCATTCCAGCATTTTGCCTTCAAGAGACCTAAAAAGTGAAAAGGAACGATATTAAGCAATAACGGATACAAAAGTGATCAAATAAGGACTAAAACGACCCCTCAAAATGGTACCTTTTAAAACCTTATCAATATCAATATCCTTTGACCCAATACTAATCTATCTTGTACATCGACACACCATATCAAATGTAAACCCTAGGCACCTTTCACTATTGCCTTTGACTCAACTTCTAGACACCCTTCATTAATGCCTTAAACATGGACTTTCGGCACTCTTGTTAGGAATTAGAAAATTCCATAGTGAAGAGTCGGTCACCCCTAATATTATCTAGCATAAGTTAGCTCGTAGACATATCTTTATTTACGTTATTTAGCAGTTTATTAGTTAGTTATTAGTTTAGTTTAGCGTAGTGCAACACCGTGGAGGAAGGACGGGTCTTTACCCACTGTATCCCTGATCCACAGGCCGATAGGAGGTCGAGTATTTGTAACTATAAATACCCCTTCCATCCATGGAAGGGGTGGTGCTTTTCAATCTAATATTCTACATTTTTGTGAAGTAACTCTCTACCAAGAAAACACCCAACTCTCTAACTTTCTCTCTCTAATGGCAAACATGTATTTTGATCTCCCAAGACCACCCGAATCATCAAACACATAATATTTTGATCCTAACAATTGGTACCAGAGCCAAGGTTTTTGTGTTGTGTTGATTTGTGTGGTTTAGTTCCATGGTTATCTTGTTTGTTGATTTTTGATACTCGTGTTTTTTTTAAACTGATGTGTAATTTTGTGTGTCAAAAATTTTGTTTTCCTACTATTTTGTGATATCAGTTTTTAACAAAGTTGTATCCTTTGGTCAAAAGTCATTTGGTCCTCATGTTTATACATTGTTTTGTCTCGATCTTAGGTCCAAACAGGTTATTCAATGTTTTGTCTCAATCTCTAGTCTAGGTTATTCAACATACTTTGTGGTCAAAAGGTTAATTTATTTGTGGTCATATTACTCAGTTTTGCTTTGCTTATCAATGTATTGTGGTCAAATGATCATATTTGCAGTCAAACATCGGTCAATATGCATGCATCTTTATTATTTTTTCTGGGTTTATCAAGAATATGGTCGGAAAGTAGTCTGAATAATCACCGGAAATATTTGGTCAAATCTTTCTTGCTAGCGACTTGTCAAAAAAAAAAAAAAAAAAAAAAAAAAAAAAAAAAAAAAAAAAAAAAGAAGTCCAGATGCAATGTATTTACCTAGCGACTTGTCTTTACAAGTCGTGGCGACTTGGTCTAGCGACTTAGTCGTGGCGACTTGGTCTAGCGACTTAGTCGTGACGACTTGGTCTAGCGACTTGGTCTAGCGACTTAGTCGTGGCGACTTGGTCTAGCGACTTAGTCGTGGCGACTTGGTCTAGCGACTTAGTCGTGGCGACTTGGTCTAGCGACTTAGTCGTGGCGACTGGTCGTTGTGACTCTTTGACTCGTGCAAATTGACTAAAACAGAAAGGAGATGAAGAGGAGCTTAATTTTGACCTCAACCAGACCACGACCACAATACTACCATTTACCTAAAACACAAGTCTTGACCTCAAGTAACATCATTGGTCCAACAACTTCTTGTAATCGAATGAAAAAAAAAAAAGAAAAGGGCTGTCCATCAGACTCGATCTAAACCCATGACGTACACTGCCTTTTCGAGCCTAATCAAACATCCAATCAAAAACTATCCTTACCCATCATCAACTATCACAATCACGAAACAAGACTCAATAAACATCATAAAGAGTCAATCTCAGAAATGTTTCAATTTTTTAAATGATTTGTTGTTGAAACATCATCATCACAGATCTATAAGTATGAAGCCAAGCTTAATATTAATATCCGAACGTCGTGAGAAAGAACAACACTAATTTGTATCATTCTTTCTCTTGTTCGTTTAAAATAAACAAACGGACAACAAAACAAAACAACCACATTATACCTACCCGAGACCATTTTTTAAATGATCTAGAAGCCGTAACTGTTGTGGTCGTCGAAACTTGTACATGTATGGATGAATATGATTTGTTGTTTGTTCGGTTTGGTACGATAATGGATGATGAATTTTTGATTCGTATATCATATACGTTTCATTGATGGGGTTTAACTGTGATTACAATTTCACTTGATAAATTGTTCAAGTTAGATGAGATCTTGTTTCATTTTTTTTTGGAGCGTACAGTGAAAGGGGGCGGATATTTTTGTGTGAAGTGATTAGGTTGTGTGTAATATGAGAATAATTAGGGTATGTCAAATTTATACAACCGGTTATCACACTTATCTGTAGTTGGTCATTGGATTTGGATATGATGGACTTGGGCTTTGGCTTCACAATCCATCATTGGACTTTTGGACATGGGCCGAGTATTGTTAATTGGACCAGATGGGGAATTTGATTGTTAAAAGTTTATGGGATTGTACAGCCAAGTTACAATTTGTGCATTATGTTATTAAGTCTTGGAGCTTTAATGTTTCTAATTCAGATATGTTGTTTGGATTACACGGGCCGAGCCTTGTTTTTGGATTATTGGGTTGCACATTTTCGAGAATTGAATTGAGATGTATGGACATAAATCTGGTTTAGACATTGTACTTTAAATGATTGATGGTCGTTCTTGGATTTGAACTAAGTGTTGTCAATTGATTTGATGATGCAACTTGAAAATTGACAAGATTTAATGATGAGAATTGTGATTATGAGATTGATGATGAGATATGGTATGATGATGAGACTCATTGTGTTATGAGGTTTGGTACTTTGGTGTATGCACTTTCATGGTAAATATTATGTCACGGCTTGAATTGTCATTGAACAAAGTTGACTGTGGGGTGGTTTGTACGGTATCTCTTATTTGGTTTTGAAGTGAAGTTTTCCGAGCTCGTTTACTTATTTCGTCTTCTTTCTTTCTACCCTTCCGCGAAGATGACTTGTTTGGGCATTTATAGAGGGTGATAAAGACTTGGCTATTTAATTACGGTTGTGATTCTTTCTCGTTTAACCCACAACGTAACTATCACTTAGGTGTCTCACGCAGTTGAGGATATGTCAAGAGGTTATGTACATTGGGTACACCGTTTCTTTTTCACGAGGATTAGTACAAGTTTAAGTAACAAATCTGGGAAATTTCACTACATGATCAAGTTTGGCATATCGGGTTTACTTCTCCATGTGGTCATTACAATAGCCGACAGATTGCGTGATTGATGTGTTTTTCAAAGTGTTGATTGGATGGTTGATGATGTTGATGATGTTGGATAATGGACCGTTGATGAACCACTGCATGTTCCCCTAAAACAGATATTCTCTGAAACCAAAGTCATCGTTACACATTCAAGCTAACATTGTTTATGGTTTTGTCTTGATTTTGTAAAATCCCGGGAAAGAACCTATTTCTCGGTTTAAATCATAGACCTGTAAAATCCCGTGACAATGGAAACATCCTGGTAAAAGTAAAGTGCATATCCGGAACTATCATACGGTTTATTCTTGGTTTTGTAAAATCCCGGGAAAGAAACTATTTCTCGGTTTAAACTATAGAATTGTAAAATCCCGTGATGATGGAACAATCCTGGAGAAGAGGAAAGTGTATTTCAAGATCTTATCTGATGTTGGTGCTACGGTTTCTGCTTCAAAGAAGGGATAAAAGGGTGTATTTCATGAATTGGATGTGTGTTTGGATATTTGTCATGGCAGTATGGTTATTACTTGGTTTTACGGGGTTATGTGCTTTCGACCATGGTCGGGATGAAACCATTATCATAGTTCATTTAAATGTCAAAGAAGGCTAGATTTGAGCAGTTAACCAGAAGATGTGACAACGACGTTAATTCAGTATTATTTATTTGAGGTTGAAGTGAATTATCACGGGCGAGTGTACTTAGCATCTGAAGATATCAGGGGATGGATGGATGAAGATTCTTCATGATCCTTGTTCGAGCTTATTATCAAAAACGAAGACTTGGGAATCTAGTTATTGTTGGGTGACTTTTACCTCTTCTTTTACCACTTGGGGGAATTGGGCTCTTATCACCTCAAAATAACTATCACTTAAAGGAGTTACGTTGTAGTGCTCAGTGTCACATTCAATTGTGGATTTTCAAGAGGTAATGTACGTCTATTACTTGATGGTTGGTTGGTTGAAGAGTATAGAGTACTTAGAGATTCAAAGGGGCATGAATTCTCGACACCGCTCTTTGTTACATATGTGCAAGTTTAAGTCACGAGTTCGGGTTAGTTTACTTCAGGGTCAAATTCATCATATTGGGTTTTCTCCATCAGTTGTCACTACAAAGAGCCTACTGAATGATAATGGGGTTAATTACATGTTTTGCTAAGAGAGCTGAAAAGAGAGAGATTATGACGTCTGTTCACTTCAGTTCAGGCCTCGTACTCTAAAGAAAAGAAAAGTGTACGTTTCAGTGCGCATTATCTTCAAAAGAAGAGAAATCTTCTTATGACGTATGAACACAACAGTCCATGCCTCGTACTCTAAAGAAAAGAAAAGTGTACGTGTCAGTGCGCTTTATCTTCTGAAGAAGAGAAATCTTCTCTATTATGACCATTCTCATCAACATGCTTCATACTTTTTCCATGCGCTTCAGTCATCAAGTGAACCGGGCTATCACTGATTGTTTTCTCATTCCACTTGCTCGATTATAATGAAGATGGCGACATCATGTGCTTATTTTGCGGGAGAGAAGTGTGAATAGAACATTCGGATGATTTTCACTTATTTAATCAAGAATGGCAACTCCGTATGCAATTCTTGAGGGGGAGAAGAAGTGTGAAATTACGGCATGGTTGATTATTATTTGAGAATTTAAATGGTCATACGGCTCTAAACTCATGTAAGAACCGAGCTTCTTCTTATCGGGTAATCTTCACATGGAGTTACTTCTTAAGAGCCGTTTGTTGACATCTTCACAAGCTGATATGAGTTTATTGACAAAGTGCTTCCGGTTAATGCTTCACGTGCACATCAACATGATGATTCCGAACAACCTTCTGTTCTTGTTTGATGTGATTGTTTGCTTGGTGTTACCATTTTGTGTGTTCGTTGCGGCCTGATTGCTGATTTCCTTGATGAACATCTTTCTGTTCTTGTTTGATTGGGAGGGATTCTAGTTAAGGGGATGTGCAAGATGTAAGTTGATTGGGATGCTTTTTGCTGATGTTCTTGTTTTTGGTGAGTTGAAGATGTTGACTTTCTATTCCCCAACTGGACAATCTTGAAGAAGGTCGAGTCTACAGTCGGTTCTACAATTTCTGCTATATGTTAGAAGACTAAAAGACGAGTTGCATGTGATTATCAAAAGACTTCTTCTTATTATGGGCATTTATCAAACAGATTGTCAGTTTAGGGGAGAGCACTAATTGGGGGAGATTGAAATGCCAAATTTAATCCCTAATTAGACTTGCTCACATTATTCTTCAGCAAGTTGATTCTCACAGATACATCTGAGCTAATGATGTTCTTCTCAAAATATTTCTAGTATACGGACTTACAAAGAGTTGCTGATTCTGAAGTGTCAATACCAGCAAGGAGAAAGGAGACTCACATATAAACACAACGCGAGTAAACTTGATGAACTTAATTCTTCTAAGTAACTGAAGACATCCCGGGAAGACAAATGTTAGTACCGCAGAGAAACTCAAGGTTTGACTCATGGCGAGTAAACTTGATGAGCTTAATACTTCTAAGTGATTGAAGATATCCCGGTAAAACAAATGTCATGACCGCAGAGAAACTCAAGGTTTTACTCATGAAGGCTTTTGTGTTATTATTCCAACGACGTGGGGGAAGAGATGGAAGAGTTAGTTTCTGAAGATGAAAGAGGTACACAAGTGTGTGATGATTTTGATTTTATCACAATCATCAGGGGATAGAGATTGTGTACATTGGGGATGCTCAGCTGTTTTACCTGAGGGCTTAATCTGTGATTCAGAGATATAATCACTTATTCCGGTGTTGACTTCCGCAGAGATTGTCACCCGCAGAGATAATCAGTGATTCGGCCTGCTTCTTCAATGTTATCGGTTATTCTTTCTTTGGGCATTCGGGTACTTCGGGTTCTTGAGCTTCATACACCTTCTTCAGGGGAGAGAAAAGTATACATCGGGGTTATTCTTTGGCAATTGGACTTAATCTGCTACTTCGATGGTATAAGTTTCTTTGTCTCCGGGTATGTGTATTCGGGTTCGTGAGCTCTAGTCTAAGAGATTGACTGCATCAATTCAACTACTTGGGGAAGTGGTCTCTTGACACCTTTTTGGAATGGATTGCTTCAGACTTCAGTGGTTATGAAATTTGAGAAGATTATTTATGAGTGAGATGATACGTTGCTATTCTTGTTGATGATATAACCCCGAACGGAGAACCTTGATTATCGTTCTTAAATGGAGCAGCGGGATTTATGATAATGGTGTGCTTCTTTGTGCACCTGGCTAAGGAAAGCTTGAAATAGAGCTTCGAATCTGCTCATCTAATGGTTTTTCGGTTTGGGGGGAAGCTACCAAAGTCTCACTTTCAAGTGGCTCAATTTCTCTCTTCGATTCAAGAGTCTTGGAAGCTTTGGTGGTGAATGTTTTAGGGATGATGACTTCTATCTTCTACAATGGGGGTGTTCGATATCCTTATCTCGGTACTCGTATCATCATCTTCTTTAACTATATCATCTATTCTATCCTTGTAAATATTTATTCGAAAAACAAAATACAAAAATATAAAACCAACAAAAAGAAAATAGAAAATTATAAAACCTTCAAAAACCATAAAAATCAGAAAATTTCAAAAATACCAAAAATATGTTTTTCTCATGACATGTCTTCTGGTATCGATAACATCTACGGTCTTAGAAATGTCATTCAATAATGGCACGGGACCATAGATGAAGTTCGAGCAGGAGGTGTAAATATTCTTTTCTAAACATGTATCAAAATATGGCTTGCAGTTACTTCAGACTGTGACCCGTGCTTAAACAATGGTTTGCTATTATTTCAGATAGCAACCCGCTCTTCAAAAGGAAGGAAAGTGCCACGCTTAAATGTTTTTCACAAATATCATGCACTTATCCTAAAACACTTTGAGGAAAGTATGTCGAAGGACTGCTGTTCCTACACAAATGTTTTTCCGTCTAGAATTCTTCAGAAAAATATTTGTTGTTTTTCAAAAATGGTGGTAAATGAGTTGCTTTAAAAACAATCAGATTCAGAGTTTTTGTGAAAATTGAAAACTCAATCAATGACCTCAGCGCTTTTAATCTTTTCAGAAAATAAGTCATTGATTGAGGGGGAAAATGTTTTCAAATTTATATCATCTAACGGACTTTCTTAATTATCCTACGTGCTTATCTGAAAAAATATAATTGCCTATGTTGAAGGACTAGGTTTCTAGGATATGATTGTTAGGTTTAGATGATTAGAGTTTGAGAAACACATTATACCCATACCTTACATGATCTGATTGATATGTTGGATTGACTTGAATTAGTCGATTGTTGTTTGGGTGATGTCGACCACCATATATCTGTATGTGTGTTCACTAACGTATGCAGGTATATTGGTATAAAAGAATGTTCCCGATCCGGATCCCACAATTGAAGATGATTGGATGCCGAAAGGAAAGGGTAACTATTTCTTGGGTTGACAGATGAAGAAACGGAGCTTAATTGGACTTCTATGGAGAGTTGGCATAAATGCAACGTAAGAGGTCTCACTGCATCAGCAGATGGTTTTCTTCTAATTGAGTGAAGAAACGGAGCTTAATTTGACCTCAGTTGGCATTCAAAATGCAACGTAAGAAGAAGTCTCACTGCATCAGCAGACGGTTTTTCTTCCATGCCCTACAGCAACAACAAAAGCTTCTCAACCACCTAACGTATCTTTGTGCAGGATATCATTTTTAAACAATTTTGAATAATTTGATTAAATTGTTTTGAAAATGGAAAATATTGTTTTGAAAATATATTGGACTAAGTTTTTAAAAATCACCGGACTTCTTGTTATCAAAACCTAAGTCACTCAATTATTGACTTCTGTCATGGATTGAGGGGGAGAGTGATTTTATATAAAATATTTTCAAATGATATTTCTTAACAAAAAGTCCGTTTGTACAAAATAAGTGGTGATCTAAAGATTTAATGTTATGTCATGGTATGATTTTTTCTTTAGAATCAAGGTCTTTCAAAATGAAATTTTTTCTGTTCTTGTTTGATTGTGAAATTGTTTTGTTTTACTTAAAAGATCTCTTAAAAACTATCATACCTGACACTAACAATCTTTAATGTCTTATAATGGTCCTTATCTGTCATATTTCAAAATTGAATCTTGCCACGTCTTTCCCCAAATTTTTCTAAATGATTTAAATCAGTTGGGATCACAAATCTCAAATGGTTTGATATTTCTGATCGGGGTAAAGATCGTGTTTTAAATCTCAAATCTGTTTTAAATGGAATTGGTTTTAGTCCTTTAAAGGCACTCCTGCCTCCATGTGCCAAACGATTTCATACACAATGCACATGTTGAGGAGGAGGATTTATCCAAAAACATGATGAGTATTTAAACCAGGCCACATATTCTCCCATGTTTTATAAACCGTATTAAATCACTTGGGATCCAAAATCTCAAAGTGTTTGATATTTTTGATCGGGGGAGAATTTGTGATTTAATAATGAAATTTGATAAAAAGGTGATCGTTTGGATTCAATTGTGCAGGCTGCTCTCTCGTATGTGCTAAACGCTTTCGAATCTCGAAGCACATATTGAGGGGGAGCAAAACCATCGAGGTACAAAAGTTTTTTTTAAAAGAGATTATAAAGTACCTTGATTGTGTTTTCAAATGGTTTTCTTAATGGATTTTGTGATTGTGGATGTGCTTCAAAAGAACTCTTGCCTCTATGTGATAAAATGTTTTAAAATATCCTATGCACATATTGAGGGGGAGAATTTTACCATAAAAATCAAATGGCTTTTTCATATGAAAATTGTGATCAAAGAAAATATTTCAAAGTCCTCTTGCCTCCTTGTGCTAAACAATTTCTAAATCATATGCACATGTTGAGGGGGAGGTTTTCTGAATGATCAAAAACAATTAAGGTACAAAATGTTTTGATTTTATATCACAAGTACCTTGATTGGTTTTCCAAATGATTTTTCAATTGGTTTTAAGGAAGAATGAACTGTACCAAAAGACCGACCAATTTACTTTATGCATGGTGTTATAAGGATGGTTAGGTTAGGTATTAGTTCCCACGATCCGCCAGAACCGGAGGGATCTACCCAGGGACAATCCACTAGATAGTGTAGAGTCCTTAGGTATATTGAAAAAAGGAGAAAAGTGAGATACGGGAAGAGTGCGGACTGAGACAGAGCTAGTACTGGAATAAACCCAACAAGGTTCTAGTTATGAAGTCTCGGTAAGCACTGAAGGGGTTGAAGAATGAAAAAGAACTGAATGTGAAAAAGGGTGAAAAGAAATAGCCCTCCATCAATTCAACCTTAGGGCAGTAACCGGGTTCAATACATATGCTACTGGTTGTTACTAAGGTAACACTGGTATTGAAGACAAGACGTCATGGACCCAGTGACGCACTGCACTAAACTTCCCAAACCACTCAAGTTCCTCTTAAAAGGGCTTGTTTCATTCTCACGGGGAACCGACATAATCTATCGACTTTCTCTTAGAGATTGTTGATATTGAAGAAGGAGACCCTCTCCCTAGTCTCCGGCACAGGAACCAAAAATGCACTATTGAGTCTAGAGCCAAGAGATCATCCACAATATCTCATTAGGACACTAAATTATTGAAGACTTGTTGTTTCACACAATGTGGAAAGTAAGTACATATTAAGAGTCCTACGCATTATCCTTGTGGTATTGCCAGAACATCCGAGTGATATGAAAATATTCACGATGAAGATGGAAATCCTTCTAGAGCCAACATCAAACAAGCTCTTGGTGGGTGACATGTGAGATTTTGCAAAAGATCAAGCTTGTGACAACTGGATAGAAACAATGGGGAGATTCACTCGTGAATCAACCTTGGTCCAGGAATGGAATTGACGAATACTTTTGGAAAAACCGTTCGATGTGCAAACCTTCTTTTCTCTAGCACGTCGAATGTGTATTCATTTCAAATTCAAAAAGTATATCTGATTGAAAAATACTTTTAGAAAAACCGATCGATGTGCGAATCTCTTCTTTTCGCTAGCACGTCGATTGTGTACTATTTTCAAATACAAAAAGTGTTTTCATTGAAAATTGATCTTTCTCATCAAACCTTCGTCGTATTGCAAAAATCTTTATTCTAAGCAATACGCGATTGTTTTTCAAATCATTTTTCATCAATCAGTGAATCTCAATTCGCTGGTTCACTCACTCCGTGTTGTCTTCTTTGAGACGTTCCGGTTTGAGAACAGCTAGAACAGCTGCGAAACCCTGTCAAGGAGATTCTCAGGAATCCTACCTGATCACAGGCAGTACTTGTACTGATCAACGGGGAACCGTGGGCCGTGTACCTCAATTCAACGAAAGTGATCAAAGACGCTTTCGTGTGCTTTATTGCTAACTGTCGTATGCAGGTACACCCCGACGATTGCAGCTGATCGGAATTGAGGAGTCAATCCAAACCGCATGTTCACAGCAACCACACTTAATCTGAAGAAATCATGACTGGTGCATATCTACATAACCTGGTTCTGATATTTTTATACTATGTTTCTGCTACGCTGCTGCAAATATCATGAACCAGTAAGGCTTCCGCTACTCTGATGGAAAGATGTCATGATTCAAAAGTGTGAGCATGTCGGTCCAAATGTCACAACTTCACATGAAGGCAACACTACTATGGATGATCCAGAGAGATTTACTGTGGCTGATGATCTCAAAGAAAGCTCGAAGATCATCAAAGATGTGGATCATTTCAAAGACCTCCACTGAAAGTACAATGCACTCGGACTTTGAAGTTGCACTACAAAAGCACAAAGATTGCGGAATTGAAGAATTGAAGTCTACGAGCTCAAGAACAAAGTCAAGAATAGAATGCTAGGATTCAAAATGTAAAATATGGGGTGACCTCCCTTAGGGGGAGATTGTTAAGAATTAGAAAATTCCATAGTGAAGAGTCGGTCACCCCTAATATTATCTAGCATAAGTTAGCTCGTAGACATATCTTTATTTACGTTATTTAGCAGTTTATTAGTTAGTTATTAGTTTAGTTTAGCGTAGTGCAACACCGTGGAGGAAGGACGGGTCTTTACCCACTGTATCCCTGATCCACAGGCCGATAGGAGGTCGAGTATTTGTAACTATAAATACCCCTTCCATCCATGGAAGGGGTGGTGCTTTTCAATCTAATATTCTACATTTTTGTGAAGTAACTCTCTACCAAGAAAACACCCAACTCTCTAACTTTCTCTCTCTAATGGCAAACATGTATTTTGATCTCCCAAGACCACCCTAATCATCAAACACATAATATTTTGATCCTAACAACTCTTCACTAATGCCTTTGACACGAATCTTTGACACCTTTCACTAATGCCTTCGATACGACTCTTTGACACCTTTCACTAATGCCTTTGTCTTGACCCTTTAGACATCTTTCACATATGTCTTCGACACAACACTTCTAATGAGAAAGGAAAGAACTATCAAGAAGATACCATCAGTATTCTTGATGATGATGAAGCTTGGCAACCCATGGACTTGAGCTTGCTTGACTTCAAGAAGTGGTGATCTCGCCTTTAAGAGGAACCTAGAGAATCACACAAACACAAAACTACATAGAAATATCCATTGGATATGAGGTTAGAGAGTTTACAACACTAAGATAAAATGTGTGTGAAAGGGGTAAATCACAATGAAGAAATGACTCACTATTTATAGACAAAATATGCTACTGTTCCACGGATCCATTGCTTAAAGGATCTGTCTAGTGTAATACTAGGGATCCGTGAGACACTCCTCATTACCCATGGGTTATGGGTCATGGGTCCTAGACTTTGTACCATGGGTATCCAAGTAGATACAATGTATCTACAAGATGCAATGCATCTAGTCAATGGGTTATGGATTAGCTCCATGGGTCATGGCTAATACCCATTATGAGTTATGCATGATTTCATGCAATGGGTCATGGATTATGCTCCATGGGTATGGGTCATGGACTTTGGGTTTTACCCAACTACATTCGATGTATTAAGTCAATGGGTTAAATACTTAAACTTCTACCCATTCTATTACCCCTTATAATACATACTAAGTATGTATATATCTACCCAATATGTAAACACTATTTGTTATACATATGTATTACTATAACATGAAAAACACTATTACTTTTTTAGTGATTTATATGAAAATGTAAGTGTGTTAGTAAACTATTGGTTCGAACCATTTACGTATTTTATTTGTTTCGTTAAAATGATTTTACGTTTGTTATAGACAAAACATTAGAAGATCGTAAAATATAAATAAATGGTATTAACAAACTCTTCAAGAGTGAAGGTGAACTCGTGCTCATTGATGATAAAAGCTATTGAAATGGTTCCATCATCATTTCGAATGATCCTCATGCTTTTATAAAACTCTAAGACAAACACCGGACAAATTTGTTCATTTATGCTCAAAAGGCAATGGAAGTTGATTCCGCAAGAACTTGGGGAATGTCGGTGTTGTTGGTTAATGAGGGTTCAACTACTCGTCCTTCGTGAAAAAATCTATTTTCCAACATTTTGAAGATTTTTCGGTCATCTGGGCTCAAGCAATCCTTTCGATGATACATGGGAATGTAATGCGCAGTGTCTTGGTAATCTTGTTGTCTATTGCTAGGCATGATTGGTCCTAAACATCAAAACCACAGTGTGGTGTTAATTGTGTGAATAGTAACCTAATGGGATTCATCACAATTTTGCTCAATACATCTTCACTGAATTCAAAAAATGAGTTTAATTTGTATTAACAATGTTGATTCTTTGATTTACTTTATCTTAGAAAATAATGTGATAACAAATTGTGACAAACCCATCTGAGCTCAATTTCTAAAGATGAAAATTGTACTCCTCGGAATTGAAGAATGGAAATAACAATGTAGTGAAGATTATACTTACACAAGTGATTGTTTCCTTAGGAAGATCATGAATTAATTCCTATGAACAGTAAATTAGGTTTTATGCTCATGAGTTTGAGAAGGTTAAGTGAAGTGTAGAAGTCCACAGTGATCATAGTTTACTTAAACTGTCTTCTGATGTGCCGGTTCCCACGGATCCCTTGAATGAAGGATCCGACTAGTGAAAACTTAGGGATCCGGCATATCAGCAGTTAGTAGTTTAAGTAATCTTTGATAATTTTAATTTGGGAGTTCTAATTCTTGGCTAGGGTTGATGTTTATGCTCTATAACTTATGGTTTGAGATTTTAACGTGTTTTACTAGTCCTATTTGATGAGGATCCCCTTTTATGAATAAATCATAATTTTATATGAAGTTTCTAAAGATTATGATAAAATCCTATTTTATCATAATATGAGGAGTTTCAGATGGATACTTATTGACATAGATGAAATGTCAATAACCTTATGTGAGGAGTGATGACCAAAGCTCTTGAATAGCCGAGATATCATTATCACTAATTTGTGGTTTTGTCTATAGATATCAACGAAGAATCCTATTCTTGATGATGAGTTCTATATAGATAAAAACTTTAGTGATTTTTAAGAAAGCGTAATGAGACTACTAATCTTAATCATGTTTATACAAAATGATATTATTAATTAATCTTGAAAATATACAATAATAATTTATTTGTAAGTAATTTATTAAAGAGCATACCTTTGCTATATATTCTTTTTAAGAAAAGAATTATTAAAGCAAAATTCTTCATGATCTTCTTATGATGCCCAAATCCTAGTATGGAGAATTCTCAACAAGGAAAATATTAGAAAGATCTATCATTATCCAACATTATAAAATATGATGATTTTAAAACGTGGCCTTTTGTTTTTAAGAAATTTCCTTCCTTGTAGTTTTCAATCATACACGGATCGTATCAAGTTTTAAAAGTACAATATACTTTTAAGAAACTTGGTAACAAAGCTCTGATACCAATTGTGGAAAACTAGAAGGGGGATGAATAGTTTTACCGATTAAAACTTCGTTTTATAATATTTAGATCAACTTATGTCAATTTATTGAATGTGTATATTGGATGTTGATAGATAAGTACGTAAGTAAGTAATGCAAAGATAAAGAGTAAGAAGCACAAAACCACGAAACGAGTATTTATAGTGGTTTGGCTACAAGGACACCTTCCTTGCCCTACTCCACTTCCCGAGTCACCTACTCAAGAGTTCGTTATCACTACACAACACAAGCTCCTTGTGGCTGAGAAGCCTTCACAACGTCGCCTATTCTTTATCCGGTACAAAGGCTAGACACCAGGTTCTTCCACGAGGTAGAACCAAACCTATCACAACGTCGCCTACACTTTATCTGGTACAAGGCTAGATACCGAGTTCCATTACTAAGGAGGAACTACTACCCAACACTACCCAACACCTATCCCAAAGGAGACCCACTCCTAATTACAACATCATCAAGGATATAAATATCCTTGCACACAACCTATCTATATTTGTAAATCGATACACCATATCGATTTTATACCCTTGGCATTTTTCACTAATGCCCTTGACATGATCTTTCAACACCTTTCACTAATGCCTTCATCATATACATTTGGCACCCTTCACTAATGCCTTAGACACGGACCTTCGGCACATTTCACTAATGCCTTCGACTTGACCCTTTTGTAATTCTTCACTAATGCCTTACACATGATCTTTCAGCACCTTTTACTAATGCCTTCATCATGGACCTTTGGCACCCTTCACTAATGCTTTAGACACGAACCTTCGAAACCGTTCACTAATGCCTTCGTGTTAGGTTCCCATATTCATAACACAAGCATCAATATAAGAAACAAGAGAAGAGAATGATCGGTTGAACACATTATCACACACACGAATATAAATGAAGAATAGTTATGCGTAGAGTGAAAGATAAAATGAACAACCAACCTTCAATAGAAGGTTTACAAGAGGTATTTATAGGGCAAGGGGCTAGAGCAACACATCTAGACTCCTTCCCTTCTTATGGGCTTGGGCCAAGGCTTATGGGCCTTCTACATAAGCCTTAGCTTAATAATAAATATAAAGGCCATATTAAGCTAACTATTACATATGAATCACTAACACTTGAATTAAGGTTTAGGAGTGATTCCAACAATCTCCCCCTAAGTGTTGGTGATGAATGAAAGAGTGATAAATGTTGTAGGTGCTGATGTAATAGTAGCTTTGACGTCTTCTAACATTCTTCTTTCTTGTGAGAAGAAGTGTCTTGATTCGAACAATTTCCCCAGTGTAAAGAAATTGTTTCCTTTGAAGTATTCTGCTTTGACGTCAATATTTACTTTGTTCTTTGATCTTTGTTCTTTGTGATGGTAGTGATAGTATGTTGTTGTTGTCTGCATCAGGTCTGCTTCGTTGCTCCTGTGTCTCCACGTCTTTCTTCAACATGCTCACACGCTCATTTGACGTTGGATTTCAGTACTGATGTAGTTCTCTTAGTCTTTAAACTTTGTAGATTCTTTGACTTTGATGAAGAATCATTCTGACTTTATGTTGCCTTTTGAGAGAACTTCCATTAGTGATGTTGTTGGTCTGAGCATGTGGAGAATCTGCATGATCAGTCCGCTCTAAAGCTTCCATAAGAAGAAAACATAAGAATGGTTAGTGATAAGCAAATTCCAGCACTTACAAGTTTGAACTTCGAGAGTGTTAACAGCATAGTGTGAAAACACAACTCTAATTCTCACAAAGGTTGTTCCTGAACTGGAGTCCCACATGTGAGATAACGCGATGTACCGAAGTACACCTACAGTTCAGATGAGTCATTGAGGTACACCGAAGCATCACCTCACGACTGTAGACCGTTTGAGACACACTAAGCATAATCCACGGGGAGTTACCGAAGTGACCTGCTGTCAGGGCTGTTTGATGTTGACCCTGGCAGGAGTATCCATTCAATCACTGAGGATCACAAATGTGAACCTCTCATAAATGTTCTTGACAGATTGCTAAGATCTGTGAAGGAGACGATAATATATTACTTGCGTTCTTATTGTTGAACGACAAGCGATGAATTGTCAAGTGTACCTAAGAGATCTTTTGATGAATCTCGTGGCTCTAGACTCAATAGTGCACTTTGGTTTTCCTGAGCGGAGACTAGGGAGAGGGTCTCCTTCTTCAATACCAGCAATCTCTAAGAGAAAGCCGATAGTTTACGTAGGGTTCCCTGTGAGAATGAAACGAGCTTCTGTTGAGAGAAACTTGAGTGGCTAAGAAGGTTTAGTGCATGCGTCACTGGGTCCATGACGACTTTTAATCTTCAATACCGGTGTCACTAAGTGACAACGAGTAGCATATGAATTGAACCCGGTGTCTGCCCTAAGTTGAATAATCTGGAGGGCTATTTCTTTTCACCCTTTTCTTTGCTTTTATTTTTAATTCTTCAACTCCTTCTTTCTCCGATTCTCAATTTCTCCTTGTTATAATCATACCTAAGGAATTCTAAGTACTAACTATTTTCGATGTCCTTGGGTAGATCCCTCCTGCTCTGGCGGATCATAGGACGATTATTCCTAACCTTAGTCACCTTATAACTCCATGACTAACCTATGTTATCACAAAACCATTTTCTTGAAAATCTCTCAAAGTGTTTGTGAATGAAAAACATTTTGTACCACTGTGAGAGTTTTATCTTTTAGCAAAAATACTCCCCCTCCATACGTGCTTAAGTGTTTAGACAGAAATCTGCATGGTGAGAGAAGAGCGCGCACTTTTGAATTGATCGACTCAAGACAGACAATCCTCCGCTAGACACGGTTACGTTGCATAGTTAAATAGTTACATTGTTAGTTTTTAGGTGACAACTAGCTCTAATAACTACCTTGAAGGTGTGAACAAACCTCGAAAGGTTGTGAAACCCGTCAAAGTTCCTGTCTATCAAGAGCTTCTCGAATAGGTACAATTTACTTGGATAAGTCTTTGGAAGACAAATCTTTTCAATGTATGACTGTTCAGATCCCGTCAATTCATGGGTTAAGTCTTTTCACACGACGATTCAATAGCAAATCAACATATTTCTTATCACAATAATTTTCTCCCCCTCAAAAATGGCATATAAATGTTATTTTTGATAACGTTTTGATATTAAATATGACCATTTCGAGTTTTGTAGGAAGATTATCATGAAGAACAATTTGTGAACAAAATTTTAGCAAATACTCCCCCTCAACAAGTAATACTAACTTTTGAGGTTTTGAAAACGTAAGGGGAAGTACTTTTTCTTTTGAGCAAAACTTTGAAAAATGAAAGTTTTGATAAGTTTTACTCAAAAGTAAGAAGCTTTCGCTCCTTTTATAGGATTGTGGCACAGAAGCGTACCACATGGTCCTTTCATTACAAGAACGGGTTGTACACTGTTATGTATGCACAAGCCATTGTCATATAATAATCACACATCCAAATCAATATAGATAATGAAACAGTTTAAGGGGTACCAGGAAGTCCAGCAATATTTCCAGGAATGCGAACAGGGCGTTGATAGCCTGTGAGAGTAATCCTGGGACGACCACCTACGAAGCTCTCCAGAGTTCTGAACTGGTCCCTTCTGTACAACCTTTCATCAATCCGAGTGATGATCCTCTTAACATCTCGTCTCTCCTGAGAATTCCATCTCTTCTTCGACCTGATGCCTTCATGTATCTCCTTTAACCGATAAGCTAACCCATCCCTGACTTTCTTCTGTGTGTGATCTCCAAACTTATGAAGATCTCTACACGCCATCAAGCAGTTGTGATGTAGGTCACTACGGTAAACTACTCCAAACGGTTTACTGATGAGAGTGTATTGTGGAAGATGGTTGATGTCAGGAAGTTCTAGTTGAGGTCTGGTAAAGTTGACATGTGTTTGATACGATTCAACGGCAAGTTGCAAGTCTTACACACGTTCCTAGATTACGATGCTTCGGATGTAGATGAGCACGGACTTGATGTATTCACGTTGGATTTCAGTCGAGAATTGTCTCATTCTTCCCTGTACCTTGGCAAGATACAGATCATCAATGTCATTGAGAGACAAATTCTGAAAGTCCGCTTCACAGAAAGCATAGTCCTCTTCATCTTATCTTTTGACCACGATGTTCTTGAGGAAAGTGTAGTTTCATTTAGATGAGAGAGCTATATGCTTAACAGCAACGATCCCTTTATCATTGTACACTTCATGTTTAGACCTTCGAACCTGGCAGCTTTTGTAGTAGATTCTTCGGCGTTCTGGCCAATGGTGAATCCCATACATTGCATCGATGTCATACTGTTCCACGCTGTTGGAAAACATGTGGGTAGCATTTTCCTCGATGGCTATACAGTTGGAGTTTATGGTTGTCGGGAACGGAAGTGTAAGTGATGTAGCGTATTTCTTTGAACCATCGCTACCATGTAAAAGAAATTCCAGGTCATTGTTGAATAAGTATCGAAATGGAATCTTAGGTTGATCTGGTTGGCCAATCGTTGGTAGAGGTCTTGTCCAGTCGGTGTAGTATGGAGCCTTGTTTTTTCGTGTGAAGTCAATGTTAGCTTCAGGGTTGAGCCAATCGATGTTGTTAGACATGGCTCGTGCTATGTTATCAAGATGGTATTTAACTTCGATAGCACTTTTTGAGCTGTCTTTGAGCAATTGAAAAGCTTCATTCTTGATGTGTTTTAATTCTGACTTGGTCATCTTCTTCACTCGAAACTTCTGTTGAAGTAACTTAGCATGCTCCAATGTTCGACCTTCTACCATGTCTTGATCATCTGTTAGGGTGGGAGTAGCATCAACAAGTGTAGAAAACCATTCATACTCGGTGTCATCTTCGTCTAGCCATGAGACGACATCAGCCTTAGGCGTCTTCTTCTTCTTTGGCCTAGATGAGGATGCTGGTTTCTTTGTTGAAGTGGGAGATGTGGGTTGTTGTTGGGGCTCAGGGACTTCCTCATCGTCACCACCAGTGTATTTGAAGTGATCACCGGTTTTCTTTATCTGGGGTGGTGACTTAGAGTCCTGAGGTTTGTCAGCAGAAGAGCGTGGAGGAGATCGTTGTTGAGATGGAGTCCTTTGGGGTGGAGGTTGCAGGGAGGATGTTTCACCAGTTTTCTTCGGGCATTTAGGCTCTTTATCTTTATCTTTATCCTTATCTTCATCGTCTCTTGGACGCTTGGGCCTTTCAGCTTGCTCCTTGCATGAAGTCTTGAGTTGATATTCCAGTAGTGCCTTAAATAGTTTACTTTCATAGAGGTGAAAGTTGCAGATCGTTGAGACATTTGTAGCACCAACTTGGAAATCAACTCTGCATCAGAGAGAACTGCAGGCTCCATTGGATTTATTGTCATTGTAACCGGAGTAGATTGCATTGTTTACTTGACCAATTTCATGAGATTTGGATAGAGCTGTCTGGTGAACATCTCCCTTGTGAGTATATCCCTTGATCATCTCGTTCAATTCCCCTTGAAGATCACGTTCCATGAACTTTTGGATGTACTCCCTTTCATTAGACATCTTGTCTATCTCGTCATGAAGATGTTTGATGTTGTCAGCAAGCATATCTAACTTTTTATTGGTCACATGTTTCTTCCTGACCTGCTTGACAGCTTTAACAATCCTTGTCTTTGCCCGAGATATCCAAGAGTCTATTGGCTTCTTCACAGATTTGGATGTAGATCTGGTTATTCTTTTGGATGGTGGAGGTGAAGAGTGAGAAGACGAGTCTGATGATGAGGAGATGTGAGGTGACTCAGGGTCCTTCGGTTGCTCAGAAGTTTCCTCCTTGGAGCGTGCGGGACTGTCTAGAGGATAAGTATCATAATCAAGATCTTCATCATGTCCAGACTTAGCTTTTTCTTCAGCCTGAATCCGGGCCTCTTCCTCTGCTTTGGCTTGAGCTGCAGCCTCTCCATCAGCTTTTTCTTTCTCAGACTTTTCCTTTTCTGGTTCCTCAAAGTCATAATCAATAGAATCCTCCAAGCGCTTTTGTTGTTGCTCAAGAGTGGTGGCACCAGTTCCCTTATCGGGTTGATTAACCGCATCAGGAATTGGTGTAGATTGGACACCACCACTTGACCCTCTGGGGCCATGCATTTGTTGTTGTTCGAACTCTTTTGCAGCGTGTTGGAGTCTTATGATTTTGAACTTCTTCCTGTAGTCAGTATCCAGTGGCTCTTCATCTGAGCTTTCTTCTTCATGCTCAAGTACTTGAGTTTTCCCTTTACCTTGGTCAGCTATTGGACTGGGAGGTTTAGCTACTATTGGAGTAACATCGGTTGCAGTTTCAGAGTAGGTGACCTCTTTGTCTGATTCGGTTTCCTCAGAGCTTTCATCCACTAGCTTTCTTTACGGTTCAGACTTGGGAATGGGAATAGGAACAGCTTCCTTAGAGGGAACTTTCCTTTTGAGTGGAGGTTTCCTCTTAGGGAACTTTCTTTAACTCTCAGTACTTGTAACACTTCCTGCACTGCCTCTTCTGGTTTTCCTTGTAGGTGTACCAGCGGACTTTTCATCAAGAAAACCTACTTTACCTTCTTCAACTGCTACTAGATATTGTTTGTACGAATACAGCTGTTTGATATCATCAGTTATAAGGTGATCTGGCAGCATTGCACCTTGTTTCTTTGTTGTAGAGTCCTTAAATCTGACAGAGAGCTTGGTCTCACACAATATGGAGTATTGTTTGGGGTCATCGAGTCTCAAGGAAATATCAGGATTATACCCTAGAGCTCGTTGGATCAACAGTTTGGTATATCTGATATACGGGATTTTGGTGCCAAGCTTTTTAAGGAAAGTCATCATATCTTCCCATATCAGAGCTTCAACTTCTATGTCTTTCTTGTTGACCAGAGCCCAAAAAATTTGTAGTTCCATGAGCTTGGGATGCTCATAACCACTATCACGTCCAGAAACAAATTTGGTGATCATAATGTAAAGGGTTCTCCATGGCTGGGGAATGTTCTTGAGATCGACATATGAATGCTTTGTAATTACCCCGGTAGCTTCGTCATAGCCAATGTCGATCATGAACTGGAGAACTACCTCTTCAGTTGGAGTGGCATTGTATTCAGTAGGTTCGATGACCGGAATAAGAAGAATAGCCCTCAAATCTGCTGGTGTGATGGTAACTTGTTTGTCATTGAGCGTCACCGTCACAGCGTTTTGACCTTTGATCTTTCGCATTGTATGCCAGAATTGGTGTATGTAGACTGATCCGCGCAGAACAGTCAAGTCTAATCACGCAAGTCTGCCACTTGTGAATGACAGACTGTAACAGACTTAAAACTGCTCAAACACCAATGCAATGAAGATCAGGAGAGTATAGTGTTTCCCCAGGTCGTTAAGTCCCAACGAGCTGTGCGAGAATAGTCAAACGTGTAGTGATCGAGAGATTTGAACGGAAAGGAGGATAGTGGTTGATCTATACCTAAAGAGAAAGCTCATAAACTACAGGGGCTTAAATGCAAATTAAAGAAATTTAAAAAGATAAAATCTATTAAATAAACGCTATCACTATTTTTAAAATGATGAACGTTTAAAACTAAAAACTTACGTTTAAATAAAAATTACGTAAACGTGCAAAATAAAAAGTGAAATCTAAGAAATAAAAGTCGTAAAAATATGAAAAATACATTTTTACAAACCTAATGATAAAAGAAAATTTATAGAAAAGGAAAATTATTTTTATAACTATTTAATTAATTATTATTAATTAAAAACTATTTTTAACTATTAAATAATTATCTAAAATACAAGAAAATAGGAAATGAAGCTAGAAAAATAAAATTATGAAATGGAAAAATCTAAAATATCAAACTAGAATTTTCAAAACTATTTTTGTATTTTTATGATTATTTTTCAATTTTCTAGGAATTTTAAACTAATTAAAACTAATTAAATTATTTAAAAATACAAATTTAACTAAGAAAAATCTAGAAAAATACTTTTTTCTCTTTTTATATTTATCTAAACTTAAGAAAATTGAAAAATTATTTTTTTGAAGCTTTTCTTAATTTTTTGTATTAAATACTAATTAAAAATGCTTAAAAACTATTTTAAATTAAGAAAAATAGCTAAACAACTTAGAAAAATCTGAAAATTTTAGGAAAAGTCTAAAAGAATATAAGGAATAAAGGAAAAATAGAAAAAAGGGTGCATGTGTGGAGGAATAAGCAACTGATGAGAAAGTGCTTATTGAAATAAGCACTTTAATAAGCAAATAGAGTTCAAAAGCTACCAAACCAAAAGAGAAGCTCTAATAAGCTAAAGTGACAGAAATGGAACAAGTTTCAACAATCCCTAACCACTGATAAGCTAGATGCAAAGATTTGAGTTTATGAGATTTTAAGCTAGAAACAGATTAAGGGTATCTACTTTAAGCTTATGCACAGGACTCACAATAAGCTGAGACCTCAAAACAGAAGTGGGACTCTGAACTAGACCTGGCCAAGATCCAATAGACCAAAGACTAGACCTAGAGGAGCTCTGGTGAGCCAAATACAAGCTCTGCAATACCTGTGTAACCCCTGTGCAGGCCACTGTGCTCTGCACAGGGCACTTGGGCCATTTTGACAAGCTCTTCAAGAGCTTAAAGAAAATTCATAAAATTATGCTAAATTGACAAAAAGAAATTAGACCAAGTGAGCTTTTTAAAACAACAGATTTCATTGAATTTGACTCAAAAATGAGTCCAATAAAAATCACTCTAGCTTGACCAAAACTAAGATTTTCAAATTGACTTTTGACATAGAAATGGAAGAGTTGACTAAAATGGATTTTGAAGCCAATTTGTGAACTGATAATGGACTAAATAGATGTAATAAGCCTAATGCTAGCTTAATCTAGGACATTTAAACACAAAATAAGAAATGGATTTGTTAAAATCCCAACAGTAAGGCTGCAAAAGCACTTAAAGTACAATTTTGACTTTGAGCTTATTTGGGTGCAAGAACTAGACAGATAAAGGTTCAAATGGGCTAAACAAGCATGTAACTACTAAGACTAACCACTGAGCTATCCTCTAGTGCAGTTTATATGCTCAATCCAAACATCCCTTTAAAACTGATTTGCAAATACAAATACTTAAACTGCTAAACTGCTTAAGACCAATGTTCAAACTACACTTAAATATCTTAAATACAACTGAACATACTAATTTAGACTAATGGTAATCACAGATATTCATACAAGCATAAGATGCAAAAACTGACTTGAAACTGAAAAGTGAAATGCTCACTTACATATCTCCAACTGATTTGCAGGCTAAACCAAGACCCATTACTACATTAATTAAACCTAATCCAACCCAATTCATCCTGCTTCAATCCCATTATCCATCACCATTGCTAAATGTGCCCATTTTGACTTTAGTTGACCATAACCTTATATTGCTTGAATCTGATCTACCAGCTTATCAAAAGCTATCACCAGCTCATATAAGCTTATACAAACTAGAAAAGAAGCTATATAAAGCTTGAATACAAGATTTTGAAAATTAAAATTGTAACAGTGACCTTAACCATATGAAATGATAATATATCTTAACTTGGAACTTAAAATTGATTTATATTGATTAAAAAACTTGATTAAAGTACAATAGGAGAGAAAATTACAACTTTAAAACATTACTTAAGCTTAATTAATAAAAACGACATACAGTTTTAATTAAAAACTAACTACTTGTTCCTCTCTTCTTCTCTTCCTCTTTTTATACATTTGAAAGCTTCCACGTGTCCTTTAGAGTAAATCCCACCACCCTTTAGAGCCAATGGGAGAGCAGAGGTCAGTTTGGCCATTTTATGGTTTTTGGCGGGAAAAGTGGTTTTGACCACAGGGCTACTGTTTTGGCAAGTAGGGGGGTGGAGTGTAGGTATGATGAGTGTGAGTTGAGGTGATAAGGGAGAGGAAAAGGTGTTGGGATAAGGAGTTGCAGAGCAACTTGGAGGGAGGAAGGAGATAAGGGTACTGTGGGGCGGGTTATCTTGTTTGTTTGACTGGTTTTGACCAACCAGTCCAAAAAGGTAGTGACAAGGGTCAAAAAGGAATAAGGCAGGGGTCGAAGGTCTAGGTAAGGGTCCAAAATAGTTTGTAAAGGCTCATAAGTACAAGGACTTATTTTGTAAAATCTGAAAGATCAAGGGTCAATCCTGTCAATCATGCAAAGATATTCCAAGGGGTCACAAGTGACAAGTTTCAAAAGTACAGGGACCAAACTTGACAATTTCCAATTTTCCAGGGGCCATTTTTGCCAATTTTCAAACTTGGAGGACCATTTTTGTAATTTTCTCAAACTTTCGAAATTTTTCACCAAAGGACTAAATTTGACAACTTTTGATTTTAAAAGGACCTTTGGTGACTTTACTTTTGAAATTATGTGCTCAGGGACTGTTTTTGACAACTTTTGAAACTTGGGGGACTAAAACTGCAATTTTTGCAAATTTGATACGTTTTTCATCTGATTTTGATATTTTTGTATTTAAAACACATAAAACACTGATTTGTGATATTTTGATCATTTTGATGTGTTTCTGAGTGTTTTCAGATGTTTTTGCAGTCTAATTGGTACAAAAATGATGAGTATTTAGACACTCATCAATCCCCCACACTAAGATATTGCTAGTCCCTAGCAATGATTTGAGAAAACATAATGGATTTTAATCTCTTTACCAAAAGCCATTACTTCTGGAGTAGCCAAATGTTTCAGTTCAAGTAAGAACCTTGGTACACCGATAACCAAGTGATTTTGAGCAAACCACCAGCTTTCAACGGATTTGATTTGTCTTTACCAGAAGCCGTACCCTTCTGGACTAGCCAACTCTTAGATAAATTATCAATATTATCTTTGGTGAGTCGATTACCAATTATGGTTTTTCCACTGCCTTTACCACAAGCCATAAACTTGCGGGCTAGCCAACTCTTCACTTTTAAGGATATGGTGAGCTGAATACCATACAATTTTGGGCAAATTGTAAGCCGTCAACGGATTTGAGATATCTTTACCAAGAGCCGTTTGCTCCTGGATTAGCCAATCCTTATGTGGGTTAGACATGGTGGACTGATTACCATTTGTTGTGTTTAGTACATAGTACTTCCACTAAAAAAATTTTAAAATTTGGCCATTTTGGGGGAAAAAGGGACTAAAAAGGTACATTTATGATCAAAATTCGCCAGAATTTCCCCCCCCCCACACTTAGAAATGAATATTGTCCTCAATATTCAAAGTACCGGCTGTAATGCCGAAACTTAGAACGTAAAAAGATAACATTACTAGCTAAGTGTGGAAACACAACAATTATTCTCTTTTTTAGTATTTACAATTTTCGTTCATTTTTTAGATCTATATACAACATGTGGGGTATCTCCCCCACACTAGGGTGGTACACACGGGTGAAAACCCATGTTTAGCTACTGTTTTTGATTACCGAGTCGCTAGCTTGACTCGACCCCGAATTAATTTGTTCATGGGGAAGTAAGTGGAAGAAACAATCTCCATCGGACTTTCATTCAAGATGTTTGGATAAACATTGAAGTACGTGAAAGTTCCACACCGATGAGATACAGACAGACAGACCCGGCTCACAAATGGTGCATGGAAATGCCTGGGTCAAAGATAATGTCTTCATTCCCGAAGGAGTGAAGAACAGGAGAAGCTACGGGATATATGAAGAAAAGAAAGAAAATCATGATACAAATCATGACTAACTCTTCATCCTCAATAGGAGAATTCATAGTTTCATGAATCTCCTCAGTTAAGCTTACTTGATCAAGACATACTATGGGTGTGTCTAGATCAAAATGGAAGTTATCATACTCCGGCGGAGATATGATATGAGTGAGTTCATCTGAGAACTCCATGAAGGTAAATGAATCATATTCAGAATTGGTATCAGTGGGTTCACTGGTGAACTCATCCAATGTAAATGATTCATAATCGGGGAGAGAATTATGAGAATGAAAAGTGGTACTGCCACTAATCTTCTCTCCCATAATATCAAAACAGAAGGCTTTTATTTCCGGAATAGAATCATCGGAAAGAATGTCACTATCCTTAATGGGGATAGGAGATGAAATAGGTTTTTTATTGAAAGCCTCGATTTTAGAAATGAGAAGACTGACATTCAGTAATGTTGCACGAAGTGCTTCATCTTTGATTTCAGTGTCAGTAACTTCATCATTCTCTTCTTCTAAGCTATCAAGCTCAGAAGGTAAATCTTCCACATAAATGATGTCTCCACAAGATAACGAATCATTATCATTAGAATCGGAGAACATCTCAATATGATCATTTTGGAAGACAAGAGGAGGAGGGATATCACACACATGATCAAGAATTCCCTGTGACTCTCTTGGGATTGGGACAAGGTTCTCAACACTAGACTTTATGAATTCGTCCGATTCCTTTTCAGGAACAGTGTCAAGATGCTCGTCCCCCATGTTCAGAGAGTGAGTGTGAACCTCGGGTGTGATAGCAGTTACATGAGAATGAATCTCAACTGCTGGAATATCCACTGATGAACTTGATGAATCTTCAAGTGTATCTTCATCATCACTGTCATCAGGAATAAAACGAAATTGAGAGCTAGATCTGGCTGCTTTTTCTTTTGCAATTGATTCCTTAACAGATTTCTCAAAGGCAATTTGGGATTTTAGTTTAGCAGCCTGCTCTTCAGCTAACAATTCTTCCATGGATTTCTCATGTGAATTTGGAATGACGGGACATTGTGGGAGTGGAGATTTGTCAAAACCGGAAGGTTGACATTGATAATCATCATGAGGACCCCCACAATATACACAAGAAATACTGGGAACATTATGAAGTATAGTTTTATTGAACTCCTCACCTCTTTTCAGTAACTCCAGAAGTTCTAGATAAGAGTCTTGTTGGGTTTGCTGAGGAGTTTGAGTCATTTGGCACTGTGGAGGTTGGTCGTGATATGGATAGTCGTAATTGTTACAAGGAAATGGATTCCCTGTTTGACAATCAGAGCTGAAATGGGGACCTCCACAGTTCTCACAACAAAATGATTGTTGTGGGTGGTCATGTGAATAATATGGAATTTGGTCATTTCCAAAGTCCTGAGTGTTACCAGAAAACTGTTCATAGACAAACGTGTTTCCGGATTGACACTCAAATCCTTGGTGAGGACCTCCACAATACTCACAGCAGTAATGTTGGTTATATGAAGATGAGTCGGGCTGTGGTGGGTAATTGGAAAAGTTTGAGGGGTCGTTAAATGAGTTCTGATTAGGATCATAATCAAATGAATTCCTCGAACCACAAAACAAACAACTCCCGTTACGGATATCATTACCACATTGTACACACGTACACCAACGACAGGGTGAACCATAAAGAGGCTCACCACAACCGACACAAGGAATAAACGATTGCATTTGAGAGTTATGAAGAGGAATCGGTTTATTCAAAGAATCGACAAAACCAACATGGTGATCCGAATGACTATCAAGTCTCGAAGAACATTCAGAAAGATCAGGAGGTGGGACAAGTGGTGTGCTCTGAGAGCTAGCAATTTCCACCACTTCCGTTATGGTCTCCGGTTCTGGTTCTTGAGAAACGTAAAGATTAGGCAAGTCATTCATGCGAGTCACCTGTCTGAATTCTGCATGTTTGCTTTTAACCGTAAACCGTGAAAGTTTAGAATCAATTCTAGACGGTTTAGGAGCAATTGAGGGATTAGATCTTTGGATAACCGTAGGTTGGACGTATTTAGTATTTCCATTATCAGAGGGAAGTACCTGGTCCTTTGTCACCCCGGTTTCTTTTTCCATTTCCCTACGCAGAATGAATGGATCTTCACGAACAACGCGAATTCTAGACATTTGTGATAAAGTCTGAAGCTTTCCAGCTTCGTCCCAGAATTCGTCCTCGAGAGATTCCATGAGAAAAAGAATCAAATGGATAGAGGGTAAAGGAATGAAGAATTAAAGAGGGTAGGAGGGTTAAGATGAATATTTTTGGTATTTTTGAAAAACATGATGTAAAAACAAAGACTGAAAATATTTTTGGGTTTTTGATTTTTAAAAGATGGTATGAACAAGGAGTGATTATTCAAATCACTAATCTGCTAAACGTAAGACTATTAGCACTGCTCCCCGGCAGCGGCGCCAAAATTTGATCCGCGCAGAACAGTCAAGTCTAATCACGCAAGTCTGCCACTTGTGAATGACAGACTGTAACAGACTTAAAACTGCTCAAACACCAATGCAATGAAGATCAGGAGAGTATAGTGTTTCCCCAGGTCGTTAAGTCCCAACGAGCTGTGCGAGAATAGTCAAACGTGTAGTGATCGAGAGATTTGAACGGAAAGGAGGATAGTGGTTGATCTATACCTAAAGAGAAAGCTCATAAACTACAGGGGCTTAAATGCAAATTAAAGAAATTTAAAAATGCAAACTGATAAGAGCGTGTCGAGCAACCCTGAATTGCTGGACCCCTTTGTGATATGAGAGGACTAGAAGTAACGTAACCACAAACTCGTCAAAATTCAGACAATGTCAGACAGTAAGTGTTCACCGTCTGAACGCACTAATCTGAACTGACAAGACGCGCCTAGTTTAAAACCGCGGCGACGGCCCCTCGTCACGATTATCAGAATGCAAATCGTCTAATCACTAAACTTATTAGTGAGGAACAAGTATGGTAGAAAATTTTTAGTTTTTGGGTTTTTATAAAAGTCAGAAACAAAAATGTAGTACAAAAAGTTTTTATGGTTTTTATAAGTAGAATTGGGAGGAT
>BPTQ01000002.1:47214576-47313931 GCA_019973895.1 Chrysanthemum seticuspe
CTATGCTCCCGTTATCAGTCGCGACCAACTGAAACCCACCTCTCTGAGGCTAAAAGAATCCTCCGATACATCAAGGGAACCATTAACTTAGGGATCTGGTATCCGAAGGATTCTGGTTTTGAACTAATCGCTTTTTCAGACGCTGATCACGCAGGATGCTTAGACTCAAGAAAAAGTACCTCAGGAGCTCTACAATTTCTCAGTGATAAACTGGTGTCTTGGCGATCAAAGAAGCAGGATTGTACATCGCTGTCATCAACCGAAGCAGAATATGTAGCTATGTCTGCATGTTGTGCTCAAGTCATCTGGATGAGAACACAACTCAAAGACTATGGTTACGTATTCGACAGAATCCCGATGTACTGCGACAATCGGAGTGCCATTGCGATCTCGTGCAACTCAGTTCAGCACTCGAAATCAAAGCACATCGATCTTCGCTATCATTTCATCAAGGACCACGTGGAACAGGGTACCGTTGAATTATACTTTGTGGGTACAGAATACCAATTGGCAGATCTTCTCACCAAAGCCTTGCCTCCCGCTAGGTTTAATGAGTTGGTCCACCGGATTGGTATGAGGTGTTTGACTCAAGAGGAATTGGATGACCTCTTATAATAGTCTTAAAAACCTGTCAAACACCAAAACATCCTTTGTAAATAAATTTTTCAAAAACAAAATACAAAAATATAAAACCTAATAAAATCAAAAATATTCTTCTAATCTACTTTTCTTTCAACATTGCAAGTACATTTCTTCCGTCAACACCCTAATCATTCTAAATTCGGTATTTTTCCGATCAAGTGTTGAGGGGGAGAAATCAAAACTTTAACTGTTTCAAAACATCTGTGTACTTGCATGTTATCATACCTCAGTTGTTTCTTTTAACAAATGGTGGTGAATCTTCTGGTAGAATGACACTCCTCGGACTTAAACTAATAACCTTTCATTATTTTCTCAAGTCGAGGGGGAGTGTCGTCAAGTTTCTTTCCTAAAAACTTTGTTTGGTAACCAAAATGGAAGTTAAAAGGCTTTGTTTGATAAAGGAAAAGGTGGAGGGACCAAAACTGTCAAAACCTTAAAGTTATTTTAAATAAAATACCCTCACCTAACCTTCACATCTCATTTATTACTAAAAACCTAAAAAACCATCCTACGCCTAAGATTTAATCGAGAAATCCGTGCATTTGATCACTACTTTGTAAGTTGTTTTGTGTTTATGACATGATTTTAAGCTAAGGTTTTTAATTTCATGGACATCCAACGGCTAAAAAGTGTTTTTTGAGTGATTATGTGCCCTACGCGTATGCGTATGAACACACAATCAGTGTGTGTGTGTTTGTGGTGAAATGGTTTGTGTCAAAACATTCCTAATACATCATTAATAGCATTTTAACCATCAAAACCCACCCAGAAACACTAATTGTGTCAGAATTAGAAATTAGGGTTTAAGGTTCTTGAGTTTGGGTATTTTTGATTCACTGCAAACTAAGTGTTAAAACTTGGTTACTATACTCTCACAACATCTAAGACATACCGAAAAAACCTTGGTGCATAATCTATGGCTAAAATTCATACGCGTAGATTTAGGGTTTTAAACTACGCGTAAGGTTTTCTATGCTTAACTGTTTATATGAGCAATTGTGTTTTGATCTGTCATAAAATGAATGTTATGTGTCAAAATTGATGATATGATGCTTTGTTTCAGGCTTGCTACACTTATAATTCAGAATCAAGGTTGTTGTAACTCTACGCATAAGGATCACCTTACGCGTAGCTTGTTATGCGTAAGATTAGTCTTACGCGTAGCTTCTACGCATAAGGTTCTACATATGGGACTACGCGTATCCTGTGAAGGATATGCGTAAACAGTGACCTATACGCATAAGGTCAACTCTTACGAGTAGCCTTACGCGTAAAGGTTAATATATGCCTACACGTAACCTCTACGCATAAGGTCCAATTTTTCTTACACATAATATTTCTTACGCGTAAGTTAGGATCCTACGCGTAAGTTTACGCCTACGCATATATCATTTCTTTCTACGCATAACTTTACCAATCCTACGCATAAGCCTGGATCATACCTTCGTTATGAATTGTTACGTGTATAAACTTGTAAATAAACTAATCATATCGTCACGAATCCGATAATGTCACTAATAAACTTAAATCGTTTGATATGTTGTGAACAATAAGTGATAAAATAAACTTTAAAACTTAAAGTTAAATAACTCACGAAATATTTCACGACGTCATTGGACTATTGAACATACAAGTGACTTAGGACTCGTAACAATCATTGACACTGTACATTCAATAACTAGACAATAAGACCTTCTGTTGACTAACATTATGTCTTTCGATATGTTGGTTCTTTTGGCTAATCTTATTTCAGATCACGACATGGCTGAACAAATGAATGTGGATGCATCTGAAGTTCTCTCCATTGCTGATATCTATCCTTATGGTTATCCAATGAAGATAGGAAAGAATAATCTCCGTGTTGACTTTGACACCCTCACTTGCTCAGAGTCTTCGTGTTTAATTGCTATTGATATTCTGAGGACTCATCCGTATCAGAATATGCTCACTCACTCTGCAACTGTTCCTGAGATCTATATCCAACAGTTCTGGAACACTATGGAAAGGGTCAAAGGACGGACTGCTGTGACGGTGACTCTGAATCACAAACAAGTCACCATTACACCTGCAGACTTAAGGGCTGTTCTCCTAATTCCTGAAGTCGAACCAACCAAACTATATGCCACACCTGCTGAAGAGCTCACTCTCCAATTCTTAATCGATATCGGTTATGACGAGGCTACAGGAGTAATCACCAAGCATTCTCACGTAGAGCTTAAGAGTATTCCTCAACCATGGAGAACTCTCTACATGATCATCACCAAGTCTGTTTCTGGTCGTGACAGTGGCTATGAGCATCCTAAGCTCATGGAACTGCAAATATTTTGGGCATTTGTCAACATGAAACACATCGCTATCGAAGCTCTAATTTGGGATGACATGATGTCATTTCTCAACAAGCTTGGCTCAAAGATTCCCTACATCAGATATACTAAACTTTTGATCAAGAGAGCACTTGGACTTCATCTTGATATTCCCAAGAGGCTCAATGAACCCGACAATCACGATATGTTGACGGAACCTATTCTATCTGTCAGAATCAAGGAATCGTCTACAAAGAAACAAGGTGCTGTGTTGCCAGATTTCCTTCTAACTGAAGATGTCAGAAAGCTCGAAACGTACAAAAGGTATCTGGAAGCAGTTAGACAAGGCAAAGTTGGTCATCTCGACGAAAAATCTTCTGGAACACCTGTAAGGAGAACCAGAAGAGGAAGTGCAGGAAGCGCCACAAGTACAGATAGTCAGAGGAATGTTACAAAGAGGAAACCTATTCCAAAGAGGAAACCTACCCCTAAGAAGAAAGTTCCTTCTCAGGAAGCTACTCCTATCCCTTCCTCTACACCTGAACCTCCAAGAAAGCTTTTGGACGAAAGTTCTGAAGGAACAGAATCAGACGAAGAGATTTCCTACTCTGAAACTGCAAAGGATGACAATCCTTCAGTACCTAAACCTCCAAGTCCTCAAGCTGATAAAGGAAAAGGGAAGACTCCTGCACTTGTGCCCTATGATGAAAGCTCTGAAGAAGAAGAAGAGCTACTGGATCAATCATACAGGAAGAAGCTTAACATCGTCAGACACCTTCAAAAAGCTGAAGATTTTGCTAAAGATCAAATGGGTGGCCCCGGAGGATCAAGTGGTGCTGCCCACTCCTCACCAGATCCTGATGCGGTTAATCGACCCGATAAGGGATCTGGTGCCACCACTCTTCTGCAACAACAAAAGCTTGTGGAGGATACTATTGAATATGAGTTTGAGAACCCTGAAACTGAGAAGTCTGAGAAAGATAAAGATGATGATTATGACAAGTTGCATCTGGGTAGTCCCACACATTCACAGAAGGAAACTTCTGAACCGCCTAAGGACCCCAAGCCTCCTCATGTCTCCTCATCATCAGACTCTTCATCTCATTCATCACCACCACCATCAAAGAAGTCAACCAGATCATCATCCAAATCTGTGAAGAAACCACCTCGCTCTTGGATTTCTCAGACACATGAAAGAATTGTGAAAGCTGTCAAACAAGTCAGAATGAAAGACATGTTATACAGAAAGCTTAACTTTCTCAATCAACAAATACAATATCTACATGACGAGAATGACAAGATGCAAGAAGAAAGGAAGTTTATTCAGGAATTCATGAAAAGTCATCGTCAAGAGGAACTGAACGAAATGATCGAAGGTTACACTAATAACTACCTTCAGAATATCGTTCCTAAAGTCACAAAGGAGTTGTTCACCAGACAACTTTATCCAAATCTTATGCAAATCGCCAAGCAAACTATCCGATCAACGCCCCTAACTGTAACAATCAATCCAACCGATCCGGTAGTTGTCTGTAACAATGAATTGGTGGCCAAGCTTGTTACACAAATGTCGCCACGAGCTGAAGTGCTCAACTCTGAAGAAGCAAAATTGTAACTAGCACTGCTAGACTACCAACTTCAAGAAGCTTGTAGATTTAAGGCAGAAAAGTTGAAACGTCCTAGAGACGATGAAGATAAGGATAAAGACAAGGACTCTGCACCTAAACGTCAGAAGCAGTCTGGTGAATCTTCTTCGATGCCACCTCCTCCACCACGGATTTCTTCTCAACAAAAGTCTCCTCCACCTCGGTCTTCTACTGATAAACCTCGGGACGATTCCGATTTACCACCCCTGACTCAAAAAACAGGTGATTACTTTGAGTATACGGGTGGTGACGATGAAGAGGTCCTTGAGCCCCGACAACAACCCACCTCACCCAAAAAAGTGTAGAAACCAGAATCATCATCAAGGCCTTCCAAAAAGAAGAAGAAGACGACTCAGCCTGAAGTCGTATCATGGCTAGATGACGATAAAATCGAAGAGTTTGAATGGTTCTCCACACTTGTCAATCAAACTCCCTACCCTGATGAAGGTCAAGACTTGGTAGACGGTTCTACATTGGAGCACGCAAAACTTTTGCAAGAAAAGTTCCATGTGAAAAAAATGACGAAATCTGAGTTGAAGCGAATCAAGAATGAAGCATTTCAACTTCTAAAAGACAGCTCTGAAAGCGCCCTCGAGGTCGAATATCATCTTGAGAACATCGCTCGAGCTATGTCTAACAACATGGATTGGCTCAATCCGGAAGCAAACATTGACTTCACACAAAGGGACAACCCTCCATACTACACCGATTGGACCAAACCCCTACCGACCATTGGCCAAACAGATGAACCACGGATTCCCTTTCGATACTTCTTTAATAGAGACCTGGATTTTCTTTTACACGGTAGTGATGGTTCACGAAAATACGCTACATCGTTGACTCTTCCATTCCCAGCGGCTATTTACTCAAACTGCATAGCTATCGAGGAACGTGCAAATCACTTGTTTTTTGACAACGTGCAAGAATACGACCGAGATGCATTGTATGGGATTCATCATTGGCCTGAACGCCAAAGAATCTACTACAGAAGCTGCCTGGTTCAGAAGTCTCAATACGCAGTGTACAGTTCTAAGGACATCGTGGCCATCAAACACGTTGATCTCAAGTCTAAGTGGGACTACACCTTCTTGAAGAATATCATAGTCAAACGACAAGATGAACAGGACTATGCATTCTCCGAAGCTGACTTTCAGAATTTATCCCTCAACGACATCGAAGACATGTACCTTGCCAAAGTACAGGGTCGTATGAGACAATTATCGGCTAAAGTTCAACGTGAATTTATCAAGTCAGTTCTCATCTTCATTAGACGCATCGTGATCAAAGAACGTGTAGAAGATATCCAGCTGGCTGTTGAATCTTATCAGACGCGTGTCAACCTCACTCCTCCAACGCTTGATCTTCCCGACATCAATCAGCTAACTCAATATACGCTCATCAGCAAACCATTCGGAGTTGTTTACCGCAGTGAACTTCAAAGAAACTGCTTAATGACGTGTAGTGAACTTCAGAAATTCGGGGATCATACTTTGAAGCTGGTTAGGGATGGATTGGCGTATAGGTTGAAGGATATACGCTTGAAAATTGGGTCTCCTAAACGCTGGAATTCTCAGGAAAGGAGGGATGTGAGACGAATCATCACAATGATTGATGAAAGGTTGTTCAGACGGGATCAGTTCAGACGATGGGAGAGATATGTTGGTGGTCGACGCAGGATTAACATAACCGGCTTTCAACGCCCTGTGCGCACTCCTGGGAACATCACTGCACTTCCTGGTACCCCTTGAATTGGTTCTTTCATTACATATTTGGATGAATAATTGTATATGTCAATGGCTTGTGCACACATAACAGTGTACAACCCGTAATGGTCAAGAAAGGACCCTGTGGTACGCCTCAGTGCCACAATCCTTATAAAAGGAGCGAAAGCTTCTTATTTTTGAGTAAAACCTATCAAACCTTTCATTTTTCAAGGTCCTGCTAAAAAACACAAGTACTTCCCCATATGATTTTTCAAAACCTCAACCGTTTATATCACTAGTTGAGGGGGAGTATTTGAATTAAAACTTTGTTCACAAATTGTTCATAGTGGTCATCTTCCTGCAACACTCGAAATGGTCATATTTATTGTCAACCGTTCAAAAATAACATTTTTATGCCATTTTTGAGGGGGAGAAAATTTGTGTGATAAGAAATATGTTGTGCAAAATGCAAATGAATCTGTGTACCTCAGACTTAACCAACGAATTGACGGTACTAAACTGTTAGTAACTCGAAAAGACTTGTCCTGGACGGGTAATAATTTCAAGCTAGTTCGCTAGTAATGTAAACGTGTCTCGCAAAGGACTTGTCCAAGTAGAAAGTACCATTCGAGAAACTTTTGATAGACATGAACTCTGACGGGTATGACAACCTTTCGAGGTTTGTCTACACCTTCAAGGTAGTTATTAGAGCTAGTTGTCACCTAAAAGCTGACAATGTAACTCTTTAACTATGCAACGTAACCGTGTCTCGCGGGGGATTGTCTATCTTCAGTGGATCAATTCAAAAAGTGCGCTCTCTTTCCTCACTGTGCATTTAACCATTAAAACTATTAAGCACATGTGGAGGGGGAGTATTTATGCAAAACCTTATCTCTCACAGTGGTTTAAACATGTTTTTCATTTACAAACCATTTGAGAGATTTTTCACAAACTGTGGTTTTAATGGCAACATAGGTTAGTCATGGAGTTATAAGGTGACTAAGGTTAGGAATAACCGTCCTATGATCCGCCAGAGCCGGAGGGATCTACCCAAGGACACTACCATTAGTTAGTGTTAGAAGTCCTTAGGAATGATTGTAAAAAGGAGAAAATGAGAATCGGAGAAAGAAGGAGTTGAAGAATCAAAAGGAAATGTAAAGTAAAGGGTGAAAAGAAATAGCCCTCCAGATTATTCAACTTAGGGCAGACACCGGGTTCAATTCATAGGCTACTGGTTGTCACTTAGTGACACCGGTATTGAATATTAAAAGTCGTCATGGACCCAGTGACGCATGCACTAAACCTTCTTAGCCACTCAAGTTTCTCTCAACAGAAGCTTGTTTCATTCTCACAGGGAACCCTACGTAAACTATTGGCTTTCTCTTAGAGATCGCTGGTATTGAAGAAGGAGACCCTCTCCCTAGTCTCCGCTCAGGAAAACCAAAACGTACTATTGAGTCTAGAGCCACGAGATTCATCAAAAGATCTCTTAGGAACACTTGACATTTAATCACTTGATGATCAACAAATAAGATTATCAGTGGTTCATATCGAGTCCTTCACAGATCTTAGCAATCTGTCGAGAACATTTATGAGAGGTTCACATCTGTGATCCTCAGTGATTGAATGGAAACTCCTGCCAGGGTCAACATCAAACAGCCCTGACAGCAGGTCACTTCGGTAAATCCCCGTGGATTACGCGGAGTGTGTCTCAAACGGTCTACAGTCGTGAGGTGATGCTTCGGTGTACCTCAGCGACTCATCTGAACTGTAGATGTACTTCGGTACATCGTGTTATCTCACTTGTGGGACTCCAGTTCAGGAACGGCCTTTATAAGAATTAGAGTTGTGTTTTCACACTATGCTGTTAACACTCTCGAAGTTCAAACTTATAAGTGCCGGAAACCGCTTATTACTAACCGTTTGAAATGTTTTCTTCTTATGGAAGCTCCGAAGCGGAATGATCATGCTGATTCTTCTCATGCTCACGCCAACATCATCACTAATGGAAGTTCTATTCCAATGCAACACAACAGTCAGAATGATTCTTCATCAAATCAAAGAATCTACAAAGTCAAAGACTTAAAGAACTTCATCAGTATTGAATTCCAACGTCAAAGAGCGTGTGAGCATGTTGAAGAATGACGTGGAGACACTGGAGCAGCGAAGCAGACCTGAGGCAGACAACAACATACTATCACTTTCACCACAAAGAACAATGATCAAAGAACAAAGTTAAAGATGACGTCGAAGCATAACTGTTCAAAGATAACTATCTCTCTACACTGGGGAGATTGTTCGAATCAAGGCAATTCCTCTCACAAGAAAGAAGAATGTCAGAAGACGTCAGAGCTACTATTACATCAACGCCTTCACCGTTTACATTCATATATACTTGAGGGGGAGATTGTTGGAATCACTCCTAAACAGTATTTCAAGTATTTATATTTCATATGTAATAGGTAGCTTTATCATGGCCTTTATGTTTGTTTAAGGTCTAGCTTATGTAGAAGGCCCATAAGCTTAGGCCCAAGCCTATATAAGAAAGGATGGGAACTAGGAGTGTTGCCCTAGCTTCCCTCCTATAAATACTCTTGTAAACCCTCACTTGAGGGTTGGTTGTTCAAGTTATTTCCTTTCACATATGCCTTACGCATAACCGCCTCTTATTATCGTGTATGTGTGTTTGGTTCTTGTTCAATCGCCTCATCTCCTTTCTATATTACTTGTGTTTGTAAAACTAGTGACCTAACAATGACGTCTTGTCTTCAATACCGATGTTACCATCAGTAGCATATGAATTGTACCCGGTTTCTACCCTATGGTTGAATAAATGGAGGGCTATTTCTTTTCACCCTTTTCTCATTCAATTCTTTTTCATTCTTCAACCCCTTCAGTGCTTACCGAGACTTCATAGCAAGAACCTTGTTGGGTTTATTCCAGTACTTGCTCTGTCTCAGTCCGCACTCTTCCCATATCTCATTTTTCTCCTTTTATCATCATACCTAAGGACTTCTACACTAACTAGTGGATTGTCCCTGGGTAGATCCCTCCGGTTCTGGCGGATCATGGGAACAAATACCTAACTTTATCATCCTTATATCACCATACATAAAGTAAAGTTGGTCAGTCTATTTGGTATTGTTCATCTACCATTGGAACCAATTGAAAAACCATTTGAAAATCAATCCAGGTGCTTGTGATATATTATCAAAGCATTTTGCACCTGAATTGTTTTTGATATTTTTAGAATAAGAGCTCCCCCTCAACATGTGCATCAAGTGATTGAAATCGTTTTTCACACGGAGGCAAGAGAAAGAGTTAACTTCTTTGAATTCCATTTTCTAAAAGATATCAACATCACTTCCCTAATCAAATCAAGTAGATAAAGCATTTTCGAGAAGGATGAGGTTTTCACAATTTTTGCTCCCCCTCAATATGTGCCTCAAGGTTTGAAAAGAGTTTTGCACATACTAGAGGGAACCTGCACATTGAGATAAATGATCACGTTTCAACTATTTGTGGTTTAAAATAGATGCTCCCCCTCAACATGTACATGGAAAATTTGAAATCGTTTGGCACATGTGAGAAGGAGAGCTTGTACATCCTTATAAAACCATTTACTAAATTATCAGATTAACTCCAATTTAAATCATAAATTCTCCCCCGATCACAATTATCAAATCCTTTGAGATTTGTGATCTCTTGTAGATTTAAATTGATTTTGAAAGCTTTTAAGGAGAATTGTGACTTGATTATGAAATCGTTTTAACTGATAAGGATCGGATTTTAAGACTTTAAACTTCATTGATTAAACATGCATGAATATCTTTTGAAAACAATTGAATGAAAAATAACGTTTTAATTTAATTGAAATCATTCTCCCCCTCAATCAATGACAAAGGTTGTTGATTGACAGATAGATATTTTGACAAATAAGTCGAGATGATTATCAAAAATAGAGTACTAGTTATTTTTCAAAGCAGTTAGTTTTCAGTAGATAAATGTTTATAGAATCAGAGCATGGAATTTTGAAAACATGATAAAGTGTAGCTCCATTCTATCTTTAAAAAGCGGGTTACTGCCTTAGATGACAATAAGCCATTTTTTCTCTTTCTCTCAATTTTTTTTTTTTTTTAAGAATTCGAACAACATCTAAAGTCCCGTGTCATTCTTTGAATGACAGCACAAAGACCGTAGATATTATCGAACAGAGAAAAACATGACAAATTGACAATTTTTTTTTGAAGAATTTTCGAATTTTTCAGATTTTTATGGATTTTGAAAGTTTTATAATTTTCTATTTGATTTTTGAGAGTTTTATAATTTTGTATTTTGTTTTTCGAATAAATATTTACAAGAGATAGATGAAGATAGACCTTTACTCCTCGTCTTCCTCCTGAAGATGTTTGAGTGTTTCTGGTTGAAGGCTTTTCAAGCCAAGACGTGGAAGAATAAACTCAAAACGTTCTCTTGGAAGAGCTTTGGTGAAGATGTCTGCTAACTGATAATCAGTCCTCACAAAATAGAGTTCCACCACACCTTTTTCCACTTGTTCCCTGATGAAATGATGTCGAATGTCGATATGCTTAGCACTTGAGTGTTGAACGTTATTTCATGAAAGAGCAATAGCACTTTTATTATCACAGTACAGAGGGATTTTGTTGAATACAAAGCCATAGTCAGTTAATTGAGATCTCATCCAAAGGATTTGAGCACAACAAGATGACATGGCTATGTATTCTGCGTCTGTAAAGGAAATAGAAGTACTCGTTTGCTTCTTTGAAGACCAGCTCACAAGCTTATGACCCAAAAACTGAGCACCTCCAGACGTACTTCGACGAGTATCTTGACATCCTGCATGATCAGCATCTGCATAGGCTGTTAGTGACATACCGGTGTCCTTCGGGTACCAAAGTCCCATATTGATGGTTCCTTGGAGATACCGAAAGACCCGTTTAACCGCTTCAAGGTGCTTTTTAGTAGGCTTAGCCTGGTATCTAGCACACATGCAAACAGCGAACAAGATGTCTGGTCTACTAGCTGTGAGATACATCAGGGATCCAATCATATTACGATATTTTGTTTGGTCTACCATGATCCCTGAGTGGTCCTCATCTAGTTTAGTTCGTTCAATCATGGGAGTGTCAACAGGGTCACTTGAATCAAATCCAAATTTCTTTAACATTTCATTTGCATATTTAGATTGATTTATGAAAATGCTTCCGGGACTTTGTGAAATTTGTAATCCCAAGAAAAATAACATTTGTCCCATCATTGACATTTGAAATTTTGAACCCATTTCATTTGAAAAACGGTCACACTCATTGGGTTCAGTCGAGGCAAAGATGATATCATCAACATAAATTTGAAGATGAATTAAATATTTGCCTGACTTCCTGGTGAACAATGTTGGATCAACTGCTCCTTTGCTAAATCCGGTAGATAGAAGAAACTTTGATAGTGTATCATACCATGCCCTTGGAGCTTGCTTTAAACCATAAAGAGCCTTCTTCAAATGATAAATGTGAGATGGATGCTCTTGATTCACAAATCCTTCAGGTTGGCTGACGTAGACGACTTCTTTAAGATCTCCGTTCAGAAATGCGATCTTTACATCCATTTGATAGACTACCATGTTCTTACTAGCAGCATTAGCCAAAAAGATTCTGATTGCCTTGATTCGAGCAACAGGAGCAAAAGATTCTTAAAAGTCAATACCCTCCTCTTGACGGTATCCTTTAGCAACTAATCGAGCCTTGTTCTTCAACACATCACCATGCTCATCAAGTTTCACTTTGAAGATCCATTTTAGAGCAATAACCATAGCACAATCTGGAGCAGGTACTAATTTCCATACATCAAGTCGATCAAACTCATGAATTTCTTCTTGCATGGCATTGAACCAGCTATCTTCATTCATGGCGGTTTTAACATCTTTTGGTTCGATCTTAGAGAGTACGGAGTTGAAGAAGCACCATAAGGCATCTGTTGCAAGTTGTTTCCGTGTGGATACTGGACGAGAGGGATTTCCAATGATGTTGTCTAAGGGATGATCGTGAGTCCATTTTCTAAGGTGTTCATGTGGAAGTTGTTGAGGGACTGAGGTAGCAGAGTCGATGTCTCCTGATGAAGATGGTTCTGATGATGATTCATGAGCAAATATGTTTTCAAATGGAGCATCTTCAGGAGTAGCAAAGGGATTAACTTCATCATTGATGCCAGAAACAGTTCCATGATGTACATTCGAAGATTGATGATTTGTTGATGAGACTGAGTTATCAGCAGCAGGTGCTTCTTGACTTAATGATATTGAGACTGAAGGATTGACTTCATTCTCAGGGATATGAGCAGCCTCTGTTGTGGGAATTGTCAGTTCAATATCACTTGGCTCATAGAGTTCATCAAACATCAGATCAAACAATTTCTTCAAATCATCTTCAGTTGGAGGTACATATGGAATAGTTGGGGAGGAATTTGGTACAAGGGATGAACCAATGGGACTGTTTTGAGGTGCGGGTCCTGAACTTGATTGTCCAGGAGCCATTTGACCGGTCAGCTCATCAAACGTGACGTAAATTGTTTCCATGATATTTCGGGTTCTCTTGTTGTAGATTCGGTATCCTTTTCTGTTTGATGCATAACCTACAAATACTCCAATGTCTGCTTTAGCTTTAAGTTTGCCTAAATCTTGGCCCTCATTAGTTGGATAACACAATGTACCGAACACACGAAGGAATGAAAGATTAGGTTTTCTGTTGTGGACAAGTTCATATGGAGTTTTTCCATGAGCAGTGTGAATCAGGGATCGATTTTGGGTGTAGCATGCAGTGGCGATGGCTTCACCCCAGAGAAACATTGGAACTTTTGAGTAAATCAGCATTGTCCTTGCGGCTTCCACAAGAGTTCGATTTCGTCTTTCAACTACGCCGTTCTGTTGAGGAGTTCGAGGAACACTTCTTTGATGACTGATTCCAATACTTTCATAAAACTCACTAAGTTTTTTGTTAACAAACTCAGTTCCATTTTCTGTTCGGATGATTCTGACCGTTTGGTTAAGACGAACCTGCAACTGTTTGATGAGTTTGATGATGATATCTTGAGTTTCATCCTTTGTCTTTAAGAACTTTACCCAGGTGAATCTAGAGAAATCATCAACCACAACTAACACATATTTCTTCCCAAAGATATTCTGCACTCTCATGGGTCCACATAAGTCCATGTGAATTGTATGAAGAACTTTTGTGACAGAGTTATTAGGTTTGGGTTTATGGGCATACTTCTTGCTTTTTCCCAATTGGCATGTTGAACAAAGATGATCCTTTTCATACTTAAGTCTAGGTAAACCTACAACTAAGTCCTTTCTGGAGAGATCATTGATGGTGCCGAAGTTCAAGTGATTGAGACGACGATGCCATAACCATGACTTTGTTTTAGAAGCCTTTGACAACAAGCAAATTGGAGAAGACTTCATCATATCTTCGATAGAGATGGTGTATAGATTTGAACCACGTGAACCTCTCAAAAGTTCCTTACCATCAAGTTCTCTAACGAAACAAGTATGTTTTTTGAAGGCTACTTCTAGATCAGAATCGCAGAATTGACCAACAGAGAACAGGTTATGACCAAGACCTTCTACATAATATACCCTAGAGATAACACTTTTACCAACAACATAATCTCCATAACCCATAATTGCACCGAAATGATCATTCCCGAACCTAACTATCCTGATGAATTTGCTCACAAAGTTCATGAGCCGCGACCGGTCGCCAGTCATATGCTTGGAACAACCTAAGTCCAGGTACCACAGAACGATTTGAACGATCTGCAGTTGAACACAGACAAGAATGAATAACTGGATAATTGGGATCCCCATGCAAGAATGGGTTCCATTTGGTTAGTGACAATGGTTGGAACACCCACATCAAAAATAAAGGCATTCATATCAGAAATTGATGCAATGGGATCATTATGAATAGATGCAGTACTAGTGTCTGTATTTGCCCTATTCAAAGTGTGCTCACTTCTTAAGGGAATAGTTCTACCAGTAGGCATCTATTTTCTAGTAGGCGTTGCCTGATTAACCTTATGGCCCACAGGTATCCATTGATAACCTATCTTACTAAATGTTCTTCCTGTGGGTTTCCACTGTTTTCTAACTCTCTTTCGCCTTTGCCTTTTAGCCTTTTTAACATGATTGTTTTCATTAGTAATGTTAACTAGGGGTATGATAGCATTAGACAAAACATTCACACCACATTCATGATTAGAAACAGAATTCAAGTAGACATCATTACAAGGAATGCAAATAGTATTAGAATTCGAATTAATTACAGTACGCCTATGGCTAATACTAGAATCAACACGATTCGTTTTATTCGACTCAAGCTTAAAGTTCCTAGGTTGGTCTTCTACTCTCTTCCAATGCACATTCTTAGCTTGCGAGGTCCTATCATTCCTTGTATTGTCTTGAGACTTTGACCTGCTCGCTTTAATGTCACTGATTACTCCTGTAGAGGGAATGTGAACATTAGTTGGTTTTGCTATTCTTTGCATCTCCTGTTTAGATGTTTTGGGATCTGAATTACATGCAGGCACACTAAGGTTCACTTTCTTAACACTAGAAGTGCTGGGATTTGTACTCCTAGAAGGAACACTAGAGTTCGCTTTCTTAGCATTAACAAATCTGGAATCTGAACTACTTAAAGGCACACTAAGGTTCACATTCAAAACATTGGGCATCGAAGGAATATCATACTTGGCACTAGGCATCGAACATGGAATCAAAGGATTAACTCTCTCACCTAAGGACTTTGGGCATATTGTGATTAAGCATTCTAGAATTTCTTGAGATCATTTGGCATATAAGCATGCATGCCCAATTACATTGTCAAGTGGTTTCTCTAATTTATCCTCTTCAACAATCTCACGTAGACATTCTAGACAATCCTTAAGGGATGAGAAATATGTTTGAATAGCAAGTTTGTTATTCCTGAGATGAGGGGGAACATATTTCACAGACAAAGCATATTTATTACAAGAGTGTACCTTTGATACACCATTCTCCCCATTGGTCATTAGCATTTTCCCTTTTACGTGGCTCTTCAGATTCTCAATTTCCTTTTGCAATGAAGCTATTTGTTCGTTGTTTTTGTTACGAGTGACCTTTATTGATTCAAATAAATCATTGAAATGACGTTTAACCTTTTCATTTTCTTCTAGAAAACTTTCGTTTTCCTTTTGTAATGCATTCACTAAGTTTTGAAGATGAAACGTTTGAGAATTCTGAGAATCTAAAGGAGGAGGCATTTGGGAGCCTGTCACATTGTTCTTTTGACCCTTTAATTGAGAGATTTAGGCTTTCAATTTTCTGATCGTGTTACAATGAGCTTGAATCTGTTCATCACGTTTATTAATTTGAAAAACTGCATCAAACTCTGGAGCATCTGAGGATGTCTTGATATTTGAAGTTTTGACATTTTCTTTAAGATGTTGATATTTTAGTTGTAAATTAAAATGCTCAACCTCTAGTTTAGAGAAATGTTTAACCAGATTGTCTTGATCATCCAGTTCAATTTTCTCATTTATTTTAGAATTATTCTTTTCAAGCTCAATTACACGATCATGGGAGACTTTCAGGGCAACAGATAATTCATGAAATTGAGAAGCATTAATGAAACAGTTTGTAGCAGTGAAAAACATATCTTGAGTAATACATCATTTTATATCTAAAAATATGTCAAATCGGACTAATAACTATGAAATATGTCACATTATATTGCAAAAATATTGTCTATGTGTTATTATGTCTTGCAGGTACAAGGGTTTAAAAACAAAGCAAAAACGGTGATTTTCGGATGAGTTTCGCCGATGTTTTCGCGTTTTTCAAGGTTCAAAGGAAGTCGCAAAAAATTATCCGAGCACACCATTGGAAAGATCACGAAAAATCGAGTCAAATGGTTATTTTATGTGGAGCATCGAGGCAAAGGAAGAAAAATTGAAGGATTAAACGGAGCTCAAACGAAGATTATTTTTTTAAAGATAATGGCTAAAATTAGATCAAGTAAAAGAGGGTTAAAAAGAATTAAATGCAAACAGTTAACACAAAAAGGCCCTTGGTCTAGTGGTTGGGGACATGTTTATCAAGCAAGAGGTTTTGGGTTCCAATCCCACTTGTGTCAATATTTTTTATATATATTGCAGCTGCTCCATTTCGTGGCCCATTGCTATCACAGCCTTGCGTGGCCCAGTCCAGAAAAGCGAGAGCTCAAGATCAGATCCGTCCAGTCCAATAGCTGCTGGCCCAACATAAACACAAGTCCAAGAGAATTAAAAGTTAAAAACTGTTATGAAGCAAATGCAAATTGATTAGCTGCTGCACGTGAAGCCCACGCTCGGAAATTAAATAAATTGAGGAGCGTGTATTTCTCCATCAACTGCACATGCCCACCAACAATTTTTACATCCTCCAATACAGAGGCTCCACGTGGCCATGTATCAAACAATACTATGAATCCGAGGAAGGACCTAGAAGGCGTGAGGCTATAAATACAAAGGAGGCAACAGATCCGAGGACATCATAATTTTCACACATTAATTTTACACACACTCTTTTTTAGTTTTGAGCTTAATATTTTTAGTGCTTATTATTGTAGTAGCTTATTTTTAAAGACTTATTGTAATCTTTTGCTTATCAATGAAAGATGATATTTGAGTTTACTTAAGTGCTTATTCCCTTTTCATTTTTCTTTCTTTCTTTTCTTTTTTTCCTTTTCTTATCTAAATAAGCCATAATAGCTTATTAGCTTTTTGTGGTTTATTAGATTAGCTTTTTAGTGATAAGCTTTCTTATAGCTTTTTCACTTTAAGCTTTTTACATATCTTTTTATCTTGAATAAGCTCTTTCTTATAGCTTAATTTTTAGATATAAAAGACTAGCTTTTTGGGTAAGCTTTTCATATAGCTTATTCAATAAGCACTTTTTATTTTTAGTTTCTTTTCAAAAACTCTTTTATTTACTTAGATTTATTTTCTTTTACAACTTCTTTTGAAAAAAAAATAATAATAATAATAAGTTTTAATCTTTTTAGCTTATCTTTAGCTTAATCTCTTCTTTAGCTTATTTATTTAGATCTAGTCCTTAAATATACCCAACTCACGTTTAATCTTCGGATTTGAACCACTTAGTTTTGGGTGGATATTGGATCTAATCTTTAAGCTTTTTCTTGCTTATTTTGTTTAAAGTTTAGTACTTTTTAGATCAATAAGCTTTTCCATAGCTTATTTGATCCATAATATTGCTTATTAGTCCTAACATTTGATAAAGTTGTGAACTTTCTTAGTTTCTCATCATTTTCATCCTAAGGCGAGGAGCTTAAGGGTTTTATAAGCTTACTTATTAACTAAAGTTTAAAGCTTTTTAGTCTTAATAAGCTAATTAGTTAATAAAGTCACAAACTTTATTAAATATTTGGTTTTATTAAAGCTTATAAAGAAGTAAACTTAAGGGTTTGATAAGTTTATAAAATCGAGTGGTTTTATTCGTCTCGTATTATAGATCGGGTTCTATTTTCCTTACTTTCTCTTTTAGCTTGTGGAAAAATGATGTTTGTTGAGCTTATTATTATTATTATCTTTGTTGGTTTAGTTATGACTATTAGTGAGTAGATTTTTATTATGCTTGTTAAGTGATTGGTGAATTGTGAAATTAAGTGTGGAATATTAGAGATTATTAATTGGTAGCCTTTGGTTTACTTGGTTTGATTTTTAGAAACTTTAACGGGCAAAAGCCGTTAAGGATTTTAATTATTTAACCAAGTAGATTTTATCTAGATAAAAAGTAGGATTTTCGATATAAACCAACGTTGTGAGAAAAATCTACTTTCTAAACGGATAATTAAAGGTTGTTAATTAATAATTTCCGGATTAATCGATGATTTGATTAGTTGGTTATTTTAACGGGCAAAAGCCGTTGGGATAATTAATTATTTAAAGTCTACTAATTTTTACCTCGAAAAATAATTGTTTTCAATATAAGCCAATGTTGTGAGGAAATAATTTGTTTCGACGGGTATTAATTACATAAGTGCTTTTAAGGAAAAATCCACACTTAATGAACTTTTCACCACACTTGACAAGCATAGCTTTTTATCATATATTGTTAGTCGGTATTATTTGCTATAGTTTAATTTTTATCTCACTTAAAATAGCTGCTTTATTAATTAGTATAAAAGTTTTAAAAATTAGCCTACAAAACCAAACAAAAAACCAAAACGTTAATCAAGCATCATTTTAAACGAACAAACAAATACATAAAATTCAATTCATTTCTCGCCTAGGAATACGACATCCGGAAGGTTGATTATTACTTGTCATCAAGTGATTGTTTAATCTTAATCGGGAATACAAATTTTAAAACTGCCCTTTGCTAATAAAATACACGAATCAGTTTTTGGCGCCGCTGCCGGGGAGAGGTGTTACAATTTTTTTGTTTTGTTTTAAGTTTGGTGCCTTGAAGAACCTTTTCTCCCCGAAAAGTTAATTTTTGCAAATTTTCAAAAATCCAAAAAAAATTAAAAATCTTAAAAATACAAAAATATTTTTTTTTAATTATACTTTTCAAAAACACAAAAATATTTTACTTTTTAAAAATATTTTCAAAAAAGCCAAAAATATTTTTCAATTCACTTTCTTTTTAGTGCATGAGCACTCGATCTTCTACAAACGAATTAATATCTCCTCTTTCAAATCTCGAAAGATTAATTCGACAAAGAAATCGTTGTGATCCTTCACATTTATTTAATTTTGAAGAACTTAATATGGCTAATAATAATCAAAACATCAATCAGGAACCGCCTCCTGCGGGTCCCATTCATCAAAATGCGGGTCACGAACTCCGCCTGATGGAGGAGCTTCTCCAAGCACCTATCGAAGGTGTTGGAGATGCTATCGTCGTGCCCGCCATTCTCGCAAACCAATTTGAGATTAAAATTGGCTTGTTAAATCTAATAACAAGCATCTCATTCCATGGTTTTGAGAATGATGATCCACACTCACACATCAAAAGATTCACAAAAATTACACAAACTTTAAAGATTAATCAAGTTCCTCATAATGTGATAAAATTGATTCTCTTCCCCTTTTCTCTTGAGGGAGCTGCCCGGACTTGGCTTGAAAAGGAACCTCCTGGCTCCATCACAACTTGGGAGGACTTAGTCTCCAAGTTCGTGAATCGTTTCTTTCCTCCCTCAAAAACAACAAATCTTCGAAATGCCATCACAAATTTTCATCAAAACTTCGGGGAGACATTTAGTGAGGCTTGGGATCGTTTCAAGGAGCTTCTAGCTAAATGTCCTCATCACGGATTTTCACCCCTTCATCAAATTGATACGTTCTACAATGGATTGAATCAAAATGATCAAGATTCACTCAATTCGGCTGCGGGTGGAAATTTGTTGATGAGAAATACTCAAGAAGCCTTAACAATAATAGAAACAAAGCAAAGGTTCGTACTTCTAGGAACACACCCCAAGCTTCGAGTGCTATTGGTAGTTCATCTCAAAATGACGCCCTAGCGGCTCTTACCAAACAAATCGAAGCTATGGGAAAACAAATTGATAATATACAAAAACCTTCTCATCCCGTTCATGCTGTAAATCAAAACTGCGAGACTTGTGGTTGTCCACATCCATATTACGAGTGTCAAGCCGCCGGTGGCTACACTCAAGAGGACGTATATGCTACTTCGGGGACCTTTAATCAAGGAAACCGAAATCTCTTAAGCTATCGTTCTAACAATTACCTTGGACCACCCGGTTTCAATCAACCGAACAATCAAAATCAAAATCAAAATCAATTGAATCAAAACAATCAAAATAATCAAAACAAGAATACCCAAAATCAATACCAAAATCGTCAAAATCAAGGTTATAATCAAAACAACCGTGGGCCGAATTATAATCAAGGAAACAATTATAATCAAAACCAAGGATTTTATCAAAATCAAGGCCCAGGTTTTAATCAAAATCAATTTCAACCTCAAAATGCAAATCAAGCTCCAATTCAATCTTCCACGGATGAATTGTTGAGACAATTAATCTTGAAACAAGAAACTCAAACCCGAAATCAAGAAGCATTAAATCGAAATCACGAGGCTACAATGAAATTAATGCAAGAAAAAATGGGCCAAATGGCTAAATTACTTTCCCATGGAAATCAAGGTGGGCTTCCTAGCAACACCATACCAAATCCAAGGGAAGAAATGAAAGCTATAACAACACGAAGTGGTATTACTTTGGCTGGACCCTCATCTCCTTCACCTCCTCCTCATACTTCTTCTTCTAAGGAGGTGGAGCGAGACCCGGAGACTACCATGGACCAGGTGCACGATTCATGTCCAGGAAGTACCGCACGAGTCCCACCTCCGGTTGTCCAGCCACCTACTCCTTCTCCTAAATCGAATGAGATTCCTGAGCATAATCCTCATCAACCTCCAATTCCTTATCCATCGAGCTTGAACAAGGATAAGCTTCAAGACAAATCTGATATTCAAATCCACAAGTTCTTGCAAATGTTCAAGAAACTTCACATCAATATCAATTTTGCCGAAGCTTTAGCTCAAATGCCAAAATATGCTAAAATTTTAAAAGATCTCTTAACTAACAAAGAGAAACTTCTTGAATTGGTGAATACTCCTCTCAATGAGAATTGCTCAGCGGTCCTCCTCAAAAAGTTACCCGAGAAACTTGGAGACCCTAGCAGATTCCTCATTCCTTGCGATTTTAGTGAGATAGAGAGATGCATGGCCCTAGCCGATCTAGGAGCCAGCATCAATATAATGCCTCTTTCTGTGTGGAAAAAGCTATCATTACCAGATCTTACTCCCACTCGTATGACGATTGAGTTAGCTAACCGAACAGTTTCATACCCGGTTGGTATAGCTGAGGATGTCTTCGTACAAGTAGGGAGGTTTACCTTCCCCGCTGATTTTGTTATTGTTGATTATGATGTCGATCCTCGCGTCCCCCTCATCTTGGGGCGACCTTTCTTAAAAACGGCTCGTGTTCTAATCGATGTAGAAGAAGAAGAGCTGACTATTAGAGTCGGGGATGAAAAATTGGTGTTAAGTATTGCTCAAACCACGAAATATCCTCTTACGCAAGGAGAAGAATCTGTCAATCGAATCGATGTCATTGACATTTCTTGCGAGGAGCATTTTCATGAGGTGTTGAACGTACAAAAGTCCATTAACCCCATGAGTGGCGATCCCACTCCCTCTTCTGATGCTACCGTCGCTTCTCTCTCCCCATCTCTAACCCCCTTCGGGGATAGTGATTTTCTCTTGGAGGAGACCGACGCGTTTCTTGCTCTCGATGACTCAATTTCACCTGAAATTGATAATGGTATTTACGATTCTGAGGGGGATATTCTTTTTCTTGAACAATTATTGAATGATGATGTTACCAAAGATCCCCCTCCAAAAGAACTTAAAAATGATGAAACTGAAAAGACTAAAACTTCAATTGAAGAACCTCCTGAGCTAGAACTCAAGGACTTACCTTCGCACCTCGAGTACGCGTTTTTAGAGGGTACATCTAAGTTACCCGTAATTATCGCTAAAGACTTGGAGAGTGAAGAAAAGGACAAGCTCATCAAGGTTTTAAAGTCTCATAAGCGAGCAATCGCTTGGAAAATTTCTGACATCAGAGGCATTAATCCAAATTTTTGCACTCATAAGATATTGATGGAAGATGACTTTAAACCTGCTGTCCAACATCAAAGAAGGGTAAATCCAAAAATTCATGAAGTCATTAAAGTAGAAGTTATCAAACTTCTAGATGCCGGATTGATTTACCCTATCTCGGATAGTTCTTGGGTTAGTCCCGTTCACGTCGTACCCGAAAAGGGAGGTATGACAGTGATTAAGAATGATAATAATGAGTTGATACCTACTAGGCTAGTTACGGGTTGGCGAGTTTGTATTGATTATAGGAAGTTGAATGAGGCCACCCGAAAAGACCATTTTCCTCTTCCTTTTATGGACCAGATGTTAGAACGATTAGCGGGAAATGAGTTCTATTGCTTTCTGGATGGATTTTCTGGATACTTTCAAATTCCCATTGATCCCAAAGACCAAGAAAAGACCACCTTCACCTGCCCTTATGGGACATTTTCTTACCGTCGCATGCCCTTCGGTCTTTGCAATGCCCCGGGTACTTTTCAAAGGTGTATGGTGGCGATCTTTCATGATATGATTGAGAAAACCATGGAAGTTTTCATGGATGATTTTTCGGTCATTGGGGATTCATTCTCTTCTTGCCTCTCCCATTTAGACATGATGCTCAAAAGGTGCGAAGACACCAATCTTGTTCTAAATTGGGAGAAATGTCACTTTATGGTTAAAGAGGGTATCGTCCTCGGCCATAAGATTTCTAAGAATGGTATCGAGGTGGATCGTGCTAAGGTAGATGTTATTGCCAAATTACCACCTCCTACCACGGTCAAAGGAATTAGAAGTTTCTTGGGTCATGCCGGTTTTTATCGTAGATTCATAAAAGATTTTTCTAAAATAGCCCGACCTATGACCCATCTATTAGAAAAAGATACTCCTTTTGTGTTCTATAAAGAATGTATGGAGTCATTTGAACATCTTAAGACAAAATTAACCGAAGCTCCCATTCTTGTTGCCCCCGACTGGGACTTGCCTTTTGAGGTAATGTGTGATGCAAGTGACTTTGCTATCGGAGCAGTCTTGGGGCAACGAAAGAACAAATATTTTCAGCCTATACACTATGCAAGTAAGACTTTATCAAATGCTCAGATACATTACACCACTACGGAAAAAGAGTTATTAGCGGTGGTGTATGCATTTGAGAAATTTCGTCCTTACCTTGTCTTGTCTAAGACAATAGTGTATACGGATCACTCGGCTTTAAAGTATCTATTTGCTAAACAAGACGCTAAGCCTAGATTGATCCGATGGGTTCTCCTCCTCCAAGAATTTAATATCGAGATTCGCGATAAAAAAGGAGCAGAGAACCTAGCGGCTGATCATTGAGTAGACTCGAAAATCCTCATAAAGGGGATCTCGATATGGAAATGAACGATAATTTTCCACACGAGTCTCTGAATATGATCTCTCTTAACAATGAAAATGAAACCCCGTGGTTTGCCGATATTGCAAACTACTTAGCGGGTAATGTGCTTGTTAAAGGGTTGTCATCCCAACAAAAGAAAAAATTCTTCAAAGATATTAAACATTATTTCTGGGATGAACCCTATTTGTTTAGAATCTGTGCTGATCAAATTATTAGGCGGTGTGTGGACGGGAAAGAAGCTATGGATATTCTAGAAGCTTGTCACCATGGTCCCACCGGAGGACATCATGGCCTGAACTACACCGCCAAGAAAGTCTTTGATTCTGGCTTCTTTTGGCCCACGATCTATCGCGATGCCCACGACATGGTCAAAAATTGTGACTCATGTCAACGCCAAGGAAAAATATCACAAAGGGATGAAATGCCTCAAAATTCCATCCAAATTTGTGAAATCTTTGACGTTTGGGGCATAGACTTTATGGGGCCGTTCCCTTCTTCACAAGGGAACAAGTATATACTCGTGGCCGTCGATTATGTGTCAAAATGGGTGGAAGCCAAAGCTTTACCCACGAATGACGCCCGAGTTGTGGTAAAATTCTTGAAACAATTATTCTCCCGATTTGGAACCCCGAGGGCCATAATCAGTGATCGAGGTACACATTTTTGCAATGATCAATTTTCCAAAGTTATGGAAAAATATGGTGTAAAACATAAGCTTTCTACCTCGTATCACCCTCAAACAAGTGGTCAAAGTGGAGGTGTCCAATCGTGGCTTAAAAAGAATTCTTGAACGTACCGTAGAAGAGCATCGAGCTAAATGGGCGGACAAATTAGATGACACTTTATGGGCTTTCCGTACCGCTTTTAAGACCCTCATCGGGTGTACACCTTATAAGCTCGTGTACGGAAAAGCTTGTCATCTCCCCATTGAGCTCGAGCACAAAGCCTATTGGGCTTTGAAATGGTCAAATTTTGATCTCAAGACCGCGGGTGATCACCGAAAGATTCAATTGAATGAATTAAATGAACTTCGCGATCAAGCCTATGAGAATTCTGGGATCTATAAGGAAAAGACAAAGAAGATTCACGACTCAAAAATCAAAAACCGAGAATTCCTTGTCGGTGATCGTGTTCTTCTTTTTAATTCTAGATTGAAGATTTTCTCGGGCAAGTTGCCATTTTTACTATTACTGAAGTGTTTCCTTATGGAACCGTCGAGTTATCCCAACCCGATGGTCCAAACTTTAAGGTAAACGGGCATCGGATCAAGCACTACCACGGAGGGGACATTCCTACCTTGGATGTCCCAGATCTCCATCTTTCCCCCATGGACAACTAATTCGGGGGCGAGTCAAGCTCGTGACTCGTTAATAAACAAGCACTTCTCGGGAGGCAACCCGTGTTATCTATCTATCTATCTTTATATTTCTTCTAATAAGTGTGTTGTAGATTAGTGTGGGGTTGTGTTTCTTTCCATGTGTGTTTGCAGGTTCCCGTTTTGCTTGATGAATCCCTATGATCGTGAAGACCTCCGTGCTTGTTTTCAAACCCTCCAACACTCGGTCTCCGATCATTAATATGTTATATCTTGGGATAACCCTTTGTCATAATTAAAAATGATTTTTCACCTTTCACACTTAGAATTTTTAAAACATTCGCCTTTTTCAATTCTAAGTGTGGGGTTAACACCCGTAATTTTTAAACATTGAGGACAATGTTAAGTTTTAAGTGTGGGGTGGATTTATATCAAAATATGACTTTTCCTGCTTTTGTATGGTCCCCATGCAACCCCGTTTTATAAAAAAAAATTAAAAAAAAATCAAAAATCAGAAATTAAAAAATTTTTGTAAGCTTTTGCTAGTTTTATGATTGAAAAGTATTTGCTAGTCTCTTAGAATTTACTTTAAATATGCGTTTTCTTGAAAAAGTCTTTGCTAATTGCTTAGACAAGAGGCTATAAAATGCGATTCTAGCTCACAAGGCCAAGAATATGCAAGCCTCCTGATATGTGCTTAAACACATATCTTTTCATTAGTAAATCTGACCCAAAATAACCAAGAAAGAGCCGTTTATTGCTAATATTTGTGGTTTTCTTGAGTTTGTGCTTGTGCAGGTACGGATATGTAAAAACACACAAAAAGGAACCAAATCAGACATAAATCCGAGCATGAGAGATTGAGAGAGCTTAAGCTGAGCCGGAAGGTCAGAATTATGCATTTATGAAGATTTCTAATCTCTGAGGATGATTTGTGAAGATTTGATCAAAGTTTGAAGAAATGTCAGAAATAGTCCCTGAACTTTCAGCAAATGACAGAAATGACCCTTCAAGTTTCAGTATTTACAAGTTCAACCCTTTGGTTATTTGAGAATGACAAGTTTGATCCTTGAGAGAGATTTTTAGATTTACAATTGTGGTCCCTTGGAATTCAGAATTTACACTTTTGGTACCTATGTTAAACCTTGGATCACTTATCTCATCCTAAGCCCAAAATAATATAACTAAACCTTCGGCCCAAAAAGATTAAACCCGGATCCAATCCAAAACTAACACTTACCCGGCTTTAATATCTAACCCGAATATCCATTCCACCCGACCCAAACCCAAGTCAATGCCATTAATTACCAGTCAAACCAAATATAATAACCTTTTCTTACCCCGCGCCAAATCTCCCCCAAACCTGCTATATCATGAACCCTAGATTTACCTCAAGGTCAATTGGTCAAATTAACCGTGATTAAGGGTACTCTCGTACTTTTATCTGACACACCTGACACATGGGGGTGTCCAGGTCATCAATCCGTGTCATTCCTTTGCTCTGATTGGCTAGAAGGGCGTGGAATTCATGATCCAATGGATGATATTGATTAGATGATGTGGAGATGTGATCTAACGACGGTTATTACTCAAGAGGAAGCACATGGGAGCTCATTCTGGATCCTTCTAAAGCTTGAGCTCAGCTATATAAAGGGCCTCTTCACTCACAAGCTGGATAATCCTTCATTTTTTTTTCTTCTCTCTAGTTTTCAATAGAATAGTAATTGTAATTTTCAATTTTAATGTTTTAAGTTTTTCTCATTTTGTACTCAAAAGTTTTAGAGTAATAAAATTTAAGTTTTCATTCTCAAGTATTGGTTCAATTGTTATTGTTTTAATCTGCTTATTTACTTTGTTTAATGCTTATTTCATCCATGAAAACCTGTTTTTAGCTTCTGTCTTCATAAACTCAAAAATACAAAAAAATCAAATAAAATCATTGAAAAATAAAAAATCATATTAGATCAGTTTGGTGGATTGATCCATCATTAAACTTCTGTTTCACAAGGTTCATATAAGCTTTTTATAGCTTATTGTGAGCTTATTCTTGTTTCACACTCAAATCACAAAGATCAGTCAACATAAATCAAAACTGCAGTTGCTACAGTAACTAGATCTGATGTGCTGGTGTTTGATTGGATTAAGATGATGCAGATGCTGGAATTGAGTTAAAGTTGAACTGGAATTAAAGTAGGTTAGGGGTTCTATAGGTTAGAGGTTCTATGTTTCATGATTGCAAGCCATAGTGCCTAGGAGATTTGTAAGTGCTCAAATCTGTTTTGTTCATTGAATCTATTGTTTGCATCTGATGTTAGTTATAATATGTAGTAGTTAATCTTAGTTTAATGTTTGTTTAGCATAATATAGTCCTTATCTGTTTGTAGTTTACTATAGCAGTTAGTAAACTAGTGTTTGGAATTGGTCTTAGATCTGAGATAGAGGTTAGTTAATCTGATATAAGTAGTAGAAGCATGTTTATGTAGGTATTTGATAGTCATTTTAGGTCTGTGTTATAGCAGTATTATTCAAAATCACTTTGTAGTTGATCTTATTTGCACATCTGTTAAAATTAGTTGGTATAATATTTGCATATTGGTTTTAAAGTAAGTAGATCTAGCTTGTTATAATCATCAGTAGTCTAATATCATCATAATCAGCTTAATATTTTGGATCAAAACTTACTAAAGTCAAAGTTTTCAAATCTGTTCTTAAAAGTCAAAAAGGTTCTATTCAGTTTTCTTCCAAACTTGTTGAATCAATCACTGCTTCATTACTAAGTTTGAGTGTGTGAAACTTTGGGAATTACAATTTCACTTGGTCTAGTACTGATAATTGCTTTTTGTCAAACCTGAGCTAGTCCTTTTAAGCTTCAAATTAGCTGCTCAAATAAGCTAAATCTGCCCTGTTCACACTCAGCAAATCTGAGTGTGAATCAGGCAGAATTGCAGATCTTGTGTAGGTCTCAATTCAGAGAGTTAGAGCCTGAGATTTGGCTCATTTGTAGCTTGCCAGATGTTCTTTAGGACTGCATTGTTGGTTTTCACACAAGCTCTTTGAATAAGCTTGTGTACAAGCTCAAACAGTAGGCCTGATTCACTATTTAGCTTAATTAGGCAGTTTGCATAGATCATTAGATAGGGCTTGTAGCTTGTTAAGATTAGGTGTTTTTAGCTGCAATTAGCTTATTTTAGTATACATTAGCTTCAGTCACTGTTTGGTTGCTCATTTCATTGTTTAGCTTAATTCCATTAGCTTATTTTAATATCAGTTACACTACAACTTTCATATTTTACACATAAGCTGCTCATTTCTTATTTTTCATAGAATTAGAATAAGATTTTAGAATTTTCCTGTAATTTTCATAATTTTTGGTCATTATTAGCTATTTTTCTCATTTTAAAATAGATTTTAATAACTTTTTAATAGCTTTAATCACAAATAATTGAGAAAAAGTTCCAAAAAATAATTTTTTAATTTTCTCAGTTTAAGAAAATTATAAAAAGCATAAAAAAGATTTTTCCTTATTTTTTTCCCTTTTATTTGGTATTTATCACAATTTAAAATAGATTTAAATAGTTTAAAATTTGTAGAAAATAGAAAATTAATCTGAAAAATAAAAAAATAGTTTGAAAAAAGTCTTTTGAGCTATTTTAGATTTTTAGAAAATAGTTTCATATTTTTCTCTTTGATTTCATAATTTTTAGTATTTTAAATTAGTTTTAATAGTTAGAAATTAGTTTTTAATTCTAAAAAGATCAAGAAAAATCCAAAAAAAAAAATAGTTTTAATTCTAAAATAGTTTTCTTATATTATTTCTAGAGTAAAAGTAATTTTAGGCATTTTTAGGGTATAATTTAGACGTAGTTGCATTTTAATTGCGTTTGATTATTTACGTTTTAGTTTTATTCGCACTTAGGATTCCCCGTAGAATAGATTCCTTTAATTACTTTCCCCATTCCAGTAGTTTAATAAAATCAAATCATTAATCCAAAACATCGAGCATTAAATTCCAAACCAAGAACGACGTTGGCAATTCACACCTCGTTGGGAAACGATTCGGGTTGTCTAATCCGTATACACGATCACACACGGGATTTGGTTTATTATTCTTTTTCCTAAAGGAATTTGAATCGATCTTCGTGATTATTTTTGATATCGATATTGAGGTTTTATCCACACACATAACCCCTAGCCTTCACTATCTACAAATCAGTGTCCGAGCCGTTTTAAGTTTCTTACGGTTAGTCATTCACAAGTGGCTAGCTTGTGTGAGTAAGCTTGACGTGTTTGTTGGCATTGAATCAAATTTTGGCGCCGCTGCCGGGGAGGTTGTGTCATGACAATATCGTTTGAGGTTTGACGATTAGTGGCTCGAGATCCTTCATTCGTGAAGTTACTATTTTTCTATAAAAATAAAAAAGTAAAAAATATTTTCCTTTTTCTTTTGTATATATATATATCATATTTAAAAATACAAAAAAAATTTCTCTTGTGTTTTTGCTAATAAATAGAAGACACCAATTATATAACATTCTCAACGGAGGTGTTATCATTATAAGTTCCCGAACCAAAGATCAAAAACTTGCCTTTGTGTCGCTTGTGAATTGATTTACTTCTATCGGATAAACAAACTGTGTGGTGGGTATAAGGACGGCCTGACATTAAATTGCGGCTGAAAAGAAGCGGGTTTTTAATAAGCTTCGCGCTGACCTACAAAGCTTCTCCGCTCGCTTGTGCGTTTGTCTTGTAGAGGTGATTTATTCACTTGGGATTATTGGTTAAGTTCACTGTGTTTTCGAATATCGGTCTCTTTTAATTGCCTTGGTTTTTAAGTGCATGCGCACTCGCTCTCAATCACGACGTAGACGTAATCAGAGAATAGACGTACCCGAGTTACGTACTATCGTTGAAGAACCCGTCATGGCAGATACTCGAACGATGAACGACTTACTTCAAGCTCCCGTAGACGGCTACGGTGATGCTATCGTACTTCCACCAATTGACACCGAAAATTTTGAACTAAAAACAAATTTAATACAATTAGTGTCTAATAAACCTTTCTGTGGTTTAGATCGTGAGGAGCCCCACGCACACCTCCGTTGGTTTAATCAAGTTGCTTCTACGATTAACTTTCGGGGCGTCTCTCATGAGTCGATTAAGTTGAGATTGTTTCCATTTTCCCTTGAGGGGGCAGCCCGGACTTGGCTAGAAAAAGAACCCCCTCAGTCGATTACAACATGGGAAGATCTTTCTAAGAAATTTGTGAACCAATTCTTTCCTCCGTCAAAAATAACAATGTTACGAAATCAAATCATAAATTTTCAACAAAAATTTGACGAGAGTTTTGGAGAAGCATGGGATAGATTCAAGGAACTTTTACGTAAATGCCCAAATCACGGTTTTACCGATCTCCATCAGATTGATACGTTCTATAATGCTCTTACTCCATCTGATCAAGATTCGCTTAACGCGGCCACCGGTGGTAATATCTTGAGTCGTATGCCCACCGATATTAGAATGATTATCGAAAATAAGTCAAAAGTTTCTTCGTCTAGAAACCGTCCGGTTGTTTCTAAGATCACTACTAATGATAACTACAGTTTGAAGAGTGAGTTGAGTGGACTGACTGATGCTATTAATTCTATGATGAGAGAGTTTAAGATTCATAAATCCGAATCAGTCAAAGCCGTTACTGAAACATGTGTTATTTGCGGTGGTCCTCATCCGTACTATAATTGTCAAGCCACCGATGGCGATCTCCGAAATGCTTCCGTAGCATCTGCTAATCCGGTTCAAAATCAGAACCAAGGATACCGTGCCAACCAAATGGGACCACCCGGTTTTGCACCCGTTCCTCAACAAAACCAAAACCGTTACCAAAACCAATCTTATAATCAAAACCGAGGAGCCAATCTCAATCATGGTAATCAAAACTACCAAGTTCCTCCACCTCAAGTTTATCAACAACCTCCTCAACAACAATATCAATCACCTCATCAAGCTATTCCAAACAATGAGTTTCTGTCTTACATGAAGATTTCTGATAGCACCATTAAAAATTTGCAAATTCAAATTAACGGCATGAGGACGGATTTCAAAAAGGAAATTGAAGCTACGAATAACAAGCAGATGAGAGAAATTAGGGATATGATGGCTAGTTTCTTTCAAGCTAATCAACCTTCTACGTCTTATTCTCAACCCTCGAGTTCTCTTCCGAGTAATACTATTCCTAACCCGAGAGGTGACATGAAAGCTATCACTACCCGAAGTGGTGTTGCTTACGATGGACCCACGGCTCCTACCACTATTTTTTCTTCTCCGTCTTGTGTGGTAGACCGTGAGACTGGGGTGACAAAGGACCCAGTGCTTCCTACTAATAAAGGGAGTACTGAGAATGTCCAACCCACGGTTGTCCCGACGTCTGAACCCAAGGATGCTCCAGTTAGTGCTGAAAAGACTAACTCAAAAACAACACTTCCGTACCCGTCAAGGATGAATGATCAAAAGCAACGTGAACAAGCAAATCTTCAAATGGAAAAATTCTTTCAGATATTTCAAGATCTTCACTTCGAAATTAGCTTCGCGGATGCTCTTCTTCTCATGCCTAAGTTTGTTTCGACACTAAAAGGAATGTTAAGTAACAAAGAGAAAATTGTGGATTTGGCAAAAACGTCTTTGAATGAGAATTGTTCGGCGGTTATTCTCAAGAAACTTCCCAAAAAGTTAGGTGACCCTGGCAAGTTCCTCATTCCGTGCGATTTTCAAGGAATTATTCAATGCTCCGCCTTGGCCGATCTTGGCGCGAGTATCAATTTGATGCCGAAATCAATTTACGATAAGCTTTCATTGCCCCCACTTACCCCGACATGTATGACCCTCGAGCTAGCCGACCGTACTACGACAACACCAATCGGTATAGCCGAGGATGTTTTTGTTAAAGTGGGGAAGTTCGATTTCCCCGCAGATTTTGTTGTCGTTGATTTCGATGCCGACCCTCGTGTGCCCCTTATTCTCGGAAGATGCTTTTTAAGGACAGGCCATGCGTTGATTGATGTATATGGAGGAGAAATCACTTTAAGAGTTGGAAAAGAAGCCGTCACGTTTAACGTTAACCATACTTCTAAATCTTTTACCAAACAATATGATGTGGCCAAAATTAGTAACACCGAGGTGACAAAGGACCCGGGAATTCCTACTAATAACGGAAGTACCAAAAACGTCCAACCTCCGGTGGTTCAAAAAGTTGGACCTAAGACATCGAGAATTGATCCGAGTCTTTCACGTTTCACGGTTAAGAGTTTGTCTACGATACGTGCTGAGCAAAAGAAGAAACTAGAAAAGGAGACTACAACGGTTGTGGTGGAAAATGCTAGCTCTAAGAGCACACCACTTGTCCCACCTCCGCTTTCTGTGTATCGGATTGATCTTGTTCCTAAAAACACCGAGTTTTCTTTAAGTGGCAATCCCACTCCTTCTTCTGAAAATATCCCTTCCCATACTCAATATGAGGAAGATGATTCTATCATGAAAGAAATTGAGGCTTATTTGAAAAGTGATTCAATTTCACCGGAAATTGATAACGCTGACATTGACATCGAAGGAGATATTCGTTTGATTGAAAAAATGCTTTACGGAGATTCTGAAAAAGTTATTCAAGAAGTCAAGCCGTTTTTATCCTTCGGAGCCCGAGCTCAAGGATTCTTCCATTGATTTACTTCTCGAGGAGTTCGCCGATGAACTCGCTCGCATGGATCCTCTTCCACCGGGAAGTGAGGATGACATCTTTGATTTTAGAGCCGACTTACGCGAAATTGAATATTTGTTATATCAAGATCCGTCGATTTACTTTGAGAAGTTCACCGATGAACTTGCTCCCACCGATTCGATTCTTTCTAAGAATGAAGAAAACGAATATGATGATCCGTTTTTCCCAAAGAAAGATAAGGAAGTTAAGATTTCGACTGATGAGCTTGTTGATTCAGAGGTCCCACACTATTTTTTATCCGAGAGTGATTCCTCTCCTCGTGAGGATTTTCACGTAGATGATACTTTGATTTCGTTCCTTTCCGAGGACAAGATTTTTAACCCTGGGATACTCTTCGAAGAGTACATTCTTATCACCAAAGTTATCCGGAAAAAGGATTCTATCTTGGATGCCTTCATTGTTGAACCTTTGAAATACACCTTTCTGTACCATGAGCTTCCATCTTTCTTGGAGTTTTCTCATTGTGATCCGTCATTCTTTCGTCCACCTGCAAAACCACCGGATGATGGATCACTCTTTCTTGAAAAACCTTTTGTGAGTTCGGGAGGATTTAACCTTTATGTGCTTAAGCCCGACATTTTCTTTCCCTCCCAACCCACCCAGTCTCATTCCTTTGGGAATGAGGATACCGTTTTTGACCCTGGTATCTCTACCACTTTCTTCCCCAAGGACAAATGAATTCGGGGACGAGTCAGGCTAGCGACTCGGTGATCAAAAACAGTAGCGCTTCGTGGGAGGCACCCCATGCTTATCCATCTATCTTCTTTCTCTTTTCTAATAAGTGACGCGAAGGGGTCTGCCTCTTCGATTTCTGGTGTTTGGTTGTTTGTGATGTTGTGTTTAGGATGTTCCCGATATGAAGACTCTCGTGCTCGAAGTTGTCATTCCTCCACTCGAGTTTCATGATCGATGCTGATGGAAATCCGATATCCTAATCTTATCGACTAACGTTTATCTTTGAGCATACTTAATAAACGGCTTTTAGATTTTTGTGATACCCTTGCTTTAAACATTGAGGACAATGTTTCGTTCTAGTCTGGGGTAGGGTAATCTTCGATTTGATTTGACCGCACTTGCTTATTTCTGTTGTGTTTCTCTCGTAACCCCGTTTTTCCTTAGAAAATGAAAAATTGTGCAAAAATGTGAAAAATTTAAAAATTTTTGTAAGCTTTTGTTAAGTCTTTTTGATTGAAAAGTCTTGCTAGTCTCTTAGACAAGAAGCTATAAAATGCGAATTCTAGCTCACAAGGCCAAGATTTTGCAAGTTTCCCTGAGTGATTTTAAATATGCATAACTTGATTTCATCAGACGAAGCATTTGCTAAGTTAATATATGTTTTGACACCTTGTTGACTTTCCGCTGGTGAGAGTAGGAATAGAATTCTGACTTGACCGGGCGTGTTGAGCCCTAGCTTGTTCCCTTAACCATAGATAATCTAAAAATTATCGGCTAAGCATCTGCGGATCTCATTATTTGGGATTTTAAATTTGCAGAGATCGAGAAATGATAGAGTTACTTATGAGTTTAGATGCTAAACGTGGAGTAGTTGGTTCTCTTTAGAGCCCATCGAAGGTACTTATGGCTTTTTGTTCCCACAAAATTGTCTCACCCCATATCTATCTAATAATAATTAGAGATGTTGAGTTTTTGGCGATAGTTAGTTCTTTATCTTCTTAAAAGAATCTTTGTTTTAAAAATTGGGTACACATCAAGGATCCATAATGAATAAGCAATCAGTGATAAGTAATAAAGTAATAAGTTAAGTTGTGAGCTGCGGTGTCGAGATCGGACCCTTGGATCTTTAGCCGGGATTGAGTGAGGTCTTAGCCTAGCCAGCCGGTGTCACACCCTCGCCGGAGACGGAAACACGAGGTGTAACGGAAGGGAACATAAGCACAAGATAATAGAACATACCAACGTTAATATTTAAAAGAAAGAGTACACCATTACAATACCAGTTTAGCCGTCATCGGCAAATATATTACAAAGTTTAGTTCCCAAAATATTGCGTTCTATTACATAATGATTTGTAGTGACAAGTGAAAACTTCATTATGCAAGACCTGGTAGAAAAAGCTTACTAACGATCACCTGAAATGCATGAGAGAAAAACGGGTCAACTATGAAAATAGTTGGTGAGTAAACATGTTTAGCAAAATAAGAAAACTCGTAAGATATATTCAAAGCTTTCGGTCAACGAAAAAAAATAGTCCACAAAGCAAAGGCATTGTAAATCCACTCAGTTCCAAGTTCCGCCCATACAAAACTTGCAACCTGTGTATTCACAACCCATTGCACAAAATATAGCGTATGAAGTAGTCAAGTATAAGCGGTCATAATAGTTCACAATATAGTACCACGAATATAATAATTCAGGGATGCTACTGATGAAACCAAATTAAGCTGGGTGCCACTACCCAAAGTTATGTTGGGTGCCTCTTCCCAAAGATATAATGGGTGCCTCTTCCCAAAGATATACTGGGTGCCTCTTCCCAAAGATATACTGGGTGCCTCTTCCCAAAGATATACTCCGAACATAGGAGACTTTATAGTGATGCTCCGGACATAGGAGACTTTATAGTGATGCTCCGGACATAGGAGACTTTAGGTCAAGGTCATAACATGTACGGTTCAATAAGTTCTAACAAGTCATAATTTCGTAATTAAGTTCAAGGATTTGATTCGAGTTCACAAGTTCTAGTCAAACAAGTTAATAAAAGTAGTAATCAATTTAGCTCAAGAATGGTTCATGCATTTCGCCCCAAAATATAGTAAAACGGTAAAAAGGGGATGTGATTACTCACTTGATGAATAGATGCGATGACAAAAGTGGTTACACCGAAATGTAGCGTGAATCTCGAAACTGACCTATTATGAATGATATGATATGCAATAAGTCATGATGTAATGTTATGCACGCAATTCGGATAATATTTATACCACTTATGTATTTTTGAAAACAATACTTCTCGTCGAAAATATAATCTTTTAACGTCTTGACCATTCTTAAATTACTTTACAAGTATTTACGTCAAAATGTCATCCTATAATAGTTTCTTAATGATTTATTGTGAAATTATCACTTTTCGCCGTAAAATAATGTCGTTGGAAATTTCATGAAAGTGACAAAAATGGCTTTGAAAAACTAGTCGTAAAATGGTGTACGTCGATCGTTAGGAAACGAACTCGACGGTTTTGGAAAGTTTGTATCAAAATCTAGAAGTTTCAGTTCATGAGTTTTCGACATAAAGGTCTCGAACATAAAGATAATAAGGGTTAAAGATGGTGATTTTGTCTAAGATGTGGTTTAAAAATGAGTTTCGGCAAAGTTTAAGCATCCGTAAATAATTTATTACAACTCCGCTATACAAACGGTTGGTCGTTTTGAAAAATATGCTTGGTGATCTTAATTTCATTAGAAGACATCTCGTTACAAAAAGTTCCACATCATTGATAAAAACAGCCGTCAACATGGTCGTTTTAGTTACCGTAACACTTATCTCGTAAAAATAATATAGTTTTTCTAAAAATAATAGTTACGGCAATTCGATGAAAACGTGTATATCTTAGTTGTTTCAAATCCGTTTTCTACGTATTATATGTCCTTAGCTTCGTATCAAAGTATACTAATATATTTTTGATAAGTCGAAATAATTTGTGAAGCTTAAGGCTCGTTTTTGACTCGTACAAACCAAAAATAGTATGCTGAAATTTCTGAAAAATATATATTTCGTCGTCAAACTTGAAAAATTCATAACTTCTTCGTTATAACTCCGTTTTAATCCGTTCAAGCGGCCACGGATTCGTTTTAAAGTATATTTTCTAAATATCAAGGCCAAAAATTCGTGCCTACTGTCAGATTTTCCAGAAAACAAAATAAGGACAGACCACTTTTAATACTTGTCGAAAATAGTTTTTCTCGTACTAAACCTATTCCAATCCCTTCAAATCAACTCCAAAGCTAATCTAATCCTACCATACACCTTCTTAGGGTGTCATGGGTTCCTAAACATCATCAAGACCAATATATAACAAGGAGTAATTATAGGATGGATTATATATATTTAACATATAAAAACCTTTAAAAATGGTATAAACATCATGAGACTTGCATATTTCTCAAATAAAATGATATGACCATAAAAATGAATATGAAATAAAAATATGATTATGAATGCTTACTAGTGATATGATGAGGTGATGTGAACAAAGGTTTAATCCTAAAACACCCTAGGTTTTTATTTCAAAACCTTTACTAAGAGTGTGTCTAGATTGTTAAATAACCTTGTCTAGAAAATTATTGTGATGATTCCTTCCTCTTGGTCTTGTGGCTGCCGAATGTTGGAGAGAAAAGAGAGCAAGTTATATTTTTTTTTTCTTGTGAAAATGAAGTAAGTGAGTTGAATGAATTATTGGTTGGTCCTTTTATAATATCTTTGCAAGACAAGATCCCCATTTTGAGGAGACTTGATGGTTCGACTAGTTGTTTTTTTTTTTTTTTTTTTTTTTTTTTTTTTTTTTTTTTTTTATATATTAAGTAGTAATGTAAGTAAATGTATAGGTAAATGTGTATTTGTATAAGCATAAGTAATAACTTGTATAATATTTGAGCTTTTAGGGTAGCGTTAGCTAAAAATAAATTTTAACGGGTCAAAATAAAACATTTTGAAGTCATAAAAATTATAAAAAATACATTTCTCGCAAGAATTGAGTGAATAAATATTTATCGTGTTGATTTTACGAAAACCGTCGTAAATAAATAACTATTACAGTTTATATACAAAATAAATTTAAAACACCGGGTAAACTCATAATATTATTTTTATTATCTTAATATGAGTATAAAAATATATCGGAATAATTTTTGGAAGTAGCGGATCAAATGTTCAAAATAATAACTCACGCGATAACGTTTATTTAATATAAAATTTACGCGTTTAAGGTGAAATGCAATGTCATGAATGAACTAATATGATGAATATTGAGTTTAAGAAATGACTGAAATTTGAGAATTGTGACATTCTTCCCATGTCAGCGGAATCACGTCCTCGTGATTCGATTAACGATACTATGGTCCGAACCTCGACAAGAGTTCTAAAAGTTCATGCTCGTACGAATAGTCTAAATGATCATGTCAGTGCTCAAGCATAAGGGTTCCTCATCCAACTAATTACATGCCCGTGATTAGATTTGATGGGGTAAACTTACCCAATATCGAACGTAGCCCTCAAAAGACCTTTAGATAGTGACTTGAGTAAACTTGTTTCTTAGCTCGACTTTCGCAACTCATCAAACAAGAACTGTCACTAGATCAAGCTAGGAAACAAGTCTTTTGAATGTAGTCTTTTGAAAGATTCGCTCGATATTCGATTTACTTACACAAATCAAATCAAATCAACAAAATATATAACAACTAAGGTCGATATCAATAGGTCTCAAATTAATCAATGCCGTGAACGTGGTAAGAATTGGAAGGAAGTGATGCACTAAAAATCATGTTGTACAGAAATAAAGTGGTTGATTAAAGGGATGTACCCGTTACGCGTTGCGGGCTTCCTCGGTACCCAGATAGAATGCTCGACCACGTGCGGGAGGAATTTCAATGTTCTGATCTTGTGGGCCTTCTATTGCCAACGCCAGGTTTGGACGATTACCTCCTTGATTGGGAGTTCTTTTCAGCTTTGGACAGGTATTGCGAAGGTGATCTAGACTTCCACACTCGTAACACGCTTTTCTCTGTCCTTGATTTCCAGTTCTGTTTGAGCAATTTCGCGCGAAGTGGCCCGTCTGTCCACATTTGTCGCACCTTCGGCAGTCTCCTGAGTGATGATAATTACATCGAGTACACAAAGGATGTGGACCTGTATATCCTTTGCGCTCCTGGGTGATCGCCCCATAGTTCTGGGTTATTCGCTGCCTCTTGTTTTGCTGATTCTGGTCTCGGTTTCCCTGGTGATCCTCCTGTCGCTTTCGTCCATTGTCGTTTGCTTTTGTTAGTTCTCCAGACCTGATCACATCATTTGTCAAGCGATACGCCATACTCACAGCGGCTTGCAGAGTGGTTGGTTTCGACGAAGTGACATCCCTCCTAATTTCTGGTATCAATCCCCATATATATCGGTCAATCAACTTCTCCACAGTGGAAACCATGTGAGGAACCATCCTAGTTAACTCGTGGAACCGGATCGTGTACTTGTCGATCTCTACTCCTACCATCAAGTGGTTCCAAAATTCTTCTTCCAGTTTCTGCACTTCATCTTTTCTGCAGTACTCATCAGTTAGTAGTTTCTTGAATGCTTCCCAAGATAATGCATTTGCAGCTCCTCTTCCTCTGATCTGTAGTTGGTTGTTCCACCAGGTCAAAGCTCGTCCCTGTAGTAGGCCAGCAGAGAACTCAACCTTATTTTCTTCAGCACATTTCGTGATACTAAGCTTCGACTCAACATTCTCGAACCAGGTTAGCAGTCCAATGGCACCCTCAGTACCATGAAATTCCATTGGCTTACATGTCATGAAAGTTTTGTAGCTGCATCCTTGACCAGCGTTTGAAGTACCTTCTCCGTTGTTGGTTCGTCTAGCATCGAGATGTGTTATAATTTGGGTGAGTAGATCCGCTATTCCAGCAGCGTTGTTGTTTGGATTGTCATTGTTGTTTGGGTTGTCGTTGTTGTTGCCTCCTGAGCGTGTGTTTCTTGTAGCCATGATCCTACAGAGGACCAAAACATCGGGTTGAGTAAACGACATTCGAACGAAGTCAGATGAGGTGCAGAACGGTGGTAATGTGTTATAGTGATCGAAATATGACAGGATCAGGGGCATGCTATGTCTAACAAGTCGAAAGATGGAAAAGAGAGGGTATAAATAAGATACGGTAATGTAGACGTGAACGTAAAAACATGCTATGCATACCCACCCGACCAATATAACTTCAGGTGACCAGACTCTAAAGACTCGACTAAACATGATTTAAAACTACCACTCTTATCATTGCATGGTTCTTCATAAATTAGACATAGTTGATCAGGCTATGTATAATTTATGATTAACGATGCAACGATAGGACTAGATGACTCGGATGATGTTCAATGTTTAATAAAATAATATACAAAACAAAAAAAAATTATTCCGGTTATAGCTGTGATTTTTATTTTGAAAAATCGGCATTCTCTATAACCTTTGGCTCTGGTACCAATCTGTCACACCCTCACCGGAGACGGAAACACGAGGTGTAACGGAAGGGAACATAAGCACAAGATAATAGAACATACCAACGTTAATATTTAAAAGAAAGAGTACACCATTACAATACCAGTTTAGCCGTCATCGGCAAATATATTACAAAGTTTAGTTCCCAAAATATTGCGTTCTATTACATAATGATTTGTAGTGACAAGTGAAAACTTCATTATGCAAGACCTGGTAGAAAAAGCTTACTAACGATCACCTGAAATGCATGAGAGAAAACGGGTCAACTATGAAAATAGTTGGTGAGTAAACATGTTTAGCAAAATAAGAAAACTCGTAAGATATATTCAAAGCTTTCGGTCAACGAAAAAAAATAGTCCACAAAGCAAAGGCATTGTAAATCCACTCAGTTCCAAGTTCCGCCCATACAAAACTTGCAACCTGTGTATTCACAACCCATTGCACAAAATATAGCGTATGAAGTAGTCAAGTATAAGCGGTCATAATAGTTCACAATATAGTACCACGAATATAATAATTCAGGGATGCTACTGATGAAACCAAATTAAGCTGGGTGCCACTACCCAAAGTTATGTTGGGTGCCTCTTCCCAAAGATATAATGGGTGCCTCTTCCCAAAGATATACTGGGTGCCTCTTCCCAAAGATATACTGGGTGCCTCTTCCCAAAGATATACTCCGAACATAGGAGACTTTATAGTGATGCTCCGGACATAGGAGACTTTATAGTGATGCTCCGGACATAGGAGACTTTAGGTCAAGGTCATAACATGTACGGTTCAATAAGTTCTAACAAGTCATAATTTCGTAATTAAGTTCAAGGATTTGATTCGAGTTCACAAGTTCTAGTCAAACAAGTTAATAAAAGTAGTAATCAATTTAGCTCAAGAATGGTTCATGCATTTCGCCCCAAAATATAGTAAAACGGTAAAAAGGGGATGTGATTACTCACTTGATGAATAGATGCGATGACAAAAGTGGTTACACCGAAATGTAGCGTGAATCTCGAAACTGACCTATTATGAATGATATGATATGCAATAAGTCATGATGTAATGTTATGCACGCAATTCGGATAATATTTATACCACTTATGTATTTTTGAAAACAATACTTCTCGTCGAAAATATAATCTTTTAACGTCTTGACCATTCTTAAATTACTTTACAAGTATTTACGTCAAAATGTCATCCTATAATAGTTTCTTAATGATTTATTGTGAAATTATCACTTTTCGCCGTAAAATAATGTCGTTGGAAATTTCATGAAAGTGACAAAAATGGCTTTGAAAAACTAGTCGTAAAATGGTGTACGTCGATCGTTAGGAAACGAACTCGACGGTTTTGGAAAGTTTGTATCAAAATCTAGAAGTTTCAGTTCATGAGTTTTCGACATAAAGGTCTCGAACATAAAGATAATAAGGGTTAAAGATGGTGATTTTGTCTAAGATGTGGTTTAAAAATGAGTTTCGGCAAAGTTTAAGCATCCGTAAATAATTTATTACAACTCCGCTATACAAACGGTTGGTCGTTTTGAAAAATATGCTTGGTGATCTTAATTTCATTAGAAGACATCTCGTTACAAAAAGTTCCACATCATTGATAAAAACAGCCGTCAACATGGTCGTTTTAGTTACCGTAACACTTATCTCGTAAAAATAATATAGTTTTTCTAAAAATAATAGTTACGGCAATTCGATGAAAACGTGTATATCTTAGTTGTTTCAAATCCGTTTTCTACGTATTATATGTCCTTAGCTTCGTATCAAAGTATACTAATATATTTTTGATAAGTCGAAATAATTTGTGAAGCTTAAGGCTCGTTTTTGACTCGTACAAACCAAAAATAGTATGCTGAAATTTCTGAAAAATATATATTTCGTCGTCAAACTTGAAAAATTCATAACTTCTTCGTTATAACTCCGTTTTAATCCGTTCAAGCGGCCACGGATTCGTTTTAAAGTATATTTTCTAAATATCAAGGCCAAAAATTCGTGCCTACTGTCAGATTTTCCAGAAAACAAAATAAGGACAGACCACTTTTAATACTTGTCGAAAATAGTTTTTCTCGTACTAAACCTATTCCAATCCCTTCAAATCAACTCCAAAGCTAATCTAATCCTACCATACACCTTCTTAGGGTGTCATGGGTTCCTAAACATCATCAAGACCAATATATAACAAGGAGTAATTATAGGATGGATTATATATATTTAACATATAAAACCTTTAAAAATGGTATAAACATCATGAGACTTGCATATTTCTCAAATAAATGATATGACCATAAAAATGAATATGAAATAAAAATATGATTATGAATGCTTACTAGTGATATGATGAGGTGATGTGAACAAAGGTTTAATCCTAAAACACCCTAGGTTTTTATTTCAAAACCTTTACTAAGAGTGTGTCTAGATTGTTAAATAACCTTGTCTAGAAATTATTGTGATGATTCCTTCCTCTTGGTCTTGTGGCTGCCGAATGTTGGAGAGAAAAGAGAGCAAGTTATATTTTTTTTTCTTGTGAAAATGAAGTAAGTGAGTTGAATGAATTATTGGTTGGTCCTTTTATAATATCTTTGCAAGACAAGATCCCCATTTTGAGGAGACTTGATGGTTCGACTAGTTTTTTTTTTTTTTTTTTTTTTTTTTTTTTTTTTTTTTTATTAAGTAGTAATGTAAGTAAATGTATAGGTAAATGTGTATTTGTATAAGCATAAGTAATAACTTGTATAATATTTGAGCTTTTAGGGTAGCGTTAGCTAAAAATAAATTTTAACCGGGTCAAAATAAAACATTTTGAAGTCATAAAAATTATAAAAAATACATTTCTCGCAAGAATTGAGTGAATAAATATTTATCGTGTTGATTTTACGAAAACCGTCGTAAATATATAACTATTACAGTTTATATACAAAATAAATTTAAAACACCGGGTAAACTCATAATATTATTTTTATTATCTTAATATGAGTATAAAAATATATCGGAATAATTTTTGGAAGTAGCGGATCAAATGTTCAAAATAATAACTCACGCGATAACGTTTATTTAATATAAAATTTACGCGTTTAAGGTGAAATGCAATGTCATGAATGAACTAATATGATGAATATTGAGTTTAAGAAATGACTGAAATTTGAGAATTGTGACAGCCGGGATCCTCATTTCATGAAGCCTATAGTCTTGGAATTACCCCGTGAAGCTCCGTAGTTCATAACTCATATAAATAAAAGTAAAATTCATGAAAAAAAAAAAAAAAAAAAAAAAAAAATGAATGATGTTGAAAAATGAAAATGAAAAAAAGTCAAAAATAAGTGAATAAAAATTCCTTGATGTGGACCTCATTTTTACGACAATGGTTCTTGAGAAAAGGCGGATAACTAATTATCGACTTAGCTTTGTATCTTTATCGGAATAAAAGTTATCGAAACGAGAAATTTGAAGAAATTCATTTCTCACAAAAATAAAATAAATAGAGGAAAATAGGGAAATGGGAACAAAAGGTATTTACACAAGTAACTTCCATGGGTAGTGTTAGCATCTAGAGTCATACTTAACAATGATTTCGATTTTACGCTTAGTTTGGGAACTTGTGAAAAATCAGGGACGATGAATTCTATCCGTATGGTCACTTCACGATGTGTTGTGTTTTCTACTCCATGATCCTAACGTGTCGTTTGAAAAATGTTGGAGTTATTGATCGACATGAAAGTTCAACAAACCGTCATTCATAATCAGAATGTGCTTAATCGTAATATCTACTTGTGAATTTAAAAGGTAAACGGGGCGTTTTTAGAATTAGGGGTTTCTTAATCTCTTTTGAGGAATCTTTGCTACTTCTTCTCTTATTATTGGTTTGTCTGAACTGTTTTAAGTTTCTTACGGTTAGTCATTCACAAGTGGCTAGCTTGTGTGAGATAACTTGACGGTTTGGACATACCAATTTAAGTTTCTTCATAGGTTTAGTAGAAAGAGATTGAAATCCTTGGTTTTAGAAGCGTGAGTTGATTGCATTGCGTGAGGACACGACAATGGTCTCGTCTGGGGTATTTTGATATGTGCTTAAACACATATCTTTTCATTAGTAAATCTGACCCAAAATAACCAAGAAAGAGCCGTTTATTGCTAATATTTGTGGTTTTCTTGAGTTTGTGCTTGTGCAGGTACGGATATGTAAAAACACACAAAAAGGAACCAAATCAGACATAAATCCGAGCACTGAGAGATTGAGAGAGCTTAAGCTGAGCCGGAAGGTCATAATTATGCATTTATGAAGATTTCTAATCTCTGAGGATGATTTGTGAAGATTTGATCAAAGTTTGAAGAAATGTCAGAAATAGTCCCTGAACTTTCAGCAAATGACAGAAATGACCCTTCAAGTTTCAGTATTTACAAGTTCAACCCTTTGGTTATTTGAGAATGACAAGTTTGATCCTTGAGAGAGATTTTCAGATTTACAATTGTGGTCCCTTGGAATTCAGAATTTACACTTTTGGTACCTATGTTAAACCTTGGATCACTTATCTCATCCTAAGCCCAAAATAATATAACTAAACCTTCGGCCCAAAAAGATTAAACCCGGATCCAATCCAAAACTAACACTTACCCGGACTTTAATATCTAACCCGAATATCCATTCCACCCGACCCAAACCCAAGTCAATGCCATTAATTACCAGTCAAACCAAATATAATAACCTTTTCTTACCCCGCGCCAAATCTCCCCCAAACCTGCTATATCATGAACCCTAGATTTACCTCAAGGTCAATTGGTCAAATTAACCGTGATTAAGGGTACTCTCGTACTTTTATCTGACACACCTGACACATGGGGGTGTCCAGGTCATCAATCCGTGTCATTCCTTTGCTCTGATTGGCTAGAAGGGCGTGGAATTCATGATCCAATGGATGATATTGATTAGATGATGTGGAGATGTGATCTAACGACGGTTATTACTCAAGAGGAAGCACATGGGAGCTCATTCTGGATCCTTCTAAAGCTTGAGCTCAGCTATATAAAGGGCCTCTTCACTCACAAGCTGGATAATCCTTCATTTTTTTTTCTTCTCTCTAGTTTTCAATAGAATAGTAATTGTAATTTTCAATTTTAATGTTTTAAGTTTTTCTCATTTTGTACTCAAAAGTTTTAGAGTAATAAAATTTAAGTTTTCATTCTCAAGTATTGGTTCAATTGTTATTGTTTTAATCTGCTTATTTACTTTGTTTAATGCTTATTTCATCCATGAAAACCTGTTTTTAGCTTCTGTCTTCATAAACTCAAAAATACAAAAAAATCAAATAAAATCATTGAAAAATAAAAAATCATATTAGATCAGTTTGGTGGATTGATCCATCATTAAACTTCTGTTTCACAAGGTTCATATAAGCTTTTTATAGCTTATTGTGAGCTTATTCTTGTTTCACACTCAAATCACAAAGATCAGTCAACATAAATCAAAACTGCAGTTGCTACAGTAACTAGATCTGATGTGCTGGTGTTTGATTGGATTAAGATGATGCAGATGCTGGAATTGAGTTAAAGTTGAACTGGAATTAAAGTAGGTTAGGGGTTCTATAGGTTAGAGGTTCTATGTTTCATGATTGCAAGCCATAGTGCCTAGGAGATTTGTAAGTGCTCAAATCTGTTTTGTTCATTGAATCTATTGTTTGCATCTGATGTTAGTTATAATATGTAGTAGTTAATCTTAGTTTAATGTTTGTTTAGCATAATATAGTCCTTATCTGTTTGTAGTTTACTATAGCAGTTAGTAAACTAGTGTTTGGAATTGGTCTTAGATCTGAGATAGAGGTTAGTTAATCTGATATAAGTAGTAGAAGCATGTTTATGTAGGTATTTGATAGTCATTTTAGGTCTGTGTTATAGCAGTATTATTCAAAATCACTTTGTAGTTGATCTTATTTGCACATCTGTTAAAATTAGTTGGTATAATATTTGCATATTGGTTTTAAAGTAAGTAGATCTAGCTTGTTATAATCATCAGTAGTCTAATATCATCATAATCAGCTTAATATTTTGGATCAAAACTTACTAAAGTCAAAGTTTTCAAATCTGTTCTTAAAAGTCAAAAAGGTTCTATTCAGTTTTCTTCCAAACTTGTTGAATCAATCACTGCTTCATTACTAAGTTTGAGTGTGTGAAACTTTGGGAATTACAATTTCACTTGGTCTAGTACTGATAATTGCTTTTTGTCAAACCTGAGCTAGTCCTTTTAAGCTTCAAATTAGCTGCTCAAATAAGCTAAATCTGCCCTGTTCACACTCAGCAAATCTGAGTGTGAATCAGGCAGAATTGCAGATCTTGTGTAGGTCTCAATTCAGAGAGTTAGAGCCTGAGATTTGGCTCATTTGTAGCTTGCCAGATGTTCTTTAGGACTGCATTGTTGGTTTTCACACAAGCTCTTTGAATAAGCTTGTGTACAAGCTCAAACAGTAGGCCTGATTCACTATTTAGCTTAATTAGGCAGTTTGCATAGATCATTAGATAGGGCTTGTAGCTTGTTAAGATTAGGTGTTTTTAGCTGCAATTAGCTTATTTTAGTATACATTAGCTTCAGTCACTGTTTGGTTGCTCATTTCATTGTTTAGCTTAATTCCATTAGCTTATTTTAATATCAGTTACACTACAACTTTCATATTTTACACATAAGCTGCTCATTTCTTATTTTTCATAGAATTAGAATAAGATTTTAGAATTTTCCTGTAATTTTCATAATTTTTGGTCATTATTAGCTATTTTTCTCATTTTAAAATAGATTTTAATAACTTTTTAATAGCTTTAATCACAAATAATTGAGAAAAAGTTCCAAAAAATAATTTTTTAATTTTCTCAGTTTAAGAAAATTATAAAAAGCATAAAAAAGATTTTTCCTTATTTTTTTCCCTTTTATTTGGTATTTATCACAATTTAAAATAGATTTAAATAGTTTAAAATTTGTAGAAAATAGAAAATTAATCTGAAAAATAAAAAATAGTTTGAAAAAAGTCTTTTGAGCTATTTTAGATTTTTAGAAAATAGTTTCATATTTTTCTCTTTGATTTCATAATTTTTAGTATTTTAAATTAGTTTTAATAGTTAGAAATTAGTTTTTAATTCTAAAAAGATCAAGAAAAATCCAAAAAAAAAAATAGTTTTAATTCTAAAATAGTTTTCTTATATTATTTCTAGAGTAAAAGTAATTTTAGGCATTTTTAGGGTATAATTTAGACGTAGTTGCATTTTAATTGCGTTTGATTATTTACGTTTTAGTTTTATTCGCACTTAGGATTCCCCGTAGAATAGATTCCTTTAATTACTTTCCCCATTCCAGTAGTTTAATAAAATCAAATCATTAATCCAAAACATCGAGCATTAAATTCCAAACCAAGAACGACGTTGGCAATTCACACCTCGTTGGGAAACGATTCGGGTTGTCTAATCCGTATACACGATCACACACGGGATTTGGTTTATTATTCTTTTTCCTAAAGGAATTTGAATCGATCTTCGTGATTATTTTTGATATCGATATTGAGGTTTTATCCACACACATAACCCCTAGCCTTCACTATCTACAAATCAGTGTCCGAGCCGTTTTAAGTTTCTTACGGTTAGTCATTCACAAGTGGCTAGCTTGTGTGAGTAAGCTTGACGTGTTTGTTGGCATTGAATCAAATTTTGGCGCCGCTGCCGGGGAGGTTGTGTCATGACAATATCGTTTGAGGTTTGACGATTAGTGGCTCGAGATCCTTCATTCGTGAAGTTACTATTTTTCTATAAAAATAAAAAAGTAAAAAATATTTTCCTTTTTCTTTTGTATATATATATATCATATTTAAAAATACAAAAAAAATTTCTCTTGTGTTTTTGCTAATAAATAGAAGACACCAATTATATAACATTCTCAACGGAGGTGTTATCATTATAAGTTCCCGAACCAAAGATCAAAAACTTGCCTTTGTGTCGCTTGTGAATTGATTTACTTCTATCGGATAAACAAACTGTGTGGTGGGTATAAGGACGGCCTGACATTAAATTGCGGCTGAAAAGAAGCGGGTTTTTAATAAGCTTCGCGCTGACCTACAAAGCTTCTCCGCTCGCTTGTGCGTTTGTCTTGTAGAGGTGATTTATTCACTTGGGATTATTGGTTAAGTTCACTGTGTTTTCGAATATCGGTCTCTTTTAATTGCCTTGGTTTTTAAGTGCATGCGCACTCGCTCTCAATCACGACGTAGACGTAATCAGAGAATAGACGTACCCGAGTTACGTACTATCGTTGAAGAACCCGTCATGGCAGATACTCGAACGATGAACGACTTACTTCAAGCTCCCGTAGACGGCTACGGTGATGCTATCGTACTTCCACCAATTGACACCGAAAATTTTGAACTAAAAACAAATTTAATACAATTAGTGTCTAATAAACCTTTCTGTGGTTTAGATCGTGAGGAGCCCCACGCACACCTCCGTTGGTTTAATCAAGTTGCTTCTACGATTAACTTTCGGGGCGTCTCTCATGAGTCGATTAAGTTGAGATTGTTTCCATTTTCCCTTGAGGGGGCAGCCCGGACTTGGCTAGAAAAAGAACCCCCTCAGTCGATTACAACATGGGAAGATCTTTCTAAGAAATTTGTGAACCAATTCTTTCCTCCGTCAAAAATAACAATGTTACGAAATCAAATCATAAATTTTCAACAAAAATTTGACGAGAGTTTTGGAGAAGCATGGGATAGATTCAAGGAACTTTTACGTAAATGCCCAAATCACGGTTTTACCGATCTCCATCAGATTGATACGTTCTATAATGCTCTTACTCCATCTGATCAAGATTCGCTTAACGCGGCCACCGGTGGTAATATCTTGAGTCGTATGCCCACCGATATTAGAATGATTATCGAAAATAAGTCAAAAGTTTCTTCGTCTAGAAACCGTCCGGTTGTTTCTAAGATCACTACTAATGATAAACTACAGTTTGAAGAGTGAGTTGAGTGGACTGACTGATGCTATTAATTCTATGATGAGAGAGTTTAAGATTCATAAATCCGAATCAGTCAAAGCCGTTACTGAAACATGTGTTATTTGCGGTGGTCCTCATCCGTACTATAATTGTCAAGCCACCGATGGCGATCTCCGAAATGCTTCCGTAGCATCTGCTAATCCGGTTCAAAATCAGAACCAAGGATACCGTGCCAACCAAATGGGACCACCCGGTTTTGCACCCGTTCCTCAACAAAACCAAAACCGTTACCAAAACCAATCTTATAATCAAAACCGAGGAGCCAATCTCAATCATGGTAATCAAAACTACCAAGTTCCTCCACCTCAAGTTTATCAACAACCTCCTCAACAACAATATCAATCACCTCATCAAGCTATTCCAAACAATGAGTTTCTGTCTTACATGAAGATTTCTGATAGCACCATTAAAAATTTGCAAATTCAAATTAACGGCATGAGGACGGATTTCAAAAAGGAAATTGAAGCTACGAATAACAAGCAGATGAGAGAAATTAGGGATATGATGGCTAGTTTCTTTCAAGCTAATCAACCTTCTACGTCTTATTCTCAACCCTCGAGTTCTCTTCCGAGTAATACTATTCCTAACCCGAGAGGTGACATGAAAGCTATCACTACCCGAAGTGGTGTTGCTTACGATGGACCCACGGCTCCTACCACTATTTTTTCTTCTCCGTCTTGTGTGGTAGACCGTGAGACTGGGGTGACAAAGGACCCAGTGCTTCCTACTAATAAAGGGAGTACTGAGAATGTCCAACCCACGGTTGTCCCGACGTCTGAACCCAAGGATGCTCCAGTTAGTGCTGAAAAGACTAACTCAAAAACAACACTTCCGTACCCGTCAAGGATGAATGATCAAAAGCAACGTGAACAAGCAAATCTTCAAATGGAAAAATTCTTTCAGATATTTCAAGATCTTCACTTCGAAATTAGCTTCGCGGATGCTCTTCTTCTCATGCCTAAGTTTGTTTCGACACTAAAAGGAATGTTAAGTAACAAAGAGAAAATTGTGGATTTGGCAAAAACGTCTTTGAATGAGAATTGTTCGGCGGTTATTCTCAAGAAACTTCCCAAAAAGTTAGGTGACCCTGGCAAGTTCCTCATTCCGTGCGATTTTCAAGGAATTATTCAATGCTCCGCCTTGGCCGATCTTGGCGCGAGTATCAATTTGATGCCGAAATCAATTTACGATAAGCTTTCATTGCCCCCACTTACCCCGACATGTATGACCCTCGAGCTAGCCGACCGTACTACGACAACACCAATCGGTATAGCCGAGGATGTTTTTGTTAAAGTGGGGAAGTTCGATTTCCCCGCAGATTTTGTTGTCGTTGATTTCGATGCCGACCCTCGTGTGCCCCTTATTCTCGGAAGATGCTTTTTAAGGACAGGCCATGCGTTGATTGATGTATATGGAGGAGAAATCACTTTAAGAGTTGGAAAAGAAGCCGTCACGTTTAACGTTAACCATACTTCTAAATCTTTTACCAAACAATATGATGTGGCCAAAATTAGTAACACCGAGGTGACAAAGGACCCGGGAATTCCTACTAATAACGGAAGTACCAAAAACGTCCAACCTCCGGTGGTTCAAAAAGTTGGACCTAAGACATCGAGAATTGATCCGAGTCTTTCACGTTTCACGGTTAAGAGTTTGTCTACGATACGTGCTGAGCAAAAGAAGAAACTAGAAAAGGAGACTACAACGGTTGTGGTGGAAAATGCTAGCTCTAAGAGCACACCACTTGTCCCACCTCCGCTTTCTGTGTATCGGATTGATCTTGTTCCTAAAAACACCGAGTTTTCTTTAAGTGGCAATCCCACTCCTTCTTCTGAAAATATCCCTTCCCATACTCAATATGAGGAAGATGATTCTATCATGAAAGAAATTGAGGCTTATTTGAAAAGTGATTCAATTTCACCGGAAATTGATAACGCTGACATTGACATCGAAGGAGATATTCGTTTGATTGAAAAAATGCTTTACGGAGATTCTGAAAAAGTTATTCAAGAAGTCAAGCCGTTTTTATCCTTCGGAGCCCGAGCTCAAGGATTCTTCCATTGATTTACTTCTCGAGGAGTTCGCCGATGAACTCGCTCGCATGGATCCTCTTCCACCGGGAAGTGAGGATGACATCTTTGATTTTAGAGCCGACTTACGCGAAATTGAATATTTGTTATATCAAGATCCGTCGATTTACTTTGAGAAGTTCACCGATGAACTTGCTCCCACCGATTCGATTCTTTCTAAGAATGAAGAAAACGAATATGATGATCCGTTTTTTCCCAAAGAAAGATAAGGAAGTTAAGATTTCGACTGATGAGCTTGTTGATTCAGAGGTCCCACACTATTTTTTATCCGAGAGTGATTCCTCTCCTCGTGAGGATTTTCACGTAGATGATACTTTGATTTCGTTCCTTTCCGAGGACAAGATTTTTAACCCTGGGATACTCTTCGAAGAGTACATTCTTATCACCAAAGTTATCCGGAAAAAGGATTCTATCTTGGATGCCTTCATTGTTGAACCTTTGAAATACACCTTTCTGTACCATGAGCTTCCATCTTTCTTGGAGTTTTCTCATTGTGATCCGTCATTCTTTCGTCCACCTGCAAAACCACCGGATGATGGATCACTCTTTCTTGAAAAACCTTTTGTGAGTTCGGGAGGATTTAACCTTTATGTGCTTAAGCCCGACATTTTCTTTCCCTCCCAACCCACCCAGTCTCATTCCTTTGGGAATGAGGATACCGTTTTTGACCCTGGTATCTCTACCACTTTCTTCCCCAAGGACAAATGAATTCGGGGACGAGTCAGGCTAGCGACTCGGTGATCAAAAACAGTAGCGCTTCGTGGGAGGCACCCCATGCTTATCCATCTATCTTCTTTCTCTTTTCTAATAAGTGACGCGAAGGGGTCTGCCTCTTCGATTTCTGGTGTTTGGTTGTTTGTGATGTTGTGTTTAGGATGTTCCCGATATGAAGACTCTCGTGCTCGAAGTTGTCATTCCTCCACTCGAGTTTCATGATCGATGCTGATGGAAATCCGATATCCTAATCTTATCGACTAACGTTTATCTTTGAGCATACTTAATAAACGGCTTTTAGATTTTTGTGATACCCTTGCTTTAAACATTGAGGACAATGTTTCGTTCTAGTCTGGGGTAGGGTAATCTTCGATTTGATTTGACCGCACTTGCTTATTTCTGTTGTGTTTCTCTCGTAACCCCGTTTTTCCTTAGAAAATGAAAAATTGTGCAAAAATGTGAAAAATTTAAAAATTTTTGTAAGCTTTTGTTAAGTCTTTTTGATTGAAAAGTCTTGCTAGTCTCTTAGACAAGAAGCTATAAAATGCGAATTCTAGCTCACAAGGCCAAGATTTTGCAAGTTTCCCTGAGTGATTTTAAATATGCATAACTTGATTTCATCAGACGAAGCATTTGCTAAGTTAATATATGTTTTGACACCTTGTTGACTTTCCGCTGGTGAGAGTAGGAATAGAATTCTGACTTGACCGGGCGTGTTGAGCCCTAGCTTGTTCCCTTAACCATAGATAATCTAAAAATTATCGGCTAAGCATCTGCGGATCTCATTATTTGGGATTTTAAATTTGCAGAGATCGAGAAATGATAGAGTTACTTATGAGTTTAGATGCTAAACGTGGAGTAGTTGGTTCTCTTTAGAGCCCATCGAAGGTACTTATGGCTTTTTGTTCCCACAAAATTGTCTCACCCCATATCTATCTAATAATAATTAGAGATGTTGAGTTTTTGGCGATAGTTAGTTCTTTATCTTCTTAAAAGAATCTTTGTTTTAAAAATTGGGTACACATCAAGGATCCATAATGAATAAGCAATCAGTGATAAGTAATAAAGTAATAAGTTAAGTTGTGAGCTGCGGTGTCGAGATCGGACCCTTGGATCTTTAGCCGGGATTGAGTGAGGTCTTAGCCTAGCCAGCCGGTGTCACACCCTCGCCGGAGACGGAAACACGAGGTGTAACGGAAGGGAACATAAGCACAAGATAATAGAACATACCAACGTTAATATTTAAAAGAAAGAGTACACCATTACAATACCAGTTTAGCCGTCATCGGCAAATATATTACAAAGTTTAGTTCCCAAAATATTGCGTTCTATTACATAATGATTTGTAGTGACAAGTGAAAACTTCATTATGCAAGACCTGGTAGAAAAAGCTTACTAACGATCACCTGAAATGCATGAGAGAAAAACGGGTCAACTATGAAAATAGTTGGTGAGTAAACATGTTTAGCAAAATAAGAAAACTCGTAAGATATATTCAAAGCTTTCGGTCAACGAAAAAAAATAGTCCACAAAGCAAAGGCATTGTAAATCCACTCAGTTCCAAGTTCCGCCCATACAAAACTTGCAACCTGTGTATTCACAACCCATTGCACAAAATATAGCGTATGAAGTAGTCAAGTATAAGCGGTCATAATAGTTCACAATATAGTACCACGAATATAATAATTCAGGGATGCTACTGATGAAACCAAATTAAGCTGGGTGCCACTACCCAAAGTTATGTTGGGTGCCTCTTCCCAAAGATATAATGGGTGCCTCTTCCCAAAGATATACTGGGTGCCTCTTCCCAAAGATATACTGGGTGCCTCTTCCCAAAGATATACTCCGAACATAGGAGACTTTATAGTGATGCTCCGGACATAGGAGACTTTATAGTGATGCTCCGGACATAGGAGACTTTAGGTCAAGGTCATAACATGTACGGTTCAATAAGTTCTAACAAGTCATAATTTCGTAATTAAGTTCAAGGATTTGATTCGAGTTCACAAGTTCTAGTCAAACAAGTTAATAAAAGTAGTAATCAATTTAGCTCAAGAATGGTTCATGCATTTCGCCCCAAAATATAGTAAAACGGTAAAAAGGGGATGTGATTACTCACTTGATGAATAGATGCGATGACAAAAGTGGTTACACCGAAATGTAGCGTGAATCTCGAAACTGACCTATTATGAATGATATGATATGCAATAAGTCATGATGTAATGTTATGCACGCAATTCGGATAATATTTATACCACTTATGTATTTTTGAAAACAATACTTCTCGTCGAAAATATAATCTTTTAACGTCTTGACCATTCTTAAATTACTTTACAAGTATTTACGTCAAAATGTCATCCTATAATAGTTTCTTAATGATTTATTGTGAAATTATCACTTTTCGCCGTAAAATAATGTCGTTGGAAATTTCATGAAAGTGACAAAAATGGCTTTGAAAAACTAGTCGTAAAATGGTGTACGTCGATCGTTAGGAAACGAACTCGACGGTTTTGGAAAGTTTGTATCAAAATCTAGAAGTTTCAGTTCATGAGTTTTCGACATAAAGGTCTCGAACATAAAGATAATAAGGGTTAAAGATGGTGATTTTGTCTAAGATGTGGTTTAAAAATGAGTTTCGGCAAAGTTTAAGCATCCGTAAATAATTTATTACAACTCCGCTATACAAACGGTTGGTCGTTTTGAAAAATATGCTTGGTGATCTTAATTTCATTAGAAGACATCTCGTTACAAAAAGTTCCACATCATTGATAAAAACAGCCGTCAACATGGTCGTTTTAGTTACCGTAACACTTATCTCGTAAAAATAATATAGTTTTTCTAAAAATAATAGTTACGGCAATTCGATGAAAACGTGTATATCTTAGTTGTTTCAAATCCGTTTTCTACGTATTATATGTCCTTAGCTTCGTATCAAAGTATACTAATATATTTTTGATAAGTCGAAATAATTTGTGAAGCTTAAGGCTCGTTTTTGACTCGTACAAACCAAAAATAGTATGCTGAAATTTCTGAAAAATATATATTTCGTCGTCAAACTTGAAAAATTCATAACTTCTTCGTTATAACTCCGTTTTAATCCGTTCAAGCGGCCACGGATTCGTTTTAAAGTATATTTTCTAAATATCAAGGCCAAAAATTCGTGCCTACTGTCAGATTTTCCAGAAAACAAAATAAGGACAGACCACTTTTAATACTTGTCGAAAATAGTTTTTCTCGTACTAAACCTATTCCAATCCCTTCAAATCAACTCCAAAGCTAATCTAATCCTACCATACACCTTCTTAGGGTGTCATGGGTTCCTAAACATCATCAAGACCAATATATAACAAGGAGTAATTATAGGATGGATTATATATATTTAACATATAAAAACCTTTAAAAATGGTATAAACATCATGAGACTTGCATATTTCTCAAATAAAATGATATGACCATAAAAATGAATATGAAATAAAAATATGATTATGAATGCTTACTAGTGATATGATGAGGTGATGTGAACAAAGGTTTAATCCTAAAACACCCTAGGTTTTTATTTCAAAACCTTTACTAAGAGTGTGTCTAGATTGTTAAATAACCTTGTCTAGAAAATTATTGTGATGATTCCTTCCTCTTGGTCTTGTGGCTGCCGAATGTTGGAGAGAAAAGAGAGCAAGTTATATTTTTTTTTTCTTGTGAAAATGAAGTAAGTGAGTTGAATGAATTATTGGTTGGTCCTTTTATAATATCTTTGCAAGACAAGATCCCCATTTTGAGGAGACTTGATGGTTCGACTAGTTGTTTTTTTTTTTTTTTTTTTTTTTTTTTTTTTTTTTTTTTTTTTATATATTAAGTAGTAATGTAAGTAAATGTATAGGTAAATGTGTATTTGTATAAGCATAAGTAATAACTTGTATAATATTTGAGCTTTTAGGGTAGCGTTAGCTAAAAATAAATTTTAACGGGTCAAAATAAAACATTTTGAAGTCATAAAAATTATAAAAAATACATTTCTCGCAAGAATTGAGTGAATAAATATTTATCGTGTTGATTTTACGAAAACCGTCGTAAATAAATAACTATTACAGTTTATATACAAAATAAATTTAAAACACCGGGTAAACTCATAATATTATTTTTATTATCTTAATATGAGTATAAAAATATATCGGAATAATTTTTGGAAGTAGCGGATCAAATGTTCAAAATAATAACTCACGCGATAACGTTTATTTAATATAAAATTTACGCGTTTAAGGTGAAATGCAATGTCATGAATGAACTAATATGATGAATATTGAGTTTAAGAAATGACTGAAATTTGAGAATTGTGACATTCTTCCCATGTCAGCGGAATCACGTCCTCGTGATTCGATTAACGATACTATGGTCCGAACCTCGACAAGAGTTCTAAAAGTTCATGCTCGTACGAATAGTCTAAATGATCATGTCAGTGCTCAAGCATAAGGGTTCCTCATCCAACTAATTACATGCCCGTGATTAGATTTGATGGGGTAAACTTACCCAATATCGAACGTAGCCCTCAAAAGACCTTTAGATAGTGACTTGAGTAAACTTGTTTCTTAGCTCGACTTTCGCAACTCATCAAACAAGAACTGTCACTAGATCAAGCTAGGAAACAAGTCTTTTGAATGTAGTCTTTTGAAAGATTCGCTCGATATTCGATTTACTTACACAAATCAAATCAAATCAACAAAATATATAACAACTAAGGTCGATATCAATAGGTCTCAAATTAATCAATGCCGTGAACGTGGTAAGAATTGGAAGGAAGTGATGCACTAAAAATCATGTTGTACAGAAATAAAGTGGTTGATTAAAGGGATGTACCCGTTACGCGTTGCGGGCTTCCTCGGTACCCAGATAGAATGCTCGACCACGTGCGGGAGGAATTTCAATGTTCTGATCTTGTGGGCCTTCTATTGCCAACGCCAGGTTTGGACGATTACCTCCTTGATTGGGAGTTCTTTTCAGCTTTGGACAGGTATTGCGAAGGTGATCTAGACTTCCACACTCGTAACACGCTTTTCTCTGTCCTTGATTTCCAGTTCTGTTTGAGCAATTTCGCGCGAAGTGGCCCGTCTGTCCACATTTGTCGCACCTTCGGCAGTCTCCTGAGTGATGATAATTACATCGAGTACACAAAGGATGTGGACCTGTATATCCTTTGCGCTCCTGGGTGATCGCCCCATAGTTCTGGGTTATTCGCTGCCTCTTGTTTTGCTGATTCTGGTCTCGGTTTCCCTGGTGATCCTCCTGTCGCTTTCGTCCATTGTCGTTTGCTTTTGTTAGTTCTCCAGACCTGATCACATCATTTGTCAAGCGATACGCCATACTCACAGCGGCTTGCAGAGTGGTTGGTTTCGACGAAGTGACATCCCTCCTAATTTCTGGTATCAATCCCCATATATATCGGTCAATCAACTTCTCCACAGTGGAAACCATGTGAGGAACCATCCTAGTTAACTCGTGGAACCGGATCGTGTACTTGTCGATCTCTACTCCTACCATCAAGTGGTTCCAAAATTCTTCTTCCAGTTTCTGCACTTCATCTTTTCTGCAGTACTCATCAGTTAGTAGTTTCTTGAATGCTTCCCAAGATAATGCATTTGCAGCTCCTCTTCCTCTGATCTGTAGTTGGTTGTTCCACCAGGTCAAAGCTCGTCCCTGTAGTAGGCCAGCAGAGAACTCAACCTTATTTTCTTCAGCACATTTCGTGATACTAAGCTTCGACTCAACATTCTCGAACCAGGTTAGCAGTCCAATGGCACCCTCAGTACCATGAAATTCCATTGGCTTACATGTCATGAAAGTTTTGTAGCTGCATCCTTGACCAGCGTTTGAAGTACCTTCTCCGTTGTTGGTTCGTCTAGCATCGAGATGTGTTATAATTTGGGTGAGTAGATCCGCTATTCCAGCAGCGTTGTTGTTTGGATTGTCATTGTTGTTTGGGTTGTCGTTGTTGTTGCCTCCTGAGCGTGTGTTTCTTGTAGCCATGATCCTACAGAGGACCAAAACATCGGGTTGAGTAAACGACATTCGAACGAAGTCAGATGAGGTGCAGAACGGTGGTAATGTGTTATAGTGATCGAAATATGACAGGATCAGGGGCATGCTATGTCTAACAAGTCGAAAGATGGAAAAGAGAGGGTATAAATAAGATACGGTAATGTAGACGTGAACGTAAAAACATGCTATGCATACCCACCCGACCAATATAACTTCAGGTGACCAGACTCTAAAGACTCGACTAAACATGATTTAAAACTACCACTCTTATCATTGCATGGTTCTTCATAAATTAGACATAGTTGATCAGGCTATGTATAATTTATGATTAACGATGCAACGATAGGACTAGATGACTCGGATGATGTTCAATGTTTAATAAAATAATATACAAAACAAAAAAAAATTATTCCGGTTATAGCTGTGATTTTTATTTTTGAAAAATCGGCATTCTCTATAACCTTTGGCTCTGGTACCAATCTGTCACACCCTCACCGGAGACGGAAACACGAGGTGTAACGGAAGGGAACATAAGCACAAGATAATAGAACATACCAACGTTAATATTTAAAAGAAAGAGTACACCATTACAATACCAGTTTAGCCGTCATCGGCAAATATATTACAAAGTTTAGTTCCCAAAATATTGCGTTCTATTACATAATGATTTGTAGTGACAAGTGAAAACTTCATTATGCAAGACCTGGTAGAAAAAGCTTACTAACGATCACCTGAAATGCATGAGAGAAAAACGGGTCAACTATGAAAATAGTTGGTGAGTAAACATGTTTAGCAAAATAAGAAAACTCGTAAGATATATTCAAAGCTTTCGGTCAACGAAAAAAAATAGTCCACAAAGCAAAGGCATTGTAAATCCACTCAGTTCCAAGTTCCGCCCATACAAAACTTGCAACCTGTGTATTCACAACCCATTGCACAAAATATAGCGTATGAAGTAGTCAAGTATAAGCGGTCATAATAGTTCACAATATAGTACCACGAATATAATAATTCAGGGATGCTACTGATGAAACCAAATTAAGCTGGGTGCCACTACCCAAAGTTATGTTGGGTGCCTCTTCCCAAAGATATAATGGGTGCCTCTTCCCAAAGATATACTGGGTGCCTCTTCCCAAAGATATACTGGGTGCCTCTTCCCAAAGATATACTCCGAACATAGGAGACTTTATAGTGATGCTCCGGACATAGGAGACTTTATAGTGATGCTCCGGACATAGGAGACTTTAGGTCAAGGTCATAACATGTACGGTTCAATAAGTTCTAACAAGTCATAATTTCGTAATTAAGTTCAAGGATTTGATTCGAGTTCACAAGTTCTAGTCAAACAAGTTAATAAAAGTAGTAATCAATTTAGCTCAAGAATGGTTCATGCATTTCGCCCCAAAATATAGTAAAACGGTAAAAAGGGGATGTGATTACTCACTTGATGAATAGATGCGATGACAAAAGTGGTTACACCGAAATGTAGCGTGAATCTCGAAACTGACCTATTATGAATGATATGATATGCAATAAGTCATGATGTAATGTTATGCACGCAATTCGGATAATATTTATACCACTTATGTATTTTTGAAAACAATACTTCTCGTCGAAAATATAATCTTTTAACGTCTTGACCATTCTTAAATTACTTTACAAGTATTTACGTCAAAATGTCATCCTATAATAGTTTCTTAATGATTTATTGTGAAATTATCACTTTTCGCCGTAAAATAATGTCGTTGGAAATTTCATGAAAGTGACAAAAATGGCTTTGAAAAACTAGTCGTAAAATGGTGTACGTCGATCGTTAGGAAACGAACTCGACGGTTTTGGAAAGTTTGTATCAAAATCTAGAAGTTTCAGTTCATGAGTTTTCGACATAAAGGTCTCGAACATAAAGATAATAAGGGTTAAAGATGGTGATTTTGTCTAAGATGTGGTTTAAAAATGAGTTTCGGCAAAGTTTAAGCATCCGTAAATAATTTATTACAACTCCGCTATACAAACGGTTGGTCGTTTTGAAAAATATGCTTGGTGATCTTAATTTCATTAGAAGACATCTCGTTACAAAAAGTTCCACATCATTGATAAAAACAGCCGTCAACATGGTCGTTTTAGTTACCGTAACACTTATCTCGTAAAAATAATATAGTTTTTCTAAAAATAATAGTTACGGCAATTCGATGAAAACGTGTATATCTTAGTTGTTTCAAATCCGTTTTCTACGTATTATATGTCCTTAGCTTCGTATCAAAGTATACTAATATATTTTTGATAAGTCGAAATAATTTGTGAAGCTTAAGGCTCGTTTTTGACTCGTACAAACCAAAAATAGTATGCTGAAATTTCTGAAAAATATATATTTCGTCGTCAAACTTGAAAAATTCATAACTTCTTCGTTATAACTCCGTTTTAATCCGTTCAAGCGGCCACGGATTCGTTTTAAAGTATATTTTCTAAATATCAAGGCCAAAAATTCGTGCCTACTGTCAGATTTTCCAGAAAACAAAATAAGGACAGACCACTTTTAATACTTGTCGAAAATAGTTTTTCTCGTACTAAACCTATTCCAATCCCTTCAAATCAACTCCAAAGCTAATCTAATCCTACCATACACCTTCTTAGGGTGTCATGGGTTCCTAAACATCATCAAGACCAATATATAACAAGGAGTAATTATAGGATGGATTATATATATTTAACATATAAAAACCTTTAAAAATGGTATAAACATCATGAGACTTGCATATTTCTCAAATAAAATGATATGACCATAAAAATGAATATGAAATAAAAATATGATTATGAATGCTTACTAGTGATATGATGAGGTGATGTGAACAAAGGTTTAATCCTAAAACACCCTAGGTTTTTATTTCAAAACCTTTACTAAGAGTGTGTCTAGATTGTTAAATAACCTTGTCTAGAAAATTATTGTGATGATTCCTTCCTCTTGGTCTTGTGGCTGCCGAATGTTGGAGAGAAAAGAGAGCAAGTTATATTTTTTTTTCTTGTGAAAATGAAGTAAGTGAGTTGAATGAATTATTGGTTGGTCCTTTTATAATATCTTTGCAAGACAAGATCCCCATTTTGAGGAGACTTGATGGTTCGACTAGTTTTTTTTTTTTTTTTTTTTTTTTTTTTTTTTTTTTTTTTATTAAGTAGTAATGTAAGTAAATGTATAGGTAAATGTGTATTTGTATAAGCATAAGTAATAACTTGTATAATATTTGAGCTTTTAGGGTAGCGTTAGCTAAAAATAAATTTTAACGGGTCAAAATAAAACATTTTGAAGTCATAAAAATTATAAAAAATACATTTCTCGCAAGAATTGAGTGAATAAATATTTATCGTGTTGATTTTACGAAAACCGTCGTAAATATATAACTATTACAGTTTATATACAAAATAAATTTAAAACACCGGGTAAACTCATAATATTATTTTTATTATCTTAATATGAGTATAAAAATATATCGGAATAATTTTTGGAAGTAGCGGATCAAATGTTCAAAATAATAACTCACGCGATAACGTTTATTTAATATAAAATTTACGCGTTTAAGGTGAAATGCAATGTCATGAATGAACTAATATGATGAATATTGAGTTTAAGAAATGACTGAAATTTGAGAATTGTGACAGCCGGGATCCTCATTTCATGAAGCCTATAGTCTTGGAATTACCCCGTGAAGCTCCGTAGTTCATAACTCATATAAATAAAAGTAAAATTTCATGAAAAAAAAAAAAAAAAAAAAAAAAAAATGAATGATGTTGAAAAATGAAAATGAAAAAAAGTCAAAAATAAGTGAATAAAAATTCCTTGATGTGGACCTCATTTTTACGACAATGGTTCTTGAGAAAAGGCGGATAACTAATTATCGACTTAGCTTTGTATCTTTATCGGAATAAAAGTTATCGAAACGAGAAATTTGAAGAAATTCATTTCTCACAAAAATAAAATAAATAGAGGAAAATAGGGAAATGGGAACAAAAGGTATTTACACAAGTAACTTCCATGGGTAGTGTTAGCATCTAGAGTCATACTTAACAATGATTTCGATTTTACGCTTAGTTTGGGAACTTGTGAAAAATCAGGGACGATGAATTCTATCCGTATGGTCACTTCACGATGTGTTGTGTTTTCTACTCCATGATCCTAACGTGTCGTTTGAAAAATGTTGGAGTTATTGATCGACATGAAAGTTCAACAAACCGTCATTCATAATCAGAATGTGCTTAATCGTAATATCTACTTGTGAATTTAAAAGGTAAACGGGGCGTTTTTAGAATTAGGGGTTTCTTAATCTCTTTTGAGGAATCTTTGCTACTTCTTCTCTTATTATTGGTTTGTCTGAACTGTTTTAAGTTTCTTACGGTTAGTCATTCACAAGTGGCTAGCTTGTGTGAGATAACTTGACGGTTTGGACATACCAATTTAAGTTTCTTCATAGGTTTAGTAGAAAGAGATTGAAATCCTTGGTTTTAGAAGCGTGAGTTGATTGCATTGCGTGAGGACACGACAATGGTCTCGTCTGGGGTATTTTGATATGTGCTTAAACACATATCTTTTCATTAGTAAATCTGACCCAAAATAACCAAGAAAGAGCCGTTTATTGCTAATATTTGTGGTTTTCTTGAGTTTGTGCTTGTGCAGGTACGGATATGTAAAAACACACAAAAAGGAACCAAATCAGACATAAATCCGAGCACGAGAGATTGAGAGAGCTTAAGCTAAGCCGGAAGGTCATAATTATGCATTTATGAAGATTTCTAATCTCTGAGGATGATTTGTGAAGATTTGATCAAAGTTTGAAGAAATGTCAGAAATAGTCCCTGAACTTTCAGCAAATGACAGAAATGACCCTTCAAGTTTCAGTATTTACAAGTTCAACCCTTTGGTTATTTGAGAATGACAAGTTTGATCCTTGAGAGAGATTTTCAGATTTACAATTGTGGTCCCTTGGAATTCAGAATTTACACTTTTGGTACCTATGTTAAACCTTGGATCACTTATCTCATCCTAAGCCCAAAATAATATAACTAAACCTTCGGCCCAAAAAGATTAAACCCGGATCCAATCCAAAACTAACACTTACCCGACTTTAATATCTAACCCGAATATCCATTCCACCCGACCCAAACCCAAGTCAATGCCATTAATTACCAGTCAAACCAAATATAATAACCTTTTCTTACCCCGCGCCAAATCTCCCCCAAACCTGCTATATCATGAACCCTAGATTTACCTCAAGGTCAATTGGTCAAATTAACCGTGATTAAGGGTACTCTCGTACTTTTATCTGACACACCTGACACATGGGGGTGTCCAGGTCATCAATCCGTGTCATTCCTTTGCTCTGATTGGCTAGAAGGGCGTGGAATTCATGATCCAATGGATGATATTGATTAGATGATGTGGAGATGTGATCTAACGACGGTTATTACTCAAGAGGAAGCACATGGGAGCTCATTCTGGATCCTTCTAAAGCTTGAGCTCAGCTATATAAAGGGCCTCTTCACTCACAAGCTGGATAATCCTTCATTTTTTTTTCTTCTCTCTAGTTTTCAATAGAATAGTAATTGTAATTTTCAATTTTAATGTTTTAAGTTTTTCTCATTTTGTACTCAAAAGTTTTAGAGTAATAAAATTTAAGTTTTCATTCTCAAGTATTGGTTCAATTGTTATTGTTTTAATCTGCTTATTTACTTTGTTTAATGCTTATTTCATCCATGAAAACCTGTTTTTAGCTTCTGTCTTCATAAACTCAAAAATACAAAAAAATCAAATAAAATCATTGAAAAATAAAAAATCATATTAGATCAGTTTGGTGGATTGATCCATCATTAAACTTCTGTTTCACAAGGTTCATATAAGCTTTTTATAGCTTATTGTGAGCTTATTCTTGTTTCACACTCAAATCACAAAGATCAGTCAACATAAATCAAAACTGCAGTTGCTACAGTAACTAGATCTGATGTGCTGGTGTTTGATTGGATTAAGATGATGCAGATGCTGGAATTGAGTTAAAGTTGAACTGGAATTAAAGTAGGTTAGGGGTTCTATAGGTTAGAGGTTCTATGTTTCATGATTGCAAGCCATAGTGGCTAGGAGATTTGTAAGTGCTCAAATCTGTTTTGTTCATTGAATCTATTGTTTGCATCTGATGTTAGTTATAATATGTAGTAGTTAATCTTAGTTTAATGTTTGTTTAGCATAATATAGTCCTTATCTGTTTGTAGTTTACTATAGCAGTTAGTAAACTAGTGTTTGGAATTGGTCTTAGATCTGAGATAGAGGTTAGTTAATCTGATATAAGTAGTAGAAGCATGTTTATGTAGGTATTTGATAGTCATTTTAGGTCTGTGTTATAGCAGTATTATTCAAAATCACTTTGTAGTTGATCTTATTTGCACATCTGTTAAAATTAGTTGGTATAATATTTGCATATTGGTTTTAAAGTAAGTAGATCTAGCTTGTTATAATCATCAGTAGTCTAATATCATCATAATCAGCTTAATATTTTGGATCAAAACTTACTAAAGTCAAAGTTTTCAAATCTGTTCTTAAAAGTCAAAAAGGTTCTATTCAGTTTTCTTCCAAACTTGTTGAATCAATCACTGCTTCATTACTAAGTTTGAGTGTGTGAAACTTTGGGAATTACAATTTCACTTGGTCTAGTACTGACAATTGCTTTTTGTCAAACCTGAGCTAGTCCTTTTAAGCTTCAAATTAGCTGCTCAAATAAGCTAAATCTGCCATGTTCACACTCAGCAAATCTGAGTGTGAATCAGGCAGAATTGCAGATCTTGTGTAGGTCTCAATTCAGAGAGTTAGAGCCTGAGATTTGGCTCATTTGTAGCTTGCCAGGTGTTCTTTAGGACTGCATTGTTGGTTTTCACACAAGCTCTTTGAATAAGCTTGTGTACAAGCTCAAACAGTAGGCCTGATTCACTATTTAGCTTAATTAGGCAGTTTGCATAGATCATTAGATAGGGCTTGTAGCTTGTTAAGATTAGGTGTTTTTAGCTGCAATTAGCTTATTTTAGTATACATTAGCTTCAGTCACTGTTTGGTTGTCCATTTCATTGTTTAGCTTATTTTAATATCAGTTACACTACAACTTTCATATTTTACACATAAGCTGCTCATTTCTTATTTTTCATTGAATTAGAATAAGATTTTAGAATTTTCCTGAAATTTTCATAATTTTTGGTCATTATTAGCTATTTTTCTCATTTTAAAATAGATTTTAATCACTTTTTAATAGCTTTAATCACAAATAATTGAGAAAAAGTTCCAAAAAATAATTTTTTAATTTTCTCAGTTTAAGAAAATTATAAAAAGCATAAAAAAGATTTTTCCTTATTTTTTCCCTTTTATTTGGTATTTATCACAATTTAAAATAGATTTAAATAGTTTAAAATTTGTAGAAAATAGAAAATTAATCTGAAAAATAAAAAAATAGTTTGAAAAAAGTCTTTTGAGCTATTTTAGATTTTTAGAAAATAGTTTCATATTTTTCTCTTTGATTTCATAATTTTTAGTATTTTAAATTAGTTTTAATAGTTAGAAATTAGTTTTTAATTCTAAAAAAATCAAGAAAAATCCTAAAAAAAAAATAGTTTTAATTCTAAAATAGTTTTCTTATATTATTTCTAGAGTAAAAGTAATTTTAGGCATTTTTAGGGTATAATTTAGACGTAGTTGCATTTTAATTGCGTTTGATTATTTACGTTTTAGTTTTATTCGCACTTAGGATTCCCCGTAGAATAGATTCCTTTAATTACTTTCCCCATTCCAGTAGTTTAATAAAATCAAATCATTAATCCAAAACATCGAGCATTAAATTCCAAAGCAAGAACGACGTTGGCAATTCACACCTCGTTGGGAAACGATTCGGGTTGTCTAATCCGTATACACGATCACACACGGGATTTGGTTTATTATTCTTTTTCCTAAAGGAATTTGAATCGATCTTCGTGATTATTTTTGATATCGATATTGAGGTTTTATCCACACACATAACCCTTAAGCCTTCATTATCTACAAATCAGTGTCCGAGCCGTTTTAAGTTTCTTATGGTTAGTCATTCACAAGTGGCTAGCTTGTGTGAGTAAACTTGACGTGTTTGTTGGCATTGAATCACCTCCCTAAGTGATTTTAAATATGCGAAGCTTTGAAAAGATTTGCTAGTTTCTAATAAGTGACTTTAAAAATGCGAGACTTGAGATTATTTAACGAAACATTTGCTAAATTAATATATATGTTTTGACACCTTGTTGACTTTCCGCTGGTGAGAGTAGGAATAGAATTCTGACTTGACCGGGCGTGTTGAGCCCTAGCTTGTTCCCTTAACCATAGATAATCTAAAAATTATCGGCTAAGGATCCGCGGATCTCATTATTTGGGATTTTAAATTTGCGGAGATCGAGAAATGATAGAGTTACTTATGAGTTTAGATGCTAAGCGTGGAGTAGTTGGTTCTCTTTAGAGCCCATCGAAGGTACTTATGGCTTTTTGTTCCCACAAGATTGTTTCACCCCATATCTATGATTAAATAATTAGAGATGTTGAGTTTTTTGCGCTAGTTAGTTTTTTATCTTCTTAAAAGAATTTTTTTTAAAAAAATTGGGTACACATCAAGGACTCGTAATAAGTAATAAGTAATAAATAAAGTTATGAGCTGCGGTTCGAGATCGGACCCTTGGATCTCTAGCCAGGATTGGGTGAGGTCTTGGTCTAACCCACTGGGATCCTCATTTCATGAAGCCTAGAGTCTTGGAATTACCCCGTGAAGCTCCGTGGTTCATAGCTCATATAAGTAAAAAGTATAAGTGTAAAAAAAAAAAAAAAAAAAGTTAAATGAAAAAAAAAAAAAAAAGTCAAAAATATAAGTGAATAAAAATTCTTTGATGTGGACCTCATTTTTAAGATAATGGTTCTTGAGAGAAGATGGATAACTAATTAGCGACTTAGCTTTATATCTTTATCGGAATAAAAATTATCGAAACGAGAAATATGAAGAAATTCATTTCTCACAAAAAATAAAATAAATAGAGGAAAAATAGGAAAATGGGAGCAAAAAGTAATTACACAGGTAACTTCCATGGGTAGTGTTAGCATCTAAAATCATATTTAACAATCATTTCGATTTTACGCTTAGTTTGGGGACTTGTGAAAAATCAGGCACGATGTATTCTATCCGTATGGTCACTCCTCGCTGAGTTGTGTTTCCTACTCCGTGATCCTAAAAATGTCTTTTGAAAAATGTTGGAGTTATCGATTGACATGAAAGTTCAACAAACCGTCACACAAAAAGGTAAGTGCTTAATGATATATCTATATATGAAATAAAATGGTTTAAAACGGGGCGTTTTCAAAGATAAAGATTTTTGTACCTCTTGATAAACATCTTTCTGTTCTTGTTTGATGTGAGGGATTATTAGTTAAGGGGGTTTAAAAGATTTTCTTTCACTACGTGTGTAATTAACATTGCGTGTGGGACCAGCAATGGTTTTAGTGTGGGGTATTTTGATGAGTGCTAAAACACACATCATTTTATATCTAAAAATATGTCAAATCAGACTAATAACTATGAAATATGTCACATTATATTGCAAAAATATTGTCTATGTGTTATTATGTCTTGCAGGTACAAGGGTTTAAAAACAAAGCAAAAACGGTGATTTTCGGATGAGTTTCGACGATGTTTTCGCGTTTTTCAAGGTTCAAAGGAAGTCGCAAAAAATTATCCGAGCACACCATTGGAAAGATAACGAAAAATCGAGTCAAATGGTTATTTTATGTGGAGCATCGAGGCAAAGGAAGAAAATTTGAAGGATTAAACGGAGCTCAAACGAAGATTATTTTTTTAAAGATAATGGCTAAAATTGGATCAAGTAAAAGAGGGTTAAAAAGAATTAAATGCAAAGAGTTAACACAAAAAGGCTCTTGGTCTAGTGGTTGGGGACATGTTTGTCAAGCAAGAGATCTTGGGTTCCAATCCCACTTGTGTCAATATTTTTTAGAGTAAACTACACCATTCGTCCTTGTGTAATACGTTGACCATCAAGTTTCGTCCTTTGACCAAAAAAATTGCGCCGTCGGTCCTTAACTGTGAAACGTTACTCAGCGTTGGTCCCTCACCCTAACTGGTGTGAGTAATGGGCGTTAAGCCTATTTAAGTCGAGGGTATTTTTGTCTTTTCACACCCACACCACTTTTGTCTTTTCCTCAACATGAAACCATTCACCAACTCTTAATCAACTAGAATCATCTTCTTTAAAATCAAGTAACCAACCATCACCTATATCCTTTTCAAAAACCAAAGCTTCTGTATAAAATCATATATAATCACTATGAAGGAAAAAAAAAAACCCAAATGGTGTAGTTTACTCTTTTGAAAAACCTGGTTTGGTTAGTTAATAAGTTGTTGGTGAAGGGTTTTTGGATCTACACTCACGAAGACTTCTCTTCAGTCCACTCCATTCTATCATTTCCATCAAACCCTAACAACCACCATTGATCTCCAACATCATCATCATCATCATCATTAACCATGGTCGGAAAACCAGTCACCAACAAAACCCACCAACCAGATCCAACCACAGCCTTAAAAACACCACCTTTTTCCTTAAAAACCTTCAAACTCAAAACCAAACAGCAAGAACTCTTGATTCGTATCACAATCCTGTTACTTGTCTACATTTTATCTTTTATTACTCGTTTGTTTAGTGTCTTACGTTATGAGTCTATGATACATGAATTTGACCCTTATTTTAACTACAGGACAACCTTGTACTTGACCGAAAACGGGTTCTACGAGTTTTGGAACTGGTTCGATTCCGAAAGCTGGTACCCTTTAGGTAGAATTATAGGTGGGACTTTGTATCCTGGTGTTATGGTTACTGCTGCTGTTATTTATTGGGGTTTGAAGTTTTTAAGGTTTGCGGTTCATATTGGCGAAGTTTGTGTCTTGACTGCGCCTTTTTTCGCGAGTAATACGACTATTGTGGCGTATTTCTTCGGGAAAGAGGTGTGGGATTCTGGGGCGGGGTTGGTTGCTGCTATATTGATTGCTATATGTCCTGGGGAAAGAGGTGTGGGATTCTGGGGCGTATTTCTTGTAGGTTTTGAACTAGTATTTTTGGGTGTTGATTTTGGGGTTTGTGGAGGTGGCCGGAGGTGGTGGGGGTGGTGGATGTCGGTGGGTGGTGGATGAAAATGAAGTTGAAGATGGAGATGAAAGAATAAAGAAGGGTAGTAATTGGTGATGGTGGGATCAAAATTTAATTTTAATGTTGAGAAATGTTGCGATTTAATTTAAAGTCTTGTATAATTTTATAAAAGTTTGTAATTGAAGAAGTTGGTTGTGGGGGTTGTTGGTGGTGGCAAGTGGGATGAAGAGGTATAGAAGAAGAAAAAGTTAAAGTAAAGGGAAAATGTCAAAAATACCCTCGTATTTGGACACATAACGAGCGTTACTGAGGGTCGTTAGAGGGAGGGACCAACGATGACTAACGTTTCGCAGTTAAGGACCGACGGCGCAATTTTTTTGGTCAAAGAACGAAACTTGATGGTCAACGTATTACACAAGGACGAATGGTGTAGTTTACTCTATTTTTTATATATATTGCAGCTGCTCCATTTCGTGGCCCATTGCTATCACAGCCTTGCGTGGCCCAGTCCAGAAAAGCGAGAGCTCAAGATCAGATCCGTCCAGTCCAATAGCTGCTGGCCAAACATAGACACAAGTCCAAGAGAATTGAAAGTTAAAAACTGTTATGAAGCAAATGCAAATTGATTAGCTGCTGCACGTGAAGCCCACGCTCGGAAATTAAATAAATTGAGGAGCGTGTATTTCTCCATCAACTGCACATGCCCACCAACAATTTTTGCATCCTCCAATACAGAGGCTCCACGTGGCCATGTATCAAACAATACTATGAATCCGAGGAAGGACCTAGAAGGCGTGAGGCTATAAATACAAAGGAGGCAACAGATCCGAGGACATCATAATTTTCACACATTAATTTTACACACACTCTTTTTTAGTTTTGAGCTTAATATTTTTAGTGCTTATTATTGTAGTAGCTTATTTTTAAAGACTTATTGTAATCTTTTGCTTATTAATGAAAGATGATATTTGAGTTTACTTAAGTGCTTATTCTCTTTTCATCTTTCTTTCTTTCTTTTTTTTTTTTTTCCTTTTCTTATCTAAATAAGCCATAATAGCTTATTAGCTTTTTGTGGTTTATTAGATTAGCTTTTTAGTGATAAGCTTTCTTATAGCTTTATCACTTTAAGCTTTTTACATATCTTTTTTTATCTTGAATAAGCTCTTCCTTATAGCTTAATTTTTAGATATAAAAGACTAGCTTTTTGGGTAAGCTCTTAATATAGCTTATTCAATAAGCACTTTTTATTTTTAGTTTCTTTTCAAAAACTCTTTTATTTACTTAGATTTATTTTCTTTTACAACTTCTTTTGAAAAAAAAAAAACAAAGTTTTAATCTTTTTAGCTTATCTTTAGCTTAATCTCTTCTTTAGCTTATTTATTTAGATCTAGTCCTTAAATACACCCAACTCACGTTTAATCTTCGGATTTGAACCACTTAGTTTTGGGTGGATATTGGATCTAATCTTTAAGCTTTTTCTTTGCTTATTTTGTTTAAAGTTTAGTACTTTTTAGATCAATAAGCTTTTCCATAGCTTATTTGATCCATAATATTGCTTATTAGTCCTAACATTTGATAAAGTTGTGAACTTTCTTAGTTTCTCATCATTTTCATCCTAAGGCGAGGAGCTTAAGTGTTTTATAAGCTTACTTATTAACTAAAGTTTAAAGCTTTTTAGTTTTAATAAGCTAATTAGTTAATAAAGTCACAAACTTTATTAAATATTTGGTTTTTTTAAAGCTTATAAAGAAGTAAACTTACGGGTTTGATAAGTTTATAAAATCGGGTGGTTTTATTCGTCTCGTATTGTAGATCGGGTTCTATTTTCCTTACTTTCTCTTTTAGCTTGTGGAAAAATGATGCTTATTATTATTATTATCTTTGTTGGTTTAGTTATGACTATTAGTGCGTAGATTTTTATTATGCTTGTTAAGTGATTGGTGAATTGTGAAATTAAGTGTGGAATATTAGAGATTATTAATTGGTAGCCTTTGGTTTACTTGGTTTGATTTTTAGAAACTTTAACGGGCAAAAGCCGTTAAGGATTTTAACTATTTAACCAAGTAGATTTTATCTAGATAAAAAGTAGGATTTTCAATATAAACCAATGTTGTGAGAAAAATCTACTTTCTAAATGGATAATTAAAGGTTGTTAATTAATAATTTCCGGATTAATCGATGATTTGATTAGTTGGTTATTTTAACGGGCAAAAGCCGTTGGGATAATTAATTATTTAAAGTCTACTAATTTTTACCTCGAAAAATAATTGTTTTCAATATAAGCCAATGTTGTGAGGAAATAATTTGTTTCGACGGGTATTAATTACATAAGTGCTTTTAAGGAAAAATCCACACTTAATGAACTTTTCACCACACTTAACAAGCATAGCTTTTTATCATATATTGTTAGTCGGTATTATTTGCTATAGTTTAATTTTTATCTCACTTAAAATAGCTGCTTTATTAATTAGTATAAAAGTTTTAAAAATTAGCCTACAAAACCAAACAAAAAACCAAAACGTTAATCAAGCATCATTTTAAACGAACAAACAAATACATAAAATTCAATCCATCTCTCGCCTAGGAATACGACATCCGGAAGGTTGATTATTACTTTTCATCAAGTGATTGTTTAATCTTAATCGGGAATACAAATTTTAAAACTGCCCTTTGCTAATAAAATACACGAATCAAATACATTTAGAAATAAGAGTCTCATTTAAAGTATGCAAGTTCTTCCTCTCAATCTCATTATATTTTAGTGCTCGCTCATAGTCACTAACCTCAATTATCATTGCATCAAACTCCTTTTCCATTTCTTTAATGTCTAAGTTCATTCCCTTTTTAAGACTTTCAAAATGATCTTTTAGTTGTTTAAAGAAAGGCATGACTTCAGTTAAATAACATTCTTTTGTTTGCTCAAACCCCCTTTCCCCTTCAGTTATACCAGTGGGTGTGATCCTTTTCTTACAAGTTTTCTCAAAATCAACAAATAGTTGAAAAATAACATATTGACTGATTAAGGTCTTGCTTTTCGTAGCAATAGTCCTTGGTACTAAATGCATTGGTGTATTTGGAGGATACACAGTCGCTGAAGGCATTTTCCTAAAGGGAGGGCTCATTACAGCAAGATTCTCTGCCTTTTGCTTATCTAAATCCTTTTTCCAGAACACTTGTTCGGGTGTTAACAACGTCTGAGGCTTAAACATGTTCAAGGAAATCCAATTCTCCTTCTTGTAATCATGGGGTGTGATCTTTATTTTCTTCTCTTTACATTTAGGATCATCTAATTTCTTGTTCATCTTTTCCCTAGTGACTTCATCTGATTTCTTATCTTCCTCAGTGCACTCAACGCAACTAGATTTCTGTCTAGGTTTAAGGATTTCATTGCCATCATAAAGAATCTTATGAGCATTTCTAGCCTTTTTAATGACCTCTGGATTTGGTTCCTCAACAAGGGGAATGCTATGCTTATCGCTTAAGACTCTATGCTTAGTGATTAAGTGAGCAGTCTGAATGGTATTTCCTTGTACGTACAACTTATTTTCAAGCTTGTTTTTCAAGGTTTTTAGATTAGAAAAATCATTCAAAAGTTTTGATTCCTTAGCACTGAATTCTTGCTTAAGCATTTTAACATTTTCTTGAAGTTCTTGTTTTTGCTTAGCATTTTTAGAAAGTTTTAAGGAGTTTAACTCTTGTTTTAATACTTCTTCTCTAAACCTACTTTTTCTAATAGTTGTACGCATTTGGTCATCCATTTCCTGCTCATGGGTGGTCAACTCAAATTTTGCACGTTGTTCATAAATAGCAACACGTTCTTTATAGGCATTCAGTTCAGAGATGACAGAATCATCAGGGGCACATGCAGTGAATTCATCAAAAACATAATCATTATTGACTGCAGAAGATGCATCACTTGGTACAATCTCACTTTCACTTTGTATCAAATATTGATCATATGGGACAACATTGATATTAGCTATATTTTCAATATCTGATTCAATAAACACAGTTGATTGTACTTCGTTATGTATCTTTTGCTCATCAACTTCATCGTATAATTTTAATACCTCAGAAATGATTTTGTCTTTGGATGGTCCAGCTTGTGGTGATGGAGAGACTTTAGGAGAGACCATTGGAGAAATGCTAGCCATGAAGATGGTTTGTGCAGTGGGTTCTTCATCAACATCAGAGTCGTATGCATCACAATCAGCTACTTGAAAGGCATTCTGATGATTATGGCCTATCTCCTGAATTGGTTGCTCATCCACATCTGCATCATATTTCTTAGCATTTCCCTCAGCCAAGAACAACAAATCCTCTTCATCCAAAGCTGCACCATTATCCTGAGCTTGCACAAGCAACATCTTATCCCTGAAATATTCGGCATTCTGAGGGCGTTTTGGTGATGTGCAGTTCCTTGTAATGTGTCCCTCACCTCCACAATTGTAACATTTGATTGGCTTTGCTTGACCCTGATTTCCATTCCTTCCTCTATTCTGATTTGCAGCATAACCTCTACCAACTCCACCTCTTGCTTGTTCGTACTGTCGTTCTTGAACTGGCTGCACCATAACCTTCCCATCTCTGACAGTGGCTTGATTATGTGGATTGGAAGCAGTTCTGAGATTGTTGTTGGTGTGTGGAAGAGAGTTCATGTTTTGACTAATCAGAAGAGCTAGTTGATTAATGAAGTTTCCCACGTGTGCATCAGCATCAACTTGTTTGAACATAGGATCAGGAATGAGTTTGTGATTACCATTACCCATGGGTATTACTTGTGAGGCTTTGGTTCTGATTTCGATGTTTGAGTAGAAGGCAGTTGAATCATTTGAAGAGCTTGTCTCTCCCTGGTTGGTTTTGAATTGATTAAGAATCCTTTTTTGAAACATAGCATGTCTCTCATTCTGAAGGAGGAAAGCATAGAGTTGCTCATAGTTTGTATTCTTCAATCCTTTGGTTAGCTTTACAGAGGTGACAAACTTGTGCCATTCGGGATTCATGTTGTTCACAAACTTTGAGTTCAGCTGAATGTTTGGCATAGTCATTCTGATGTTCCTCATATCATTCACAAGCTTGTGGAATCTCACATAGTACTCATAAACACTCTCATCTGGTTTCATTTTGAAGTGTTCAAATTCATCATAGAGTTGTGATTCTCTGTCTTCCATAGTTAATTCAGAACCTGAGAGGAGCATCTTGACATTATCCCACACTGCCTTTGCTTCGGTGTTGTGATTGATCAGCTTGTAGATATCTTTTGGAAGACCTTGAAGTACGATGTTAGAAGCCCTGATATCAGCATCGAATCTCTTTTTCTCCTTATCATCGAGCTCATCATATGTCTTTGGTCTGTCAATTCCATAGATCATTATTCCATCTTTAGCTGTATCAATTAAGTCTCTAGTAGTCTCAACCCAATATGGTCCTTCATCAATGGATTTGAGAATGTTGACTCCATTTTCCTTTCCAAGACAGTACAGTCTGATTCGTTGAGCCCAAGAGTCGTAGTCAGTTCTGTCAAGCATGGGTGGACGAGTATCTGAACCAGCTGCTTGAACATCCTCGGCAACAGTGGAGATGATTGTAGGAACGTTGGTAGACATGATGACAGATTAAACGGGATTTTGTAACTTTATGATTAAACCGGGAAATAGATTCTTTCACGGGATTTTACTAAATCAAGAGAAAACCATTTTCAAAGGATATCACCCAAGTCGCTAGGAAACCTTAAACCAAGTCGCTAAGTGCCAAGTCGCTATATAACAACTCGCTACAATCCAAGTCGCTAGCAAAATTTTGACAGCAATTCGCTAAGCACCAAGTCACTAATTTGTCAAGTCGCTAAATAGCAACTCGCTAGGTACCAACTCGCTAACACCAAGTCGCTAACAATATAAAGTACAAGTCGCTAACTTACACCAAGTCGCTACGTGTAGTGGAGAATCCACTATGTGTACTTTTTGTTGGCTTGTCTCAGTAGACAAGTCGCTAGCTCAACTCACTAAGACCTTAAACAACAACTCGCTACCAAATAACAAACCAAATCGCTACCAAGATAAACTATCCGTGGCTCAATTCGCTAGCTAGAAAATCACAAAAACACCACTTTTCAATCCAAAAACAACCCAACCATGATGATTCAAGCCTTCAAAATCAAAACCTAAACACTTGTGATGATTCTAAACACAAAAGTACTATCAAAATTCAAATATTAACACTAGAAATCACCCAAATGATGCAAAAACCACTAAACTTTTTCAAACTCAAAAACCACCTAAAAACCACTAGAAATCCAAAGATATGTAAGAGATGATCTAACCATGGCTCTTGATACCAATTGTAAGATATTGGATTTCACATACACATCAAACCATAACACAAAGTAGGCGTACAAGAGTTTTTAGAGAGAGAAAGTTAGAGGTTTAGGGAACTTTAGTGAGAGAAAGAAAAATCTTATTATGAGCTCCAACTCTCTACCTTGGAAGGTAGAGAGTATTTATAGTCTTACAATAAAACGCCACACAACGGGCTGTGGATCAGGCATACAGTGGGTAAAGACCCGTCCGTCCTCCACGGTGTTACTAAACTAAATACTATTTAGCCTAAAAGAACTACGACTACGAGCTTTCTAACGATTACATATACTTGAGGTGACCGACTCTTTAATACATGGAATTTCTAATTCCTAACACTCCGGTACAGAAGTAGAGTTAGTGAGCATGTTCTGATAGGTGTGAGTCCTCAGAATATCCACTGCAATCTCACATGAAGATTCTGAACAGAAGAAGTTCTCAAAATCAACTCTGAGGTTATTCTTTCCGATCTTCATTGGAAAACCATTCGAGAAGATATCAGCAACGGTGAGAACATTTGGTGCATCTACATTCTGCGTTTGAGCATCCATGTCGTGATCTGAAAGATATTTAGCCAAAAGAATCAACATATCGAAAGACATTACGTAGTCAACAGATGGTTTTATTGTCTAATTATTGAATGTGATATGTCGATGATTGTTACGAGTCCAATGTCACTTGTTTGTCCAATAGTCCAAAGACGTCGTGATAAGTTTCGTGAGTTAAGTAACTTTAAGTTTTAAAGTCCATGTTTTCACTTACTTTTCACAACTTATTAAACGTTTAAGCTAATTAGTGACATTATTGGTTTCGTGGCGTTATGATTTATTTATTTACAAGTTTGCACGCGTAACAATTCATAATTAAGGTTAAAACTAGGCTTAGGCGTAGAAATGGCAAGCTTATGCGTAAACAGGAGTGGTATGCGCGTAAGCATAAGCTTATGCATAGGTTCTTGACTTACGCGTAAGAAATATTACGCTTAGGAAAAGAGGGCCTTATGCGTAAAGCTTACGCGTAAGCGTATATGGAACCTTACGCGTAAGGCTTACTCGCAAGAGTCAACCTTATGCGTAGAGGTTACTGTTTACGCATATCCTTCACAAGATACGCGTAGTCCCCAATGTAGAACCTTACGCGTAAGATTTCTCTTACACATAATATGCTACGCGTAAGGTGATCCTTATGCGTAGATGGCAAATAACCTTGATTCTGAATTTTCACACGTAATAAACCTGAAATAAGTTCATCATGGCACCAATATTAACACATATATTCAATTATTTCCAGTTCAAATCATGTATATTCATTAAACAGTTATGTGTAGAAGCAGGTTACGCGTAAACTTAAACCCTTAGGCCTAATTTCTACGTGTAAGTTATCTAACCATATGAATTGCACTAAACTTGTTCTGTAAGGTCTAAGAAGCCTTATGAGTAGTTCTATCCAAGTTTTAACATCAAAGGCTAAGCGAATCAAAAATATCTAAATACTTATGAACATAAACCCTAATCTTCAATTTTCATGCGTTTAGCATTTCTGGGTAGATTCTAAGCATGGATATGGTCAATTCAACGTGAAAACAACATTATACAACTATCTTTTTAACCAAAAACATTCACATTTGAAAAACCCCCAAATTTACTCATAAACCCTAAATTCAAGAATCAAACAATTCGTATTTCTGGGTGTGTTTTAATGATAAAAATGGAATCATTGATGTTATAGAAACGTTTTGACACTATCATTTTAACCACAAATATACAAACTTGATTATGTGTTCTTACGCTTATGCGTAGAACACAAGATTACTTCTAGATAAAAATCTAGCCGTTGGATTTCAAAACGATTTAAAACCAATGTTTAGATGTTTACAAAGAACATATTTTCACTTACAAATTGATGATCAAAAGTCCGGATTTGTGAAACGAATATGAATCGTGGATGAAGTTTGGTGAGATATTAAATGTTGAAGTAAATGTGAAGAATTAATTTTGGTGGAGGAGTTTTGTTTAACATTACTTTGACCTTTTGACACATTCAGTCCCTCCACCTTAAACATTTACATCCTACACCCATAACTTCCAATTTGGTTAACAAACAAAGGATATATGGAAAGAAATTTGACGACACTCCCCCTCAACTTAAGAAATAATGAAATTTTATAAATTTTAGTCCGATGAGTGTCAGTAAACTAGAAATGTGACCACCATTATTAAAGAAACAACCGGGATGAGGTAACATGCAATACAAGGTTTTATGAAATCGAAAAATATTTGCTTTCTCCCCCTCAACATTTGATCAAGAAAATATTGAATTTTGAAAGATTAGAGTGTTGACGGAAGATTTGTACTTGCCATGTTAAAAGAAATATAGATAGAAGAATATTTTTGTTGTTTTATCAGATTTTATAATTTTGTATTTTGTTTTTGAAAAATATTTACAAAAGAGGTTTTGGTGTTTGACTGATTTTAAGAATGTTTTAAGAGTTCATCCAGTTCCTCTTGAGTCAAACACCGCATACCAATCCGGTGGACCAACTCATTAAACCTAACAGGAGCTAAGGCTTTGGTGAGAAGATCTGCCAATTGGTATTCAGTACCCACAAAGTATAATTCAACAGTACCCTGTTCCACGTGGTCCTTGATGAAATGATATCGAAGATCGATGTGCTTTGATTTTGAATGTTGAACTGAGTTGCACGAGATCGCAATAGCACTCCAATTGTCGCAGTACATCGGGATCCTTTCAAATACGTAACCATAGTCTTTGAGTTGTGTTCTCATCCAAATGACTTGAGCACAACACGCCGACATGGCTACATATTCTGCTTCGGTTGACGACAACGATGTACAATCCTGCTTTTTCGATAGCCATGACACCAGTTTATCACCAAGAAATTGTAATGCTCCTGAAGTACTTTTCCATGAATCTAAGCATCCTGCGTGATCAGCATCTGAAAATGCTATAAGTTCAAAACCAGAATCCTTCGGATACCAGATCCCCAAGTTAATGGTTCCCTTGATGTATCGGAGGATTCTTTTAGCCTAAGAGAGGTGGGTTTCAGTTGGTCTCGACTGATAACGGGAGCAAAGATATACGGCAAACACAATATCAGGCCTGCTAGTTGTTAGATACATGAGAGACCCAATGATACTACGGTATTTGGTAGGGTCCACCAATTTCCCATGTAAACCAGCGTCAAGCTTCTTGGTATGAGCCATTAGTGTGGCATAGGTGTCACAGTTTTGCATTCCAAATTTGTTTAACAGTTCAAGGGCATATTTGGACTGACTTAAGAAAATACCACGGAGTGATTGGTGAACTTGCATTCCGAGAAAGAATGTGAGTTCACCCATCATTGACATTTCAAAATGTTTTGTCATTAGTTTTGCAAAAGCATTTGAGTATTTTAAGTGTGTTGACCCAAAAATGATGTCATCCACATAAATTTGAACGATTAATATGTGAGCCCCGTGATATTGTACGAAAAGTGTAGGATCGACCGAACCATTGGTGAATTTATTGGCAATGAGGAAGGATGATAACTTATCGTACCATCCCGAGGAGCTTGTTTGAGTCCGTACAGAGCTTTGTTCAGTTTGTAGACATGGTTCGGGAACTCGTGATCAACGAAACCTTCTGGCTGGCTGACATAAACCGTTTCTTTAAGTTGACCATTCAGAAAAGCAGTTTTGACGTCCATCTGAAAGACCGTTATATTCATATGAGCCGCGAACGCGAGAAAGATCCGAACAGCCTCAAGACGAGCAACTGGAGCGAATGATTCTTCAAAGTCAATACCCTCTTCCTGTCTATAACCCTTAGCCACCAGAAGTGACTTGTTTCTGATTACGTTCCCTTCAGCATCCAATTTGTTCTTCCAAATCCATTTGAGACCAATGACGTAGACCCCTGTTGGTCTTTCAACCAGTTCCTATACTTCAAGACGTTTGAATTGGTTGAGTTCTTCTTGCATGGATTCAATCCAGTTGTCTTTTGTCATTGCGTCTTTAATGTTTTTAGGCTCAGATTAGCAGACAGTGAGTGCATAAATGCAATGTTCACCATCTGTGTGAAGACGTTGTCTCGTTACGACTGGTTGATTCGGGTTACCAATAATATTCTCAAGAGGATGGTCTTTTGTCCAATAATGTGTAGAGGGTTGATGTTGATATACATTGTGCAGATTTTGAGGATTCAAATGGTTTGTAGATGATTCCGCAATATCAGGTGCAGTAGTTTCATTAGCAAACGGGTTAAAGAACGCATTTGGATCAAAATCTGAAGGTGGGGGTACTTCATTAAGAACATCATCATCTGGTTCAGCATTGTTGGATGCAATTTGTTCAACTGTTGTTGTAGAGTCAACTGGTGGTGCTTCTTCAACAGTAGTTGTTGTAGCAGGTGTATCAGGTATAAGAGTTTGATCAGGTTGAGCAGCGGAAATAGCGGATACACCTGGAGCACGTTCATCAATGTCATCAGTAAACAGTGGAGCAAATAGCTTTTCCATTTTTTGACAAGTAAGATGGGGGCTTGGTTCAGGTGATGATGGGGTTTGAGGGAAGTTTAAACGGTTGTGATCGGGTTCCAAGCTGTTATGCTCAGAAGCCATTTCTGTAAGCTCATCAAAATTAGCATGAATCGTTTCCATAACCTGCGTTGTACGACGATTCCAGATTCGGTAAACTTTAGAATTCTCACAGTATCCAATAAAGACTCCAATGTCAGCTTTGGCTTTGAGCTTACCAAAGTCATCACGATCATTATTCGGATAGCAAAGGGATCCAAATACATGAAAGTGTTTAAGATTCGGTTTTCGGTTGTGGATAAGTTCAAAAGGTGTTTTGTTGTGGCGTTTTGTAATCATTGAGCGGTTTTGAGTGTAGCATGCAGTTGATACAGCTTCTGCCCATAAGTAATCTGGAAGTTTAGCATTGATTAACATTGTTCTTGCAGCTTCCACTAATGTACGGTTTCGTCTTTCAACAACTCCGTTTTATACTGGTGTACGTGAAATAGATGTCTGATGCTCAATTCCCACTTTCTCATAAAATTCTCGAAGAGTTTGGTTCACAAATTCAGTTCCTTTGTCTGTTCTTATTTGGTGTACAGTATTCCGGAGCTAAACTTGAACTTTTGTAAGAAAGGTGACGATCATCTGTGGAGCTTGATCTTTGCTTAGAAGAAACTACACCCAAGTCCATCGTGAGTAGTCATCGAAAATTACCAAGATGTAACGTTTGCCATTAATCGTTTGCACGCGCATCGGGCCACACAAATCCATGTGAAGAAGATGAAGCACATGCTGAGAGTTGTGTTCCACCTTTGAAGGAAAATGAGCACGAGTGCTTTTCCCTTGTTCACAAGCTGAGCAAAGGTGATCTTTAGAATACTGGAATCTCGGGAGACCTTCAACAAGTTTGTGTCGAGCAAGCTTGGTGATGGTTTGAAAGTTTAAATGTAAGAGACGATGGTGCCATAGCCAAGATTTTGTAGATGTAGCCTTTGAGAGTAGACAGATGGGAGATGAAGCAACCATGTCTTGCATTGAGATTGTGTACAGACTAGAATTGCGAGAGCCAGACATGAGATCGTTTCCTTGTAGATCACGAATAAAACAAGTTTTCTCCCGAAAAGCAACTTCCAAGTCTCCATCACATAATTGACCGACTGAAAAGAGATTGTGACCGAGGCCTTCCATATAATAAACCCTGCTAATTTCGATGTTTCCATTGATGTAATCTCCGTAGCCCATGATAGCTGCGAAGTGATCATTCCCGAATCTGACAGTGCCAATGAACTTTGCAATAAAGTTTGATAACAGTTTAAGATTGCCTGTCATGTGTCGGGAACATCCGCTATCAACAACCCAGAGAATGATCTGTATCACCTTCATTCAACACAGACGACACAGATGGAATAGAAGTAGATGTGGAACCCGAAGAGTTAGAGGGTTCCGAAGCAGTTATAGTGGAAATACACACATCAATGATTTTAGGTATCCATTTAAATCCTAGTGTATTATGTATCCATTCCTGCCATCTCCAACTAGTCTTTGCTTTAGTCTTGGTGAATGCACTAGGTGGTACTACATTCCTTGGAGGTGTGAGTGGAGCTACATGGACATCAATGCGTTTCTTAGAATCTAAGGAGGGCGGTTTACCAAGCACAGACTTAGAAGCATTAGTGGGCCTAGAGGTATTCCGTGTCTTAGGATTCCATAAACGAGACAAGATAGCTTTAGCAACACATTTATCATGACAGTCAGAAAGCATACTTTTACAACAAATAACACAAGAAGCTTCAGACTGAATATCAAAAGTACTTAAAGGTTTAGCATTCGTTACAACACTTTTTCCATTACATTTGTCAGACGCAATATCTAAAGTGGGTGCAACTTGAGTCTTATTCAAAGTCCTAGGGTGTTCTTCTACTTCAACATTCTTTATTGTTCTTTTCTTAGGTCGCAACTTCTTATTCTTCCTTGTATTGCTCCTAGGCTGTGAAGTGCGGACGTTTGGAAAAGAGGCAACTATTCCTGTTTCAGTAGAGCGAAGCACATTAGTATCTTGTGTTTTGTCAGTAGGCATTTTGGGTTCACGTTTGCTAAGTGTTATAGGTGCAATCTTCTTAATGATGCTAGGCTGAACATGTTCATACTTTCCTAACATTTCCCTTAACTTAAAGATAGTGTGCACCAAATCTTGATTTTCAGAACGAAGATTTCCAGAAAAGTTCATGACTTCTTTAGTGTGTGTAAGATAATGATCATGTTCGTTTGATGCTTCATCACGTGTCTTTTTGAGTAAATCAAATATGACACCATATTCCTTTTTAACTTTTTCAAGTTCTTGTTCATATTTTGAGATTTGACATTTCAAAGACACTTTTTGATCATCCAGTTACTCAATTTTAGGATCAAAAGATTTTGAGCGCAACTGAGTGAATTTGTTTTGCAGAGAAAGTTCACGATTTTAACAATCTTTTTGACACCGTTGAAGACGATGTTTTGAATTTGAAAGCTCGTTTAACAGTCGTTCATTTTCAACTTTTAAAGACTCGATCTGATGCACATTATCAGTATTCTCAACAATATCAACAGAATCAGCAGAGATATGATCAGATGCATATGCAACAGATTGTAATATCACAATATTATTGATATCAGCACAGATAACATCTTCCAAGAGTCGATCAACATCTTTTCTCAACAATTTCTTTTTACATTTAGTATTTGAAATCGATGTTTCTGTTTTCTCGAAAACTATTTTCATGAGACCAAGTTCCTTGTGAAAATCCCTTTCCCAATATAGTGCACAAGTTTTCAAATTTTTGACATGGGGTAAAATTCTTTTTTGAAGAATATCTCTTTGTTCTCGTGCCATTGGCGATTGATAATGTTCAACTTTTATTTCAGAATGAAATTCAATCTCACGTTCCAAAATTTTGAGGTCAGATAAGAAAGTGTCAAAATATTTGATAACGCGACAACTTTCGGCTTTTGTTTTAACTTCACTAAGTGAAGGTAAAGGACCATTAATTTGTAAACCATTATGTTGGGGACGAACTTCATAAACTGGTATGATAACCAAAGGTTTGTTTGAAGTATCTTGTTGTGTGACAAAAGTTACGGCTTTTCAATAGTTAAATGGTTTGTTATAAACGACATTTTCCATTTTTGACTGACTCTCGTCATCTGCATCTAATTCCTCCATGCGATTATATTCAACAACAGTCATAATTGAATCATCAATTCTATGTTATACACTGTAAACTTCAGGATTTGGTTTGAATGCTCTGTTTGAAAACTTAGGTTTGTAATCAGAAAGAATTGGTCCATATCCATTTGGATTTGGTTTAAAAGTAAACTTTTAAATAGTTGTGATTGACTCACCATGTTTATAAACAACATTTCGAAACTCTTTGATTTTGTGTTTTAAGTCGACAATTTCTTCAAGATAGTTATCTATTCGTTTTGTGGAATGCTTTTTGTACTCAGAGAACTATTTTTGACAAGTTAACAACTCATCTTTGGCTTTTTGAGTTTCCAAAGTAAGAGCGTTAAGTTGTTGTTTATGTTCATGTTTCAGTTGTTCTATTTGAGACAACAAAGCATTCTTGGATGCGGCTAGATCACGTATCTGTCGTTCTAATGATTTTTTGTTTTGATGAGATTTAGCAAAAGCGACTTCAAAACCATGTTCACGTTTTTCTTGAGTTTTAAAAACGTTTATTTGTCTAATTAAGCATTCATTATCCCTAATTAACAGTGCATTTTTATCTTTTAATTGCTTGTAAATTTCCAAACGAGATTCTTGGTCTTTAATTAAGGTCAGGAGCTCAATTTCTCTATTAGACAAAAGCTCATCTTGTTCAACGTGAGTCTCAACATGATCATTATTTAGATCCTCAAATATAACCACGGAGTCAACTTGATTATCAATATTAACCATAAAGTTATCTTGATCGTCAAATATAACTACGGGATGTATTTGATAATCATCGGAATGAGATGAAGATGGCTCATGTTGAACACTCTGATCCTTGTCGGATAGAGAAATTGGTGGAGATATCAGATCAGTAATGAGTATATTTTGTTCCGATACCTGAGACAAGCCGTCAGTGTCATACACTGGGCATGTGTCACTCATGTGTAGAGCTTGCATATGTGCCATCAACATCACTGCTGCATTAGCCTGCAGGTCCTCCATATCATCATCAGAATCTGCATCTGCCATAAAGCTCTGTTCCTTGTTGGTAAGAGTTCCACCAGCTTCATCCTTGAGAGCCAAGAGCAAAGCCTCTTTGTGATAAGCACTGCCTCTTGTCCTCGGCTTAGGGCATGCATTAGCCAGATGACCCTTCTCATTGCAGTTATAAACATGAAGACCATTAACCCCATTCTGAGCATTCCCATGTTCAACCACTTGAGCCCTTTGTTGTTGTGGAGCACCCATGTTATTCGTTCCCATAGCATTAAACCCTTGACCACCTCCCATCTAACGACCATAACCACGATTCTGAACTTCAACGCGTCCATTGTTCACAACAGCCTGATTCCTTGTGTTTGATGAGGAACGAATGCGATTGTTGGATTTGTTTGTATACCGGCCGAAGGCTTTAGCAATCATGACAAATCCTTGTTGCAATTCATCGAAAGCATCGGAGTCCTCATCAGCTTCACTGTAAAGTGCTTGAGCATTGTTGTTGTTGTATGGAACCAATTGAGTTTGTTGAGGTTGTTGCTGTGACGGATCATATGGTGTGATGGTTGCAGTTGGTTGAGGAGCGGGTTGAGGAGCTGTTTCAGGAGGAAAACTAATTTGAGCCCACAAAGCAAGTTGTTGATTGTCCGGAAGTGACTGTGAAGCCGGGAGTCCACGGATAGCCCTTTCTTTGTCAACTTCTTTTTGGTGAGGCTTTAGATAGTCGTACAACAATCCGTATGTAGCATGATGAAGATTCTTAGCTTGACGGAGAAAAATGACATACTTCTCCCATTCCGGACCAAGACTACTTAGGAACTTAGTGTTGATAGCAATTCGTGGCATGATGATGTTATCTTTGTCCAAATCATTAATGATGTATGAAAAGCGATGATGATATGACTCTAATGTCTCTCCTGGTTCAATCATGAAGTGTTCATAAGCCAAGTAGATTTTGGATTCCATGTCTTCCTGATTGAGTGTTGTGCCTTCCATAAGAAGATGAATATGCTCCCACATTGCTTTTGCAGTCTTTTGAGCATCAACACTTCGAAGGATTGGATTGGGTAATCCTAAAAGGATGTATTGCATTGCTAGTTCATCGGCTTCAAAATGTAGAATTTCATCAGCAGTGAGGTCTGAGATAGTTGCAATGTTGGTGACAGTATCTCTTGGTGGATTGGCATCTGGATCTGCGGGTGTGACAACAGTAGGCATCTGAAATGGTCCTTCCATAATGACCTTCTTTAAAAACTTTCCATGTGGCTTCTTTAGATCACAAAACCTAAAGAACCTTATCACCCATTGATCATAATTTCCGGGAGTGAGCATTGGAGGTCTATCAAGTGAGCCAGCTTCATGAATTGATTGTTGGCTACTTAAGGCTTCACACATCTTGCCAAACCATGTCGGTTCCTTCATAGTATTCCTGGATGGATGTTGATTGTAGAAGTTTGTGTAAGGTTGTACTTGAAGACTAGGTGGTGGTTGAACCATTTGTGGTGGAATTGCTCCTAGTTGTGGAGTATGTTGTTGATTAAATTGTTGTTGATAAATTTGTTGTTGTTGATTAAATTGTTGATGTTGTGGACTTAGTTGTTGTTGTTGTTGATTATAAGTGTAACGAAAGTAGCTAGAGTATGGTGGTTGTGACATGTTGAAAAATTGTGTTGTTAAATGGATCTTTGTAGTCGAATGAAACGTTGTTGATGAAGTATCCTTAGGCATAGAAACCAAGTGTAGGGAAAGTAACACTTAAGCGTAAAAACACCAAACTTACGCGTAAAAGTGATATTTACACGTAGGAGTAGCTTACGCGTAAGAATTGAGAAACACTAAAGTTATGCGTAAACTGAAAGTTAAGCGTAGAAAACTTAGGCATAGGATTAGCTTAAGACAGAGCTTAGGCGTAAGAAAAATCTTATGCGTAATGAGTTCTATGCATAAGTTTGAGCTTATGCGTAATATTAGGGTTTTGCCCAAAAGATCTTTTACACTATCACAGTGCAAAGGATATCCAAAGTCGAAGTGTTTTCAGGCTTATCCAAGCAAGAAAACACTGAGTAAACCACGAAAACTGAAGATCGATCCAAGGAAAAGTTACGCGTAAAAATAGGGTTTTGATACGCGTAAAACTTGACCAAAACTAATTTCTGCCCAATGATGTTTCTAAACAAGATTTTTGTGATGAAACAGCTTCAATATCACCAAAATAACACAAAAGTGTGAAACTCGATGATCCAAAACTTCTAAACACCTTAAGCGTAGAAATAAACCCACGCTTAAAACCAAGCTTAAAAACAATGATCCACACGTAAAGTTTGAAACTTTTTGCCAAAAACAGATATTTTAACACCAAAAACGTTGAAAGTACAAGAATCTTGGATTAAAAAGTGTAAATAATAAGTTTTTAAGCGTGACAAAGTATGAACCCGTATTACGCGTAAGACCAAAAGCTTCAAAAACAAAAGATGTTCACCCAACTATTTGGCGAATGATATCACTGTTAGGTTCCCATATTCATAACATAAGCATCAATATAAGAAACAAGAGAAGAGAATGATCGGTTAAACACGTTATCACACACACGAATATAAATGAAGAATAGTTATGCATAGAGTGAAAGATAAAATGAACAACCAGCCTTCAATAAAAGGTTTACAAGAGGTATTTATAGGGCAAGGAGCTAGGACAACACATCTAGACTCCTTCCCTTCTTATGGGCTTGGGCCAAGGCTTATGGGCCTTCTACATAAGCCTTAGCTTAATAATAAACATAAAGGCCATATTAAGCTAACTATTAAATATGAATCACTAACACTTGAATTAAGGTTTAGGAGTGATTCCAACACTTTGACTTGACCCTTTAATGCCTTAGACACAACACTTATAGAGAGGAAAGAACTTATCAACAAGAGAACTTCAGTATTATTGATGATGACAAAGCTTGGCAACTCATGGACTTGAGCTTGCTCGACTTCAAGAGGTGGTGATCTTGCCTTTAAGAGGAACCTAGAAGATCACACAAATAAAAACACAAAACTACATAGAAAGATCCTTTGGATATGAGGTTAGAGAGTTTACAATACTAGGAGAAAGTATGTGAAGAAGTGGCAACTTACAATGAAGAAATGACTCACTATTTATAGATAAAATTTCACTACTGTCCCACGGATTCCACGGATCCCTTGCTTGAGGGATCCGTCTAGTGTATTCCTAGGGATCCGTAGGACGCTCCCCCTAAATGGGTTGTGGGTCATGGATCATGGATCATGGGTTATAGACTTTGAACCATGGGTATCCAAATAGATACAATGTATCTAGAAGATGCAATGCTTCTAGTTAATGGGTCATGGGTTAGCTCCATGGGTTATGGATAATACCCATTATGACTTCATGCATGATGTCATGCAATGGGTCATGGGTTATGGATCATGCTCCATGGGTATGAGTCATGAACTTTGGGTTTTACCCAACTACATTCAATGTATTTAGTCAATGGGTCAAATACTTTGTTTTCTACCCATTATATTACCTAATACAATGCAGACTAAGTTCAAAAAAAAAGTATGTATATATATACCCATTATGTAAACACTAGTTGTTATAAATATGCATTACTATAACATGAAAACACTATTTTAGCGTTTTATATGAAAATGTAAGTGTCTTAGTAAACTATTGGTTCAAAGCATTTACGTATTTTATTTGTTTCGTTGAAATGATTTTACGTTTGTTATCGACAAAACATTATAAGATCGTAAAATATAAATAAATGTTTTTACGGCTTATTTGTATTAACAGAGCTTAATCACAAGTGATAATGCATACAATAATAGGGCCTTAGCAGGTATGTTACAGATGGAAGGTAGTAGACCATATGGTGTTTATACGTGTGTTTTGACAGCGTAATCTCTATGGTTCTAAGGCAACCTAACTTTTAAGAAACTTCATTATTGGAAATCAATCACAAGTGAAAATACTCACAATAATAAGGCCTTAGCAAGTATGCTGTGGATGAAAGGCCTTACGAGCTCTTGACAAGAACTATCCAAACCCAGGTCGAGCTAGGCCTGGTAACATCTCTCTGGTTGCATAGTACATGCGTAAGAGACAACTGTTCCCAACTATCACTAACGGTTAAGACATACGAGTCTGACATGATATAGTGGGGAATACACGACCAACAAAATAAGAGACAAAGAACTCTCCTGTATGAGCCAAGAAATGCCGACCACCTGTCCTAGTCTGCTCTCTAGATGATCAACACCTGGCTTCCTCACAATTGTTGATCCTCTCTCAAGGGTTTATCTCTAATTCGTACTCACCTCTTTATAAATAGAAGGCAACACGTATAACTTCACAAGATTAAGACACTTGGGAAAATACTGCCTTACAACAGTAAAATAAGGTCTTTGTTTAATTGTTACCTGAACTTCTTGATCTTTATCAACATAATCGGGTTCTTACCGTTCTACACAGGAAACCAAACAACAAAACCATTTGCATCCCATCTGAAAACCGATTTACATACCATACGTAAACATGGCGCTATCCATAGGACATGATACAAATAGACTCAAATTTCTCATAATTGTTTTACCTATTTTCACTCATTCCTCACTAAAAATTTTAGAAATTTTTTCCTTCTTGCACAAGTTTCTTAACCAAACATGTCTGGTGAACACCCTCCTCAAATTTCGGACATAATCAACGACCACCTTGGGCCAACCTGGGTGGAAGACCTTACTCACATAGAGAAAGGTCGACAAACACTCGAAAACGAGGAACACCGGTCAATGAGAAGCCTCACAAGAAGCTCACAAGGAGAAATGCATGCAGCAATTGACCATTCCAATCTTCATACAACCCTTTTTTAAGAGGGACCCACACGGTCCCATGACGAACATCAAGTTAGACTAGCTCAAGAAAGCAGAGGTTAGGGTAGCTTAGAGGGGCCTAGGGTACAATCGCGGGCAGAAGACTTCACTACACTGGTATCTAACAACAGACAAAGTCCTCGGGTATAACAGGGAGAAGGGTTCTACTACATCCAGGTCGCGCTAGCTGTATCGGCTTACCTGGAACAACTCGAAGAAGAAAGAAAGGTGTCTAGTTCTCAGGCAAACACAATCAATCATACTTATTCTTTCCCACATAACAACACACTTAGTAATCAGGGTACTAAGAAAATGTAATATCTATCCCGAATTCTAGTTTATTATCCACTTAACGAGATTACAGGTAGTAGTGAAACAGGATTTTATCTATAGATCTAAATGTAATTACAAGTCTAGTCTATTATCCACTTAACACAATACCAAATAACACGAAACATGACTAAGTCAATAAACATAGCATCAAATGAATGACAAATCAAAACAATATCAAGCAATAAACATGTATCAAGTGATAAACATAATCAACATGCAACGAAAGAGTAAACAATCGATATAGACAAATCAAAATATTATATTATCATAAACTTGGCTAATACCTACAGGTATTAGCCTATAATCACAGTAATATTACATGATATCATATTCAGAACGACTAAAGTATGATTCATAAAATAAACGATACGCTAACCGAACGATTATAGTGGAGTGCAATGATTACAAGAGTTTTCCCATAGAATGAATGCTTTAGCAGAACCTTTTTGCCTTCTAAAATCGACTAGAAATCATACTTAGTGGTTCTAGCTCTCTGATAACCGTATGTTAGGTTTTCTATTTGTAGTCTTTGAAAAAGGGTCGATACGGTGTATCGAGGTATCTTAGCGTAAGGTCCACGATTATAATATTCTAGAATATTCATCAACCGCCATCCAATACGGCGTATTGTTGCACATGGATACAGCGTATTGGAGTCTTCCCGCCATGGATGTCTTGTGAAGTTAGGGCTTGGATACGTCGTATCTGTAGATGTGGATATGACATAGTGGTACTAAAACATACTTGTTCTTATTTTTTACCAAGGTTTCATATACGAATTTCTCGATAATAACTGAGATTTACAGAAATAAATGATTAAGTATGAATTCTCATATAAAATGATATAACATGAGCAATATAAACAGGATGAATGATGCTATAAATTAGTCGTTATTTGATTTCATCACCGACACCATACAAACATCACTAGTTACGTAGCGCGCTATGACGACACACAGACATACGGTGTGACATTAAGTCTACAATAGGCTTAACCATGCCCACCGGCCATCGTAAAAACCGAGGAAGCATTTCTTCTTAAAACAAAGAAAGATAACCGGCCATCGTAAAAACACAAGGAAAGACCTACGAAAATGTAAGATATAACTTTTCACATACACATCAAACCATAACACAAAGTAGCATATAGATGGAATTCTAGAGAGAGAAAGTTAGAGGTTTAGGGAACTTAGTGAGAGAAAGTGAAAGATATTATTATGAGCTCCAACTCTCTACCTTGGGAGGTAGAGAGTATTTATAGTCTTACATAAAACGCCACACATCGGGCTGTGGATCAGGCATACAGTGGGTAAAGACCCGTCCGTCCTCCACGGTGTTACTTAACTAAATACTACTTAACTTAAAATAACTACGACTACGAGCTTTCTAACGAATACAAATACTTGAGGTGACCGACTCTTTAATACCCGGAATTTCTAATTCCTAACAATCTCCCCCTAAGGGAGGTCACCTCAATCATGTACCAAAATTACATTGAATACAAATAGATATTACATTAAAAATTGTTCTTGCATTCTTGATGTAGTCCTTTGTTCCTAAGCTCGTAGTCATTGATTCATCACATTGCATGTTTGGTTACTTCAGGTGGAGGTCTTTTACTGATCCACGTGATAATAATTTTGAGCCATCATTTGAGATCACCCGCTATCAAAAATCTCTGAGACATCCATTGTGGTGTTGGTATTATGTGATGTTGTGACTATCGGACCGACATGCTCACATTTAGGATCATGAAATCTTCTCATCAGAGTAGCGGAAGCTTTTGTTGATTCATGATATTGGCAGCAGCGTAGCAGAAGCATGGAGTGAAAATATCAGAGTCATTGATGCACAAATCATGATTTCTTTTGAGTTGAATGTGTTAAGTGAGCATGCGGCTATGGATTGACCGCTTCATTCTGATCAGCTGCAAACGTCGGGTGTACCTACATACAACAGTTAGCAATAAATCGCACGAAAGTGTCTTTGATCACTTTCGTTGAATTGAGGTACACGGCCCACGGTTCCCCGTTGATCAGTACAAGTACTGCCTGTGATCAGGTATAATTCCGAAGAATTTCCTTGACAGGGTTTCGCAGCTGCTCTAGCTGTTCTCAAACCGGAACGTCTCAAAGAAGACAACACGGAGTGAGTGAACCAGCGAATTTTAAGTCCACTGATTGATGAAAAGAGATTTGAAAAACAATCGTGTATTGCTCAATAGAAATTGTTTTTGCAATACAGCGAAGGTTTTAATGAAAATCAATTATCAATCATAAAACACCTTTTGATTTAAAATATCCGTACACGGTCGATGTGCTAAAGAAAAGAGTTGTTAAGCACAAAGACCGGTTTTTCAAAGGTATCCGTCAATCCCTAACCTGAACCAGGATTGATTCAAGAAATTGAATCGCCCCATTGTTTCTGTTCAGTTGTCACATGGTTGATCTATATAATAGATCTCACATGCCACCTACCAGGAGCTTGTTTGATGATGGCACCAGAAGGCTTTCCATCTTCATTGTGAATATGATAACACGTCACTCAGATGTTCTGGCAATACCACAAGGATAATGGGTAGGACTCAAGATATAATCTCTCTTTCCACATTGTGTGAAACAGAGAGTCTTCATTGAAAGTGTCCTAATGAGATTTATTGATGATCTCGTGGCTCTAGACTCAATTTGTGCATATTTGGACCCTGTGCCGGAGACTAGGGAGAGGGTCTCCTTCTTCAATATCAACAATCTCTAAGAGAAAGTCGATAGATAATGTCGGTTCCCCGTGAGAATGAAACAAGTCCTTTTAAGAGGAACTTGAGTGGTTTGGGAAGTTGAAGTGCAGTGCGTCACTGGGTCCATGACGTCTTTGTCTTCAATACCGATGTTACCATCAGTAGCATATGAAGTGAACCCGGTTTCTGCCCTAAGGTTGAATAAACGGAGGGCTATTTGTTTTCACCCTTTTTGTGACAACCCGTACTTTCAGGTCATTTCTCGACACAATTCATGTCTCATTATTTCAACATTTATAGTAAACTTGGTTTACTTGTTTCAAATTCGCGTAACTTTTAAGGTTTAGCGGCGAATTCATGATCATAACATCACGTACATTTCATATGGACTAAGATTAGTCTACATTTCATTGACATCAATTGCATCTCATTAATTTATTCATGACATTTCATTTCACTTTATACGCGTAATTTTTATATTTAATAAACTTTATCGCGTGAGTTATTATTTTAACATTTAACCCATTACTTTCAAAAATGATCCCGATGTATTTTTAAACTTATATTTAGTTTATAAAAACTATATTTTTTTAGTTTTCCTAGTGTTTCAAATTTATTTGGTACATAAATCGTTAAAGTTAAAATTATTACGACACTTTTCTTAAAAATCATACGATAATTATTTTATCACTCAAATTTCACAAGGAATGTATTTTTACAATTTTTATAATATCATTATACTCTACTTTGATCTATTAAAAAATTTACTTGTACCTAAAAGCTACCATTTACCTTAACTTGAATTCATTTACTTACATATTTTTGTTAACAATTATACACAAAGTATATACATGTTATATAAAAAATATATATATATATATATATATATATATATTGTGAAGACACAATCCCCCCATATCCGGCCATGGGGGGAGATGTATCTAAAAGTTGGTAAAAACTTTCTTTAAATTCATGTATCTAAACTCCAACTTTCATTCAAGTCACTCATTCACTTTAAATTATTCATCTAGTGTGAGAAAGTTTTCTCTTCTCTTGTTCATTCCTTCCAAAACCGGCCACCTACAAGATTAAGAAGGGATCATCCAAAGTTTTCCATTTTCAAGTTATAACAATCTAGTTTATACTCTTTATAAGGTTTTGAAATAAAAACCAAGAGTATTTAGGTTTAACCTTGTTACTTGCACCTCATCATATTCATTTGTAAGCTTGTTTCTTTCATTTTCATGTTTCCTTTTTCATTTCATATTCATCTTTTCATTTTTGGAGAAAGTATGCATGATATGTGATTTATACCATTTTTCATGATTTATGGAGTTATATATACATATTGGTCATCCTATAAATATTCCCATGGTATTCATTGGTCTTGATGATGATTAGGAACCCATGACACCCTAAGAAGGTGTATGGTAGGATTAGATTAGCTTTGGAGTTGATTTGAAGGGAATAGAATAGGTTTTGTCCGAGAAAAACTATTTTCGATAACTATATAAATAGGTTCTGTCCTTGTTTCATTTTTTCTGGAAAAACCGACAGTTGGTACGAAACTTTGGCCTTGATATTTAGAAAATATACTTTAAAACGAATCCGTGGCCGCTTGAACGGAATAAAACGGAGTTATAACGAAGAAGTTATGGATTTTTAAAGTTTGACGACGAAAAATATTATTTTCTGAAAATCTCAGCTTGCTGTTTTTACATTGTTCGCGTCAAAAACGAGCCTTAAGCTTCACAAATTATTTCGACTTGTCAAAAATATATTAGTTTACTTCGATACGAAGCTAAGGACATATAAAACGTAGAAAACGGATTTAAAACGACAAAGATATGCACTTTTTCATAAACTTGCCGTAACTATTATTTTCTGAAAAACTATATTATTTCTACGATACAAGTGTTACGGTAGCTGTAACGTCCCTGTTGAGGGCTGTTTTTAACGAAGTTGTGAAACTTTTTGGAACGAAATGTCTTCTAGTAAAATCAAGTTCACCGGCCATATTTTTCAAAACAACAAGCCGTTTGTATAGCGGAGTTTTAATAAATAATTTACGGATGTTCAAACTTGGCCGAAACTCACTTTTTGAACCACAATTAGCCAAAATCACTATCTTTAACTCTTATTATCTTTATGTTCGAGACCTTTTGGACGAAAACTCCTGAACTGAAACTTCTAGATATCGATGCAAACTTTCCAAAACCGTCGAGTTCGTTCTCTAACGATCGACGTACACCATTTTACGGCTAGTTTTCCAAAGCCATTTTTGTTAACTTCAAGAAAATTTCGACGACATTGTTTTGCGTCGAAAAGTGAAATTTCACCAAAAATCATTATAAAACCATTGTAGGATGACATTTTGACGTAAAAACATGTAAAGTCATTTTGAAGGGTCAAGACGTCAAACGAGTATATTTTTCGACGACAAGTATTATTTTCAAAACCCACAAATGGTATAAATAACATACGAAATGCATGCATAACATTACATTGCAACTCATTACATATCATAACATTCATCATAGGTCAAGATTAAAGTTTCACATTATACCTCGGTGTACTCACTTTTGTCATCGCCTCAGTTTACCAAGTGAGTTTTATAGCCCCTGCTTTTACTTGTTTTCATAACTGTTTTGGGGGAGATGCATGCTTAACTATTTTTTTTACAAGTACTTTAAACTGTTACGGATTACCGTGAGTTTTCATAGCCCCTACCTTTACTTGCTTTCATAACTGTTTTGGGGGAGATACATGCTCGTCAACTTTTATGACATACATATCTATTTGCAAACTATGTGCTATCTGAATTGAATGTTTAGTCATATTCTACATCATATTATCATTGGGCTGAATGTCTTGGGATTATCATTGGGCTGAATGTCTTGGGATTATCATTGTGCTGAATGTCTTGGGATTATCATTGGGCTGAATGTCTTGGGATTATCATTGGGCTGAATGTCTTGGGATTATCATTGGGCTGAATGTCTTGGGATTTTCATTGAACTAAAGGTCTTGGTAAATTTATGTCAAGTAACTATTGATACATTAGGTTATGCACTATTATGTGAATTCATTTGACATCATGCATTTGAACATAAACTTTACACACTTTGGCAATGGGTTGTGAACACACAGGTTGCAAGTTTTGTATGGGCGGAACTTGGAACTGAGTGGATTTACAATGCCTTTGCTGCACAAACGATTTTGAAAGGCTTTACATTTCAAAACAAACTCTATGAACTCACTCAACCTTTGTGTTGACACTTTTAGCATGTTTTTATCTCAGGTGTCTAAGGCATACACTTCATGGCATGCATTTGGACTTCATGGAGTCGTGATGACGACGCGTCTCACTTTGGTTTTACGTACTTTAAAACATCGTTTGAATTGTAACAAACTTATTTCCGCACAAGTTGATTTACATTTGGGACCTACTTTGTAAACTCTGATTATTTTATTAAATCAAACGATGTATTTTCCAAACGACACTTTAGGTCGTTCAATATAACTGTGATTGTGATGCTATGACAGTCAATCCCCAGGAATTCCATTCCGCTGCAAAACAGGTAATTTGGGGGTGTGACACTTTTCTCATTCAATTCTTTTTAATTCTTCAACCCCTTCAGTGCTTACCGAGACTTCATAGCTAAAACCTTGTTGGGTTTATTCCAGTACTAGCTCAGTCTTAGTCCGCACTCTTCCCATATCTCATTTTTCTCCTTTTATCATCATACCTAAGGACTTCTACACTAACTAGTGGGTTGTCCCTGGGTAGATCCCTCCGGTTCTGGCGGATCATGGGAACCAATACCTAACCTTATCATCCTTATATCACCGTACATAAAGTAAAGTTGGTCGGTCTATTTGGTATTGTTCATCTGCCATTGGATCCAATTGAAAACCATTTGAAAATCAATTCAGATACTTGTGATATATTATCAAAGCATTTTGTACCTGAATTGTTTTTGATATTTTTAGAACGAGAACTCCCCCTCAACATGTGCATCAAGTATTTGAAAATGTTTTGCACACGGAGGCAAGAGAAAGAATTAACTTCTTTGATTACCATTTTCTAAAAGATATCAACATCACTTCCCACATCAAATCAGGTAGAAATAGCATTTCCGGGACGGATGAGGTTTCCATAAATTTGCTCCCCCTCAATATGTGCCTCGAGGTTTGAAAAGAGTTTTGCACATACTAGAGGGAACCAGCACATTGAGATAAATGATCACGTTTCAAATCATAGGTTTAAGATAGATGCTCCCCCTCAACATGTGCATTGAAAATTTGAAATCGTTTGTCACATGCGGGAAGAACAGCGTGTACATCCTTATAAAAACCATTTACCGAATTATTAGTTTAAATCCAACATTCTCCCCCGATCACAATTATCAAATCATTTGAGATTTGTGATCTCTTATAGATTTAAATTGATTTTGAAAGCTTTTAAGGAGAAATGTGACTTGATTATGAAAGCTTCTTAGCTGATAAGGATCGGATTTTAAGACTTTAAACTCCATTGATAAAACATGCATGTACATCTTTTGAAAACACTTTAATGCCAAATAACTTTTTAATTTAATTTAAATCATTCTCCCCCTCAATCAATGACATAGGTTGTTGATTGAGAGATAGAGATTTTGACAAATAAGTCCAGATGATTATCAAAAATAGAGATCGAGTTATTTTTCAAAGCATTTAGTTTTCAGCAGATAAATGTTTATAGAATCAGAGCATGGAATTTTGAAAACATGATAAAACATGGCTCTGTTCTTTCTTTTAAAACCGGGTTATTGCCTGAAAGTGACAATAAACCATTGTTTCTCTTTCTCTCAAATTTTTTTTTTTTTTTTTTTTTTTTTTTAATAAAAAAAATTCGATCAACATCTAAAGTCCTGTGTCATTCTTTGAATGACAACATCAAGACCGTAGATATTATCGAATCGAGAGAAACATGACAAAAAGACAATATTTTTTGAAGATTTTTCGAATTTTTCAAATTTTTTTATGGATTTTGAAAGTTTTATATTTTTCTATTTGATTTTTGAAGGTTTTATAATTTTGTATTTTGTTTTTCGAATGAATATATACAAGAGATAGATGAAGAAAGACCTTTACTCCTCGTCTTCCTCCTGAAGACGTTTGAGAGTTTCTGGTTGAAGGCTTTTCAAACCAAGACGTGGAAGAATAAACTCAAAACGTTCTCTTGGAAGAGCTTTGGTGAAGATGTCCGCTAACTGATATTCAGACCTCACAAAATATAGTTCCACCACACCTTTTTCCACTTGTTCCCTGATGAAATGATGTCGAATGTCGATATGCTTTGCTCTTGAGTGTTGAACGTTGTTGCATGAGAGAGCAATAGCACTTTTATTATCACAGTACAGAGGGATTTTGTTGAATTCAAAGCCATAGTCAGATAATTGAGATCTCATCCATAAGATTTGAGCACAACAAGATGACATGGCTATGTATTCAGCCTCTGTAGAGGAAATAGAAGTACTCATTTGCTTCTTTGAAGACCAGCTCACAAGCTTATCACCCAAAAACTGAGCACCTCCAGACGTACTTCGACGTGTATCTTGACAACCTGCATGATCAGCATCTGCATAGGCCGTTAGTGACATATCGGTGTCCTTCGGGTACCATAGTCCCATATTGATGGTTCCTTGGAGATACCGAAAGACCCGTTTAACTGCTTCAAGGTGCTTTTTAGTATGCTTAGCCTGGTATCTAGCACACATGCAAACAGCGAACAAGATGTCTGGTCTACTAGCTGTGAGGTACATCAGGGATCCAATCATACTACGATATTTCGTTTGGTCAATCATGATCCCTGAGTGGTCCTCATCTAGTTTGGTTCGATCAATCATGGGGGTGTCAACAGGGTCACTTGAATCAAATCCAAATTTCTTTAAAATCTCTGTTGCATATTTAGATTGATTTATGAAAATGCCTCCGGGACTTTGTGAAATTTGTAATCCCAAGAAAAATGACATTTGTCCCATCATCGACATTTGAAACTTTGAACTCATTTCATTTGAAAACCGATCACATTCCATTGGATCTGTCGAGGCAAAAATAATATCATCAACATAAATTTGAACATGAGTTAAATGTTTGCCTGACTTCCTGGTGAATAAGGTAGGGTCAACTGCTCCTTTGCTGAATCCGGTTGACAGAAGAAACTTTGACAGTGTATCATACCATGCCCTTGGAGCCTGCTTTAAACCGTAAAGAGCCTTCTTCAGACGATAAACGTGAGTAGGATGCTCTTGATTCACAAATCCTTCAGGTTGGCTGACGTAGACGACTTCTTTAAGATCTCCGTTCAGAAATGCCGTCTTCACATCCATCTGATAAACTACCATGTTCTTACTAGCAGCATTAGCCAGAAAGATTCTGATTGCCTCGATTCGAGCAACAGGAGCAAAAGATTCTTCAAAGTCTATACCCTCCTCTTGACGATATCCTTTAGCAACTAATCGAGCCTTGTTCTTCAACACATCCCCATGCTCATCAAGTTTTACTTTGAAGATCCATTTGAGAGCTATAATCATAGCACAGTCTGGAGCAGGTACTAACTCCCATACATCAAGTCGATCAAACTCATGAATTTCATCTTGCATGGCATTGAACCAGCTGTCTTCATTCATGGCGGTTTTAACATCTTTTGGTTCGACCTTAGATAGTACGGAGTTGAAGAAACACCATAAGGCATCGGTTGCAAGTTGTTTCCGGGTTGATACAGGACGAGAGGGATTTCCAATGATATTGTCTAATGGATGATCGTGAGTCCATTTTCTAAGGTGTTCATGTGGCAGTTGTTGAGGAACTGAGGTAGCAAAGTCGATGTCTCCTGAAGAAGATGGTTCTGATGATGATTCAGGAGTAGCAAATATGTTTTCAAATGGAGCATCCTCAGGAGTAGCAAAGGGATTAACTTCATCACTGATGCCAGAAACATTTCCATGATGTACATTTGAAGAATGATGATTTGTTGATGAGACTGAAGGATCAGCAGCAGGTGCTTCTTGACTTAAAGATATTGAGACTGAAGGATTGACTTCATTCACAGGAATATGAGCATCCTCTGTTGCAGGGATCAACACCTCATTAGTAATTGAATCATACAGTTCATCAAACATAGGATCAATAGGATACAAACTACTTGACATACTAAGTTAATGATTACTCCACAACTAGGGACGTTGTCTCCTACGAGTATAAGGACACTTACTTCAGTTAGGAAGTCAGAGTTATAGAAATTCAGTTCTTCGTGGACGACGACTAGGAAGTCAGAGTAGTTGTTTAGTAGTAAGAAGTTTACATGTAGTACCTTTACAAAGACCGTAGTCACTACTTCAATTAGGGAAACGATGAGGACTCCTACGAGGTAAACTTTTGTATAAACGATGAGGACTTAGTAGTAGTCTTGGTAGAAGAAGTCCTCTGTAGCTGAAACGATGGAGTCAAGGAGTTGTTGACGGTGTACTTGTGGAATCTTTTACCTGAGTGCTAGTAGGTAATCTGTTATAGTAACCTTTAGGGAGAGCAGGACATAGTTGGGCCTTTGTTGAACGTTGGCTACGGAATACCACAAAGAAGT
>BPTQ01000002.1:47314388-47536259 GCA_019973895.1 Chrysanthemum seticuspe
TACCCTCATTGGTCCACATAAATCCATATGAATCATATGAAGAACTTCTGTGACAGAGTTAGTAGGTTTGGGTTTATGGGCATATTTCTTGCTTTTTCCCAATTGACATGCTGAACAAAGATGATCCTTTTCATACTTTAGTCTAGGTAAACCTACAACTAAGTCCTTTCTGGAAAGATCGTTGATGGTGCCGAAGTTCAAGTGATTGAGACGACGATGCCATAACCATGACTTTGTTTTTGAAGCCTTTGATAACAAGCAGATTGGAGAAGCCCTCATCATGTCATCGATAGAGATGGTGTAAAGATTTGACCCACGAGTTCCTTTTAACAATTCCTTACCATTAAGATCTCTAACAAAGCAGGTATGTTTTCTGAAGGCAACTTCTAGATCAGAATCACAGAATTGACCAACAGAGAACAGATTATGACCCAAACCTTCTACATAGTAAACTCTAGAGATGACACTATTACCAACAATATAATCTCCATAACCCAGAATAGCACCGAAATGATCATTACCAAATCTAACAGTCCCGATGAATTTGCTCACGAAGTTCATGAGCCGCGACCGGTCTCCAGTCATATGCTTGGAACAGCCTGAGTCCAGGTACCACAGAACGATTTGAACGATCTGCAGTTGAACACAGACAAAAAAGGATAACTGGATAATTGGGATCCCCATGCAAGAATGGGTTCCATTTGGTTAGTAACAATGTTTGGAACACCCACATCAGAAATAGAAGCATTCATATCAGAAAGTGAGGCAATGGAATCGTTGTGAATAGATGCAATACTAGTGTCAGTATTAGCCCTGTTCACAGTGTGATCACTTCTCAAGGGAATAGTTCTACCAGTAGGCATCCATTTTCTAGTGGGCATTATCTGATTAGTCTTAAGACCAACAGGTGTCCAATAAAAGCCTATTTTAATGAATGATCTTCCTGTGGGTTTCCATTGTTTTCTAACTTTCTTTCGTTTTTGTCTTTTAGCCTTCTTAGCATGAATTTTAGCATTAACAATATTAACTGGACAATTAACATCATTAGGCAGAACAGTAACACCACATGCATGATTAGAAACAGAATTCAAGCAGACATCAGTACAAGGTTTACAAATAGTATCGGAATTCGAATTAATTACAGTACGCCTATGGCTAATACTAGAATCAACACGATTCGTTTTATTCAATTCAAGCTTAAAGTTCCTAGATTGTTCTTCTACTCTCTTCCAGTGCACATTCTTAGCTTGAGAGGTCCTATCATTCCTTGTATTGTCTTGAGACTTTGACCTGCTCCGTTTAATGTCACTGATTACTCCTGTAGAGGGAATGGGATCATTAGTTGGTTTAACTACTCTTTGCATCACCTGTTTAGATGTACTGGGGTCTGAACTACATGCAGGTGCACTTAGGTTCACTTTCAAAACATTGGGAATCGAATGCATATCATACTTGGCTTTAGGCATTGAGCATGGAATCAAAGGATTAACTCTCTCACCTAATGACTTTGGGCATATTGTGATCAAGCATTCTAAGATTTCTTGAGATCGTTTGGCATATAAGCAAGCATGTCCAATTGCATTATCATGAGGTTTCTCTAGCTTATTGATGAGTGTCTAAATACTCATCATTTTTATACTGTTAAAATGCCAAAAACATCTGAAAACACTCAGAAACACATCAAAATGATAAAAATATCACAAACAAGTGTTTTATATGTTTTAAATGCAAAAACATCAAAATCTGGTGAAAAACATATCAAGTTTGCATAATTGGCAGTTTTAGTCCCTCAAGTTTCAAAAGTTGTCAAAAACAGTCCCTGGTAATTCAAAAACTTGTAAAATATCATTTCAGGTCCATAAGATTCAAAAGTTGTCAAAACAAACCCTTTAAAGTTTAAAAATCACAAAATGACAACTTTGGTCCCTTAACTTTGAAAAATGTCAAAAATAGTCCTTGGTTAATTTAAAAAGTGAAAATTATCAAATTTTAACCTTGTTCTATTAATAAATGACAAAAATGGTCCTTATGATAAACTTTGGAGAATTTACATGTTTGGTCCCTCAATTTTCAAACTTGACAGTTTTGGTCCCTAGATTTACAAAAATGGAAATTATCAATATAGGTCCTTGTACTAATCATATTTGGCAGTTTTAGCCCTTGTGAGATCTTTGGAAAATGTTCAAGATCAAACCTTCAACTTTAGCTAAATTGCATAAATGGTCCTTGTTGTTTAACTTAAACCAAACGGATCCATTATTTATACCCAATACCAAGCCCAAATCCATTACCCAGGCCCAACATTCAAACCCGAAATTTAAAAAGAAAAACCGCCATCCCTGTTCATTGTCTCTCCCACACTGGTTTAGCCAAAACCAGTGATGGTTTCACCTCCACCTCACCTTGTCCAGCTGTTTATCCACTTGATTACCTCCCCCCTCCACCTCCATATCAATCCAACTCCAATTAATGCAGAAAACCTGCTCGTAGGAAAATTGGCGCCAAAATCGCCATATGGCAATTCCAATGATCTGGCTCAATCCAATGGTCAATATGTGATGGGATTATCTCAGAGGTCGACAAGGGAAGTTTGAGGTCAATAAATACAGAAAAAGAAGCAATGGAGAAGCAATCTAGTGTAATTTTAATATTTTGTATGTCGTTTTAATTTCTTTAAGTTTTCCAGCTTATGTTTAAAGTTTCAAGTTATTTGTAATCTCATTCCAGTGTATATCAAACATATTTCCAGTTTTAATTTTAAGTTTTATGCACAAACTCAGTTTTATGCAAATCACCTTGTTAAGAATCTCAAAATTAGGCAAGTGTTATTTTTAGTTGTTACTAAGGATTGTAAAAGCTTATATAAGCTTTTATAAAGCTTATAAGCTGATAGAATCATTTAAAATTTAGTTTAGATTCAAAATAGCAAAAATACCAAAAATTACCAAAAAAATAGTTAAAAATTAAAAATCATGGTGAAAGTGATCAAGCAAGCTGAAGCAGTTTGATTTGAATGAAAATGGGTTAGTGAACCTGTGGAGGTTCTATAGGTTGTGTTTATATACCTTGTTCTCGGTTTTCAGCTCAAGCCACTTGTAAGCCTCTTAATCTCATTTTGGCATTTTACTGAGTAAAACAGTTATAAGCTTGAATCTCTGCATGTTTATGTTTGTTAGTGTTAATTAAATATAATTGAGCTTTAAAAATAGTAAATTATTCTTTTTAACTTATAGTTAATAAGAATTTTATTTTAAGCAGTGAAAATAGAGTAAGTGTAATCTTTTAATTATATGTTGTTAATATTGTTGTTCTGTGTTCCTTGAGTCTCATTTAGTGATATCATTAGGTCTGCAAAATATATGATGGTCTTAATCTGTCTTTCTCTACCAAAAATTTTCAAAACAGTCTCCACAGGACTGTTTGGTATTGCTTGTTTAACTGAGCTAAAAGGTGTTTGAGACAGTGTAGTTGATTGTTGTATATCACACTTGGTCTATATAACTCATTGCAACAAGAAAACCAGTACTCTTTTGGGTTAAAAAGTCAAACTCTCTTTTAATCTCACCTCATAAGCTCACTGTTAGGATTTAGAAACTAAAAATCATCACAGTAGCTTATAGCTTGTTACTATAGCCTAAGTTCATCTCATTTTAGCTTAATACTACTTAATCAGTTAGTATATTCAATTTAAAGTTCACTTTAGTCAACCCTTTAGTATAATTAAAAAGTCAAATATTTCAGTATTAGCAGTTTTGAATAAAAGAGATTAATTTATATAGGGCTTAATATTAGTATTCAAGACCTGAGCTTTTGGTATTTCAATATTCAGTTGCTTAACTTTATCATAGTATTTTTCTTATTTTCCAGATAGCTTTTTAAATAGCTTAACTTTTAGCTTATTTTAAGCACCTGTTTCAAAAAGTGCCCTGTGCACCAGTTTTACTAGCTCTTTCATAAGCTCACACAGAGCTTGTTATTTGGTCATAGTTTGTAATTATTGGCTTTTTGAGAAGGTAACCAAGCCTTCTTAAAGTCCCAAGCTAAATTTCCCATTTTGCAGCTTATTCTATAGGGCTGCATCAAGCTTGTACTTTGTCCCAATTTCTGTTATAACCAAACAACCCAGTGAACTGGTCTCATTTTCATAAGCCCTCATAAGCTCCTCAGTGCACCAAAGTGCATGAGCTTGGACTTTTTGGAAAGCCCACCAGCTCTAATTGTTACTTCTTTCTTTTGTTTGAGCTTTTGAGCTTATTCATTGAGCTTAAATTGCCCTTGAAAATCTCTGCAAGTCTGTTTGGTTTCTCAGTTTGTCATAAATGCTTATTGCTTATTTCTAGCTTATTAGTGTGCTTATATGTGTAATTTAGCCTTATCTAAGTAGTACTAGCTTATTTTCATCTTATTTCAGCTTTGGTTTTAGCTTGTGACCTTGTTTGAGTTTAAAACATCATAATAAGCTCATAACTTGCACTGTTGAGATTATTAGCTTATTTCTGAGCTTATTGTCAGTTTTCAATATAAGTCACAGTTATAAAAAGTACTTATTTTAGTGTGCTTAACAAGTTTGTAAAGAAAAATCAAAAAAATAAAAAGTTGAAAAAAAATTGGCCACTGCTGGGATTTGATCTCTGGCCACCCAGCTCACCACACACACTCCTTACCAACGCGCCCTTGGGACTTGTCTCGTTGGAATCTGCACAAACAAAGTATTTAAACCAAAAACCCAGTTTTGCCAATAAGCTCTTTTGAGCTTATTTGCAGCTTATTTTCCCAAGCAAGAGGCTGTTTTCTTATTTTTCTTAGGTCCACAGTTAACCAAAGTAGTTTTTGTGATTTTTCCATAATTTTCTTAAAATGTTTAGTATTTTTAATTAATTAATTAGTTAAATATAGCTTTTAAATCATAATAAATAAAATAATAATCAGAAAAATATAATTCTTTTTTCTAAAATTTTCTTTTATCATATAGTACGTAAGAAAATTAGTTTCACATTCGTAGGCCTTTTATTTCATAAATTTTACGTTTTTGCTTGCGCTCCAGCGTAATTTTTAAACGTAACGCTCGTTTTCATTTTAAACTTAGTTTTTAGATAATTTGAGTTTACATTTTAGTTTAAATAGTTTATTTAAAATATTTTGTTTTATAAAATCATAAACACATCATTGTAAAAATAGTGATAGCGTTTATTTAATATATTTTAACTTTTTAATTTCTTTTAATTTGCATTTAAGTCGCTTTAATTTGTAAATCTTTTCTTTAGGTAATTTTCCATCAATATCCTTACTGATCACTATCCTTAGTGATCATTCTATCATCTGAAGTTGTTTAACACCAATTCATCCTCCGTGGGACTTAACGGCCCAGGAATCCCCTATATTCCTCTGATCTTAAATTGCATTGGTGTGTGAGCTGTTTTGAGTTTCTTACAGTTGGTCATTCACAAGTGGCTAGCTTGCGTGAGATAACTTGACGGTTTTGCACCAATCACTTATCCTCTTCAACAATCTCACGCAGACATTCTAGGCAATCCTTAAGGGATGAGAAGTATGTTTGAATGGCAAGTTTGTTGTTCCTTAGATGAGGAGGGACATATGTCACAGATAAAGCATATTTATTACAAGAGGGAACTTTAGATACAACATTCTCCCCATTGGTCATTGGCATTTTCCCTTTTACCTGACTCTTCAGATTCTCAATTTCCTTTTGCAATGACGCTATTTGATCGTTATTTTTGTTACGAGTGACTTTAATTGATTCAAATAACTCATTGAAATGACGTTTAACCTTTTCATTTTCTTCTAGAAAACTTTCATTTTCCTTTTGTAAAGCATTTACTAAGTTATGAAGATGAAACGTTTGAGAATTCTGAGAATCTAAAGGAGGAGGCATTTGGGAGCCTGTCATATTGTTCGTTTGACCTTTTAATTGAGAGATCTGGGCTTTCAACTTTCTGATCGTGTTGCACTGAGCTTGAACCTGTTCATCACGTTTGTTAATTTGAAAAACTGCATCAAACTCTGGAGCATCTGAAGATGTCTTGATATTTGAAGTTTTGACATTTTCTTTGAGATGTTGATATTTTAGTTGTAAATTAAAATACTCAACTTCTAGTTTGGAAAAATGTTTAACTAAAGTGTCGTGATCATCCAGTTCAATTTTCTCGTTTAGTTTAGAATTAGTTTTTTCAAGCTCAATGACACGATCATGGGAGACTTTCAGGGCAACAGATAGTTCATGAAATTTGGAAGCATTAATAGAGCAATTTGAAGCAGTGAAAAAGATATCTTGAGCAACACATTCAGTAATAAGAGTCTCATTTAATGTATGCAAGTTCTTCCTCTCAATCTCATTATATTTTAGTGCACTCTCATAATCACTAACTTCAGCTACCATTGCATCAAATTCCTTTTCCATTCCCTTGATGTCAGTTTCTATTCCCTTCTTAAGACTCTCAAAGTGATCTTTCAGAAGTTTAAAGAAAGGCATGACCTCAGTTAAATAACATTCTTTCATTTGCTCAAAACCCCTTTCTCCTTCTGTTATACCAGTGGGTGTGATCCTTTTCTTGCATGTTTTCTCAAAATCAACAAACAGTTGAAATATAACATATTGACTAATTAAGGTCTTGCTTTTAGTGGCAATTTTTCTAGGAACTAGATGCATTGGTGTATTAGGAGGATACTCAGTCGCTCTAGGCATTTTCCATAAAGGGGGGTTTGTTTCAACAATATTTTCAGCTTTCAGCTTTTCTAAATCCTTTTTCCAGAAAATTTGTTCGGGAGTCAGCAATGTTTGAGGCTTAAACATGTTCAAGGAAATCCAGTTTTCCTTCTTGTAGTCATGGGGAGTGATAATAATTTTTTTCTCTTTGCATTTCGGGTCATCTAGTTTTTTGTTCATCCTTTCCCTAGTGACTTCATCTGATTTCTTATCTTCCTCAGTGCACTCAACGCAACTAGGTTTCTGCCTAGGCTTAAGAATTTCATTACCATCATAAAGCACCTTATGAGCATTTCTAGCCTTTTTAATTACCTCAGGATTTGGTTCCTCAACAAGGGGAATGCTATGCTTATCGCTTAATACTCGATGTTTAGTGACCATGTGAGCAGTCTGAATGGTGTTTCCTTGTATGTACAACTTGTTCTCAAGTTTGTTTTTCAAAGTTTTCAGATTAGAAAAATCTCTCAAGAGTTTTGATTCCTTTGCATTAAATTCTTGCTTAAGCATTTTCACATTTTCTTGAAGTTCTTGTTTTTGTTTAGATGTTTTAGAAAGTTTTTCTTGCAAGGAATTTAATTCTTGTTTCAATACTTCTTCTCTAAACTTACTTTTTCTAATTACTGTACTTACTTGGTCATCCATTTCCTGCTCACGAGTGGTCAACTCAAACTTAGCACGTTGTTCATAAATAGCAACACGTTCTTTATAGGCATTTAGTTCAGAAATAATGGAATCATCAGGGGCACATGCAGTGTATTCATCAAAAACATAGTCATTGTTGACTGCAGAAGATGCATCACTTGGTACAACTTCACTTTCACTTTGTTTCACATATTGATCATATGGGACAATATCGATATTACCCATATTTTCAATATTTGATTCAATAGTTTCAGTTGATTGTACTTTGTCATGCATCTGTTGCACATCAGCATCATCGTATAGTTTTAATACCTCTGAGATGAGCTTGTCATGGGATGGCCCAGCTAGTGGTGAAGAAGAGACCTTGGGAGAAACCATTGGAGAAATGCTAGCCATGAAAATTGTGTGTGCCGTAGGTCCATCATCCACATCAGAGTCGTATGCATCACAGTCAGCGACTTGAAAGGCATTCTGATGATTGTGACCTATTTCCTGAATAGGCTGCTCATCCACATCTGCATCATAGGTCTTGGCATTGCCCTCAGCAAGAAACAGTAATTCCTCTTCATTCAAAGTAGCACCATTGTCCTGAGCTTGAGCCAGCAGCATCTTATCTCTGAAGTAATCAGCATTCTGTGGACGCTTTGGAGATGTACAGTTCCTTGCAATGTGTCCCTCTCCACCACAGTTATAACATTTGATGGGCTTAGCTTGACCTTGGTTACCATTCCTTCCTCGATTCTGGTTTCCAACATAACCTCTCCCAGCTCCACCTCGTCCCTGATCATACTGTCTTTCCTGAACTGGTTGCACCACGATCCTTCCATCTTTAACAGTGGCTTGATTGTGTTGGTTAGATGCAGTTCTGAGGTTGTTGTTGGTTTGTGGGAGAGTATTCATGTTTTGACTAATGAGAAGAGCTAGTTGATTAATGAAGCTACCCACGTGAGCATCAGCATCAGCTTGTTTGTACATAGGATCAGGAATGAGTTTGTGATTACCATTACCCAAGGGTATGACTTGTGATGCTTTGGTTGTGATTCCGATGTTTGAGTAGAAAGCTGTAGAGTCATTAGTCGAGCTTGTCTCTCCCTGGTTGGTTTTGAACTGATTGAGAATTAATTTTTCAAACATAGCATGTCTCTCATTCTGAAGGAGGAAGGCATAGAGTTGCTCATAGTTTGTATTCTTCAATCCTTTAGTGAGCTTCACAGCGGTAACAAACTTGTGCCATTCGGGATTCATGTTGTTCACAAATTTTGAGTTCAACTGAATGTTAGGCATAGTCATTCTGATGTTCCTCATGTCATTAACTAACTTATGAAATCTCACATAGTACTCATAGACATTCTCATCTGGTTTCATCTTGAAGTGCTCAAATTCGTCATAGAGTTGGGATTCTCTGTCTTCCATAGTTAATTCTGAACCTGAGAGAAGCATCTTAACATTATCCCAAACTGCCTTAGCATCTGTGTTGTGATTGATCAGCTTGTAGATGTCTTTAGGAAGACCTTGAAGAACAATGTTTGAAGCCCTGATATCTGCATCAAATCTCTTTTTATCCTTATCATCAAGCTCATCATACATCTTAGGTCTGTCCATTCCGTAGACAGGAGTACCATCTGCATTAGTATCAAGTATGTCTCTAGTCGTCTCAACTCGATAAGGTCCTTCATCAATGGATTTGAGAATGTTGACACCATTTTCCTTTCCAAGGCAATACAGTCTGATTCGTTGAGCCCAAGAATCGTAGTCAGTTCTGTCAAGCATGGGTGGACGAGTATCTGAGCCAGCTGCTTGAACATCCTCGGCAACAGTGGAGATGACAGTAGGAACGTTGGTAGACATGTTAACAGATTATACGGGATTTTATAACTCTATGATTAAACCGGGAAATAGATTCTTTCACGGGATTTTACTAAATCAAGAGAAAACCGTAAACAATCACTCAAGTCGCTAGAAGATAAAGCACTAAATCGCTAGAAGATAATGCACTAAGTCGCTAGAAGTTAATGCACTAAGTCGCTAACCCTTAATTCGCTACACTTCTAAGTCGCTAGAGTCCCAAGTCGCTAGACAGAAAAGCAAGTCGCTAAGTAGTAACTCGCTACAGACCAAGTCGCTAGCCAAATTTTGGCAGCAATTCGCTACACAAGTCGCTAGTAATACAAGTCGCTAAAGAGCAACTCGCTACAGACCAAGTCGCTACCACTAAGTCGCTACCCGTAGTGGAGAGTCCACTACTTGTACTGTTAATCGCTAGGTCTAAGTCGCTAGTTCCAACACTGTAAGTCGCTACAAAAATGTGAAGCAAGTCGCTACCAAGAAAATACTCCGTGAGCTAAGTCGCTAGCTTGAAAAACCATATAAACATCACTTTTCAATCCAAAAACAACCCAACCAAGATGATTCAAGCTTACCAAATGAAAACCTAAACACTTGTGATGATTCTAAACATAAAAGTACCAACAAAATTCAAACTTTAACACAAGAAATCAACCAAATGATGCAAAAACCACTAAACTTTTTCAAACTCAAAAACCACCTAAAAACCACTATAAATCCAAAGATGTGCAAGATATGATCTAACCTTGGCTCTTGATACCAATTGTAAGATATAACTTTTCACATACACATCAAACCATAACACAAAGTAGCATATAGATAGAATTCTAGAGAGAGAAAGTTAGAGGTTTAGGGAACTTAGTGAGAGAAAGTGAAAGATATTATTATGAGCTCCAACTCTCTACCTTGGGAGGTAGAGAGTATTTATAGTCTTACATAAAACGCCACACATCGGGCTGTGGATCAGGCATACAGTGGGTAAAGACCCGTCCGTCCTCCACGGTGTTACTTAACTAAATACTACTTAACTTAAAATAACTACGACTACGAGCTTTCTAACGAATACAAATACTTGAGGTGACCGACTCTTTAATACCCGGAATTTCTAATTCCTAACAGAAAAAATTTATTCAAAAGAAGTTTTTAGGGTTGGGGAAGAGATGGGAAAAAATGAGAGGAAAGGAAACTTTGTCGCTTCAAGTTGTAACCTCTTCATTTTTCTAGCCTTATTTATAGGCAAAAAAAATAACGAATCGGTGAGTTACACTTGGCAAAATCCCATTGGGTCAAAACACATTTAATGAGGTGTGTGACAAACACCCTGCAAAGATGCAAGTAAAGCTGACTCACATACGTCAAATCCTAAAGACAGCGAATAAACCCAAAAGGGATCTTCCTACACTTCCCCATGCAAACATTAATTACCCATCTTTCCTCGCACAGCTTACAACCCTGATCAAGGTAAAGAAAGTCTGCATTTAGTCATCATCACAAAAAATAAACACGATAACAACCTGAAAATAGAGGGCCTGAAAAGGAAACCTGATAGTGCAGCACCCTTTGGGGGACTCAATTAAAAAAGTCCAACATCATATCATCAATGCATGATCTAATACTAAAGTAGGGGATTGGGGGGGGGAGAACTTGATAGCGTATCAATATTAGTAGCCCAAAGCCCACTAATTACACACTCAAATCAATCCAATTACAAATTCCCATCAACAGACACTTGATAGCGGCCCAACTTAAATACCTGGCCATGCAGGCCTGGTAAAACCTATAAGGCTAGACTGAGCATGCAGTACTACTGCTCCTTAACTGTCACTAGTGGTTAAGATATACCATCTGACACTATATCTGTATAGTGGGGACATTCGTCAAGCACTATTTTGTATGAGCCAAGGGACGTTGACCACGTGTCCTCCATGTCTGCTCTCTAGATTCTCAACACATGGCCTCCTCACAGCCGTTCATCATCCCTCAAGGGTTTATCGCCATCCCTTACTAGTCTCTCTATAAATAGAAGGCAACACACACACAACTTCACAAGTTTCACACATTTGGAAAAATACGGCCTCACAGCAGTAAAGTATAGTCTTTGCTTGAGTGTTACCCAAACTTCTTGATCTTCATCAATCTCTTTGTATCCTTACCGTTCTACACAAAAAAACAAAATTATTCTCATCCCATCTCTAAACAGATTTACATACCATACGTAAACAAGATACTTTTTTTCATTCGATACAACAACTTATTTATAGGCAAAGAGAATGTGGATACCAGTGGGGTAGAAAGTGCGTGTCAATATGTGATAAGCTAAAGTACATTTTGTACTTTAGCTTCTATTTCTAGTATGCTAACAGACATACTTTTGGTAGAACAGTGTTGACAATTGTTTGTACTTTTTACTAATTATAGTACTCTTTGAATTTTGATAAGTGCTTTTGAGCTTATCTTCCCAAGGAGTTTCTCGCTCATTTATCAAACTCTTGATTACACATCTGAGTTTTCAGATTGTCTTCAGGTTTTGAGAAGATCTTTTAGGGAGTCAGTGTGTTATTGTCATCACACACTGACTCTATCATCTTGATCTTGGTCCTTATCTTCACGCTCTGAGATCTGCCTCAAGTTGTGAGGACTTCTTGATGATGACTCACTGATGTGTTACAACACATCAAGGACTTGTATTCACTTAGGTTGTTTTTCATTCAAACCTATATTAAAGGATTTTGGGCTCTGAATTGGCCAGGAAAAAAAAATTGAGGCAAAGATAAGCGTGGTGGAGGTACGAAGCTGAACTATTGCCTTACGAACTAAAGGCATTGGGTTCATTTTTCTAAATCAATGATGTAATTTCCTTTATGATAGGTGGACTGATAATTATTTTGTGCAGTTATAGGACTTAATGAATTAGTTGCTCGATCAGTTGTAAGAAAAAAGATGGCAGTACGTTTTCCTATTAAACCCTTCTTTAGTTCTTTTACATTACTTCTTCGCTATTGTTGTTTCTGCCGTTACTCCTCCTCCTCCTCCTCAGTAGCTACCAATCATCCGTTGTTTTTAATGGGTTTTACCTCTCCATTTATACTCCTCAACTTTGATAGAGGTTATTTAGTTCAAATCAGATGTTTATTGAGACCTCACTAGACTTGTTAATGAATTCGTCTTAGCCTAGTCTAATTCCACAGCTGACACAATCTTGCTACTACTTAACTTATTAACTAAAAGAAAATATTTGATTGCTTCAATGCCCATCTCTTACAATATGACCATCTACACAGATTGAAAATTGTACAACAGGATCCCCATCTCTGTCTCATCTCTATTAACAGGTAAGGCAAACTTCCATTGCTGATGTCTGATGTTTGCTTAATAAAATGATAGATTCAATGAAACAGTCGTGAACACTTTTAGGGACAAAGTATCTCTGATAGTAATGAGCTGAAATGTCACAACAAATTAAGATGAGTTTGTAAGTTTTGTGTTACTATTACTGAAATATTTGTATACATTCATGTTTGTATGGACATTTATGTATATATGTGTATTAAGTCTCATATATTATTAATATTAACACACTCGAATGTTAAATCATATCAGACATTTATTGGACCTCTTCAGCAAATTACCTCATATATATATGAGAGTCTAAATGTTTAATCGAGTGTTGAGCCTCAGTTGGCTGGGCATTATCTCATAGCAATGTTAAATAAACATCATGTTAACAGTTCGTTTAGCGGAACATGGGTTGTTCTCAGTCTGATTTTAGGGTGTTGAATTGTACATAGGTTTTGCATCTCAAAACTTTTGCAGTCTGCTTGCATATTTGTAATCAACTTATCTTAGTTATGCAACACATTACTTTTTTTTTTAAACAACATTTTGATTAAAACTAGCAAAACGAGAGAATCTTGACTACAATGAGATAGTTAGGGCATTTCGAGGGTTAATGCACAAATCACAAAAGCCTTTTCTATGTCTAATTGAGATCTAGTTGAAGAAGATGAGCTTCACATTATCAAAGGTCACCTCTTTGTTGCTTCTTTTCTTGAAGACTGCGTCATTCCTGTTTAGCTATAGAATCCAAAGAAACAACCGCATGAAACAAGTGATATAGGGAGTAAGGAGGCCGGGTTAGCTCGGTCTGCCAAGGTGATTAGTTCCAAAAGATGGTAAAAATTCATGTTGAAGATTCCACCAGTTAAAAATATCCAGCCAAATTATCATAGCCTTAGTTTGGAAAATTCCACCATTTGAAAATATCAAGCCACATTATCATATAGGCTTAGAAGACCACCACAAAATTATCATTTAGACTGAGTTTGATTTGAATCTTGCGACACTGTGGGCCGGCCAGGTTGTCAATCAACATTGCCAGTTATCACGTTTAGCAAGAAATTTAAGTATTATACTACTAGGGGATTTTTTCACTTATTAGCGTTCCCTGTCGGAAATTTTGTAAGAACCGTTTCCAACTCATTTCCCAAAGACTTGGCCGTAGCTAAACTCGCATTTTCTAGTAGTGTTATAAGGAAAGATTCAAAAGTTGAACTGCTATAAAACATTAAAGTTAACATATCTTTATATACAAGGTTTGGGATTGGGGGAGTAGGCTACACATCACACGCCAAACCTTTTGACCTTTTGTACAAGAGAGACCATCTTCTAAATTGCCTTATGCATGTTCTAAACAGCTAAAGAAACTTTTTAACTTTGCTTTTGCCATTTTTTATTCAACCAAAACTTGACCATTCTTTAATTTCCACATCACCCATGTTCTATTTTTGATTGTGTGGTGCGTTATCCTCTAAATGAAAGTTGTAATATGAGAAATCAAATTGCCATTTAAATAACATAAAGCTTTGACGGTATAGTAGTAACTGAACCTAGAACTAGCTAGATAGTGAGCTTAGCTTGGGTGTTTGGGATTTAGAAGGGTACATATATTTGTTTTTTTTAATTAAGAGGTCCAAGATGCAAGGACAATTTTTCCCATCTCTTATAAAAAAAATGAGGTTTTTTATTGGTACCCTTTATATTGCAAGTAATACATTTTAAAAAAATATATTTTGTTTTTATTTGTATAATTTTGTTTCTATAACTGCAAAAAAAAATATAGAAAATATAAAGTTTGATAAGTTCAAATTAGTAAAACATAAAAAATATGAAGCAGAAAACAATTAAAATTTGTCTTGTCCTATTAATAAAGTTGGTAAAATTGCCGAATGAAAGTGCGGTACGAAAATTTTAAATTTTGACAAATTAAAAATAATAAAAGTCTAAAGATACATAATTGAAAAATTAGAAACTACGGAGTATATTTTTCTATCAATAAAGTGAATACTATGAGGAGTATTATATTAATTGTAAAAATGATGATGGAATACTAATAGTATCAACAACAAAAAAATCCCTAAGTTATTAAAAATTGAAGTTTCAGTATGTACTTTTATTTTTTATACACAACAGTGTCAAATTTTCTATTTTTGGCTAACTGCGTATGCAATTTTCCTTTGTATCTATCTTCAACTTGATAAATTAGTTTATACAAAATTAGTTAGGCTGGACGCAGTAATGTATGTCGATCGACATACACGATCGAGTACATCTCGAGCTTCCTTCTTCTGCTAATCGATCGTGGGTGATTTTTCTTCCCACTTGATCGTGCAGATGATCGATATAACAAACACACACATAATTTTTTTGTGAATAGCTTATTTATTTTTTATGGTCGCCTTTACTGGAGCACCCAATCGCCTGAAAGTCATTGGAGAGAGAAAACTGACGTGCCAGGAAAAATAAAAAAATTGACTTGCATTAGTAAGGGCAGCCTTAATTTTCAAAAACAATATTATGCTGAACTCCACTAGGAACAAAAAGTAGAATATAGAAGAGGACAAGTTATTCATACCCTCCCATAGGGAGGGTATCCAATGATTGGGTGCATCGCGGGCTTGTACGGTGTGCATCGCGGACTTGTATGGTTTGACCCAAACCCTATGATGTGACAACATTGGGAGGGTATTAATATCACATCCCTGTAGAAGAAACAGGTAATTTACTTAACCCTAGAAGCTACAACCATCATAGCCAATTCAATATTCTTGACCTCACATTTTTGCCATTTCTTTAACAGGAAATATCAAATATTCCCAACCCCACTCTGTCTTTTCTTATAAAAGGGGTGACAAGAAATCTTTTGTGCAAAATGAAAAGAGAGATATTTAAAGAGAAAAAAAAGATTATCCATATATAGAGATAACATATATACCACTTTACACGACACATAACATGTCAAGGGACGATGGTAGTTGCCTCTAAACCGGATAGATATGGTAGTTACCTTTAACCTTATTTACTATACGTACGTCGGCATCCCCTATCTTCATGCAAAAACAGTTTGTATGTATTACTATATCCTTTTGTTAGTTGCATGTTCTGAAACCATTAGATTGCACAGAAATATAATGTAAAGTTATGAGTCCGTTGGCAAGCATGTTTGAAGGCGACCTACTGAAGCTTTATTATGTTTAGCCTAGTATCTGTTTATCTTTAAAGGGGTGTCTGGGATTTCATATACAATCTGCTTGCTGATTATCTGATTCTTGCATTTCCAAAATAATTTAAAACTAGTGTTTGAATAGAAAAGCAAATTAAAAATGCTTATGACTCAAGGCCTTTGGTATACTTGTATGTGAGTTACCCACCAACGTAGCGGTTGTGGGTTCAAGTTTCGCTGGAGCCATTTTTGAGATATATTGTGAGATTGGAGGAAAAAAATGCCGTTCTGAAAAAAAAAAGTTTAAAAGTGTTTGTGAATATGTAATAAACAATACCTTTCTAATTAGCCAATATCATTTTGTCTCTAGCTTTCCTTTCTGCAATTTGAATTAGCATATGATTATTATGATCTCATGCATGACAGTATAGACAACTATGACTTTTTTTTGTCACGTCCTATAGACTTACCAGATTGAAAACCCGAAAAATCAGAAATTATAGAGAATAAGGTGCATACCAAATACAAACACTTCAAGACATGCTTTGATTTGAATAATGTTTTTCCAAAAGACATTGGATATATAATACTAGTAAAAGCTTTATTGTATAGCGACTAATCGTTTTTATAGTTAATGAAAAGAAGTTTACAAAATGAGTTTCAAACTTAAATCTTAAGTTTGGATAACAACCCGGTTTATTTTAGTTTAATTTTTTCTCCCACCTTTAGACTCTTCGTGTATCATTAGCATTTTCTAAAAAGTAACTATCTCAATTTCATATCACATAGAAATTTATGTATAATTTTTGAAAAAGACTTTCAAAAAGAATGAGTTACTATCTTTGGGATTTGATCTTACACCGCTGCTCAATACCTTAATGGATCGACTCTATTACATAAGTGGATTCCTAACATATGTCTTACATCATGACATAAGTAAGCATAAGTTATTATATACTACACAATATTCTCAAAATAAATGTTACTGTAAACGACTCAAAACCTTAAATAACATAAAATATTTTGATTTTCAAAGTAAAAACAAGTAGGTTTTGATCAGTTGGAAAACCCCTTGCCTCTCAACCGAGAGGTCAACGGTATTGGGAGTTTTAAAAAAAAAAAAAAAAAGTGAAAAATTACGTAATCACATGCATGGCGATATATACGTACTTTATAGCTCTTTTTTGTATGTGTGTGCTGGCATTCCACCTTTGCACGTCACATATGCATTAAATTCTACAAACTGTCCCAGGTATACAATGGTCAACCAGAAGAACCTCTGTTGACTCGTCGACCAAATTAAATAGAATACTATACAACATTTTTTCTTCAATCTTTATCCTTAAAAAAAGTGTTGATTTTATTTCTTATTATGGAAAACCAGATCTTGTGCATACTAGTCCTAATTTAACATTCTTTTGTGACCAAATAAAATCCCAAGGACGTGGAAAGCGATATACAACCCTAATTTCAATGTGATCCCTCTCAGTACGATGTCATTTTGTCACTAACTGTGTTCTCTACTTGACTATTTCCTAACTAAAAATAGAGAAAACATAGAAATGTATGAAACTAGGTTTAATAAAATCGTGCATTACTGCAAGATTTTATTATCTCATTATTTAAAAACAAAGGCTAAATTAAAAATACCAAAAATGCTTCATCGTAAATATTACACAATGTTTCTGTTTATATTCATACATAATATCTAGGCGTATCACCGTAAAAGTTTTGCATTTAGCTTATAATTTAAACATCGAATTATTAAAACTAATCATGTTAGAACCTATACGTCTATAATTAAAAAATGATGGATAAAAAACAGAAATATATCTCAACGTACTCTCTATTTACAAAGCTAGGGTTGTCTCGTTGATTCCGATGGCCTTCTACCATGACTATAAACAAGGCCTATTAAGCATACATATTTCGGATATATGTTTTCCTTAAAAGAAAATTATAGTTAAAAACAGCTTAGCAAAGAACTAGGCCAGTGCAATCAAGAGGTTACAAAGTTGGAAATACGACAGTTACAAGGTTACTGAATCATTCACACGATCAATCTAATCCATAATTAACTTATTTTTCATAAGTCACTCATACTCTAAGAGCTAAAAATCTTTTGATGTTTCCCTTTAACATCTTAGAAAACAAGGAGGGAAAGAAAGATACGTGATGTGTATATATGTCTGTTCGGCGTCCCTTTCCATTGGAGGTCATAAAGGGAGGACGTTGAAATGTAATACTCGCAATACAACATTGACCGGCTACCCCAGCGACATGTCGCTGGGGAATCGTCGCTGGGAAGTCTCGTAAGGGATTGTATCCCCAGCGACAATCCCCGGCGACGACGTGGGTCCCACTCAATTTTCAGTCAAAGAAGCAGTGACACGGTGGCATATTATCCCCAGCGACATGTCGCTGGGGAATCATCGAATTAAGCTAAATGATTAACATGCCTAATTATCGAATTTAATTATCCCCAGCGACATGTCGCTGGGGATACTATGGTTATTTGTTGACAAGTCAACGAGTGAGCCAACTATCCCCGGCGACATGTCGCTGGGGAAACTGCGTTTTCTCGTTGACTTGTCAACGTTTAGTGTGTGTTATCCTCGGCGACCTGTCGCCGGGGAAAGGTCTGCATTTTTTTTTAATGCAGCCTGCACTGCAGGCGATTTCCAGATTTTTTTCCGGAATTTTTCCGAAAAAAATCTACCAAATAAACCTGTACCAAAACCTGTATAGACTCACCACAACTTGTACCAAAACACAAATACCATATAACGGATCAACGCAATACAAATAGATCACAACTTTTACATAAACACGACTTAAAAGTCAATATGTGCATTGATAGATAGGGAAACAAGTGTTTAAATGGCGCCAAGATGAACCTAATAATATATAACACAACTACCTAAAGTACCAATGTAGCATACTAATAATATATAACACAACTACCTAAAGCTAGTACCAATGTAACATACTAATAATATATAACACAACTACCTCTCGCCGTTGTTATCCTCATCACCGCCATTCTCCTCGTCATCACCACACCCACCACTCCCGCTAGCACCACCCGACTCATACTCCGGGGAAAAGTAAGCGGGAAAAATTCCCGCCACGTTTTACCATGAAATATTCGGTCAAAATATAACCGTTGAATCCCCGGCGACATGTCGCCGAAGAAAAGTAAGCGATAATTTAGCTGACTTTTCTACGAGACTTCGTGCCACGTAGGATATATTTTTGTCGTTTAGTGAGGATTCTCCAGCGACAATTGTCGCCGGAGAAAACGTCGATGGGGAAACTGGTAAATGTGGTAGTGTCGCATGTGTTTTCATTAAATTAGCTCGATCATGTATTGAATGGATAGTTTCAAAAACCTTTTATCTTATTCGGATAATATATAATATCGATCGATTATTATAAATCACTAATATGAATAAATTTAACTATGAAATGCGTAACCAAATCTCAAATGGTTGTTGAATATGATGAAATATGAGAATATATATAAAACATGATGATAAGCATATATATATACGAAAAGCAAAATCTAATGATAACTGATAAATTTTTCTATTGTCCTTTTTAACTTTTTACGTCAATATGATAAGTTGGGTTGAGAGATGAAAATGGATTACACGCCAGCATGGAGATACGGTGGACCATACCAGTTACCAACTCGGCGTTGATTCGTAGTGTTAAAGATTGGTCAGGATATTTTATCACAAAGAAACTATTCATTTTTTATGCTTTTTGTGTCATTTATAAGTATTGAACTATAAATAGCATGAAAACGTAATCAGCTTTTTTACAAATTCAATCTACAAGTATAGAATTAGAGGCGTGCGCGACTCGGTTTGAGTCGGTTTTTGGCTAAAACCGAAAATATAAATAGAACTACTTATGCTTCTCAATTGCGATATTGATGCAAGTTCTAATTCACGTAACAACTTTTTAGTTGTCATATCGACAATGTTATTTATCATAACTCTACCTTCTTTGAAAAAATCGAAAAAACTTCAAACCTAAAACTTTGATATTTTTAGTCGATAAAGAGTTAAATATCCAATTGGAAATTAATGATCAGAAAATGTTAATGTTGAGGTTAGCATATTGTGTCAAAATATCACTATAACTATCTAGTATTATAAAACCTCGTTGTTATACGCAGGTAATCATCTATTTATATTTAAGAGTTTACATGATTAAAATCATATGAATAAAAATAGGGTTATTGAACTAGAAGGTCACTATACTTTTACAAATTATATAGTTTAGTCATTATACTCTTTTATTTTTAGAAAGATTATTGTAATTGTTAAAGCATTTATTTAGGTAACTTTCCGAAATATGCAATTAAATAATTGAGATTCAAGTATCAGATTTATGAATTTCACATCATTATTTTTAGTGCCACTCATCTATTTCATCTATATTTTTATAAAAGCTTGTAATTACGTCAATGTCCTTCTAAAATTTATAATTACGTCAATGCCTTTTCAAAATTTCAAAATACTCATATATACCAAAAATCACATTTAAATTAAAGATTGATTACTTTTTATTTGTATAGTCCGTCTAAAATAGGACAAATTGCATAAAAAGGTATATATCTTATGTCCAATTTCAATTAAAGGTACTACTCTTTTTTTTTCTCAATTTAAGGTTCCTGACTTTTTTGTTGGGCCGATTTAGGTTTTTTTCTAACTTCCGTTAACCATTTTGTTAGTAAATTACATGTTTGGTCCTTAAGTTTGTATAGGCATTTCATGTTTGGTCTATTTTCATCCGTTTTCATACGCTTGCATACGTTTTTGTCCATTTTTATACGTTTTCGTCCGTTTTTACACGTTTTTGTCCGTTTTACACGTTTTCGTCTGTTTTTGCATGTTTTCGTTTGTTTTTGCACGTTTTCGTCCGTTTTTGCAAGTTTTCGTATGTTTTTGCACGTTTATGTCTGTTTTTACACGTTTTTGTCCGTTTTTACACCTCCGTTTTACACGTTTTCGTTCGATTTTGCACGCTTTCGTCCGTTTTTACACGTTTTCGTCCATTTTTACACGTTTTCGTCCGTTTTTGCACGTTTTGGTCCGTTTTTACACATTTTTGTCTGTTTTACACGTTTTTCATCCGTTTTTGCACGTTTGCGTCCGTTTTTACACGATTCCGTCTGTTTTTGCACGTTTCTGTCTATTTTACACGTTTATGTCTGTTTTTACACGTTTTTGTCAGCTTTTACAAGTTTTCATCCGTTTTTGCATGTTTTCGTCTGTTTTTGCACGTTCCGGTCCATTTTTGCACGTTTTCGTCCGTTTTTACACGTTTTCATCTGTTCTTACACGTTTTTGTCCGTTTTTACACGTGCAAAAATGGACGAAAACGTGTAAAAACAGACATAAACGTGCAAAAACATACGAAAACTTGCAAAAACATACGAATACGTGTAAAAATAGACGAAAATGTGTAAAAACAGACAAAAAAACGTGCAAAAATGGACGAAAATATGCAAAAACGGACAAAAACGTTTTAAAACAAATAGAAACGTGTAAAAACAGACAAAAACGTGTAGAACCATATTGAAACGTGCAAAAACAGACGGAAACATGTAAAACAGACGAAAACGTGTAAAAATAGCCGAAGACGTGTAAAAACGGATGAAAACGTGTAAAATTGGAGGGAAACACGTAAAAATAGACGAAAACGTGCAAAAACGGATCGAAACGTGCCAAAACAGACAAAAACGTGCAAAAACGGACTAAAACGTGTAAAAACAGACAGATAAGTGCAAAAACATACTGAAACGTACAAAAACGGACGAAAACGTGTAAAACAGACGAAAACGTGCAAAAACGGACGAAAACGTGTAAAAACGGACAGAAACATGTAAAACGGACGAAAACGTATAAAAATGGACGAAAATGTATGCAAGCGTATGAAAACGGACGGAAATAGACCAAACATGAAACGCCTATACAAACTAAAGGACCAAACATGTAATTTACTAACGAAATGGTTAACGAAAGTTAGAAAAAAACCTAAATTAACCCAAAAAAAAGTCGAGTATCTTAAATTGAGAAGAAAGAAAAAAGTAGTACATTTAATTGAAATTAAACATAAAATGAGTATTTTTTTATGCAATTTGGCCTCTAAAATATTAATTAACTAGACTATAGACCCGCGAGTTTCGCGGTTGGCAATAAAAAAATTATATTAAAAGTAAGATAAAGTGTATTATGATAGAAAAAGAAAAGGAGCTTAGCATGTCTCTAATTTTTAAATATTCTACACTATATATATCATCTGTCATGTTTTGTACTTTTCGTAATAAGATATAAATTGCAAGCAATCAGCGTAGCTATGTAGACTCTCTAGTTACATGACTTGGTTTATCTTGTGGCATTGTATCATTCATCACCAAGATGAGAAGTTTTAGTCTTTTTAGAGGCATTTATTAACTTTTGGATACTTTTTGACTTATTTCCATAAACTTTTAGCATGTCTCTAAGCGTTTAAATTGGGAGTTTGCGACATCAATGAGAGTTTAGAGTAAAGTCCAAAATACATCCATGTGGTTTGCCCTGTGTCTCGGTTTACATCCCTAAACTTTTTTTTGGAACAATTACATCCCTCCGTTAGTAAAGTTGGCACAAAATCATCCCTAAGGACGAATGCTGCAAAGAAGTCCCCGTTAAGTCCCCTACGTGCTAGTCATGTGAGGGGCATTTTTGTCCATTTCTCACTCATCCTAAATAAAAAACATCCCTGCCCCTTTCTCTCTCACAAGCCCATCCCCAACCCATTATTTCATCATCATCTCCTCTGCCCCTTTCTCTCTCGTCGCCGCTGCAACACCCCGCCACCACCACCGCCGCGCGTACACCACCACCACCACCAAAACACTTGTCTCAACCTCCTCTCCATTTACACCCACTCCACGCGCCATTTCTCACTACCACCGCCACCCAAACCACCCAACACGCCACCCTTTATTGTTATTTCGTCATTTCACGCATAGATCGGGAAGAAGGAAGGTGAGAAACACGAGTCCTCACTCGTTTAGTGACCTCCGAGTCACTTTTTTCTTGTTTTGGTTTGGGTTAAGTGGAAAACGAGTAGGAAACAATCTTTTATAAAAGAAAACGCAAATAAAATTTGTTTGGTATCATGTGTTTGTCGTGTTAGTGTCAAGTTGAGTTGTATGTTATTTTATTATTTATATTCATGTTTGTTTGATTCGGATGTGGAGACTTGGATGGTGTTGTTGACGTTAGGGATGAACCGTGACCACTAGGGTCCAGTTTGGTTTCGTTGGGTTTGAGCCGAGAGCAAGCAAGAACAAGGGTTCGGTTTTGGTTGATTTTTGGTTGTTGTTGTTGTTGTTGGAGTTGACCGGGACCAAGAAGGTCCGGTGGTTGTAAACGTGGTTGGAGCCGAGGGAAACACCATGGACTAATAGGGTCCGTTTGGTTCGTGGTTATATCCGTGGGTTAAGCCAAGACCAATAGGGTCTCGGAATTGGTTTTTGTATGAGTTTGATGTGGGATTGAAGGGTTGGGGGATGATGATGAAATATGGGATTGATGTGGGTTTTGGTGATGATGATGATGAAATAATGGCTGAAGTTACAAATTCTTTGTTTTTTATTTAGGATGAGTGAGAAATGGGTTGGATTGAGTTAGCAAGTGAAGAGCTTTGCTGCATGTTCATCCACTGAACTAAGCTTAAACCGGGATCTTTACTGGACATATCTTCACCGAGCCAAGGCATGGTTCTCTTGAATAGATTGTCTAAGTCAGCCGATTCATCATCTGTAGATATTTAAAGCTCAAGCCATTACATAAAGTCAAAAGATTCTTCAAAAATAATTATATGGCTTCATTCTTTTTACCTTTTTTCTATCACTAATAATCATTTAGGATGAGTGAGAAATGGACAAAAATACCCCTCACGTGACTAGCACGTGGGGGACTTAACGGGGACTTCTTTGCAGCATTCGTCCTTAGGGATGATTTTGTGCCAACTTTACTAACGGAGGGATGTAATTGTTCCAAAAAAAAGTTTAGGGATGTAAACCGAGATACAGGGCAAACCACAAGGATGTATTTTGGACTTTACTCGAGAGTTTATATAGATTTTATAATATCATATCAACAATGCAGGAGGCTAGAGCTATGCAAATTACCAAAGTGACGAAAAACCTTATGGCAGAATTGGGGAGAGTTATAGATGAAGTGAAAGATAATATTATGACTAACACTTGGCTTATATTTATCAATGTATTGCACAAAATTGTTTCTCTACATGAAAAAAGACAATATGTGCACATTCGACGTAATTAAAATTGCAACTTTAGTTTGATTCGATGCTTATATTTGCTACAATAGATGTATCCTAACTGGACGTGAACCTGTGATCTTCTCGTATGCGAATTTGATGATCCGTGATCACAATGTTTCAAGATCTCCAAGTAACTTTTCCTATTCTTGTACCTTGCTTTGCGATTTCTTTGAAGAATATGCCTTCACACTTGCTAACCCCGCAACCACGAAAATCAAAAGAGCGATACTAAATTCTGCCAAACAGTTGTTCAACTTAATATCAAAATAAAGTACTAAAGGTCTAAAACAATTGGGTTTGACTGCTTAGGTCACACTAACAAAAATCCAATATTATAATTCACATAATTTATTGACTAATTTTTTCAAAATCTAACTGTGAACTAAGATAGGTGTGTATAAATTGTTATTTGCTAAAAAACTAACCATCATAATGAAATTATAACATATAAATTCATAGAACAATACATAAAATTTGACCACAGAAGTCAAAGAAAGGCATTATCTTCTCCTACGGGTAAAAAACCAAACCACCCTCTTTTCTCTTCCGCAGAAGGGCCGCAACTACTTTGTGACCATTCAATATGTTTAAAAGTTGTCAACGATGCGTTAACACGGGTTTGGGGAATATTGGAACTTTGTGAGATACCTACGTTTGACCTACTTTCTTTTAGAATTGCTAAGAGGCTGTATGATTGTGTATTTTGATAACGCAGTAAATTTATACAACTTAAGAGTGTTTTATCTCAGACTAATAATGTCAGATCTAGAAAACAATGTTGGTATCACAAGTACATGTCAATCTATAACACATGATTCAATCTAGTTCATCAAGACTAAAATTGGGTTCTTACTAATTAATCTTGGAACAAGTTTTTCATTTTTCTTGTAAAAACTATTTTAATGATGATCACGGAAACGTAAAATTAATTTGATCGTGATGATTCCGTTGTTCTAAATTCCTTCATTTTGAGGCTTGACTCTTGAGTTGTTAACAAGCAATTGTTGTGTTTCAATAGCTTACTCAGATTTGTAAATATGACAATGATTTTATGGGCATCCAATTGGAACCCAAACTCTCGTCCACTTTCAACTAATACTAAATTCCAACAATTGTCATGATTAATATTGATTGAATTTTACCTATGTCAACATCTTTATCATTATTAATAAGAATTTTGAAGTCACCACTACGATTATTCCAACAAATTGCATGATTAATATTGATTGAATTTTACCTAACATCTTTATCATTATTAATAAGAAAATTGAAATAACCACAAACTCGGGGTTCGGCTTTGTCAATTAAAGGAGGAGGGAGTGGTACCCTAATACCCTGGGTGCCACATCACCTCTATCCAATAAAACCCTCAAACTCAAAACTACCCAATTATACCCTAACACTACCCTAAGTGGAGGGAGTGGTACCCGATCCTACCCAATTCTACCCTAACCCCATAAAAAACACATACACTCACACACACAACCCTTGTTTCACACACAACCCGTTCGGTTTGTGAACTCGAATTTGGTAGCCGATTGCCCTACCCTATGTGGAAGGATTGGTGTACCCACTCGGGTACATGCTACTTGATGCCCTACCCGAGCTCCACTCCCTCCTCTCTTACCGTGCAAATCAGTTTTAAGCAAAATAAAAACTAGAAGCACATGTCTTGTTTCTAGGTAATACAAACCAGCTCATCAAGAAGGAGAGAAAGCTGATATATAATATAACATTTCGTTAATATTTATATAAGGGGCGCCCTTATATAAGACTTTTCAAATATTAAAATAAATTTATTATTATATTGTGTATTTTGAAATTCTGAAAGGGCATTGCCGTAATAATAAATTTGGAAAAGATATTAACGTAATTACATGGTTTTTTAAAATAAAGTTCTCCTTATTATTTTAAAACTTTAGTTTAAGTCATTCTTCTTTGATTTGATTTTTTTTTTGTTATAAATTACACTTCCTCCATCTTAAATCAATGTCCACTTTGTGTATTAACAAAATTTTTAAGAAATTCTACTAACTACACTTTTTACCAATCAAATATCATTTTCACCGACTAAACTCTCTCTTTTGATTGGCTAAAAATTGAAGTGAACATTTATTTTAGAACATCTGAAAATAAAAATGTTGATATTTATTTTGAGTCGAATAAAGTATTTGAAAAGTTTTGTATCAAGAAAACATCTCCTTTCAATTTATTTATTTTTGTAGTTTTAATCTTCATCATTTTCATTGTTCAATAACACCACCAGCAGCTTCAACCGTCAAACACCACCACTATCAACAACCGCTACTTAAACCACCCTCCGCAAATCCACTACCACCAAAAAACCCCATACAAGAAAAGCTTTAGAAACTCATTATTTAAACACAAAAATTGCAACAATATGCTTAGAAAATTCAATATTACAGCAACACACAAATTGACCGAAACCTATAACATAAATGATCTAAAATACACACAAACGAAATATAAATAAACATGTTGTAAGAAACTTCATCCACCTTAGATCTGAACATACACACCAAATAAAGAAAACAAACACGTAGACATGAATGAAAAAAGAAAATGAGAATGATCAGTTAATGGCAGCTTGAGATTTCAAACTTAAGTGTTTTCTAAAATAACTTTTTGTTGTTGTGACACATAGATAAACAAAGAACACTTCAAATTTTTGAACATGAAAATATGCCACCTGGTTGCTGAGTGATTGATATAAACATTTTTGTGAAAAAAATGACATTTTTAAACATTAAAAACCTAAAATGACTAAACTAGATATTTTATGAAAGCATGCTGACCTTTCGAATGAGTAACCCAAAGAACTAGCCATTTTATCAATGTGTCTTTTCACATTTACTAGTTGTTTAACCTAGTGTGTACTTATTCTTTATATTACTCCATCCATCTTAAAATAATTGTTTATCAACAAAATATAAACAGTTTAAGAAAAACAAACTTATTATTGCCTTTCACTACAACAATCGGATGGACGGGCGAGGAGACTTTCGCCGGCGCTAAACGACAAAATTGAATCTGACGTGGCACATGAATTCGCTGACTTGTTACGAAATTTTCAACACAGCCTTTCCGCGGGGACATGTCCCCGGGCAAAGTGAATTTGATTTTTATTAAACTTTGACCGAACAGTCAATATTCAACGCAATGTTTCTCCGTGGACGTGTCCCCGCAGAAAGTATTTTCAACTTTTATCAATAATTGGACAAAGTCAAAAGCGTGTTAAGTGTTCGCGGGAAAATTCCCGCCAAACCTTTTGCCGGGGACATGTCCCCGGCAAAACGTTTATCCAGAAAAATTACACTTTATATACCATATCTTATCCTCAAATTTCTTATCTCCTCAAATTTCTTATCCTCAAAACCACCATATCTTATCTTCACAAATTTCTATCATATCTTATTTTCACACAAATTTCAAAACCTGAGATGGAGCAATTTAATCCTTTTATGTGTTCTTGTGGAGCAGGAAATATAAAATTAAGAACATCACATAGAGATTATTCATCTGGACGATAATATTATTCATGTCCTCTGTCAAAGGTGAACAATCATACATTTCCTATTTATGTAAATATACAAATAATTGGGTTGTAATAACTTAAAATTTTCTTATTATGTAACAGCCCAAAAAAGATAATGGATGCGGATATTTTATGTGGAAGGATGCATTTGACGAGTACTTAAGAACAATCTCTGCACCAACAGAGTGCTCGAGCTGCCATGAAAAAGATCTTAGGATAAGCTTGCTGGAAACACAGAAACATGTGCTAGAGACAAGAATAAGGGTGCTTGAGGCCAAACTTGAAATGGCAACGATTCCTGACGACCACGCATGTCGGTCGGATGCATTACTTCGTGAGCTGTTAGGTGACATGAAAAATCTTCGTATGTAGTAGTAGTAGTAGTAGTTGTTGTTGTTGTTGTTGTTGTTGTTCTTGTTGTTGTTGTTGTAGTTGTTGTTGTTGTTCTTGTTGTTGCTAATCAAAGTAGTAGTTGTTCTTGTAGTTGTTGTTGTAGTTGTTGTTGTTGTTGTTGTTGTTGTTGTTGTTGTTGTTGCTATGGTATACGTATCATGTTAAACGAGCGAGTATAGGTGCTATGTTAAACGAGCGAGTATAGGTGCTATGGTAAACGAGCGAGTATAGGTGCTATGGTATACGTAATATGTTAAACCAGCGAGTATATGTGCTATTGGTATACGTATCATGTTAAACGACCAAGTATAGGTGCTATGGTATACGTATCATGTTAAACGACCGAGTATAGGTGCTATGGTATACGTAATATGTTAAACCAGCGAGTATATGTGCTATTGGTATACGTATCATGTTAAACAAGCGAGTATATGTGCTATTGGTATACGTATCATGTTAAACGACCAGGTATAGGTGCTATGGTATACGTATCATGTTAAACGACCGAGTATAGGTGCTATGGTATACGTATCATGTTAAACGAGCGAGTATATGTGCTATTGGTATACGTATCATGTTAAACGACCAAGTATAGGTGCATTCGTATACGTATCATGTTAAACGAGCGAGTATAGGTGCTATGGTATACGTAATATGTTAAACCAGCGAGTATATGTGCTATTGGTATACGTATCATGTTAAACGAGCGAGTATATGTGCTATGGTATACGTATCATGTTAAACGAGCGAGTATATGTGCTATTTATATACGTATCATGTTAAACGACCGAGTATAGGTGTTATGGTACACGTATCATGTTAAACGAGCGAGCATATGTGCTATTGGTATACGTATCATGTTAAACGACCAAGTATCATGTTAAACGACCAAGTATCATGTTAAACGAGCGAGTATAGGTGCTATGGTACACGTATCATATACTCGGTCGTTTAACATGATACGTATACCATAGCACCTAAGTTAAAAGTAATTAGATTAGTTTTATAATTTTTAGGTTAAATTTAATTATATAATTTTATAATTTATTATTAGTTCTAATTATTTAAAATGATATTTTTAATTTTATAATTAAACCTTTTCCCGAGGACATGTCCCCTAGGAAAGTTTTGGATTAAAATTTCATTTTCCCTCCGCACTTTTGCTTTATCCCGCCATCATTTTCCCCGGGGACGTGTCCCCGGCAAAAGTTTCGCAAGAAGACAAATAAAACTTTCTCCGGGGAGTTGTCCCCGGCAAAAGGTGAAAAGAAATATTAACCTCAGTTATTAACAGATCTGGTCTCACTCGAAAAAAAAAAAAAAAAAAAAAAAAAAAACCGAAAAAAAACACTTCTTCCTCCTCTCAACTCACCACCACAGCACTGCTACACTCACACCACCACCACCACCATTGCTACTCTCACACCCCCACCACCACCACTGCTACTCTTCCCCACACTCGCACCACTGTGCACCACCTCCATTGCTACTCTCAACCCTCTCATTGTTTAATTTTTTTCTCAAACCCTCTCATTGTTTAATTCTTTCTCTTCCCCTCTACTCTCACAACATCCGAGACCGAGACCAGGTACACATTTTTTTTAATTTTGCTCATTTTTAATTTTGCTAGTTTTTTTATTTTCGTTATTTTTATTTTTCTTATAATTGTTGTCAATTGTTAATTGTTAATTGTTAATTGTTTAATTTTTAATTTATAATTTTTTTTGTTTATTTTTTTTGGTACAGTAGCTGTGGTGTGACCAACCCGAGACCGAGACCGAGCCGAGACCACAACCGTGAGCCGAGACCAAAAGGTATTTTTATTATTTTTTTTGTTTATTTTTTTTTAGCGGGGACATGTCACCGGCGAAAGTTTTTAGCTCCCTATTTTTGAATATATATGTATTTTTTTAGCTTCCTGTTAATATGAGTAGGGTATGCAAAATTTATAGTTATTGTTGTTAACATGAGTAGGGTATGCAAAATTTTATTAATTAACAGAGTATATACTAGGATTAGAAACTAATTAAGATTAAAACTATTGTATTTATTAAATGACCAATTTGCCCTCTAAAAGAACTTGATGAGTAAAGTGTGGTACAAGGATATCAAAAGATTTCTTGGAACTGATATATCTATAAACATCCTTTGTGTTAGTCTATTACTAAGTGTCTCAACTTGTTTTATTTGTGTGCTTGTTTGTCTGCTGCAACGCAGCCACCCAAAGGGGTGTTTGTCTGTTGTAACACAGCCCCAACAGGGGTGTTTTTCTGCTGCAATACAGCCCCTAAAGGGGTGCGTTTTGCTTGTTTATTTCCTGCACCAAGAGTGCGTTTGTAGCTGCTGAATTCAGCCTCTAAAGGGGTCGTTTGCCCGCTGAATTTCCAGGTTATAAAGGGGCTGTTTGCCCGCTGATTCTCAGGTCATAAAGGGTCCGTTTAGCCGCTAATTTTCAGCTCATAAAAGGGTCCATTTGCCCGCTGATTGACAGCCCAGAAAGGGGTGTTTTGATCTAGCTTCCATTTGCCCGCTGGTTTAGTACCTTTGACATCCATTCAGTAATTTCTTTAACACCACGATGTTGGGAGAGTGCTACAGCATATATCTCCATCAGAACGTATACATGTCTTTTAAATGGATATCGATTCATCGTGAAATTCTATATACCTACAAATACAACAAATTCAGTAAGTATAAATAATATCACCCTAGTATAGACATAGTACTAAAATAATTTAAACAATAGAAGACATGCATGTGTTTGCACACCTTCAAAAACTGTACAACTTGATCAAAATGAAAATACTATTTGGTTTCAAATGAACTTGGAAAATAAAAACTTGGAATCCTTGAACAGCAGCCGCCTTGATCAAAATGAAATACTATTTAATTATATATATGTTTCTTCACTAATTTCTATGTTCGTTTAACAGATGGCAGATGTTGTAGCTAGGTCTCACGGTGGCGACGGAGGTAATTCGCCACCTCGTGGTCCCTCGAGGAGGATAGGCAGCAATTGCCAGCGTAAGAATTTCTGAATTATTTTTCACTAAACTGTATTTGATTACATGTTATTTTAAATTGATAAAATGTTATTTTATGTCATAATCACTTGAATTTGATTACTTGTAGGCTCTAAATCAAAAGCTGCAGACCCAAACGCCAAAATTGGGAAAGGCGGTAAGGTGGTGCGTGGTCCCACGAAGAACACGGCACTGAAGGCGAAGAGGGCACTGGATGGTCGTCCTGTGTCGATCGAATTTCGGCCCAACGCGGAGGGGTTTTGGACACACGTGGGCCTTCAATCTTCTTGGTTCTCTAACTATGTTGGGGAGGTGTTACGGGACTCGATTCCCATGTATTGCGATTCATGGGCTAAGGTTCCCGAAACGGCCAAGGCCCACATCCATGAGTATCTACACGTAAGTTTTTTTTAACCTTTATTTAAATTTGTATATTTATTCAAACTTGTTTGTTTATTTAAAACTTGTATATTTTTTTATTTATATTTTATTGCAGCACTACTTTGATCTCGACACACACCTTGCTGGCCCGAATGGAGATAAGATTGTTGACAGTATCGAGTATTATCTCCAAAAACGATACGACGACAACAAATATCGGTACAAAAAAGATAACTTTACGGCAGCAGGTGGGCTGGAGAAAATTGAGGAGATCAAAAGAAAGCGTCCAGAGAACAAGACGCCAGAGGATTGGGATGCGTTGGTAAATTTCTGGATCGACACTTTATAATAATAATAATAATAATTCATTTATATAATAGTTTTTATAATTTAAAATACGCAGGTTAAGCTTTGGACAGACCCCAAGAAGCAGAAGATCTCAGAGGTGAATCGACAAAACCGAATGGCGAACACGAGCTCTAGCCTTCACGGATCTCAGTCGTATGCTGCTATTCGCCATAACTTCGTAAGAAACTATTTAATCATTTTATTTATATATATACATGGTGTTTGGTGTGTCGTTATTGATTTTATTTCTAAACAGTTGACCAGCGAGGCTGACGCGGCGGTCGGAGAAGACTTGATAGAGCTTTACCGTCTGAACCATACGAGGGGCGATGTCTTTGAGTCCTCGTTATCTGAGTCTAGATATGTAAGTATAATTTATTTTCAAAGTCACCCATTTTGATGATATATAATGCATCAGGACTTATAGATTACTTTTCTTGTTTTTTTGTAACTAAACAGAACGAGATGTTGCGGATGCGGGAAGAGAGCACCTCCGATGGGACTCGCATGACTGACCGTCAGATTTTGCGTACCGTGATTGGTGGTAAGCAGCGCGGTCATATTCCTGGTGTAGGTCAGGTCTTACCCGGCGGTGGAGTGAAGAAGACCTTTAGCACCTCCCGACCTCGTGATGCAGCGGATGTGTCCTCACTGTGGGAAACAGTGCAGAAACAGACCGAGGAGCTTGCTACACAGAGGACTCAGATGGAGCATGTCATGGAGTTTGTGAGGTCATTCCCGGCTTGGCAGGAGCGAATACAGTCCTCCCTGGGATCAAGTGCTACTCCACCAGGTGGGTCAAGCGCCACTCCACCAGGTGGGTCGGGATCTGGAGAGGGTGGGTCGGGATCTGGTGCTACTCCATCCGGCGAGTCTAGAGATACCGGGGACGGTAATGGGGGTAGTGGGGTTTGAGATGCCGATTTATGTTACTTTAACACATTTTGGATACGTTTGTACAGAATAACATGGATTATTATGTCGTTTATGTGCATTATGTGCTAGGATTCCCGTAAATGGATTATACGTATAGTTTTGGACCATTTGCGGATAGGTAGTTTTGGATAGTTTTGTAGATGATCATGCGTTAACGGTTTAGGAACCGTTTTGACGATTTTGGAAAAGGATAACTATGTCAGCGATTGATGGGTATATATGATATTATGTTTAGCGAATTTGTGTTATGATTGGCATGATTTTGGAAAAGGATAACTATGTTAGCAAACAGGTTGTAGATTTTTTCCGGAAAATTTCCGGAAAAAATCTGGAAATAACCCATTTTGCAGCAATTTTCTGCATATTGGGTCAGCTAGATTTGCCGGGGACATGTCCCCGGGAAAACACGGACTAATGACGTAATTAGTAAACTCTAAGTAAAGTTTAGAAATAGTTTCACCGGGGACGGGTCCCCGGGAAACATGGACTAATGACGTAATTAGGATACTTCAAGTAAAGTGTAATAATAGTTTCCCCGGGGACGAGTCTCCGGCGAAAACGGATGCCACGTCGGACATATTTGACCGGCGACAATCGACTGGGGGTCCCACATGTCCCCGATAAAAGTGACAAACAGTCCCTGGGGAAAGTATTCCCGAGAAGGTATTCCCGGGGTCTTTTCACCGGGGACATGTCCCCGGGAAAAGGTTTCTTAGGGGACATGTCCCCGGCGAAAGCCCTGAAATGTCGCCTGTAACACCCCCAAAAATGGTTTGCAGCGGAAGAAAAAGTTTTTGGGATGCTACTCAATTGGATCATAACACAAAGTGAAAAATAAAGATTTTTCTTAAGAGATTTCATTTATTGAAGTAAAATAGAGTTTACAAAGGTTGATTTGTTGCGGAAAAATGGCCCATTAATAAAATGTGGTCCCAATTCGTATATCAGAGTCATCTATGACCATGCCATGCCAATGCCCAAGCGCCTCCAGAGTTAGCTATCGCCTTTTCATCCTGAAAATACATGCTAAAAAGTCAACACAATGGTTGAGTGAATTCATAGGTTTAGTAAATAAGCAGTTGATCACAAGATTTTCAAGTTTAAGATAAGCCATGGGCTACGTTTGTTATACGCCCATAAAAGATAGTTGATATTATTGCACTAAGCTCATGAACCCAATACTAACTGCATACACCTAGTTAATGGTGTAAGTAAATAAAATTGCCCCTCTGAGATGTAATAGCCAATTACATAGAGATACCAAATATAGTGCGCCCCGGTTATTTCCGATAACCGAGTCGGGGTCGTCAATTCCCATAGTACTATCCACGATATTTGCGTTCACTCGCAAGTGATTAATGGTTCATGATGTAGGGGTCTTTTGGCAAACAACTTAGGCAGATTCATAATATCAAGAGAACAGTAAACAGTTTTCAAGCAATTGTGATCATAAAAGCAGTAGTAGCATGTATTCTCCCCCAAGGAGTTTATAAAACAGTTAAAAGAGTAAAAGTGGGGCTATGAACTCACCTTGACAATACTGTAGAAAATGCACAACAATAGCAAGTACGATATGACAACGGCTTCAACACGAAACCTAGATATGATATGGCAAGTCTTAGATAATATATTCCGTTTACGACCCTAAATGGTAATGTTTGAAAAATGATTTGCTATGAGACACTCGTATCGTTTTAACTTGTGTGGTAATGTTTAAAGCTCAAAAACAAAATGTTTCTAAATATTTGAGTTATTATAGCTTATGTGGAGTTTCATAAGTAAATTTGATTATCAGTGAGGTACAAAAATATAGTTGTTAAAATATTTGTAAGTATTGGCCCATGGAATAAATGTGAGAAAATGCATACGAAACTTTCGTATAAGAGTTGGCTCGATTATTGGCTCAAGTATTATCAAAGATTAAATAGATAAAATTCGAATTGTATTTATTAAGTTCGTTTGGTTTCGAGGTGTGAAAGTATATATATTTATTGAAGTCGTGGTTAAATAATATATTTAGACAAATATATTATTTAAAGTTTACGCCGAGAAGGTCGCTAAATAAAAATATGTGTTAAATATATTTACTTAAACGAAAGTGGTAAAAATTTATATAAGTTATTAAACTTATAAAAGTTTTTAGGTGAATAGTGTCAAAGTATTAACTTGAGGATTAAAGTTTTAGAAATTATTACAAGTTTCAAAATTTATAATAAGTTTTAAGTAAATGTCAAATTATTTAAAGTTGAGGGGTTAAAGTTGTGAAAATAATTGTAAGCTACAAATCTTACAAAAGTTCTTAAGTAAATGGCATGTGGTTTAGATTGGAGGGGCTTAGACTGCCAAACTGCGAAAGTTGCAAACTGAAAAATAAAATTACCAAAAGGATAGCACCCGGATTCGAACCCGGGACTTGTGTGTGAAAGTTAAGCGACACAACCAGTGGAGCCAAGACTCTTTGATATTATAGTTTACAGTTAAAATCTATTTGAGCAAGTTTCCTTCTGTTTCAATTTAGTTATATTTAACCATCGGTTTACAGTGAGCATGCGTTGCATGTGTTTTGTGTTTTCATTTCCATTTCAAAACTGAGTTTTGCCATCTCTTATCAAATAAGCATTTTAAGTTAATGCATAAGCAAATAGATGACACAAAAGTGGCCAAAATAAGCTTAAATAAGCCTCGACTTATATGAGTTTTAACGAGACCAAAATACCGTTCTAGTGTGAAGTTTTAAATAAGTTCGTTTTCACGTCATTAAGTTATGAAGATGAGTTTTTATACATTTAGCTTATTTATAAGCACTTAGCCAACGGGTTGGGCCTTATAGCACAACAAAGGGTCCGGTTTGGGTTTTATATTTAGCCCGACAAGTAAGATAAGCATTTAAGCTAGCGTATAAGTTTTATTCTCGAAAATAAGCTATATGGGTCACGAATAAGCAGTAGATTACGTAGGAGTACTTGTCCAACGAGCCCAAAACTTAACTTTGTTTACATAAAAGCTTTCCTTAAGTCGTGGTTGGTTCCAAAACTCAACAAGTTCGACATGAAATGTAGGTGTATCGACTCGGAAAAACAACATGAATAGTAGTTTATATGTTAACAAGACCAACGATTTGACACACAAGTTTTCTAAACTCAACCTTAGCTTACTCATGCAAGCATGGTTCGAATGTGTATATTGCCGTGTAGTATATTAAACCAATAAAACATTTCTTAGTTTGTTAAGTCATTTAGCCACACAAGACTCTCATGATGCACTAAGTTGTTTTGGTTTTGCATGAAAAAATGTACGCATGAAAGAGAAAGAAACAAAGTAGTAGATGAGAAATGTGGGTCAAGGCTTACAGTGGTTTTCGAAAGAGATGTCGAGTGAATGAGTGAGAAGAGCTCGAGATGGAAGAAACCCGGCGTGCCAATTAGCTTTCAAAAGCTCGTACCCGAATAGCACTTAACCCAAAATGAACTTCTAAACTTATGAAACCAAAACCGAATACCCTTTGCCTCCTTTCTTCTTTCTACTCGGCAGTCACAAGGAAAAGTGTTTGTGAGTTTTGCAAGTTTGAGAGCTTGTGAGTGATTTTTGAAAAACAACGAGTGTGTGCGAGACCATTGTGGAGGAGCGGCTACTTAAAGGGGTAATGGTGGAAAGCTTTGAATTCACTCTCTTGGTCTTGAAATTGTGAAGAGCCTCTCCTGGTAACCGTCCCTCTCAATCCCCTTCTTTAAAGTAGTCTTCTGAATTTTGACTGTGGAAAGGTACAAAAGATGGCAGCAATGGTTTTGGCACTTGTGGTTCGATCAGTTGTTAACGGAAATAAAGGAAAGACTTTGGTCAAGATCTTAAAATGTAAGGTGGTGTGTGTCCATCCTAGGAAAAGGGACAATATTGGTTATATGTCATTATCAATTACATAGATTAATTAGGATGAGCATGTGAAATGGGTGTGGGTTTTGTTTCATGTGGCAGTAAAAGAAAAGAGGGAAAAGGACGGATGTATAACATTATCATTATATTTGTTTCTTACACATAGGGATGGAGAAGAGAGTCACATGCAAGGTGTACGTGTTTATTAAATGTGTAAGTTATGACTAGGGTCTTGCTTTGGTTTGGTCTTCACGCAAAGGCAAAGAGGAAGGTAATGAGTTGTGTTTCATACTAGCATGTGTTATCAAGAGTGTGTGTTTTGCCTTGGTCTAAACCGATCGGTATGGAAGGTGGGAGAAGAGATGGGTCATGTCAAGTTGTGTCTCTTAGGGACATATTATCCAAGGGTTAACATAGTCAAGTGGTCAAAGTATGGATTTTGCAATTTTTAATTTGTTAGTTTATAGTCCCTATGTTGTTTGGTACTAAGTCGGTGTCGGTATACGTGAGATGCCGGTTTTTATGTTTCATGAGAAAAATCTATCGTTTTTGGTTCAAATAGACTTGGAAAAATCCAGGAGTGAAACTTAGTAATCATAGTTACTATAGTTTATTGTTAAAATTTGTTTGAAATTTTACGGGTTGTTATAGTACCTATCCCTTATGGGAACCTCGTCCTCGAGGTTAAGTACTTGTTAGTCGCTTATGTGACAAAGAGAAGTTTTTGAAATTTTCTAGTTTTGTTCGCAAAGGGGTGTGGATAAATTTATTCGAATAAAAAGAATATTTCAAGAGGCACAATTTCTTTGGGATGAAAATTTGGGTAAGAGGTTTGCATCCTCGAAAGGATCCTATAAAATCTGGTGACGCAAATAAAACAATTTCGCAAAGATTTATGTTTGATATTTCTTAGCATAAGAAGTTTTGATAAGGTTTGACTAGAAATTTATTATTATTATTTTTTTTTACTCTTTAGAATAAATCTTTCTTTACAAATGACACCACGAGTTTTATTGTTGGCACAATTGTTATTTAAAGGAAAATTCTCGAAGGTGAAAACATTATAGAAGAAGATGTGGTTGGGTATGTACGTTTTCACAAGTTTTAAACGTTTATGACAGAGTTTAGTTGTTAAGGTTATGCTTCTCGAATTTGAACGGTATATGTAAAAATAGTCTTTAAAATTTTAAAGAGAACTTGATGTATGTAAAAAAAAAGTTGTTGAATTTCAGTTTTTGTGAATGAAAACTTGTCAAATAAAATTTTTAGGCAACCACATGGAGTCGGTTCCAAGATGGAGGTTTTTCAAGCGAATTCAAAAGTCGTTTCGCTATTTCAAATAATTTTAAATACCTTAGCTTTTGTAAATGATGAATCAGTTTTGTTTCCAAGCATTTCCCATTGTAATGTGTATCTATTGTATTCAAAACAAAGCGCTTTTTTTTTTTTTTTTTTTTTTTTTTTTTTTTTTTTTTTTAGGAGGGGTAAATAGTTTGTAAGAAAATTGAAAATTGCAGTAAAGTTCATAAAAGGGTTTGTAAAACTACTTTATTGATTAAGAAGAGAATATTTCTATTAAGATAATTCGGAGTTTGTGGTTTGGTATTAAAGCAACACTTGGCAAGGTGATTGTTAAGACAGCTTACAAGGTAATAGAAAACGATTTATTTATTATTTATAGAGTAGTAGTGAAATCGCAGTTAACTTTGTGATATTTTGGTAAGACGGCAATTCAGGTTGTAAAACAATTCGTAAAATGATTTGTAAAATAGCTTATAAGAAAACAATTTATTGTTTGTCGAATAATAGAAGGTTTCGTAGTTCAATTAATATTAAGGTGGTAGTAAAATACTTAGTACGGTAAAGGCAAAATAGTTTGTGAGGTAAGAGTACCAAGTTTTATGGTTTTAAAGTAGACCGTGGCTAAAACAGCTCACTAAAAGGGTAAAATAGTTTATAAGACCGTAATATAACTTGCAGGAAAAATTTGTAATATAGTTACAAATCGCTATCGCAGTTGTTTGTTTTTTCATAAAATAAGAGTAAGGAAATTAATCAGTTTATCACTCTATAATAAAATAATTTGCAAAAGCATTAGTAAGGTCATTGTTTATGAAGTGTTAGTAAGGTCGTAAGTTTTCGGTTTAATGGCATAGTAGTAAGAATTTTTTTTTTTTTTTTTTTTAAAGTGACCGTGAAATGGTCGATAAAATAGTTGAAAGCAGTTTGTGTCAGATAACGACAAAGTTTATTATTTCATAAGAGGGAAAGTAGGACAGACAGTTGGTGTTTCAAAGAGATGAGTGGAAGATTAGGGATCCGTTCTCAGAAAAGTGGCTCGAGTTGCAAGCTAACCCTTGGTATGTTTTTAGATCGTTTTAGTTGTTCGTTTATTATTTATGTTTAGCGAGGGGTTCCCTTTGTAGATGTCGAGGTGTGTTGTTCCTAGAATGGCTAGAGATGTAATCCGGTTCATTGATTGAGTACGAGTTTTGGGGTAGAGGTGACACTGTTACCGCAATGGATGGCGAGATGACTTCGATTTCAATGTCTAAGAGAATGATAATAGGGTGGGATGTGGATACATGGGTTGCAACGACCCAGTAATAGAGGTTTAATGATTCCGCAATGAAGATAATAAGTCGATGGGATGGGAAACAGAAGACATGGTATTGTAGCGACCCAAAAATATAGAATAATGTCGTGCGGTAATTAAAATTTTAGTTAGTCGCGCATAATCTAGTAAACAAATCTAAAATATAATCAATAACTCGCATCATGCAATATTTCGCTGGTTATGTATTATTTGCTAAGTAAATCTCATACATAACGTAGGCACGGAGGGCGCGAAGTGGTGGCATAAAGTGGTCTATTTCAACATGGATCACTGTGATGTCCTTGCTCGAAGTGGTAGTGTGCATCATCTGCCAAGCAAATCTCCATGCACGTTGCTAGTAAGTGTAGATGCGGAGGCGTAAGGTAGTGGTGTAAAATGGTCAGTTTAGAGAGGTAGTAATGAGAAAGGCGTTCCACTTAGGAGAAAAGTATCGTAGTGAGAAGATGTTGAGACGTCAGTGTGTGATGTGTAGGATTAAACTTTTATAACTCTTATGATGAACACACATGAAAATTTTACTCTTTTTAGAAGTAAATCAGGAGGTCAACCGGACATACCACTATTATAACTACTTTCAGTATTGCAACATTCACCTCTGAGTCAGACATAGGTGATCAAGCTATGTCTCACTGTCCTTGGCTGAATATAGGTGATCAGTCTATATTCACCCAAGGTTCAATGAATCTTGCAATGCTTAGCTTAGTTATACCAGTAACATGTCCTTATGTCTTTAAAGTTTGGTATGAAAAACTGAACAATTATTTCATTTATGTGGGGGAGAAGGCGTAGCGCGATGGTACGTAAACATACATATAAGTAAGGCAATCATAGCTAATAGTGAGACTAAGTTGTCGGTAACAAAACACATATCTTATCAAAGATGACTTCAACGAGTCATAAGTGAGGCATTCAGCTTGGCAGGCAGGCATATGTCGGTCATAGGGTTAATTTTTTTTTTTTTTTTTTTTTTTTTTTTTTTTTTTTTTTTTTTTTTTTTTGTAAAAGTGGTTATAGTCTAGGTTTTGAAAATTTCCTAGTTCTCTATAACCAAGGCTCTGATGCCAACTGTAACACCCCCAAAAATGGTTTGCAGCGGAAGAAAAAGTTTTTGGGATGCTACTCAATTGGATCATAACACAAAGTGAAAAATAAAGATTTTTCTTAAGAGATTTCATTTATTGAAGTAAAATAGAGTTTACAAAGGTTGATTTGTTGCGGAAAAATGGCCCATTAATAAAATGTGGTCCCAATTCGTATATCAGAGTCATCTATGACCATGCCATGCCAATGCCCAAGCGCCTCCAGAGTTAGCTATCGCCTTTTCATCCTGAAAATACATGCTAAAAAGTCAACACAATGGTTGAGTGAATTCATAGGTTTAGTAAATAAGCAGTTGATCACAAGATTTTCAAGTTTAAGATAAGCCATGGGCTACGTTTGTTATACGCCCATAAAAGATAGTTGATATTATTGCACTAAGCTCATGAACCCAATACTAACTGCATACACCTAGTTACTGGTGTAAGTAAATAAAATTGCCCCTCTGAGATGTAATAGCCAATTACATAGAGATACCAAATATAGTGCGCCCCGGTTATTTCCGATAACCGAGTCGGGGTCGTCAATTCCCATAGTACTATCCACGATATTTGCGTTCACTCGCAAGTGATTAATGGTTCATGATGTAGGGGTCTTTTGGCAAACAACTTAGGCAGATTCATAATATCAAGAGAACAGTAAACAGTTTTCAAGCAATTGTGATCATAAAAGCAGTAGTAGCATGTATTCTCCCCCAAGGAGTTTATAAAACAGTTAAAAGAGTAAAAGTGGGGCTATGAACTCACCTTGGCAATACTGTAGAAAATGCACAACAATAGCAAGTACGATATGACAACGGCTTCAACACGAAACCTAGATATGATATGGCAAGTCTTAGATAATATATTCCGTTTACGACCCTAAATGGTAATGTTTGAAAAATTATTTGCTATGAGACACTCGTATCGTTTTAACTTGTGTGGTAATGTTTAAAGCTCAAAAACAAAATGTTTCTAAATATTTGAGTTATTATAGCTTATGTGGAGTTTCATAAGTAAATTTGATTATCAGTGAGGTACAAAAATATAGTTGTTAAAATATTTGTAAGTATTGGCCCATGGAATAAATGTGAGAAAATGCATACGAAACTTTCGTATAAGAGTTGGCTCGATTATTGGCTCAAGTATTATCAAAGATTAAATAGATAAAATTCGAATTGTATTTATTAAGTTCGTTTGGTTTCGAGGTGTGAAAGTATATATATTTATTGAAGTCGTGGTTAAATAATATATTTAGACAAATATATTATTTAAAGTTTACGCCGAGAAGGTCGCTAAATAAAAATATGTGTTAAATATATTTACTTAAACGAAAGTGGTAAAAATTTATATAAGTTATTAAACTTATAAAAGTTTTTAGGTGAATAGTGTCAAAGTATTAACTTGAGGATTAAAGTTTTAGAAATTACTACAAGTTTCAAAATTTATAATAAGTTTTAAGTAAATGTCAAATTATTTAAAGTTGAGGGGTTAAAGTTGTGAAAATAATTGTAAGCTACAAATCTTACAAAAGTTCTTAAGTAAATGGCATGTGGTTTAGATTGGAGGGGCTTAGACTGCCAAACTGCGAAAGTTGCAAATTGAAAAATAAAATTACCAAAAGGATAGCACCCGGATTCGAACCCGGGACTTGTGTGTGAAAGTTAAGCGACACAACCAGTGGAGCCAAGACTCTTTGATATTATAGTTTACAGTTAAAATCTATTTGAGCAAGTTTCCTTCTGTTTCAATTTAGTTATATTTAACCATCGGTTTACAGTGAGCATGCGTTGCATGTGTTTTGTGTTTTCATTTCCATTTCAAAACTGAGTTTTGCCATCTCTTATCAAATAAGCATTTTAAGTTAATGCATAAGCAAATAGATGACACAAAAGTGGCCAAAATAAGCTTAAATAAGCCTCGACTTATATGAGTTTTAACGAGACCAAAATACCGTTCTAGTGTGAAGTTTTAAATAAGTTCGTTTTCACGTCATTAAGTTATGAAAATGAGTTTTTATAGATTTAGCTTATTTATAAGCACTTAGCCAACGGGTTGGGCCTTATAGCACAACAAAGGGTCCGGTTTGGGTTTTATATTTAGCCCGACAAGTAAGATAAGCATTTAAGCTAGCGTATAAGTTTTATTCTCGAAAATAAGCTATATGGGTCACGAATAAGCAGTAGATTACGTAGGAGTACTTGTCCAACGAGCCCAAAACTTAACTTTGTTTACATAAAAGCTTTCCTTAAGTCGTGGTTGGTTCCAAAACTCAACAAGTTCGACATGAAATGTAGGTGTATCGACTCGGAAAAACAACATGAATAGTAGTTTATATGTTAACAAGACCAACGATTTGACACACAAGTTTTCTAAACTCAACCTTAGCTTACTCATGCAAGCATGGTTCGAATGTGTATATTGCCGTGTAGTATATTAAACCAATAAAACATTTCTTAGTTTGTTAAGTCATTTAGCCACACAAGACTCTCATGATGCACTAAGTTGTTTTGGTTTTGCATGAAAAAATGTACGCATGAAAGAGAAAGAAACAAAGTAGTAGATGAGAAATGTGGGTCGAGGCTCACAGTGGTTTTCGAAAGAGATGTCGAGTGAATGAGTGAGAAGAGCTCGAGATGGAAGAAACCCGGCGTGCCAATTAGCTTTCAAAAGCTCGTACCCGAATAGCACTTAACCCAAAATGAACTTCTAAACTTATGAAACCAAAACCGAATACCCTTTGCCTCCTTTCTTCTTTCTACTCGGCAGTCACAAGGAAAAGTGTTTGTGAGTTTTGCAAGTTTGAGAGCTTGTGAGTGATTTTTGAAAAACAACGAGTGTGTGCGAGACCATTGTGGAGGAGCGGCTACTTAAAGGGGTAATGGTGGAAAGCTTTGAATTCACTCTCTTGGTCTTGAAATTGTGAAGAGCCTCTCCTGGTAACCGTCCCTCTCAATCCCCTTCTTTAAAGTAGTCTTCTGAATTTTGACTGTGGAAAGGTACAAAAGATGGCAGCAATGGTTTTGGCACTTGTGGTTCGATCAGTTGTTAACGGAAATAAAGGAAAGACTTTGGTCAAGATCTTAAAATGTAAGGTGGTGTGTGTCCATCCTAGGAAAAGGGACAATATTGGTTATATGTCATTATCAATTACATAGATTAATTAGGATGAGCATGTGAAATGGGTGTGGGTTTTGTTTCATGTGGCAGTAAAAGAAAAGAGGGAAAAGGACGGATGTATGACATTATCATTATATTTGTTTCTTACACATAGGGATGGAGAAGAGAGTCACATGCAAGGTGTACGTGTTTATTAAATGTGTAAGTTATGACTAGGGTCTTGCTTTGGTTTGGTCTTCACGAAAAGGCAAAGAGGAAGGTAATGAGTTGTGTTTCATACTAGCATGTGTTATCAAGAGTGTGTGTTTTGCTTTGGTCTAAACCGATCGGTATGGAAGGTGGGAGAAGAGATGGGTCATGTCAAGTTGTGTCTCTTAGGGACATATTATCCAAGGGTTAACATAGTCAAGTGGTCAAAGTATGGATTTTGCAATTTTTAATTTGTTAGTTTATAGTCCCTATGTTGTTTGGTACTAAGTCGGTGTCGGTATACGTGAGATGCCGGTTTTTATGTTTCATGAGAAAAATCTATCGTTTTTGGTTCAAATAGACTTGGAAAAATCCAGGAGTGAAACTTAGTAATCATAGTTACTATAGTTTATTGTTAAAATTTGTTTGAAATTTTACGGGTTGTTATATCGCCTGCGAAAGCGACGAATGTTGTAGTGTTTCCTCTTTTACTTTTTATAGAATAACAACTTTACACTAAACTATTTGATTAACGACGAATATAAAATTTGTAATAATAACCTCAAATAAGGGTGGGTGAAATAATAAACTTAAATAAAATTCTTTATCAATTTTAAGCAGTGAACAATCAATTTGAGACAATGAAAAACTAAAACATGGACAACGAATATAAAACAGAAGGAGTACTAACTTTTAAAATTGGCTATTTTGTATATATAACTTTATATTTTCTTATTACTTTTCTGGATTCTAACTTTTGGATTACAACTTCCAAGTTTAATAAAAAAATCTTAATTATAAAAGTTTTCTATTTTCTTGTACGACAAATGTTTTATACAAAATTAATTTGAAGAATAGAAGTATTTATATACTATGTTATAATCGCATGCATACACCAAATAATTTGTACGACAATTGTTTTATACAAAATTAATGAAATTTTTGTTTTGAAAGTAATAAAGCTTTCGGTTGAGGTATTTTAGTTACGATAATGGAACAAACTAAGGAAATTATTCAAAATGTGCGTAAATCATCAATTAAAAGTCCAAAATGGTTTTAATTTTAGGGATTGAGTCGTAGAATAGCAACGTACTTTTCCAAGTGTCCCATTCTGGTACGTGTACTTTTTTTAAGCTATAGAATAGCAATGTACTTTCCATAAGTGTCCCATTATAGTACGTGTACTTTTTTTAAGTTGTAGAATAGCAATGTACTTTCCATAAGTGTTCCAATTTGGTACGTCCTACTTCCATAAGTGTTCCAATTTGGTACGTCATCCCACGTACTAAATTGGAACACTTATGAAAAGTACGTTGTTATTCTACGACTTAAAAAAGTACACGTACTAGAACGGGACACTTATGGAAAGTACATTGCCATTCTATAGCTTAAAAAAAGTACACGTACCATAATGGGACACTTGAAAAAGTACGTTGCTATTCTACGACTCAATCCCTTAATTTTAAAAGTCCAGACCGTTAAAAGAACAATTAAATAAGTAACCCTTTCTCTATAACTATACTCCATCATCTATTTGTTTAATCCGCATTATTGAGAATCCAATTCCACCGAAAGTTCCTATATGCTATCAATGCGTGCAATTGTATAACCTAGATCTAGATTTAGATTGGTTTGGAAATTGTTTATTATTAAGGGTTAATAACTTTTTAAAGCACTATACTTGTCAAGAATGTCAGTTCTGCTTAACGAACTAAAAAAATAACTATTTTAGACATTAAAGTTGACATTTTTGTCTTTATTTAAGTATTATGACCATATTATGAACATTTTTACCCTTTTTAAATTATTTTCGAAACAAATACCATTACCTAAAGTGATATAGAAAAGAAGTAACAAACTTTCTTAAAGTTAACCTCATCTTTACACCTCCAATTCTCCAATCACCATCCTTATATTCTCTAGCAACTCCCCATAATAATACTAATATGTTTTCTATATATGACCACAAAACTTATACTTAACTCATACGCTTGTGCACTGAAACACCTATATAACTGAAGTTTGTCAATCTCATAAGATCCCCCTTCTTTCATCATCTATATCTTTCTCTCTTTCAAAGCTAGCCAAAATCTCCATTGTTATAGGTTCAAGTTTTATGGGAGGTCAAGATACAGTCAAAGCCAAAATCGATTCCAACATTTTTTTAGTACTAAACAAATTTTAACCCTACTCCAACAAGAGATTTAAAAAGACATTTCATCAAAGTTGCACAATATCATAAATGGCAGCACATTCATTTGTTTTTTGTTCTTGTTATGCATCCTTCATTTTCTTGCTGATTTGCAAAGGTAAATAAATGTTCCTGAAAATACCTGTAATTATTAAGGTTTTCAGGACGGGAACTTAGTTTTCTAATTGGGATCCCTTTCAAATATGTACAAAAGTTGAAGTATTTATATATGAGTTTTGTAAGCTAGCCATATAGGTTACGTTTAGGGCAGTTGTAAATTGGTATACATGCATGATTTTTCTTGCAATTATATGTTATACGTACACTCATACTACGCAATTTGAAAAAGCATTTGCAACCATCCCATGCAATATATGTTTATAAACATGTAAAAATTTCTAGTTATTTTATACTGAGTAATTGATATGCAAAAAAATGTGATCAACCTACTATATTGTCTAAGTTCTTTACGAGAAATTAAACTAAATGTTAATAGTTGAAAGCTTGTATTTATGGGCTGTTCGATCAATTACTAGGGATATGATGGATCAGTTGACGGTCGGCGCAAGCCTCCATCCCATGAATCATTTACTATGAGATTGATTTGTTCGTCGAGCCTTAAGAAAGGTGTAGTAAGAAAAAATTACTTGAGCTAAAATTTTTAGATTTCAATTCCAAAGTATTTTAAAATCTGTATAAAATTATGTGTTAGAATAAGATTATCATCTCAATGGAATATCATAAATTCATAATACTTTATTTATAATAAAATCTAATGCTTTTTTCTTTCATTAATTTGTATGCTTTCAGGAATATCGGGAAGTACATTCACATTTAAAAATAGATGTGATTACATGGTGTGGCCAGGGATATTATCAAGTGCAGGCAGCAACCCGTTGGATAGCACGGGGTTTGAGCTCAGCCCGGGTGAGTCACGCTCCTTCCAAGCCTCACCCGGTTGGTCAGGTCGATTTTGGGGTAGAACCGGTTGTGCCTTTGATGTAAATGGTCAAGGAACTTGCAAAACCGGTGATTGTGGATCCAATCAAATATCATGCAATGGGGCAGGTGCAATCCCACCCGCAACCTTAGCAGAGTTTACAATCGGGTCAGGGTCAGGGTCAGGAACAGGATCGAACCCGCTAGATTTTTATGATGTAAGCCTAGTAGATGGTTACAATTTGCCTATGGCAATTGATGCTAGTGGTGGAACGGGTGCATGTGGTTCAACGGGTTGTGTGACTGATTTAAACAGAATGTGCCCCTCCGAGTTAAAGGCAGGCGACGGTCAAGCATGCAAAAGCGCATGTGAGGCTTTTGGGAATGCAGAATATTGTTGTAGCGGATCATTTGGGTCACCAGATACTTGTCGCCCATCCGTTTATTCAGAAATCTTTAAATCGGCTTGCCCAAGGTCATATAGCTATGCTTATGATGATGCTACAAGTACTTTTACGTGCACTAGTGCGGATTATACTATCACATTCTGTCCAGCATCAACAAGGTAATACATGTCACTTAAGTCACTTAATTCGACTATATGAAAATGATCGAAGTACTTGATTGTGACTGAGTATTTTTTATTTTTTATTTTTATTTTTATTTATTTATTTATTTTTTCAGCCAAAAGTCTTCTACTGATCCATCGGCGCCAACCTCAACCGGAACGATGTCAAATGCTCCACCGATGATTCCAAGAGCACCCATACCCGAAGACGACCCGAGTGGGTCATCATGGTTACCAAGTTTTGCCATTGGAGCATCATCCAGACGAACTTCCAACAATGTCCTAACATGGACACCTATTTCATTTCTTATTCTTTATTTTTTTCATTTATGATAAAGAAAAAAGAAATAGAGACACGAGAATTGTAATTACATGAGCAATTTTTTGTACAAAGATGTTCTAGAATTGCTGAACCATATTTAGAAATATATATTTTTATTGATTTATCGAAGAAAACTGTAATTATGCATATGCTTTTGTTTTTATCATTTTTAGTGATTCCTTATCCACTGCTTTATGACTTCTTTCTTTCTACTTTCTTAAAAAATGACTACTTTTCTACTTTATCGTTTAAGTTAGTTGTAAAATTACAACAAAGTCTGTAGGATACATTTCGTAATTTACATTTTATATATACCACTTAGGTTATACCGGCTCCGGTTTCGTTGAGAACGTTTTTATTTTGAAAAGATTGAGAAATCTTCGTTTGAGCAAATTGATTCATGTTTTTGATTTGATTCACAAGTAAACATCATTTTACGTTGAATCGAATCTATAAATCACAAATTTATTTCACAAATCATTGTTAAAATCGAGTTATGATGATGATTCATTAAATTTGTACAAATGATTCAGTATTCTACATATATCGCAAAATCGAGAGATTTTTAACATTGATTCAAATTTTTTTTTTACACATTTTGAATTTTAATCACATAAAAATGAGTTTTACGCTTGAAAAACATGAATCAAAATTAAAAACCTATCGTTTTTGAAAACCTTCTCAATCTTCTCAAAATAAAAACCTTCTCAATCGATCCGGATTCAGGTTATACCACTGTATGTATAATGGAACATAGTAATATTGCTTGAAGATCGAATTTAGTTTGGTGGAAAGTGATGTGTCGAACCGGTGGCTTACTTTGTTGAAAACAGAAGCAAGTATCTAATGGTATATTATAATATCCTCATTATCCTTTACTAATTAAAGGGTCACTTGTCCAAAGAAAAAAGGTATCGTAATTTTCTATGGTTGCAATGTTGTATAAGAAAAGGTTTAGCTTATGACAGAGTTAATGATTGTGATTAAAGGAAATTTTTTATACTACATAACCATTAGTGAATGATCATTATCAATATGACGCAATTCTTTAAAAATGGATACAGACTAAAAAAATAGTCTAATCTACCCACTCTTTTCTTCATACTTTAAAAATACGTGTCCAAATTTTGCTAATTTATTAACACTTAAGAATATGTAAACATTGATTACACTTATAAGTGTGAAAGTGTGAAAAGACATTGTAAAACAATAGATTTTTCATACTTATAATTATATATAAAAAAAAAGGTTCACATTTTTAAATATGAAAAAATCTAAAAATTATCCACACTTACATGTGTAAAAGTCATTTGTAAAACTTAATTTCTCCACACTTACTCAAGTGTCGAGAAATCTTAGATTTATCCACATCTAAAATTGTTAACTTTTTATTAATACAACTATACGTGTGAAAAATCTATTATTTTACAATTTTTTCATACTTATTAACGTAATTAACGTTTACACATTATTAACTGTTAATAAACTAATAAAAAAATTACGCACTTTTTAAAAATGTGAAATAAAAATGTGTGACTTGACTATTTTTTAGTGAAAAAAGCAACAATTACAACTGAATAATTTAATGTTCACAATTAATCGTAATATCAATTGATCTCTTGACTCGCTAATGATTTGGAGGGATCCTAATTTATTATCTTCCGCTTTATGTTTTTCTAATAATTACCTGTTTCTTTTTATCCAAATCATAAACCCTAGCCCATAAACCCAGTCGTCATAAGATACCCCATATTATGTTAATTTAGTAATCAACAAAATTTGTCTCATCAATATTACTTTTTGTTTTACGCGAGAGATCATTGTCATTTTTCGAAAACAGTTGGTGAAAAATGCCGCTCCTACTTAAAGGCAAAGCAAGCAATGACGTAAAAAAAAGTCACGCAAAGGAGGAAGTCGGTAGCTGCAAACAACTACATCGCCGAACACAATTATACATCCGTTTAAACAAACAATAAAGAAGGTGATAGAAGAACCGACTTTTAACACATGTTCCAGTTTGTCCGTTTGGAAACCTCCCGTTCAAACTGCAGGGGATGTTAGATGATAGGTTAAGTCCTATTAAGTTTAGGGTTATGTTAGCTTATTTTCCAAGTCATGTTCTATTATAAGTAGACATGAGATCTCATTATGTAATTACACAAAACACACACACACACACACACACACACACACACACACACATATATATATATATATATATATATATATATATATATATATACATATATATATATATATATATATATATATATACATTATATATAAGAGGAGGCATGACACGTCATAATGCCACTTGGCATCCCATAATGCCACGTCATATTTCCACCTAAGCAACACATGCCACCTAGCAGTCTTTTGGCATTTATAAATAAATTCCGGAACTTTTTTTTACCAAAAATTCATGAAGTTGGATTCGAACCCGGGTGGCGAATATGTTTTACATATATCTTACCATTGCACCAACACATTATTTGGAAATTAATTTGCAACTTATAATCTATAAATGTAAGTTGAAAAACACGGAATAAGAACAAAAACACAGCCACATGACTTAAACCTCTATTCAATCTGCTACCCTTCCAAAAAAACCCAAAACCCTAAATCGACAACTTCTGCTTCTCCTCTGCTAATCATAATAACATCTTCTTTTGTTTTTGTTACAGGTACCCTAAAAGCCAAGTACCCTGTATTAAACTGGAGAATCACAAAAAAAACAACCTAATACAAAGGTAATTTTATGGGGTTTCTATTTCGCATCTTTATATTAAATTATATAATTCTTAAGATTAGTGGATCCATTTAATAGGCAAGCTAATCTTTCTACAGAGATTCTAGACATATAAACTTGATTTTACATGAATGAATTAGTAAAAGCCCTTTCAATGACCCAAAGGTACGATTTTTGATGTCTATTTCCTTGATTTTGTTTGTAATTGACATAGTGTTTTTTATTTGTAATTTGAATTTTTTTTGGAATGCAGGAAGGTGAACTCTGTAAACCGAGGGTTGATAATCACAAATCTAATGAGATACTCTTTGAACCTCATGAGTAAGGGTGTGCATGAATGCTTTAGGACAAAAATATTTCAATTTGTTTAGTTTTGCTACATTGAAGCATCCTTTTTTTTTTTTTTTTTTTTTTTTTTTTTTTTTTTTTTTTTGACATTTGGTATTTTGCACAGGTTGCAGGTTTGGGTTGTTCAAATTTGGTATTTTTTCATTATGTTTTCTTATTTTGTTTTGAAAGATGATTTTGAGTTATGGAGGTCAATTTTTTATATATGCTACATTTTTGTTTCCTTACATATCGAGGTCGGAAAGATCGAGCTGGAAACATAGGCCATATCAATTGTATGGGTTAAGAAGCTAACAAGTGCATGTGCAGCCCATGTTTCTGATGATGTTCAACTTGCTGCAACCGTAGGTCAGTGTTTGGTATTCTCTTTCATGATCTAATATGCATTTCTCCTTTTGTTTTGTTTATTGTATTTGACATTGGTTTGTGACAAATACAGATGCAGCCGCCGTTTCTGCTGGCCCCCAACTCCCTGCAAGTGTAGGTAAGTAATCGCATATTTCGTATTGTGTTTTTCGCTTATTAGTGTTCAAGCTCATACCTCATATAGTGTATTTTTTATTTGTCTCTGTTAACTGGCTTCTAGACGATTTTTGTAAGCAGAAACAGGTATGCGGTCTACCAGTAGTTCGGGCCCAGCTCTGCGTCTGATGGTAACCAACCGCCTACTACCAAAGGTCTGTCACTTTGGGTTTATCACAGTATCTGGTGATCAGTATTAAGTTTACTTTTGGTTTCTGATTCATGTTCCATAGATGAGTATAATGAAACTACATGTTGTTGCAGTTCAGTATCGTTCTTCGGCCTCAAATATTTCTTAGCAAAGAAGACAATCGAATCAGTCTACACAGGCCAGACAAGGTATACATATTCATTTTTTCGATTAGGCGGCACTACTACAAAAAGTGCCTTCGAGACCTGTTTGAGACGAAATCGAGACTGGTTTTTGATATGGTCTCTATGAGGGGGGCTCTCCATGTGAAATCAAATGAAGACCGGTTTTTTAACCGGTATTTGAGACCGGTTTGATGTTTCACACAGGTTTCCAAAACAAAGTAGAGACCGGTTTTTGTCATAAAAGCACATCTTAAAAACCTTATAGAGACCGTATTCAGAATAAAAACCTGTCTCTAAGATGATCATGTTTTTAATAAAGAAATGGGGTTGCCTAATATTGCTAATTGAAATTACTAGCAGCGCTTTGAATAAGCAATCCTTAAGAACCCCTAAGTGTATTCAATAAGCAATCTCATACAGCCCCTAGGAATCATGCATTTCAAGGAATAGGACTACATTAATTCAGAGTTATAATACACCAAAATACATCATTATTAAGTACACATGTCGTATTCGTCCCCTACATGAAATGTATCGTACAAGTATGTAAGCTTTTAGCAAAAAAAACAAGCAAAACACGTTACAACTGAAACCCTTCTGAAAGTTGTAAACACTTTGTTGCAGCACAAAGGATATCTGGAAACACTGACATGAGTTAAACCTTTTCCCACTTGATTAGCGTATATGTGTAGGAAGATCAGACCCAACTATCTTATCAATTGATTATCTTTAAGCCAGCTCCAAGAATATATTACCAGTGTTGTTGGTAGAATATAATTACCAATAAACACAGTGACATGTAGCAATTAAGCTTCTTCCCATCCACTGACATTTAAAATCCACCCCTGTAATAATGGTATATAAAAATTCATCAAAAGACCTGTTGTGCTAAAACAGTAGTGTGAAATATGTGCATTCCATGTGTGTACCAAATGATAAAGTGAATTATATTTTGCAGAGTTCATTCTGTTTCACCCTATTTCTATTTTTAGCTATAATTCATTGGGTGAATTATATGCAGTTGATGTCGTCAAACTACGTAAATTCAGTACTCATACAGCAACAACATAATACATCTATTTAGAACTATAGGGGCTGATTGTATTGCTTATTAAACTGCTTGTAAGTAGGCCTTTTAGGAATACCTCCAAAATGCCCCATTATAAACAAGAGTTATTGAAACTGCTTATACATCAAAATATAGGTCAATGGAACTTCTTTAGATAATAGCAACATTATATTAGTTGAGCTTGACTTAATTATATATCATCAAGTTTCTCAACATTAGTCGCATATGGTGTCTTGGAAGAATAACCATAAATGGGTATCATTATCATCAAAAACAAGTAAACGAAAGTCAATATCAAAAACATTATCAACAATCTAAGTGAACAAAGTTGAATGACCCTTGTTTAGCTACACTGATTCTATAACCCTAACTTTTGTAACAATTTTAGCACAATATCTTCCATCAACCTTTAATCCAATAGCCTTATTTTAATTAGGCAAAGAATAATAAAACAAAACTTAACTTGATGATGAAATCGAAGATAAGCACATATAAGTACCTGGTTTATATGTAGTAGAACAAGGTGCGATGAGTGTGAGTTCTTCAAGAAGAAGAATAGGCAGAAGGAGAGATGAGATAGTGAGGTTGTACGGCAGCAGTGGTTGAGATGGGGTCATGGTTAGGTGGCAAACCGGTGGCCGTAGTTAGGGTTCAGATGTGATGGTATGTAAGTGGTTAGAGTTTGGTTTGGTGACAGGATAATTATGAAAGAACAAGAGGGTTAAATTTTGATGTGTTTAGCGGGACTGAAATTTTTGAAATGAAAATGAAACTTTAGCAACCCTGCCAAACAGTGGACCGGGTTCTACCAAAAAAAATGCCTCTTTTAGTTCTAGAAATATACACCGGTTTTCAGCTTACGACAGGTCTCAATACTTCTCAATACTTCTTTTTCTATTGGAGATACCCACTGTGTTTTCTTCATTGCAGGTCCCCCGACAACATATGTTCACATGGGGAATTTTGATTGGGTATGTCACCATTGCAACGCCATCTTCTGGTATGATGAAAGGGACAAAGATGGTCAGATGGTATTTGTTCAGAACTATTATTTTATGATTTTAAGTTATGGTCATTATCAATCCTCATCCGTTAAGTTTACAGGAAACCTTACGAGATAGTTTGATAGAATTTATAATTATCTATTATGTCATCTTTGTATATATCTTCCCTCTTATGTCATCATCATATTCATGAATTGGTAGTTTTGTTTTTTTTGTGTCGAGATCTTCTAATTTTTTAAACTGGTGTTTTTTAAACAGGGATCATGGTGACATGTCATTGAATAAGTATCGACATAATGAACGTGTGTATCTAGGGGCACTAAAATTTTTTCCTCATGTTGTCTACAAGCTTCTAAAAAACATCCTAATGCCATTTGTTTTTTCTGTGATTGCATGTGATTCAATAGGTCTGTTTGTTTGCTGACTCTTTTAAGCAGTAAAATGATTTCATATGGCTCTTTGGTTGCTTAAGTTTTGTGCACAAAACTGATTGTAAAGGATCCTGACATGCATTTGTAGGTAAATCAGCTGTTAAAATCATTAAAGCTCATTATTAATGTGCACACCATGCTCTCGAATGATCCCAGCCTTCTTTTATCTGTTTCTGGACTGCATCAGAAGCACACATTGATTTTGGGACAAGGTATTCTTCCATTTGGCGATGAGATACGACAGCCTGCTCTTCTCAGGCTTGCACTCGATGATGTGGTAATTTCATTATTCCATAATTCATGTAAAAGAATGCATATTCTGTTTAAATTATAAAGCTAACAGTGTAATGTATTCGTGCAACTTGATTCATTAAAACCGATTGAGAACTTGGTGATGAGACAAACATATGGACTAGACGGTAAAGGCAACAGAACGGAGTCGTATAGGTTATTCCTAAACTGATATTAAAACCTATTAATCGAGTTGTAAACTAAACTTTCAGCAAGTATATTCGCGTATGGGTAGACAAGCAGTGGGAAAACGTACACTATGACCTGTATCACCCAATATGCCATATCAAATATATTCGACTACATAACACAGGTGTTCCAATAGAAATGATTTTTAAATCTTAATCTTAAGGGAAACATTGTATTAAATGAAAGGAGGAATTGCATATATACCTACTAAATCGTGGTAAGATGGAATTGTCTATCGGATTGAGTAACGGTCATACCAGGTTGAGATTGTTGTGGCCATTTTTAGAATGGGTAGAAATGGCCAATTTTGGCTAGAGCTTAGTTTATACTTTAATTTCTTATTTTTTTTATTTGGCTTTTGTACGATCAAGGTGATGCTAAGAAGGTCATCCTCTCTGCTCCTAGCAAGGCCGCTCCCATGTTTGTTGTTGGTGTCAACGAGCATTAATATAAGCCTAAATTTGACATTGTTTCAAATGCCAACTGCACAACCAACTGCCTTGCTCCTTTGGCTAAGGTCATCAATGACAGGCTTGGCATTGTTGAGGGTCTTATGACAACCGTGCATTCTATCACTGGTATGTAGCCTTTAACATGGTTGACATTAGTCAAATCATTCACTAAAAGTCTAAAAGTAATATCTATTTAACATCCTTATGAACATGAACATTGCAGATACTCAAAAGACTGTTGATGGTCCATCAATGAAGGACTGGAGAGGTGGAAGAGCTGCTTCATTCAACATCATTCCTCTAAGGTAAAATGCCATGAAAAATGTCGCGTTTATTGGGCACATAATGATTTTTTTGGTTCAGATTGATGTCCAATTTCTATTTTAACTTGTATATTATATATGTCCGTGTAGGCTGTTGGTAAGGTTTTGCGACCACTTAATGGCAAATTGACTGGAATGTCCTTCCGCGTCCCAATTATGGATGTTTCAGTTGTGGACTTGACTGTCAGGCTCGAAAAGAAGGCTACCTATGAGCAAATCAAGGCTGCAATCAAGTAAGTCTTATTTTGAATTCGATAAAAGTTCTTTTTGTCACCAAAAAAGTTTGTGGATACAACATCATCCTCCGGTATATCCAAAAATTTCCTTGAGCTTACCCTCTTATTCCTCTCAGAAATATCATCCTCGGTATAGCAGAATCACACAACATCTTCTAAACTCCAGTGGGAAAAATTTTAAGGTTACACAAGCGGCCACATGGGTCGCATATAAATAAGACTTGTCTGAAATACATATTTTAATCATTATTATTGCTATTAGTATAGTTTTATCAAATCAAACTGAATACAATAAGAATATATAAAAGTAAATAATAAATCTTTGGTAGGCTAAGCCTACCTGTTTAAAAGTATATTTAAGGTTAAAGTAGACACTTTAGTTATTAACAATGTGGTTTGCGTGCAGAGCTCTATAAGAAAAAAGCGCACAGGTTGAAATGTTTACGTAGACATACAGATGATATATCACTAACTGTCATGATCTTTCTGTAGAATCTCAGAATAGAATGGTTATCTTACTTGCTAATGTATCATTTTTGTGATTTTTTATGCTTAGGTCCACAAAAAGGCACATCTCTTGTAGAGATTAATCGCATTAAAAGGCTCCGAGACAAAACAATTGAAGGTTAGTATTCAACATGCCCCTGTCAAAGTATTGCAACGGCTGGCTCTTATGGAAAAGTTCGACCTCAAATGGAGGAAAACATCTTGTCAGTTGCAATTGTTTTTATGTATAGTTATTATATATACTTATTTGAATTATGTTATATGCATAATAGGTCTTACACAAAGGCTTTATCAGGACACCAAGTTGTTTTTTCCATCAGATTGCTATCGACCCACCAAACAAGGTTAACCGCTTATTCTGATTTATTTTATTCTTATATTATTATTGTTATTTTTTATCATAAATTATAAACAGATGATACTTAGAGGTGACAACCTTGACCTGTTTACCTGTGAATAAATTGTGTTATTTCATCTCAATTAAAAATTAGCCAGCCATCAACTGTGTAAAAAGCGGCCAAATTTTTTATTAGAAGTGTTTGCGGGGGCCAACTTAACAACAACCCACTCAAGCGAAAATGGCCTTAATGTCATTTTTTGCCATTTGTTTGATCCAATTGGTTTTTTCTCAATATTCCTGATAACGTATGCTTAATTCAACTCAAATGAGACTTGTATGTAAAACTTTTACTTATGTAGTTTCTACAATGAATGGGGATACAAATAATTATATAGTCTCTCTTGTATCTTTTCACATATATAAAAAGTTTTACATTTTGCCTTGAATATTTGAATTTTGTAAAATGCACTCTCATAAACATACAATTTTGGCCTTGCAGCTCTCGTGTTATCGATCTGATATGCCACATTTTGTCTATTCAAGCCCGAGATTTCTTATGTGTGTGTTGCTAACCATCCTGGTCCGGCAACAAATCAGTAGTAAGTTTGATATTGACAAGTCAAATGAATGAAATGGATCCGAGTTTTCTGAGTGAGACACGATGAGCCAGTGAAACAACTTATGATCAGGTGGTGTGCTCCAGCTGATGTTAAGACCTACAAAACTGTTCGGTTTTATGATCCTGAAGGAACAATGGTTGATGAAAACAAGATGGTTGACAAATCTGGGGATACAAGATGGTGATTGTATCAATGCTGAGATGCTTGAGACAGGTGGCTAATCCATGGTAGGATTTAAAATAAATGTTATTTTTGTTTCTAAGAACCAATGCAAATTTACATGTTATGTTTTAATATGAACCTCTTTCAGCAAACATGATAATTTTATGTTGGGTAATGATCACTTCTGGAAAGTTGTAATAATCACAAATATAAACATAAATATTTTTAAGTCCACATATCATTGTGTTTTATAAAGTGTATTCCCATTCCTATTATGTGCTGCCTATAAGATTGTCACAAAGGTGCTAGGATAAAAAATTGTTTCTGAAACTCACGTTTTCCAGTTTGACTCTAAGTTTGCTGATAGTTAGATGAGGATCAGGGTATGTATATCTATGTATCTTCTCATTACACCCTTCTTTTTTCCTATTTATTGTGTGATTGCATATTTTATATGCGACGAATTTGCTATATTAACATAGTCCATGTTCATAATTTTTATTTCTGTTGTGGCTTGGGTGGGTATACTGATCTTGAAAACACTTATCTAAGTTTTGCATGCAAATATATTGGAAGTAGATAGGGGAATTAAGGGCTATGTGACTCTTAACTATAATAGTTAGTTTATATTAACAAATTATGCTATTTATAAATATAAAGAAAGACTACACTTCATGTTCAAAGTTGTTGCAACACTCATTATGGGTTCATTTTATTGGGACATTTATTTAGACGTTATTGCTTTTGCATTTCATTATGATGTTTGCATTGATGTTATCAGCAATGTATATTATATTTATTCTTTTATATTATTGTAGTGTTATTTATATTATTCATTAGTAAACAATAAAAAAGTGAGCGTAAAGGGCTAAATGGGCTGGTAATAATCAAGTTCCTAAATTCAGATTGATTGATTTTGGTGCTTATGTGCTTTAAAAATATAAGAGGTACTAATTTACTTATTTTCAAGTGTTTATTTACTCTAAAATAAGCACGTGACCCGCTCTATCCAAGCATTTAAAGTTTTTATCTGTTATAAAAGATAAGCTAATAAACACTTGAAGTAAGCGAAGTATCATTAAGGCCAATTAGCTTTGGCTATCGATTTTCATCAATTTATTTTAGAAACATTCACATCTTGCTTACACAGTATTGGTAACCTGCTTTGTTGTATTTTACTATCCTAATTTCTCATTGGCTTTAAAAATTTGTTAGAATTGAATTTCCATGCTGTTATATACATACTCAGTAATCAGTATGGAGTACAAATGGGTGTATTTGGGTAACCTTATGTGTCCCATAATGCATCTTCCAGGAGTCCCTGCAGATCAATCTGAAAAAACGCTTTCCACACCCCTCAATAAGCGGATAAATTCTTCTAGCATTCTTTAAACATACACTAGGTAGTTATAAAGCGCACTTTACAGCTTGAGGGAAGTATGATGTCTAAGCATCATGGTCTCTTTGTTTCTTAGTCTATATTTATGATGTAATTGGATTTTGTTTCAGGTAAGGAGGGTGCAATTTGATTCATATAACCGTGATGGTCGTATTCACCAACAAGAATTGGAAGAGGCACTTCATTATCATAGGATTTGGTTTGGGAGGTGGAAGGAAAAAAAAAACGATGAAATCAGTCGATTCAAATCGTAGTGGTACTATTGATAATGCCACTGAATATGAGAAGTTGGTGAAATTTGCTGAAAAACATTTGCATATGAAGATATATGAATCATGAGTGAAGTACACAGATGGTTTATTTTCTTACTCAATTTAAATCAATGAATATTAAATAGAGAAAGTGGTTGGGTAGTGAGCGTACTCAATGGCATGGTAGTCAATGTCGACAAAGTTAATGTTACAATATTTTATTCATATTTTTCACACCATTCAAGTGGATCATATTTAGATTGCATCAAACAAACTGTATCTCTCCATTGTGAATGAGGAGAAAATAGGACAACTAGCATGTACCAAAGATTTCTTATGTTAATAGTAATTAAGTTGCTTTCACTAGCAATTGATTAATCTCTTTATACGATTTTGTGCTATTGCATTCTATGTGCGCATTCAAAAGTTTACGATATGATGTTTTTCAAATTAACTCGGGGACTAAAGATAGAATTCGATTTTGCTCATTATATCTCATGTATAAACACGATAAAAGGTTAGTCAAGGCCTTACATTACAATAAAAAAGGTACATCCGATAAAATTTATGCAGAATATCAGGTTAGTCAAGGCCTCACATTGCAAGAAAAAAGGTACCAGTTGCAAAAAAGGTTAATCTGTGAATATAAGTTACTATATATGTTTTATGTACCCGAGTTATAATTCAAATATATTGATAATGTCATATGAACTGAACTATTGTTAAATGTGTAGGTTGATTACAAAGTACATGACACTTTTTGTTATGTTTGTATTATATATTTGTTCCACAACATCCTAAAAATAATAACCACAAGTCATACCCGTCCATCGGACGGGTTTTGACACTAGTATATATATATATATATATATATATATATATATATATATATATATATATATATATATATATATATATATAGCTTGGATCATTTAAAAAGATGATCTCAAGAGAAAAGTGAGAAAAGTAATCTCAACCATTGGATCACCCTCTCTTCCCCTCCATTTTTTCACACCAAACTACAGGGATCTAATTGTATTTTCCTTCATTCTTTAAGGAAGTTTTGTAAATTCGCACCCTACCCCCCCCCACCTCGCCCCCCCCCCCCCCCCCGAAAATTTTTTTTCCCGCCAAATTTTTTTTTTCTGGGGGCCAAAAAAAAAATTTTTTTTGGCCAAAAATTTCCCGCCAAATTTTTATAACTGTGATGCACCTTTTTATTTTGGTGCATCACAATTATAAAAATTAGTTATAACTATGATGCACCAAATTTTATAACCGAGATGCACCCAACGATTGTTACCTTATATGTTTCAATAACATTGCAAAAACTTAGTATACTATGCTCTTTAAGGGGCAGTAGTTATACAACAAAAGACGGAGCTATGGTATCCATGGTAGCGTCGCATGCTTTGTCATTGGGATAACGCTAGGGCATATATTAACAATCGTGAATTGATGAAAAGTAAGTTAACCATGTGATTAATAAAATGACTTTGAAACATGTTAGGATAATTGATTTGATTGTATATTTAACCATGTAATTAATAAAATAAGCGTGTTGAATCAGTTGAAAAATCTCTCTTTTATACACAAAGGTTGACGGTTCTAATTCAAAACTTTTTCTGGAATAAGTTAATAACATATGCGATCTGATGCACCTTTTTATTTTTGTGAATCACAGTTAAAAAAAGTAGTTATAACTATGATGCACCAATTTTTATAACTCAGATGCACAAAAAAAAATGTGCATCACAGTTATAAATTTTTGGCGGGAAAAAAAAAATTGCCCATAATTTTTTTTTGAGATGTTTCAAAACTTGCCCCTGAAGTTTGAGATGTTTCAAATTAGACCCTATAACTTTTTTTCTCACTTTTCTCTCTAATTATACTTTTCTCTAGAACCGCACTATATATATATACATATATATATATATATATATATATATATATATATATATATATATATATATATATATATATATATATATATATATATATATATATATATATATATATATATAGAATCTAGATCAAATAAGATCAAACTTAAAGTTGTTAAAATGAGATCCAAATAAAATTTGACAAGTGACACTCTCTTTACAACAAAAATAATTTTTTTATTAACTACAACTAAAATTGTTAAAGTTTCGATAGATTTTTTATAAATTTTACGAAACCTAGGTGATACACTTTAATTAGAAGTGTAATGTGTATCAGGGTTTTGTATGTGTATCAGGTTTTGAAATATTTATTAGTGTAATGTGTATCAGGTGTATCACTAATTCAAACTCATGTATCATTTGGTTATTAGTTGCTAAACTGTTAATTTGTATTAAATTAATATTTTTATGTGTATTATTTGTTAAAACTGTTATTTATAAATGTTTTAATGGTTTTTTTAGAAATGATCTTATTTTTACAACTTTAAGTTTGATCTCACGTTAACTCTCTCCTATATATATATATATATATATATATATATATATATATATATATATATATATATATATATATATATATATATAATCCGTATCGATTGATAAGAGTTTAAGATTGAGAAGATTGGGAAGTAATTTTAACCCTTCATCACATCAAACCAAGTAAAGGGTAAAGTTGAACATTTACAATATACATTAATTATATTTGTGATTCATTTAATACATTTCATAATGTAAGCGTTTTTTTTGCTGCATTAGCCTCTCGAACATTTTTTTTTTATGATTCCCTTTTTGTTTCTTGTACATCTACATCACTTTTGATGCTCCAATTTATATTAAAAAAATGTAAGATTACTCATGCCATTACATCAGTTACATCATAATTTTTTTAGTAATGATTCGTTAATTGCTATTAATTCAACTTTTTGATTTTTTATTTAATTGTGCTAAAGTGTGAATTCACCCTGCATGTAGCCATGTATCACGAGTATAATTTACCAATAGATATCTTACGAATCCATGCGTATATTTATTTTTGATCCAGTTGTATAGTTTTTGCGATTCACAAAAATTGAAGTCATCATGAAGTAAGAGAATTATCATCGGACTCTTATGATTATCAATAATGCGTATATGATGATGCATATAAGATTAAGATGAAGCACTAACATTTTTGTTAATGATTCACCAATTCTTATACGATTCAAAATTAAAAAATAACATAGTTATTGATGAATGACTATCTAATGATTTAATGATATCATAGTCCGTTAGTGATTCAATATTCAGTGATTTATCAACTCAACGATTCACATATATATATATATATATATATATATATATATATATATATATATATATATATATATATATATATATATATATATTTATATATATATATATATATATATATATATATATATATATATATATATATATATATATATATATATATATGATTCAATAAAAATTATATAAGAATATGATTTTTTCTAGTTGTAAATTAATATTCAGGTATCCATCTTTGATTCATTTTCATGTTGCTACAAAGTTAGAATACTTATTATCTAACATAAATAAAAAAAAGTGATTGATTATAACATAGTAGTAAAGAAACCCATTAACGTTTGAAAAACAAAAGTACCATTCTTTTAGTAGTAACAGTTACGAATTTTAAATTGTAAGAGCCTTCAATTTCAATTAAAAGCTTTTTTGAATCTAATTACTTATTTACCCCTATCACTATTTTAAATGTCTTATTAAATGATTCAAATTTAATCTAAGCCATAAATATTATTTAGTTTTAATGCATTATACAAGTCATTAATTTGAATCAAAAGGGTAAAATAGTAATTGAATCATTAAAGAATTAAATGATAATTCAAAACTTACGGTTTCTAGGAATTTAAATCATTAAATCATTCGTATGATTCTTTATCTCACTTTTGATTCTTTATTCGAATCAATGAAGACTCCAACAATTATGATTTTTTATTATTACATTTATTATATTCCTATCTCAATTTTTAAGTATTCATGCTTTTGTAAATCACTCGTTTCTTTAATTTATCCCTAGTTACCCAGAAAAATCAGAATTTGTTTTGACGATTCAAAATATTTTTTGAATCTTATTGATACATGAGTTGAGATCAATATAGAACTCATATTTGTCATAGAACAAATGAACCAATTATAACCCTCCATTTTTTATCTAAATTAATACAAAATCATTTTCCACATTTTTTTTTAAAATATCATATCTTACAAACGGTAAATCTTCAAAATATAAAAAATACACCATCGTGACGAGAATTAAATTATCTTTCTATAGATATGCACTTTTATATATTTTCGACAAACATTTTTTTTCAAAAATTCCGTCCGAAAAAATCATATATGATTTTTACGAATCATATATGATTTTAAAAAATCATGTATGATTCGATTTTTACGAATCATATATGATTTTTACAATCATATATGATTCTCAAAAATCATATGTGATTCGTAAAAATCGAATCATATGTGATTTTCACAAATCATATATGATTTTTGTTGACCGAAATTTTGAAAAAAAAAGTTGTTAAAAATATATAGTAGTGCATATCTATAGAAAGATAATTTAATTATCGTCGCGATGGTATAACTTTTATCGCGTAACGATTAACGGTTTGCGAGATATTTAATTTTTTAAAAAAGGGTGAAAGTTTATCATAATAAAAAAATGAATGACTATTATTGGTTCATTGGATCTATGGTAAATTTGAGATCTATATAGAACTTTTGCCATTGATACATTTGGTTTAACTAGTGATAAATTATACATGTATATAGCAAATATTATTGATACATTTGATACTTTGGTTTAACTAGTGATAAATTATACATGTATATAGTGAATCTTTGGTTTTTTAATATTTAATAAGCTAGTTTAATATATAGTGAATCATTGAAATACTTTATTTTATATCTTTCTAGATCACTAATTCAAAACAATAACGTTGGTGTTTTAGCATGTGGTTTATTTCTTGAATCTTATTTCGATTAGTGATTGAAAAACTAATAATTACACAGGGTCATTCTATTGGTGAATCATAACCAAACTAGTGAATCATTAATAATATCAAGTTCTTTTAGGCTATTATTACAAAATATATAAAGTTATACAAATCGAGTTAATACAAATCCAAAAGACTGTGTGTGTAAAATATTTTGAATCATAGAAAACAAATGTGAATCAATCTTTCACAACGGTAACTTACCAACATTGCTCCAATAATAACGTTATGTTCTCATGATTCGCTATTAACATGATGATTCAGATTTCGATCACAAAGGTAACTTAACGTGTTAGGATTTAGAATATCCATGCAGAAGTGTCGGTCACCCCAACGTATGTTTAGCATATTATAGCTCGTAGACGTAACAGTATATTAGTTAGATTATTAGTAGTATAAGTAACACCGTGGAAGAAGGACGGGTCTTTACCCACTGTATGCCTGATCCACAGCCCATAGGAGGGCGTAGTCTTTGTATAAATAGCCCTCTCCCCACAAGGGAGAGGGTTGGATGTTCATTTGGTAATCTAACATTTCATTTGTTTTATCTCTATAGAACATCTCACTTTCTCTCTCTAGAACTCTAAATCATACGCCCCATAATTGTGCTTAATTGTGTGTTTATGAAAACCAATATGTTACAAATGGTATCAAGAGCCATGGTTTGATCACTCATCTTTCATGTTCTTGGATTTCTAGTGGTTTTCATAAGGTTTTTGGGTTTGAATGAGTTTAGAGTAGTTTGCATCATTTGGATCATTTCTTGTGTTAAAGTTTGGATTTTGATTGTACTTTTGTGTTTGGAATCATTAAAAGTGTTTAGGTTTTGGTTTGGAAGACTTGAATCATCGTGGTTGGGAGGTTTTTGGATTGAAAAGTGGTATTTTTTAATATTTCTGATATGCGATTTGTCTCTCGTACTTGATTTCTTTTATGCGATTTGTCTCATAGTCTATGCGATTTGTCCTCTTTTTGGATCGTTTATTAAAGCGATTTGTCTTACTCAAAGTGCGATTTGTCGTGAGTGCGATTTGTCTGTTATGCGTTTTGTCAACTTAAGCGATTTGTCGTTTAAGCGATTTGGTAATCCTGGTGCGATTTGTCTGGGATGTGTTTTGTCATGAGAGCGACTTGTCTGGACTGCGACTTGTCTTGAGTACGATTTTTCTGAAGCGATTTGCATAAGGAGGATTGTTTTAAGCGATTTGTGTTTTACTGTCTGACATTTTATTGTAAATTAAGACTTGTCATTTGATATTAACACAATGTCTTACACCACTGATCCCTTAATCTCCAATGTGCTCAAACTATATGATATTGTGGAGAACAAAGAAAGTTTTTACTACTCAGAAAGTTTAACCATGATTGATTCAGCCAATGATGATCTAAAATCTTCATACTCTGAGTCTAATGAGAAAGAGTTACACCTATTAATGCTACAGAATGCTATGCAAAACGAATGCGGCATTGAGCCCTTCAACTACTTTACTCTCACCTCATATTGCTTCTACCCATAACTATGGAACGAACATGTAGTGCCCTCTTCTGTCAGGACTTATCCACATTAACATGAACTTTGATGTTAAACTTAGAACAATTGGAGCTACAACTTACCAAAGAAAAGGTTCAAAAGGATGGTTCCAGTGCTGCACTTCAAGTAATCCACAAACAATTTCAGCCATTCATCAGTGGGGAATATTTATCAGATTATGATCAACACATGACTGAAATTTCTTTCAAAAAACATACTGGAATGGAAATCCATGAGTTCATTGATACATTTATCCATCTTATGGACAATGTGAAGAAGTACATTGAGAAAGCTACCCAGAACAGTGATTACATGTCACACCCCCAAATTACCTGTTTTGCAGCGGAATGGAATTCCTGGGGGATGACTGTCATAGCATCACAATCACAGTTATATTGAACGACCTAAAGTGTCGTTTGGAAAATACATCGTTTGATTTAATAAAAACATTCAGAGTTACAAAGATAGGTCCCAAATGAAAGTTACTATGTGCGGAAAATAAGTTTGGTACAAGTCAAACGATGTTTTTAAAGTGTATAAATCCCATGTGAAACGCGTCGTCACCGCGACTCTATGATATGTCCACATGTATGCCATGAAGTGAATGCCTTAGTTACCTGAAAATATATTGCTAAAAGTGTCAACACAAAGGTTGAGTGAGTTCATAGAGTTATTGAAAATGTTTAATACGACTACCACAAGTATAAATTATGTATGACAATGTCGTCACAAAAATGATACAATTGCTTAAGCACATGACACCGAAGCTTGACTGATGTTCGCCCCAATAGAGTGTTTTGCCAAACAACTCAAATAATGATAATGAAATGAAATGTATCCGTCCGGTTGGAATCCACCAACCCGGATGGAGGTGTCACCCTCGATAGATCTATCCACTCACCCACGCTTCTATGAAATTAACGGTTCATGTTCATGAAATGGGGACATTTAACTGGCAATGAGGTAACTTAAGCAATGTAATGAATTTGATATACTTGGCATCGTAATAAAATGATGTACAATGTATTCTCCCCCGTAGGTTTGAAATAAGTAAAAACTTGAATAAATCGGGGCTATGAAAACTCACCTGTTGCAATGATAATGATGATATAATGGCAATACTGAAATGAGGCGCAACCTCTGACCGTGACCTATTATGAATGATATGTTCTAATGTAAATCATGAAACAATGTTGTTCATGCAAATCCACATGAAATCTATACCACTTGTACGCTTTTGAAAATAGAATTTATCGTCGAAATATATGTTTATGACATCTCGTCATGTTATAAAATACTTTACAAGTATTTACGTTGAAATGATATCTTACGATAATCATTTAATGATTTATTATGAAATTATAACTTTTCGTCGTAAAATAATGTCGTTGAAATTTCCATGAAAGTGACTAAAACGGCCTCGAAAAGCTAGTCGTAAAATGGTGCACGTCGAGCGTTAGGAAACGAACTCAACGGTTTTGAGAAGCTTGTATCATTATCTCAAAGTTTTAGTGTTTAAGTTTTCATCCTAGAGGTCTCGATCACGGAGAAAAATATAGGTTAAGTATGATACTTGTGTCCAAAATATCGTTTAAGGGTGGTTTTTCGGCAAAGTTTAAGTGACCATATATTATTCGTTACGACTCCGCTTGACAAATGGTCGGACATTTTGGAAAATATACTTGGCGAACTTACTTTTACTAGAAGACATCACTTTATAAAAAGTTCTACATCAATGTTAAAAACGACCTTCAACATGGTAACTTGTTTGCCGTAATACTTGTCTATTAGAAATATAATAGTTTTCCTTATATAATAAAGTTACGGCAACTTTGTGTAAACGTGTATAATTTAATCGTTACAAGTCCGTTTTCTACGTTTTATATGTCCTTAGATTCGTATCAAAGTATACTAATATATTTTTGATAAGTCGACACAATTTATAACGCTTAAGACTCATTTTTGACTTGTAAAAAGTCGAGACAGCATGCTGAATTTTCTGAAACAATTAATTTTCGTCGTCAACTTGAAAAATTCATAACTTCTTCGTTATAGCTCCGTTTTAATCCGTTCAAGCGGCCACGTTTTCGTTTTAAAGTGTATTTTCTAAATATCTAGCCCAAAATATTTTACAAACTGTCAGATTTTCCAGATTTCAAAAATACGGACAGACCCTTATGTAAACTTGTCGAAATGAGTTTTTCTCGCGCCAAACCTATTCTAACCAATTCAAAACAACTCCGAAGCTATTCAAATCCTACCATACACCTTCTTAGGGTGTCATGGGCTCCTAGACATCACCAAAAGTGATATATTACAAGGAGTAATTATAGGATGACATAATATATATAACTCTTAAAAACAATGAAAAAGTGGTATAAACATCCATAAGACTTGCATGTTTTGCTCAAATATGATGAAATGAATATGAAATAAATATGAAAGATGAAGATGGATATGAGATGCTTACTAGTTAACTTGATGAGGTTTATGATCAAAGGTTTTATCCTAATCACCCAAGGTTTTTATTTCACAACCTTAATCAAGAGTGATACTAGAGTGTAAATAACTTGATTAGAGAAAAAATCTATGGACTCCTTCTTGGTCCTTGTGGTTGCCGGTTCTAGCAAGAGAGGAAGAGAGAAAAGGTTTTGATCTTTTACACTTTGAGAAATAAATGTGTATGTGTTTGCATTGTAGTATAATATGATTATAATGAAAGATATTTAGCATTTGTAAGTGAGTCATCCATGGGGTGGTCGACATATACAAAAAAAATATATATATATAGATGTGTTTTGTTATAGTTAATTACTTGTATGTATAAATAGAAGTGTAGTTAGTTAAGGATAATTGATAACTTATGTATTTATTTAAGCATTTAAGGTAGCGTTAGTTAAAAATAAATTTTAACGGGTCAAGATAAAATATATTGAAGTCATAAAAATTATAAAAATACATTTCTTGCAAAATTTGAGTGAAATAATAATTATCGTGTAGTATTTAAGAAAACCGTCGTAATTATATAAATATAATAATTTATATACAAAATAAATTGAAAACATCGGGTAAACTCATAATATTATTTTTATAATCTTAATATGAGTATAAAAATATATCGGGATAATTTTTGAAAGTATCGGATCAATTGTTCAAAATAATTAATTACGCGATAGCGTTTATTTAATACGAAATTATACGTTTAATGAAAAATGCAAATTCATTCATAATATTGATATGAAATGATGTTACTAATGATATGTAGACTAAATCTAGTCTATATGAAATGTCCTTGATGATTTTACTTGAATACGCAGCTTAACCCTCCAGGTTACGCGTATTTGATACTCGTAAACCTAGTTTACGATAAATGATGAAATAGTGAGACATGAATAGAAATTTTCTCCGGAAATGAATAGTGTTTCGTGAATAGTAAATTTTGAAATACGTTCTCAGAATATTACTTCGACTTCGAAAACGGTGAATAGTAAAATTTTGAATAGTAACCGGTGAATAGTAAATTCCCGAGATGAATAGTGAAATTTTCAAAGTTTGTAAAATGACCTGAAATTACGAGTTGTCACATTACATGAATGAATATGAGATGCAATCAATGGAGAGGTGTGAGGAGTTGGGTAATCTATCGGGTATTGCTGAAGCCAGAATTACAGACACATAAAAAATGGATGCAACAAGCTGTTCAGATACTCTTGCCTCACAGAAGAAGGATGTTGAGTGGAAAATGTTGAACGAACAAACATTGGGTGCATAATCTTCATTGAGTGCAGAATCTTCGGTAACTCTTATTAAAAATTCATCTGTTCTTAATTCTGTCCAAACTAATGACCTTACAGAACATGTGGCTGATAAATATTCTGTAATTGAGGCTGGGTCAACGATAAAACACATCATGACTAACAACGTGGTTGATATGAAAATTTTCGATGAACTTTCAAACAAATACTCAATTCTTGAAAAACATTGCATTTCTCTGGAAATTGCAATACAACAAAAAGAAGAAAGTTTTCTTGCTACAAAAGCTTGCATAAATTCGGAATTCCCAGAATTTCGAGAATTTTTTGAAATTAACCAATTAAAAACTCAGCTTCAAGACAAAGACTCAACCATATGTAATCTGAAAAAACAAATCTCAGACCTGCATAAGGAAATTAATATGTGTGTGAAAAATCTTAATATATAGGTTAGTGACTCTGTCAAAGCTAGGAATGATGAATTAGCATTATGTGTGGTCAAATTGTTAAGGGAAAATGAGTCTCTAAAAAAGAAACAAGTAAAACGATGTGTCCCTATTAAAGAGGATGAGACCAAGTCTTTAGATCAAACAAACTCTTTGTTAGCAGACATTGAAGCCCTCAAAGCTAAACTTCAGGATAATAGCTTCGCCATAGTTGCCTTAAAAAATGAGCTTAGAAAAATTATTGGAAATGGAGTGAACACTAAGTTTGCAAAACCATCAACCTTGGGGAAGCCAGTTTCACAAATTACTAATGAACAATCTATAATTAGGCAGCCCAATGCATTTAAGTCAGAAAGATTTAAACCCTTAAAATCAAGGTTTGCCTCCCAAGTTGATGAGAACACTGTTTTGTCAAAACCAGTCACTTCATTAATTCATTCCGATAAAATCAATGACAATTCTCAGACTAATGCTCAAAGCCCTAGGATCAGGAATGTAAGAAAATCATCTAGAGCACGTAAGAAGTATCAAAAGGCTGACCACTCCCCTAAGAAACATGTTAACTGCAAAATGTCTAAAATTCAGAATAGGAAAATGGTTACATCTTGTACTGTGACTAAGGGATCTAACACTCCTAGCTCTTTTCTTAAGTGGATGCCTACTGGTAGATTATTTAAGAACATATGATCCAAATGGAATCACACTCCTAGCTCTTGCCTTAAGTGGATGCCCACAGGGAAAATCTTTAAGAATGTTGGAGTTAAGTGGATCCCCATCAGAACATTGGCAACTAATGACATTCCAAGGCCTGACTGTATAACATCAAAAGAACAGAACAAAATTGCTACTAACCCATCCAATTGTTATTCTACATGTGCTGTTAGTACATATATTCCTAACTCTTTTTCAGGTACAATGCTCAACTCAATGTTGAACATCATGACTTGGTTCCCAACTGAATTGAAGACTACTCATTCGGGAACTTTAGCTTGTCAGAATTGATTTGCTAATACTGTGACTTCTGATCGTGTTTGCTCAGGATTCGTACATCATCGGTTGATTAAAAAAAAAATCTTAATTTCTTTATATTCTTTTATACACATATACACAAGATTTGTAAAATAATAATAATAATAATAATAATAATAATAATAATAATAATAATAATAATAATAATAATAATAATAATAAATTTTCAAAATAAATAAATAAATAAATAAATAAATCAAAGACGAGTCTTCTGGTTTCGATATCATCTACGGTCCGACAAATGTCATTCAATAATGACACGTGTCTTTAGATGAAGCTTGAACAGAAGTTCTACCACTAGAACAAAAAGTGTATTCGGCTACACCGAATATGTGTGACGATATACATATAGTCACACATGATTTTTAGACCGTGTGTGACTAAAGGTCGCGCGACCATAGGTACCCTATGGTTACATGTTTGACTTTTTTTTAGTCTCTATTACAAAACAGTAACCAAAACCTTAACATGTGTGACTAATTAGGTACAAATTTTGTTGGATTAATCCGTATTAGTGACCATAAACACTGTATAGTCACACAAAGCATGTTTCTTTTGGGTATTTAGTCACATACAATTAAGCATAAAGTGGCCAAAAGTGTTAATAAGTGTGACCATATGGTGTTTAAGGTGAAGAAATATGTCTTTTGTGTGACTATTGATCATTCAATGGCCACTTGAATTTTATGTTTGTGTGGCCTTTTGTAACATTTAGTCACACAAAGCATGTTTTTTTTTTATGTATTTAGTCACATACAATTAATCATAAAGTGACCAAAAGTGTTATTAAGTTTGACCATATGGTGTTTACAGTGAAGAAATGTGTGTTTTGTGTGACTATTGATCATCCAATGGCCACATGAATTTTATGTTTGTGTGGCCTTTTCTAAAATTTAGTCACACAAAGCATGTTTGTTTTTGGTATTTAGTCACATACAATTAACCATAAAGTGGCTAAAAGTGTTAATAAGTGTGACCATATGGTGTTTTAAGTGAAGAAATGTGTGTTTTGTGTGACTATTGATCATCCAATGGCCACTTGAATTTTATGTTTGTGTGGCCTTTTCTAACATTTAGTCATACAAAGCATGTTTCTTTTGGGTATTTAGTCACATACAATTAATCATAAAGTGGCCAAAAGTGTTATTAAGTTTGACCATATGGTGTTTACAGTGAAGAAATGTGTGTTTTGTGTGTCTATTGATCATCCAATGGCCACATGAATTTTATGTTTGTGTGGCATTTTCTAACATTTAGTCACACAAATCATGTTTCTTTTGGGTATTTAATCATATACAATTAATCATAAAGTGGCTAAAAATGTTAATAAGTGTGACCATATGGTGTTTTAAGTGAAGAAATGTGTGTTTTGTGTGACTATTGATCATCCAATGGCCACATGAATTTTATGTTTGTGTGGCCTTTTCTAACATTTAGTCACACAAAGCATGTTTGTTTTGGGTAATTAGTCACATACAATTAATCATAAAGTGGCTAAAAGTGTTAATAAGTGTGACCATATTGTGTTTTAAGTGAAGAAATGTGTGTTTTGTGTGACTATTGATCATCCAATAACCACATGAATTTTATGTTTGTGTGGCCTTTTCTAACATTTAGTCACACAAAGCATGTTTGTTTTGTGTATTTAGTCACATACAATTATAAAAGCATAAAGTGGCCAAAAGTGTTAATAAGTGTGACCATATGGTGTTTTAAGTGAAGAAATGTGTGTTTTGTGTGACTATTGATCATCCAATGACCACTTGAATTTTATGTTTGTGTGGCCTTTTCTAACATTTATTCACACAAAGCATGTTTCTTTTGGGTATTTAGTCACATACAATTAAGCATAAAGTGGCCAAAAGTGTTAATAAGTGTGACCATATGGTGTTTTAAGTAAAGAAATGTGCGTTTTGTGTGACTATTGATCATCCAATGGCCACATTAATTTTATGTTTGTGTGACATTTTCTAACATTTAGTCACACAAAGCATGTTTCTTTTGGGTATTTAGTCACATACAATTAATCATAAAGCGGCTAAAAGTGTTAATAAGTGTGACGATATGGTGTTTTAAGTGAAGAAATTTGTGTTTTGTATGACTATTGTTCATCCAATGGCCACATTAATTTTATGTTTGTGTGTCCTTTTCAAACATTTAGTCACACAAAGCATGTTTCTTTTGGGTATTTAGTCACATACAATTAACCATAAAGTGGCCAAAAGTGTTAATAAGTGTGACCATATGGTGTGTAAAGTGAAGAAATGTGTGTTTTTTGTGACTATTGATCATCCAATGGCCACTTGAATTTTATGTTTGTGTGGCCTTTTCTAACATTTAGTCACACATCGAATTAAGCAAACTGTGACCAAAAAGTGTTAATAATTGTGACTATATGCATCTTTTAGTCACATATAAGAAATCAATATATATCAAAACAAATTCATATATATATATATACAAAATATATTCAAATACAATAAAATTGGAATGTATATAAAATTGTAATGTCGTACATAATAAAATTCTCAATAATTTAACGACTTCTGACTCTTGATCTTCTTAGCTTCCTTTTGCATGGCATCACTAGAGACGTAGCGCTTCGTTTGTAATTTAGGTGCAGTTCTGTTTTCACAATCAGTTTTATGGTACTTGGTGGTGTTACCTGTAGGAAACAAAAGCCGGGTGTATCAAACACTGAATTAAATATGAAGAATGATATATGTAGGTTTATAAAACACATGCATGTATGTACCTTTTCATCGAAAACCACTTGATCCTTTGGCCATGCATAAAAACCACCTACTGCATCCTTAACTGTTTTGAAACCGTTACTTCCTACATCCGGTATGCATGCTGCATCCACTAAAGATTTTTCAATAGACACTCTGTAGCAATCCTTTGGGAGTGGTTTGTTATGAAGCATTTGTTTTCCATCAGTTTTGTACACGGTACGCTCCGCAATAATACATGATTTCTTTAAGTGCCACAGTCTGCACTTAATTACCTAAAAAGAAAATTTGTTGCATGTATATATGTATCAGTAATTAATTAAACTAAAGAACATATGAAAATGTTTAAATACATACTTGTGGTAGTACTGTTAATGGAGACTCATGTTCTTGTGATTTGGAAAGTTGACGTGAAGAATCCTTTCGTTTTGATCTAGTCGCTTTCTTAGATGCGACAGATTTAACAGTTTCCTATATATATAATACACGATAAATAATACATGTATGTAGAATTCAAAAATCCCAGGGGGATGATTTATTACTTACACTTATTTCAATTTCCTTTTCCAAAGTTGCAAGTCCATTAGACTTCTCAATGCTCGCAATTTTCTCACGTCCAACAACACGTGTTCCGGCATCCTCATCAGCACTGTTATTTATAAGATTAATGTTCACCGGAGACACCTGAAATATAAATTGTTTAAGAAGACTGCAGCAGTATTTAAAAGGGTAAAAAAAAAGATGGAATGTTACTTTCTTATGTCAAGAAACAACTTCAATTTAAGAAGGCTGAATGGATTCTATTGTTATATGGAGGAGTCTTTGGATCATGGATTCTATTGGTAATATAATTTCACTTTTGTTACACAAAAAAAAATCAAGATAAAATATGTCTTACATTCGTTGGTGTCAATGGAGTTGAAGTTGGCTGCAATTGCGCCCTTTGTGCAGCCAATTGATTCATCAAATCCTGGATTACCGCCTCTTTTTCTTGACTTTGGCGTCGCTTATTATCAAGTTCACTTTGAAGTAACACCACTCTTTCATCAGATGCTTTTCTGATTCGAGGCAGATCAAAATACCTCTTGTAGGTTACTCCACCTCCCACTCCTCTCACATATCCTCCCTTTTCCTTACCTAATACAACTGTCATGGCATCACTGCCATGATCAACCTTCAAGATTCCTTGTTTGATCTTGTCCTCCGTCTCTTTCTACACACACAATATGGGAAATAGGTTATTTAATTCTACCAGTATTAACTTAAGTAACAGTATTAACTTATAACTAACAGTATTAACTTATAACTAACAGTTTTAACTAATAGACTATCAGTATTAACTTATAACTAACAATAAACATAATAATAAAATTTGCAGTCAAACATACAATTTTTTGTCCAACTGTTCTGATATTATCATCGTGAAATTCTCCGTCTTTATTCACTCTTCCTTTCATCTGGTTCAATTTCTTTATTCTCGATCTTATAAACATCAAATACATACACTTGTAAGATAAACCAATATAAATGAAAGTATGATGCTATTAAATGCAAATGTGGAAATGTTTAATGTTACCATTTTATCTATCACACGGGCGTATCCACCTCGTCCCATTATATGCTGATAAACAGACTTGGAACGCGCCACTTTAGATGCAGCTGATTTCACCTTGCAACACAAAATAAAAAAAGGTGTTTAGATGTAGTAATGCTGATAGTATACAACTAAAATATATGGAAACATCAAATGTGACAGATATTTGAACTTGAATAAAAATGAATAATTAACACCTTGTATTCCTCGGTGGCCGTGTAGTTTACAAAATTACCCAATCTTCGGCTTTTATAATTGCACTATACTTCACCGGGACTTCATTAAGTTTTGAAAGGGTATTTTGGTTGGGCAATATGTAGTTTTCGGTCAATTTCCTTATGAAATTCCTTAGAAGTTGACCAAGACGATTCATTATCATCTTTCTGACTGTCAAGTCAACATCAAAATATCGCTGCAAAGATTAACACAATGTTGTTAATTAGTTGCACATAATGTAAATGCAGAGATAAACTTATTAACACCTTGTACCTACGACAACCAAGCCACTACTAGTTAAAAGAAAGTATATGTGTACCGTGATTTCGTCTCACATTTTATCTCTTGCTTCTGAATCAACCTTCCTCCAGGATAGAATCCTGACACCTATATGCTCACGAACCAAATCACCCAAAAAACTCAAAAACAATGCCCTGTTTTTTCCTGATAACCTATTCAGTGCATCGCAGTTACACTGACCTTTATTCCGTCGGTTTTTCCATAATCCCTGTGAAACTTAGCTAACCTAGTTATGCCCCTCTTAACAACATTCGCATTTGAATGGTTGTTTTCAGCATCCTCACCCTCATCTGAATACACCTCTGATTCATATCCTAAAGGGTTATCATTTTCACGATCAGAATAAACCAAATCATCCTGATAATTGGTTTGAGTTGCCATGATTCGTCAGAAGTAATGTGTTAAAGAAAATTAGTAAACTTAATTGGTTAATAATGGTGTGAAAATTGAAGTTCTGGTTGTTTTGCTAGAATCCTGAATTATTGGAGTAAAGTTAGGGCTCATTATAGGGCACTTTTTCAATTAAGGAAACCATAATTTCCTAAGTAATTTTAAAAATTTTGGCTGAAATTTGGCTCTAAATTTGATAATTTTAAAATGTGGCTCCAAATTGATAATATAGAATTTAAATATTTCATTTTTGGCTGCAATTTTTGAAACCAACACACCCATGACAGAAATGGTGCTTACCCACAGTCCCAAACATCCATATAACTTCAAACCCCTGTATCAAAGACACATATAACTGCAGCTACACTAAAATCTCACCACATGGCGCATACAAATGAACAAACAAAAGCAAAAAAAGGAATTAAAGCAACTAATTAAGCAACTATAACTAATAAGCAGTCCCAGATAAACAAGTAAGCACAAAAATAATCAAATCCAACCAAGGACTGCTGATACAACAAACAACCCTCAGACCTCACTTTAAGCCTATAAATAAGCTATTTATAAGCACTTACGTAAGATCTAACATCCTCCAACAGTAAAAAAATCAAGAAATCATGTAAATGCAATTAACTTAAAGCAAAAACAACAACAAAAACACGCTAAATCTAGTGGTTCAATCCAAAATAATTGTCATCCATAAACGGTCCACTTCTAAACTTCATAATCAGTCTTAAAAAATTGACAACAGCCTAAAAACTGAACAACCTAAGCAAAACACTTATGAACCGCATATCTATGACTCAACATTGAACACGACACATGGGATGCACCACTGTCATTGGATCAACCTCAAACCTACAATAATACATTCTACCAGATATGAACTTAAACACCACAACCAATTCCTAAATGCAAAACAACATTAAAAAAAGATGAAACAAACTAGCGAACGCATCCCATTCCATTCCATTGGATCAACATACATATTTTAGAGTGTCATATGGATAAACCATCAAAAGATCCATACATGTTTCATTGTTAATATACCTACAAACCATAATATTAAACCAAGACATTAGACATTATAAACAGATGACACTAGAGAAAAAGAAACCATCCCTTTACATAACGAGCAACCCTTCAACCATTCATCGCCTGAATTTGTTCTTCCTTGGTCTCGATATCCTCCTCAGCTTGAGTAATGAGATCATTCAACCCCTGCAGCTTAGTCCTCGCAGCCTCCCTGTCATGCCTAAGATCCATCAAAGTGTCAAAATGGTCATCCCCATATCCAAGAGCTACCATCTCAGCAATTAAAGCATTAAACTGCCCAATCTCATTCTTTGTTGTGGTGGCCTCTTCGCGCATCCGGTTTATAAAGCCACGGAGACTGGAAATTTGCTGAGCCTTGAAGAAACTCATGTTACCATCAACAGATGTCTCCCCGCTAAACTCAATTAGGTCATCAATAACACGTATAGCCAATTGGTTTTGTGGTGATGGTGCTGCCATTGATAATGAAATTGGGTAAAATAGGATATTATTGAAAGATTGATAAGAAAGGTTGAAGAAGAGTCGTGGGAATATTGTGATAGAGAAGATACGTGTAACTCCAGAAACCGAGAACTAGTCAGAGATACTGGTAGTGGTAACTAAAATAGTCCTTATGAATTCAAACTATAAAGACCTAATTTTTAAAACTGCAAAATAAGTCCTCCTTTTAAACTATCACTATAAATTAGGGGTGTTTATCCGTTCGGTTATCGGGTTGTTTGGTTTCGTTAAATCGGTTATTTTTTTGTTCGGTTCAACACGAAAACCTAACCGAACTAGAATTAAACCGAAGCAAACTGAATATGAATTCACTTCGCTTCTTGGGTTGACACGAAAAGTCTTAAAAACAGATAAAACGGAAAAAAACGGACTAACGCAGACGAAAACGTGTAAGAACGTAAGAAAACGTATGGAACGTAAGAAAATGTACATTAATATGTAAAACAGATGAAAGCGTATGAAAATGGACGAAAACGTCTAAAATAGCTAAAAACGGCTTGAAACGGACGAAAACGGTCAAAAACTTATACAAACGGACTAAAACATGAAAAACCAGCGACAAAGTGTAAACACGGACGAAAAAGTGTAAACAAAAACTAAAACTTATAAAAACCGATCAAAAAGGAAAAATTCGTACGAAAACGGTGGAAAACATATGAAAACAGACGCAAACGTGTCAAAAATGTATGAAAATGTGTAAAAGTGTAAGATAGCGTATGAAAACGGGCGAAAAAGTGTTAAAACATATGAAAATGGCTAAAATGGATGAAAACAGACAAAAAACGAACTAAAGCGGACGAAAACGTATAAGAACGTGATAAAATGTACGTTAATATGTAAAACAGATGAAAACGTATGAAAAAGTCTAAAATAGATGAAAACGGCTAGAAACGGAAGAAAACGGACAAAAACTTATACAAACGGACTAAAACATGAAAAACCAGCGACAAAGTGTAACACACGGACGAAAATGTGTAAACAAATACGAAAACTTATAAAGACTGATTAAAAAGGACAAAGACATACGTAAACAGACAAAAACGTATGAAAACAGACGCAAACGTGTGAAAACGTAGGAAAATGTGTAAAAGTGTAAGAAACCGTATGAAAATGGGCGAAAAAGTCTTAAAACATATGAAAATGGCTAAAACGGATGAAAACGGACAACAAACGGACTATAGCGGATGAAAACGTATAAGAACGTAATAAAATGTACGTTAGTATGTAAAACAGTTGAAAACGGACGAAAACATATGAAAAGAGACGAAAACGTACAAAAACGGATGAAAACAAGTACAAAACTAAGAAAACGTATGAACACGGACAAAAACGTATAGGACCGACTAAAACGGACGAAATCGCACAAGGGTTGTGTTACCGTGCCCAACGTATCTAACGCAACCTTAAACACAGTTTCACACAATGTTTTGAGTAAGGCACGTGAGTTAATGATTTTATGTCATCCTGAAATGTCAAAATTAACAAGCCCACCCTTAATAACTTTAATACAGTTCATATAACCTTCACACTATAACTATACACCTACCAAGCCGGTGCAACCCATGCATGACCGGTGATAATGGCTAGTTCACATGGTGGGTCGGTTATTACGTTATCACTGGTCACATTCATTAATGGGTATTTGACATCATATGGGTCAAAAGCATTGGGTTATACTTTCTTAGAGTGTCATGTTATGACATGATTCAGTCAATAGTATATATAATATTATATTATGAAAAACCCGACCAAATGGTCAATTTGCTGTCTACCCGAGAATGAAAATACCAATTTGGTAAAAGTAAGTCAAAACACAATATTTTCCAGAAATATGAGATATTCCCAGGTCGTTTTAAGTCCCAATGGAGTGTGAATGGAAATTCACGTTCGGTTCGTGATCGGGTGATAAAGAATAATGAAAGATATTTGGATTTTGTGAATAAATTTATGAAACATAAACTAAAAACAAAAAAAGAGCAAGGTTGGATCAAGTGGTTAACACTCTTGCCTCTGGAGACAGAGGTCAAGTGTAAGACATTGGATTTCATAAGCACACGAAATAAGCTCAACAATGGATCGAATAGTATAGAGTTTAGATAGAGAAAGTGGGATCCTTTCTAGAGAGAGAAAGTGAAAGAAAACATAGAAGGTTAGATTAAAAATGAGAAAGGTCCAACCCTCTACCTTGGGAGGTAGAGGGTATATATAGTTACATAATAAACGTCCTCCTTCGGACAGTGGATCAGGCATACAGTGGGTAAAGACCCGTCCTTCCTCCACGGTGTTGCACTAAACTAAATAACTAACTAAATAACTAGTAAATAACGTAATGTCTACGAGCTAAGTTATGCTAGATTATATTTGGGGTGACCGATACTTCACTATGGAATCTTCTAATTCCTAACAATCTCCCCCTAAGGGAGGTCACCCTATGTTTTACATTTCGAATCCTAGCATTCTATTTAATCTTCAGTCTTGAGCTCGTAGACATTAATTCTTCAACATCTGCATCTTTGTGCTTTAGCAGTGATTCTTTATAGTCCGATTATTTTGAACTTTCAGTGGAGGTCTTTGAACTGATCCACATCTTTGATGATCTTCGAGCTTTATGTAGATCATCAGCCACAATAAATATCTGGATCACCCTTTATTGTGTTGCCTTCATGTGATGTTGTGACTTTTGGACCGACATGCTCACACTTTTGGATCATGACATCTTTCCATCAGAGTAGCGGAAGCCTTACTGGTTCATGATATTTGCAGCAGCGAAGCAGAAGCATAGTATAAAAATATTAGAGCCAGGTTATGTAGATATGCACTAGTCATGATTTCTTCAATTAAGTGTGGATCCTGTGAGCATGCGGCTTTGGATTGACTTCTCAATTTTGATCAGCTGCAACCGTCTAAATGTACCTGCAAACAACAGTTAGAAATAAAACACACGAAAGTGTCTTTGATCACTTTCGTTGAATTGAGGCACACGGCCCACGGTTCCCCGTTGATCAGTACAAGTACTGCCTGTGATCAGGTATAATTCCGAAGAATCTCCTTGACAGGGTTTCGCAGCTGTTCTCAAACCGGAACGTCTCAAAGAAGACAACACGGAGTGAGTGAACCAGCTAATTGAGATTCACTGATTGATGAAAAATTGATTTGAAAAACAATCGTATATTGCTTGAAGAAAGAGTTTTGCAATACGACGAACGTTTTATGAGAAAGATCAATTTTCAATCAAAATACTTTTTGTATTATAAAAGAGTACACATTCGATGTGCTAGAGAAAAGAAGAGATTCGCACATCGAACGGTTTTTCCAAAAGTATTTTTTCAATCGGAGATACTTTTTGTGTTTGAAAACATGAGTACACATTCGACGTGCTAGAGAAAAGAAGGTTTTCACATCAAACGGTTTTTCCAAAAGTATTCGTCAATTCCAATCCTCGACCAAGGTAGATTCAAGAGTGAATCGCCCCATCGTTTCTGTCCAGTTGTCACAAGCTTGATCTTTAAAAAAGATCTCACATGCCACCCACCAAGAGCTTGTTTAATGTTGGCTCTAGAAGGATTTCCATCTTCATCGTGAATATTTACATATCACTTAGATGTTCTGGCAATACCACATGGATAATGCGTAGGACTCTAAATATATACTTACTTTCCACATTGTGTGAAACAGCAAGTCTTCATTACTTTTGTGTCCTAATGAGATATTGTGGATGATCTCTTGGCTCTAGACTCAATTGTGCACATTTGGTTCCTATGCCGGAGACTAGGGAGAGGGTCTCCTTCTTCAATATCAACAATCTCTAAGAGAAAGTCGATAGATTATGTAGGTTCCCCGTGAGAATGAAACAAGTCCTTTTAAGAGGAACTTGAGTAGCTTGGGAAGTTTAGCGCAGTGCGTCACTGGGTCAATGACGTATTGTCTTCAATACCAGTGTTACCTTAGTAACCACCAGTAGCATATGTATTGAACCCGGTTACTGCCCTAAGGTTGAATTATTGGAGGGCTATTTCTTTTCACCATTTTTCACATTCATTTCTTTTTCATTCTTCAACCCCTTCAGTGCTTACCGAGACTTCATAACTAGAACCTTGTTGGGTTTGTTCCAGTTCTAGCTCTATCTCAGTCCGCACTCTTCCTATATCTCACTTTTCTCCTTTTTTCATCATACCTAAGGACTCTACACTATCTAGTGGATTGTCCCTGGGTAGATCCCTCCGGCTCTGGCGGGATCGTGGGAACAAATACCTAACCTAACCATCCTTATAACACCATGCATAAAGTAAATTGGTCGGTCTTTTGGTATTGTTCTTTCCTTCTTGAAACCAATTGAAAAATCATTTGGAAAAATCAATCAAGGTACATGTGATATAAAATCAAAGCATTTTGTACCTTAATAGTTTCGATCATTTAGAAATGCTCCCCCTCAACGTGTGCATATGATCTTGAAATTGTTTAGCACATGGAGGCAAGAGTTCTTTGAAATAATTTCTTGATCACAATTTCCGTAGAAAAAGCCATTTGAATTTCTTTTGGTAAATTCTCCCCTTCAATATGTGTGTAGGATATTTGAAATCATTTTATCACATAGAGGAAAGAGTTCATTTGAAGTACATCCACGATCACAAAATCCATTAATAAACCATTTAAAACTCAATCAAGGTACTTTATATTAAAACATAAAAGCCTTTATACCTCGATAGTTTATTTTCATTTGAAATGCTCCCCCTCAATATGTGCTTCGAGATTCGAAAGCGTTTAGCACATATGAGAGAGAAGCCTGCACATTTGAATCAACAAAAAACGATCACCTTTTATCAAATTTCATTATTAAATCACAAATTCTCCCCCGATCAAAAATATCAAATCATTTGAGATTTTGGATCCCAAGTGATTTAATACGGTTTAGAAAACATGGGAGAATATGTGCCTGGTTTAAATACTCATCTTGTTTTTGGTTAAATGCTCCCCCTCAAGATGTGCATAATGTATTAGAAATCGTTTGGCACATGGAGGAAGGAATGCCTTTAAAGGACTAAAACCAATTCCATTAAAGCAGATTTGAGATTTAAATCACGATCTCTCCCGCGATCAAAAATTTCAAACCTTTTAAGATTTGTGATCCCAAAAGATTTAAATCATTTAGAAAATTTTGAGATTTGGTATCATCACTATTTTTCCTGCACAAAGATACGTTAGGTGGTGTAGAAGCTGCTTATGTTGTTGATGTAGGGCTTGGAAGAAAAACCGTCTGCTGATGCAGTGAGACTTCATACGTTGCATTTTAATGCCAACTGAGGTCAAATTAAGCTCCGTTTCTTCATTTTCTGATGAAGAAAACCATCTGCTGATGCAGTGAGACCTCTTACGTTGCATTTTTCCATGCCAACTCTTCAAAGAAGTCCAATTAAGCTCCGTTTCTTCATTTGTCAACCCAAGATATAGTTACCCTTTCCTTTCGGCATCCAATCTTCTTTTGTGGGATCCGGATCGGGAACATTCTTATGAACCATGATATCTGCATGCGTTAGTAAACATACAAACAGATATATGGTGGTCGACAGCACCCAAACAGCAATCGACTAATAAAAGTCAATCCAACATATCAATCAGTTCATATATGGGAATAATGTGTTTCATCAAACTATAATCATCTAATCCTAACAATCATATCCTAAATTCCTAGTCCTTCGACATAGGCAAATATCATTTTTAATTAAGCACGTAGGATAATTAAGAAAGCCCGTTAGATGATATAGATTTGAAAACATTATCCCCCTCAATCAATGACTCAATTTTTGAAAAGTTTAAAAGCGCTGAAGTCATTGATTGAGTTTTCAATTTATTACGAAAACTCTAAATAAGATTGATTTTCAAGTAACTCATTTACCACCATTTTTGAAAAACAATAAATATTTTTCTGAAGAATTTTAGACGGAAAAACATTTGTGTAGAAACAGCAGTCTTTTAGACGACATGCTTTCCTTGTTTTGTTTTAGGATAAGTGCACGAATTTTTAAAAAAAAAGTTTAGCGCAACACTTTCCTTTCTTGAAAAACGGGTTGCTATAAAAAATAATAGCAAGCCATAGTTTAAGCACGGATTACAGTCTGAAGTAACTGCAAGCCATATTTTGAGACATGTTTAGAAAAAAATATTCACACCTCCTGCTCGAACTTCATCTATGGTCCCGTGTCATTGTTGAATGACATTTCTAAGACCGTATATGTTATCGATACCTGAAGACATGTGTTAGAAGAACAATATTTTTGGTATTTTTCAAATTTTCTGATTTTTATGTGTTTTTGAAGATTTTATAATTTTCTATTTTCTTTTTGTTGGTTTTATATTTTTGTATTTTGCTTTTCGATAAATATATACACAGATAGTTTAGATGATATAGTTTAAGAAGATGATGATACAAGTACCGAGATAAGGATATCGAGCAGTACGTCGTAGAAGATAGAGTTTGTCATCTCTTAAACTTCCACCACCAAAGCTTTTGAGACTCTTGAATGGACGCCAGAAATTGAGCCAGCAGAAAGTGAGACTTTGGTAGCTTCCCCCCATACCGTCAATCTTCGAATAAAGACCATTTTCCCAAGAAGAAGAATGAGAAGAGAAACAGTCTCATTGAATGAAGCTCAGCACCCCGAAGAACATGAGAACACCGAGGTAACAAGTTAAGACATTGATCGTCTTAGCGGTTATCAAATCTGGAATAACTGATGAAGACCGATCACATGAACCTGTTGTGCGTCCCCGATGTACACATTACTCTTCGAGATTAACCAGTTGTCTTATTCAGGGGAACAATACATCAACATCTTCATTTTACCAAATGCATTCCAATTATCTTCCATATAACCAATCAACCCATAATATACACAAGTACCCAACCAGAGTAGAGACAACAACATCACACTAACTGGTTGAATCACTGATCTCCTCTGCGGATGTCAACTCTAGAATAACTGATTAAGCTCGATCATGTGAATATGTTGTCTAATAACGCTACACGCGTCGTTCGGGGTCAAAGGAACTTCCTTTTCGTCGAGCAAGTTTTTCAACACCCTAGGCAGTGAACCTAATCGTTGTAGTGTAGTATTAGGGTAAGCCACGGGTATTGATATCGTTCTCTAGGGGAATAGGAATGCTAGTGAGAAGTTACTACGCTAAGGTTGGGGTTGAGGAAGATTATTTTTTTATCTTTTTATATTTTTAAGAAAAGGAAAGGTACGAATCTCGGGTTTTGGATTTGGGGGTTGGTATTTCTACCGATTACTCTACTTGTCTAATTATCTAATCTAAGGTGTATGTAGTCTATGTCTAATTATTGTGTGCTCGTATGATGGTTTAAAGATGTGTTTACTTAGGTTTTATTACTACTTAATTATCTCCTATTGATGGTTGAATTGTCACGTCCTTATTCTTAATCGCGTTGTGTGTCTAAAGTCGTAGGGTATGCGTTTGTCCCTAACTCTTTGAAACTACCAAAGGGTCTCGTCTACAAAATCTCTAGGAATTATAAACTCTAACTCTAAGGTACTCTTTGGATGTTTTAGCCTACAACTACTCTAGGTGTTATAGTCTAAGGTTCACAAAGATTAATCAAGCATTAACTACACAACGAATGACCTATCGCATTACTAGATCATTAACAATTAAGATAAGAGACAACCAATCAATATTCAATAATTAAGTTTCATATTCCCTAAGCAAACACACAAATAAATTAGCCGGACATGGAGAACATGCAAGCATACACACAAGTAATTGAAGACATAATTGAATTAATGAAGTAAAACACTTATCTTGGTGTAAGATAGGGTTTGGAACCCTAAAATACTGTACAAGACAGCCTTGGTTCGGTTTAGGTTTTTACTCCAAAAGACTACACACTAAAACTGAAAAATTCGGATTCTATATATAAGATTACAATCACAACGGCATCACCTTTTGGTTTTTGACGCCGTCGGATCGCCGTCATTAGGGTTTCGTCTTGGCCACGTTAGTCTTGCGACGGCGTCACCTTATGCTTGTGACGCCGTCCCCTTCAGTCTCTGATGCCGTCTGGATCAAATCTAGGCCGTCTGAGTTGCGACGACCTACTCTTTTAAAGCCTGACACCGTCACTTGAAAATAAGCAATTTGGCTACTGAGCCGTCACAAAAGTGATGCGACGGCGTCACATGTAACACCTGACGCCGTCCCCTTGTGTTTCAGCAGCTTGAGTGTCTCGATTCTTTACTTTGGCCATTTTCTTCGTATATCCGCGCCTTTTCGTCCAAATAAGTGCCATTCCAGTAATTTGCCTTCAAGAGACCTAAAAAGTGAAAAGGAACGATATTAAGTAATAACGGATACAAAAGTGATCAAATAAGGGCTTAAACGACCCCTCAAAAAGGTACATTTTAAAACCTTATCAAGTATCCCTACACTTGGTATTTGCTTGTCCTCAAGCAAATGTGCTTTTAGCCAATTAATTTATAAGTTAGGGGTCATGAAGCATTGGTTTAAAACAATCCACAACACATATAAGCCCCGCAAAAGTCATAACAAGCATGGAAATTACATACTAACACCTCACATGGGGTGTTTGGATACTCACATCTCTCGGGTGTATATGAAATATATCAAGTTGGAAATGGAAGATAAACACTCATTAACCGGTCCTAGTACATAAATTACCATAGGCTTCAGAATAGATCAAACCTCCATCGCTTTGGCGTAAGCACCTAGGAAAGACTATCAAAGAGGTCTTTTAAAGGGTTGTAATGTTAGGCTTACGGTAGGGAAACAAAGGGTTTGGTGGGATAGGCTATTTAGTGGTGGCAAGTCAAAATATTTTATGTTACAAGCATACGAAGAATGGCGTTGCTAAGCCAAGACTCGACACTCTAAACTCTAGATAACTGAAACAAACAAACATAAATTTAAAGATAGATGTAGGATGGTAGCCCGTATGTATTTTTTTTACACTTTATTTTTTTTCTTTTTCACTTTTTCTATTTTTTTTTGATTTTTTTCCCATACACTTTTACTCTACCATCCTCTACGGTAACATCAAAATGATAGGGATTTATAGGCACATCCCTACACTCGAGTTTTTATTACTCTAACACTAATTTGACCCGAATTGAAAAGATCAAAACACTTGGAGTACATTATTAAGCAAACAAAGGGAATTTGAATTTAACGTTCCCTTCCCGTCATTTTATACACTTTAACTTTTCCCATGAGTCCCAATCGTCCCAAAACTGTATACAAAGGATATGACTCGACTTAGCAACTCATGCAAGCAACTAGATAGTTGAACTAAGGGTTTTTAGGGTGATAACAATAATGCACTAAAAGTGAGTGCATACAAGGTAGGCTAAGGCGATTTGGGTGTACATTTGGGGGTGGGGTGTAAACAATGCTCTTCATTGATATTCTAGAAAACCAAAACATCACGAGAACCGCGAAAAGGATAGGCTCTGAGGGGTTAACTAGGGGTATCGTGTACTAAAGATGAGTACAACGTAAAGGTGTGGGGGAATTACTCAACCGATGTGGAAGAAGGAATTATATTACGGGTATAAAACAAGGGTTATCCTAATGCCTCTTATCATTTAGTTATTCCTAACTACACAAGTGTAGTCTTACTAGCGATCTCAGGATACATCACAAAACAAGTTCTAGAATTTAATATACTACCGGTTCACACTCTAAGCATTAAAGATGAATGCTTTAATTCCTACTAATCTAAGGGCGATCCTCACATTTTGGGTGGAATTTAGGTGGTAAAGGGTTTTTGTGCTAGTCATGTAACTTCCTATCCGTGAGACGCTTTTGTTAAGACTAATGGCCCACTCCTATATGTCATGAAAAATTTAAAATTTTGTGCCAAAATTACCCTAACCGACATTTTCTCATGGTTTATTACACAAATACAATTGGACAAAGCAAATAATCAAGGATAAGCATAGTTTCAAAGTTCCCGTTTTATTTTCCTTCCCTACACTTAAACTGAACATTGTCCCCAATGTTCCCCGAAAGTATCAAAGTTATGAAAGTAGAAGGTAATTAAAAACGAAAGAAACTAATACTCTCCTGATTAGCTCGGTAGGATCCGTGTATGAAGTACTGGTTAAATCCTTTCCAAGAAGAATGTATGCGTGAAAAGCTCCTTCCAATCTTATGTATCTTCTTCTTGATAAATAAAACCTGCACACTTGAAGAAAACAAATGAAACCTTCGCGTAAAATCGGCGGGTAATAATATATATAAGACTCTATTAAACTAGGATATAATTCTTGTTGAATGGATGTTTACAGAATTTCTGGAAAATAAAGACCTGGAAAATTCCAAAAATTTATAAGTAGCTCAGAAAACGAGAAAAAGGTAATCTGTTGTTTTTACTCCTTCCTGACGCCGTCAGGTTGCGATCCTGACGCCGTCAGGTTATCCTAACAAAAACTGGTATGCGATTTTCTGAAAAAAAATTCTGGAAAATTTACATCTTTAGAATCTGGAAAAATTTCTGCAAAACATCCATTATGACTCGATACAAGCATTTGACTCGAACAAACACACATATATATCTTTTAATTAATTGCAATTCTCATGTTTACGTTTCTTTTGAAAACATGTGTAATCCTCCCTACACTTATCCTTTATGTAAAATACCTTTATATGCAATTAAGACGAGGTTAAAAACAAAATAAAGCATTTTTACAAATTTAAACATGAGAATAAGCAATCAATAAAAGATATATGACACAAACAAGCAAAAAATTAAGCATGGGTTGCCTCCCACGAAGCGCTTTTCTTTATTTATGAGTCTTGTAGCTAGACTCGAAGTCGTGCCCCTATGTTACTTTATTACCGTCATCTCCTTCCTTCGCTTTCCCTTCGTTAAAAGGGCGTAGACATTGTATGCTTACCGTGGATTCCTTGCCAACGTCGTCTATTATGGTGATGGTTTTATCCTTTAGATTGGTTTCCTTCACTGTAAAAGGCCCAAACCATCTTGGTTTGTTTCTACCTTGTAATGCCCTTATCTGTGATTTGTACAGAAGTACTTTTTCTCCCTTAAGAAATTGCTTGGGGTTCCTTTGTGCCTTTGGTATCAAAGTGGGATTATTTCCTAACTTCTTATCGGGCTTCCACAATGTTGCATGCAATCCTTGAACCATAAAATCTCTAAGCCCTTTTTCCCAATCATTCATTTTCTTCTTAACTATATTGCTAGGGACTTGTGGATTTCACCCGTAATCTTCTACATGATCTTAAGAGTATATCTTGGAACGATGGGTATCCTAGCGTACCCTTTTCCGCTTTTAAGTATCCTGATGCCCTCCCCGCATTTGATGGTTGCCTTGGCGGTGGCCAGAAATGGTGTCCCAAGAATGAGTGGCATGTTCCTATCTTCCTCAACATCTATGATCACGAAATCCACCGGATAAACGATATTAGCCACCTCTATTAAAATATCCACCGCGATTCCTATGGGATAGACATAGGTGTGATTAGCTAAGGAAAGTCTAAGATCGGTCTTGGCTGGCTTCTCCCTAGTCAACTTATTATAGATTGATAAGGGCATTATGTTCACATCAGTCCCCTGATCAGCTAAGGCATTTATATCAATATCACCTATGCTACATGGTATCACGAAGTTCCCTGTGGTGTCTCATTTTTTTGTTAATGGTTTTTTTAGAACCAACTCATACAGAGGTCCCATAGGCAAGGCGACATACTCTTCTTCTGTTATGTTTCCTTCAAGGGCTTCCTTAAGAACCTCATTGTACCTAAAGTTGTTTACTTGGTTTGCAATGGTTTTTCTGTTAATTTCGTGCTTAAGGTAGTACTCAATGGTCTCGGGCTCATCATTAGGTTCAGACTCCTCCCTCTTGCTTTCCTCAGTTTTCTTCACCTCACCCTTTCCATCCTCAAGCATAATGGAAATGGCGTTAACAAACGAAGTGGGAGGACAATCGTTGCTTCTTACTAGTACCTTTTCGGGAACTTTTGTTTTGGTATATTCTTTTACCAGGTTCATCATTTCCGTCATTTTTGCTTGCATTTCCTCTCTCTGCCTATAAACCTCCTCTTCAAATTTGGCTAATCTCTCCGTATGAGCTGCCATGTACTCCCTCATTTGTTCCTTAAAGCTTGGTGAGAGTGGTATTGGGGAAGTAGAACGGAAGCGCCTTTCGGAATTGGGGTTTTACTCACGACTTGGGGATTCCAAAAAAGGTGTAGGGTGGTTGGTGGAATTGGCGGAATTGACTGCTTCTCGAGGGATTAGTACGGGAGCTCTTTTATGCCTTTCCATAAGATAATCAATCCTTGCTCCTCGGTGATGTCGGAAGATTCAAGAGGAGTTGATATGGCATTAACCACGTTAACAGGGGTTTCAGGAGATTCATTCCAATCTTCGTAGCTTTGATCAACAAGCTCTTCTATAATATCCCAAGATTTCTCTGCATTAAAGTCGCTGAGCCTTCCATCGGCGGCTTGATCAATGGATCGTCGAGTGATGAAATCGATATGGTCATAGAAGATTTGGATTTGAAGCCAAAGATCAATGCCATGATGGGGGATTTTATGGAGTAGGTCCTTGAATCGAGTCCATGCTTTGTAGAGAGACTCACCTTGAAGTTGTTGAAACGTTAAGATGTCTCGTCTAAGTTTAGTGTTTCTCAAGTTTAGTGTTTCTCCCCGGTGGGAAAAATTGAGCAAGGAAGCGAGAGGTGAGATCATCCCAACTTGAGATGGAGCCGGCGGGAAGTCGCTCAAGCCAATTGCTAGCTTGGTCCCGTAGAGAGAATTGGAAGAGACGCAGACGCGTGGTCTCCCGAGTAGTAGCATCAAGGTCGATGGAATCGACAATTTTAAGGAAATCCTTAAGATGCTGATTAGGATCTTCGGAACGAAGTACATGGAATGCACATCCGTTTTGCACCAACCGGATGGTGTCGGATCGCAGGTCCGTAGTTTGGGCTTGATCGGGAAGCTCAATGGTGTTCCTATAGCCTTGGTGGCTAGGTCTCGAGTATTCACCAAGAGTACGGGCTCTTGGCGGGTCATTTGGTGGTAGGTTGATGAATGGTGGTTGGTTATCACCTTCCATGATGAAAAGTAATGGGATTACGAACAAAGGTCACGAAGAAGGGGGATAGACTACGAGGAAGCTAAAAATGAAAAAAAGTTTACTTGATAGGAATCAAGCAAAGAAACCTAAACGAGGTGGACTACTAACTAGCTATTCTATTCCCCGGCAGCGGCACCAAAAACTTGATAATGCTACACGCGTCGTTCGGGGTCAAAGGAACTTCCTTTTCGTCGAGCAAGTTTTTCAACACCCTAGGCAGTGAACCAAATCGTTGTAGTGTAGTATTAGGGTAAGCCACGAGTATTGATATCGTTCTCTAGGGGAATAGGAATGCTAGTGAGAAGTTACTACGCTAAGGTTGGGGTTGAGGAAGATTATTTTTTTATCTTTTTATATTTTTAAGAAAAGGAAAGGTACGAATCTCGGGTTTTGGATTTGGGGGTTGGTATTTCTACCGATTACTCTACTTGTCTAATTATCTAATCTAAGGTGTATGTAGTCTATGTCTAATTATTGTGTGCTCGTATGGTGGTTTAAAGATGTATTTACTTAGGTTTTATTACTCCTTAATTATCTCATATTGATGGTTGAATTGTCACGTCCTTATTCTTAATCGCGTTGTGTGTCTAAAGTCGTAGGGTATGCGTTTGTCCCTAACTCTTTGAAACTACCAAAGGGTCTCGTCTACAAAATCTCTAGGAATTATAAACTCTAACTCTAAGGTACTCTTTGGATGTTTTAGCCTACAACTACTCTAGGTGTTATAGTCTAAGATTCACAAAGATTAATCAAGCATTAACTACACAACGAATGACCTATCGCATTACTAGATCATTAACAATTAAGATAAGAGACAACCAATCAATATTCAATAATTAAGTTTCATATTCCCTAAGCAAACACACAAATAAATTAGCCGGACATGGAGAACATGCAAGCATACACACAAGTAATTGAAGATATAATTGAATTAATGAAGTAAAACACTTATCTTGGTGTAAGATAGGGTTTGGAACCCTAAAATACTGTACAAGACAGCCTTGGTTCGGTTTAGGTTTTTACTCCAAAAGACTACATACTAAAACAGAAAAATTCGGATTCTATATATAAGATTACAATCGCGACGGCGTCACCTTTTGGTTTGTGACGTCGTCGGGTCGCCGTCATTAGGGTTTCGTCTTGGCCACGTTAGTCTTGCGACGGCGTCACCTTATGCTTGTGACGCCGTCCCCTTCAGTCTCTGACGCCGTCTGGATTAAATCTAGGCCGTCTGAGTTGCGATGACCTACTCTTTTATAGCCTGACACCGTCACTTGAAAATAAGCAATTTGGCTACTGAGCCGTCACAAAAGTGATGCGACGGCGTCACATATAACACCTGACGCCGTCCCCTTGTGTTTCAGCAGCTTGAGTGTCTCGATTATTGACTTTGGCCATTTTCTTCGTATATCCGCGCCTTTTCGTCCAAATAAGTGCCATTCCAGTAATTTGCCTTCAAGAGACCTAAAAAGTGAAAAAGGAACGATATTAAGTAATAACGGATACAAAAGTGATCAAATAAGGGCTTAAACGACCCCTCAAAAAGGTACATTTTAAAACCTTATCATTGTCCGACCCTGAGGTACACATATATCTCCCCTGATCGTTGCGATCTCTTCTGAATCATCATTACATTGTGTACATGAAGCACTAACCGGAAGCACTTTATCATAAATCATATAGAAGATGTCGATATGCAATATCATCTCACGAACCAAATATTCTTTTCACATTTCTTCTAACTGAACGCTGAAGTAACACATACCAAAAGTCTCCAGAGACCATTTCCCCCAATTAGTTGGAATAATACACCAAAGGCTACGAGTTAAACACTGAGTTTCTCTACGGTTATGACCATTGTCTTTCCGGGATAAATTCAATCAGGTAGAAGTGTTAAGTTCATCATGTGTACTCGTTGTGCTTTTAGATATATGTCTCCTTCCCCCTTGCTGGTTTTGATACCTCAGATTCAGCAAAACATAATATACCCAAAAACTCGAAATCTTGTGAGAAGAACTCAAATAGCCCAAATGAATCCTGTGAGAATCAACTGCAACGGAAACTCTCTCTGACTATCTTTATCAACCCATATGTAGACAATTTGAAATGACCACTGATGAAGAATACCCAATATACCAAACTTTAAACTGAAGTCAAATTCCCACATTTGTATCTTAAGCTTGCACTTAATAATGGAAGAACGGTGTCGAGAATTTATGCTTCAAGCAAATTTCTAAGTACTCACTATTCAAGCAAAGTATGAGACATTAACACCTCTTGCAATTATCCACACCGACATATGAGTGTGACACTGAGTAAAACAAAGTAACTCCTAATAGTGATAGTTAACCAGGTCTTCAACCATCCACCTCGACTGCTGGTAACTAGATAACCCAAGACTTCAACTTAAATTCTTAAGCCCGAGCAAGTTATCAAATAAGAACACGCCTTTGTGAATGTCAACTTCAACCTCAAATAGGTGATAAATGAGTAACTTCGAAGTAATCAACTTGTGTCAAATGTCCAACACGTGAATAAACATACAATCGGATGAACATTGACCCACTGAATGAACCGGAGCAAATGATTCCTCAACATTAATGCATTCTTCCTTAAGGTATACACTATACATGTAGAAACTGATTTGGAAGATTTACCAAAAATGTCTTTTAGCGGATGAGGTAGTCGTTTTCCTTAATGTTCATACGGTTGATTTATAGCGAGCACAATGAGAGGAACAATAATCCGTGAAGATTTGGCAAAGGAATAACCAAAGAGCGGATCATTATTCATGAACAATTCTCCGTGAAGATTTGGCAAAGGAATACCAAAGAGCGGATCATTATTCAGTAGTGCAACTACAATATCATGATAGTCATTATCAACGCCTTGTGAAGTAACTGGAGATAAGGTTTCTTGAGAATTCTGAGAAGTACTTCTTAGATGGTGAACCAGTTGAGTGAGTAGGAACCGGAGCATGAGCTTCAGAAGCTGGATGATCAACATTCGTTGGAGGTTGGAATTACTCATCAAACATATCATCGAAAAACACTGAGTCCTAAACAATACCTCCCAGTTATCCTTAGTAAGTGAAGCATTAGGCGTTGGAGGAGAGTCATCAAAAATCAAACAATGAATCATTGCTAAAGAATATGAGCAAGTCTAATTGGGGATTAAATTTGGATTTTCAATCTCCCCAATTAGTGCTTTCCCCTAAACTGACGAAGATTTTCAAGTGTTCTTCTCAGCCCGGATTAAGAAGAAGTCTTTAGATCATCAAATGCAATTCGTCTTTAGTCTTCTAACATGTAGCAGAAAAATGTAGATTAGACTGTAGACTCGACCTTCTTCAAGAATGTCCGAATGGGGAAATAGACAGTTAACATCTTCTTCACACCAAAGGCATTCCCGTTAACTTGTAAATAGCAAATCCCCTTAATTAAAATCCCTCCGAATCAAACAAGAACAGAAAGATGTTCATCAAAGAAATCAGCCCAGCAACTAGAAGCACTTTGTCATTTAATCATATCAGCCCGTGTGAAGATGTCAACCAACGGCTCTTAGAAGAAACTACATGTGAAGATGATCCTATAAGAAGAAGCTCGGTTCTTACATGAGTTAGGAGCCGTTTGACTATATATTCTCAAATATCAATAAACCATGCAAAAAATTCACACTTCTTCTCCCCCTCAAGAATTGCATACGGAGATGCCATTCTTGATTAAACAAGTGATTATCATCCAAATGTATTCTATTCACACTTCTGCCTCGCAAAATTAGCACATGATGTCGCCATCTTCATTATATTGAGCAAGTGGAATAAGAGTAATTATCAGTAGTCCAGTTCACTTGATGACTGAAGCGCATGGAAAAAGCATGAAGCATGTTGATGAAGAGTGTCGATGAGAATGGTCATAAACATGAAGATTTCTCTTCTTTTGAAGATAAAGCGCACTGAAGCGTACACTTTTCTTTTCTTTAGAGTACGAGGCTTGAACTGTTGTGTTCAAACATCATAAGAACATTTCTCTTCTTCTTGAAGATAAAGCGCACTGAAACGTACACTTTTCTTTTCTTTGAGGAACGAGGCCTGAACTGTTTTCTGCAGATGCCATAATGAAGAAGTACGAGGCCTGAACTGATGTGAACAGACGTCATAGCGGATTGAATATCAAGGTTGAGTAACTTGGACCCGTGAGTTATGAGATATCAATCCATTTGTTATCCATACTTTAAGCCAGTCCATGTATTGAAGGATCGAAGTATCTGAAACTGAGTAAGGACTACTTGCACTAGTATTACAAACTTGATTGCATATATTTTGGTTAGTGACATTAGTATCTAAACCCTTTGGGGTTTCACAGTCAACCTTGATTTTGTCATCGGTAAATAGCTTTCCGGTAGGTATCCACCTAAGTCCAGCATCCTTAAACATTCTACCAGATGGTATCCACTTATGGCAAGGTCTAGGATTGTTGATATTCTTATGCATAGTGGAAGACTTATCCTTATTCCTAGCTTCCAAAGATTTTGCAGTTGGTATCCATCTAGGCGAAGTTTTCGGTTTGTTTTGCTTCATATGCACAGTAGATGACTTAGTGAAAATCCTAGACTTAACAAGTTGAACCTTTGCATGAGCATTTACTTTCTTTAGGGATTTTGTAAAACAATTATTATGATTTCCCCTAAAGATGCATTTCAGACAGTTCGAGCAAACAGCTTGTTTGGGTTTAGAAAATGATCTAGAGTTCTTAGAGTGATCTGCTATGGGAATAGCTTTATTCGAAACGCAACTACTCTTAGATCCAAGCCAATCCCTAGTCTGTAGTTGAGTGTTCTTAGGTAATGGTTTAAAACTACTAGCAGTGCCTTGAAATCTCGTAGAATTCATCACCCTAGGTTTAGCACCTAAAATTCCATCTTTTCGAATATGTGCCTTTTTCCTAGCTTCTTCTAGATCATAGTTCTTGAATAACTCATTCATATTATGTGAATTCTTAGGAAAATAAGGTGAAGTGACTGGTTTTGACAAAACATGTTTCACATCAACTTGGGAGGCAAACCGTGTTTTTGAAAATTTTGTTCTTTCTGATATAAATGCAGTAGGCTGCCTAACAATAGACCGGTCTCTAATGGAATGAGAAGCTGGCTTCCCCAAGGTTGATGGTTTTGTAAACTTAGTGTTCACACTTTTCCCTACAGTTTTTCTAAGCTCATTCTTTAAGGCAACTATCGCAAAACTCTTATCCTGAATTTGAGCTTTGAGTTAATCAATTTTTGCTATCAAAGATTTTGTTTGTTCCAAAGAATTAGTTCTAGCTTCTTTGAAAGAGTCACTTAGTTCTATGTGATGCTTTCTCAAAGTCTCATTTTCCTTAAGTAATTTAGCCACATAAATTTCCAATTCATTATTTCTTGTTTTAATAGCATCGATGTCTTGTTTAGTCATGACTAAATTACTTTTCAAATTCAGGACAGAAATATGTTTCTTTAGATTGTAAATGGTTGACTCTTTGTCTTGAAGCTGAGCTTTCAAAGTGTTAATTTCAAAAAGTTCACGGAATTCAGGAAGTTCTGGATTTTTACATGGTTTGTTAATTTGAAAACTTTCTTCTTTACTCTGTATCGCAATTTCAAGTGAAATGCAATGTTTTTCAAGATTTGAGAATTTGTTTGAAAGTTCATCAAAATCCTTTTTATCAACCATATCTTTTGTTTTGAAACATTTGATCTCAGACTCAGCTTCAGTTACAGAACATTTATCAAAGTCATGTTCAGAATCATGATCAGTTTGTTTAGGAACATTGGCAGATATATTTTGTTGAATGGTTAAGGGTACCTTAGCACGTGACACCTGCCCAGTAGCTTTTCTGATATATGCATCTGCATCTTGTGCAACAAAAGTCACTGAACTACTGGCTGTGTCTTGCTTTTCTGCCTTTGAGCCCCTGTATTCAATGCCAACTGTATCATCTGGTGCTTTACCCATCTCACCACTACAATCTCTTGATTGCACTCGACATTCATTCACCCTTCTGATTTCTGTATCCACATCTTGTTTTACAGGAGTTACTGAACTGCCGGTTACATCATTCTTTGTTGTCTCTGTTGTTCTGCATTCAGCAGCACCCGATCTTTCAACTGATACATTACCCGACTCATCACAACTATTTCTCAACTGCACCAGACTCTCATCCACATTTTCATCTTTTAGAGTAACTTTCTCAATATACTTTTCCACATTATCCATGAGATGGATAAGTGTCTCTATGAACATGCTAATTTCCATTCCAGTGTATCTCTTGAAAGACATTTCAGTCATGTCTTGATCATAATCAGATGTAAATTCCCCACTGATGAATGACTGAAATTGGTTGTGGATCACTTGAAGTGCAGCACTGGAACTATCCTTTTGAACCTTTTCATTATCAAGTTGTTATTCCAATTGTTCTAAGTTCAATAGTAATGTTCCCGTTAATGTGGATAAATCTTGATGGAAAAGGGCATTGCATGTTCGTTCCATTCCTGTCGTGAGTAACATGAGATGTGAGTGAAGTTGTTGATAAGGTTCAATGCTACTTTCCTTTTGCATGGCATTTTGTAGTCTAAACAGGTGCAATTCTCTCTCTTCAGACTCTGAACACGAAGATCTCACATCCTCATTAACTGATTCAATCATCTTTAACCGTTCAGTGTAGCATACATTATCATTGTTGTCAACAACATCATACAGTTTGAGTACTTCTGAAATTACAGAATAAGGAGTGTAAGACATGATGTTGATGTGTACACGGGATTTTACAAGTCTGTGATTTAAACCAAGAAATAGAATCTTTCGCGGGATTTTACTAAAATCAAAACCAAACCGTTAAGCAATGACCAATGGAACGTGTTAAGATGACTGATGGATCGACACAATGATAGATAATTGTGTGTTAGGACTTATGATTGTATGTAGGATTAGCAGAGATGTTGTTTGGTTGAGATTTGGATTGGTTTATGCCCGTTTATTCGGAGTAATTTAGGTCTAAAAACATAAAAACCTTAATAACTTCTGTTCGGAGCGGATTTAGGCCTCGAAGGTTGATGGATCGATGTACTCTAACCAAACTAACTTAAATATCTTGTTAAGGGTTTAATAACCTCGGATGAATCCTAAGTTATTAACAATGAAACACTGAGTAATCTTAATTTAGTATGCGGAATTTACTTAACAAAGCTAAGAAGAATATAACTTTATTAATAACTCTAAAACACTAAATATCGAACTCTCTAAAACTCTAATATTAATCGTACTTTAGGATTCTAAAACACACATATATCTAATACCAATCTAGGGGTCCTTTTATAGGCTCAAGGATAACCCTAAACGGTTTACAATTCTTATCCTTGTACGTCAAGTAAACAATACTTAGAAAGTTCTAGATAAACATTACTTTCTATCTTTAATCAATTACAACCGACTTTAACTTTACAGTACTTTGATGAATAAGCAGTACTTTGACTTTTACTTAGCAGTACTTTGACTTCTTGCAGTACTTTGTAATCTTCAGTACTTTAACTTTCTGTATCCCAACAATCCTCCCCTAACTTGAATTCTACTTGTTTGATTTCAAGTTCCTTTGTAGATTTAGCTTTAACATCTTTGTCTTCAAAGAGGAATTGTGACTTTATCTTCAAATTTTATCTTTGTAGATTCTCTGCTTATATCATCATCAAAGTAGTCTTGATTTGTATAATTCTTTTCAGCATCAATCAACAATCTTATTTCTTTTCAGCAACATTCAACAAACTCCATCTTTTCAGCAACATAAGACAATTTGTACATTTAATTCAGTTAAGTTTCAGTCTATTCTCATCACTTCCAGGTGTGTAAACTCCTGTGAGAGGTGAATCATTGAAAATTTAATGGATTTGATGTCTCTTTACCAAAGCCATTAACTCTGGAGTAGCCAAATGTTTTGATGTGTAAGATCATGGTACATTGATAACCATATGATGTTTAGCAAATCATCAGCTATCAACAGATTTGATTTGTCTTTACCAAAAGTTGTACCCTTTTGGACTAGTTAGTTCTTTCATCATGGTGAACTAATTACCATATAATGGTTTTTCCACAGCCTTTACCACAAGCCATTTTCTTGTAGGCTAGCCAACTCTTCACATTACTGATATGGTGAGTTGATTACCATATGATTCGTTGTGAAGTGAGTGGTGAAAAACACAATATCAACGTATATCAAAATAACCGTAAAATACGACAAATCAACCCTTTAGGAAAAAGGTCAACGTGCCAAACCTCACGGGTGTGATAAAAGTGATACCGGGAAGTGATTTCCCCGGGTCGTGTCCCAACGAGGTGTGAATGGAAGGATTCGTTGAGTTTCGTGATTTGAACTTGAATTGGATTTTAATGATTTTGGATTTGATTACGAATTCTACAAATTAATGAACGGGAAGGTAATTAAGGCAAGGGAACCCTAAGAAACTAACAATAAACTAACACTAAGCCTAAAGAATGATAAAACGAAGCTACACTAAGTCCTAGGTTGCTAAAACGTAAAAACGTAAAAACGGGAAAACAACCCGAGCCATAAACGTAAAAATTTTGCAATTTAAGGGCTACGGGTGTGAAATCAATTTTCCTACGATCTATTTGACTAAAAATAATTTTAGGAAAAAGCGGAATATTTTTTCAACTTTTAGATTAATTATTACGAATTAAAAACAATTTAACACTAATTAATTGATTAAAAATAGTAAACTATTTAAGAAAAATCTGAAAATTTCACTAAAAGTACTTAAGGTAATACTGATTCTAGTAAAAATGAAAAAAGTGGTGGTTGCTATGTAAAATAAGCTCAAAGTAAGCCAAAATTGGCTTATAAGCACAACTGACCAATAGTCCTTATATATTAACTAATGCAAACTATGACTGATAAAGTCCCAAGGGCGCGCTGGTTGAGTGGTGTGGTGTTGGGGGTTGAGTGTGGAGACCAGGGTTCGAATCCCTTGGCTCCCACTTTTTTGAAAACTATTTTTTTTACTTTCTTTCTTTCTCAGCTTCTTTACTAGATCAAATTAAAAACTTTTTGTGAAAACTTTGTGAACCAAATCCTCTGAATAAGCAGTTTGAGCTTCTTATTTCCAATAGTTACAAAACAAACCAAACAACTCTTATTTTGAAATTACAACAGACCTCACCCAAACACTCTTTATAACAGTTTGTTAAACATTTGAACAATTAGAGGTTTTGGGAAAATCAAATGTGTAACTAAATGCTAGATTTCTCAAGAAAACTTCTTGCTAAAGACTACTCAATAAGCAGTCTCAACTGCTTATTGAGCTCAACAGTTGACAGAATCCCACCCAAACAAACACTCTTTTAGCTCAATTTTATAACACAAATTAAACAAAAGAAGCAGTAAATCATTTGACAAAGAGAAATTTATCAATTAAGGTTTGAATAAGCTAAACTTAAGCACAATAAGCTAAGAGACTAAGGGGGGCAGTTGGTATAAGACTTATACTAAGAGAGGGTCCTAAACTAAAACTAGATTGAATCAATAAAGCAACAACTTGAAAAAGCTTCTAATAAGCACTAATGGAACTAATTCTAGATTAACTGAACTAAAAGACCTATAACAATCTAAATAAGCTGGATCAACTATTGATAAGCTAAAAAGTAGAGATGAAGTCTGGCCTGTGACCTGTGCTACTGATTTGCAGGCTGCAAACAGGTTGTAGTGGCTCACTTGGAGCTTATTTATAAGCTGTTTTGAACACTCCCAATCCAGAAACAAGCTGCAACAATAAGGTTAGACTAGTAGACATTTATCAAAAACCAAGTGGGGTCCAAGATCACACTGTTCACAGCTTCAAAATAAGCTTGAATCAGCTTGTAGTTTGGCTTACTTATTGAGACAGAGCCAACAAGTGAGAATGGACAGATTTTTAGTGCAGGTTAAACTAAGATTAAGCTATCCTAGATCCAAATAAAGTGAAGATAGAGTGAGATGGTTGGATAAAGATGCAAGAAAAACACTTTTTTCAACACCTGGACCTCAAATCATCTATCAAGTAAGCTCATGAACATCAAACCATGCTACTGTTCTGTGCAGATTTTAAGACAGCAATCCCTTTCTTTTTTTTCTTTTCAAAACTTACCCAAAGGACTTTAATCAACTTAAAACTTACTCAACTAATTTGAAAACTCAAAAACCACTTTGACTTGTAAAGTCAAAGTGGGTAAGACCTGTTTTGAGCCACAACTGAGTCAATTCCAAACACACCTTTTCAAAGATTTTGACCCCATCTTTTCTTTTTTTTTTCTTTTCTGACAGTAAGAGATAATCACAAACAACTTAAGTAAATTAAACAATAACTAGAATTTCAAGAGATTAAATTCAAGGAAACTTTTCATTAACTCAAAGAAAAATTACAACAGAATCTTAAAGAAAAAACATTAAAGCTAAAATTTTTTTTTCTAAAAACTAGGGGTGCCGCATACATTGGCTTACAATCCTATTTATACTAAGCTACTAGGTCTTCCAATCTTTGTCTTGGCTTCTTGATGTTATTCTTCTGTGAGGGCAGCCAAGCAAAAACCACATGTGAGCTTTCTTGAAGCAATCTCAGCCGTCCATTAAGTTCGGTACCATTTGTGCTCATCAAAGCCATCCATGAGGTCATTTGAAGCTGGGATTGCCAGCTTGGCAAGTCTTGGGGGAGGGGTAGTGGGTTTGGGATTTGGGTGAAAGCGGGTAAAGAGGGATAAGGTGGGTTTGGGTAAAGGTGTATGAGGGTAAAAGAGAGATGGTGAGGTTGAGTGTTTAGGTTGAAGAGAAAGGAGCATTAGGGGTTAGGGTTTCTGGGAAGATGAAAAAGCTAGGGTTCATTGGGAGCAGGGGTGTGATTTGGGCGGGAATTGGAGAAGAAAGGGAGGGTTGGGTATTTTGTTTATTAGTTGACCGGGTGGGGATGTTGGGTTTGACCGGGTCATAGGGGTACTGGATTGGGCCTGTTTGTTAACTTTTGGGCCTTGGTTAGTTTAAGATATGAGATCCATTGCAACTATAGGGACCAAATCTGCCAATAATGAAAATTCAGGGACCAATCAAGTAACTTATGAAGTATTATCCAAGGGCTGTCTTTGTCAATCACCAAAAGTGCAGGGACTGAATTTGCCAATTTGTGAAACCTGAGGACTAAACTTGACAATTTTAAAAATCCAGGGGTCACAACTGTAATTTCTCAAACTTTTGAAATTTTTCACCAAAGGACTAATTATGACAACTTATGATTTCAAAAGGACCTTTGGTGACTTTTCTTTTTAAAATACGTGCTCAGGGACTATTTCTGTCAATTTTTGAAAGACGGGGGACTGAAACTGCCAATTATGCAAACTTTGTTCGTTTTTCAATAATTTTACATCTGAAACATGTAAAACACAATTTTGAGATATTTTTAGTATTTTGATGCATTTCGGAGTGTTTTTAGATGTTTCGCAGTTCAGTTTTGACCTAAAATGATGAGTGAATACGCACTCATCACCATACAACTTATTAGCAAGTTGTCAACTAAAAACGAATTTGAAATATCTTTACCAGAGCCGTTTGCTCATGGATTAGCCAATCCTTTTGAAACCATGGTGGATTGATAACCTATTGGTGTTACCATCTCAAAAACCATTTATTTCATTCAACCTTTGTTTCAAAATATTTATCACTTAAAAGGTTTCTTTCAAAAATCATATAACTGGTTTAAAGCTGCAAGCAGTACTTTGATTAAAATCAAAAAGCAGTACTTTTCCATTCTCTTCCTTACAATAGCATATACAGCAAATAAACATGAATATCCTCCCCTCAAGCAATGCATACGACTATACTTACACTAAATAGTCCTCCCCTTAAATGTAGCTCAGTAGTTAATCATGCCAATACTCACCACCAAGTGAGTAAATCTTAAAACATCAAATCCTTTGGTGAGTAAATCAGCTACATTATCATCTGTATGCACCTTGACAACATTAATGAGCCTATGCTCATAACAATCTCTGATGAAGTGGTGCCTAATCTGAATATGCTTGGTCTTGGAATGATAAACTGGATTCTTCACAATACAAATGGTACTCTCATTATCAATATTGATAGGAGTATTCTTGAAATTGAAACCATAATCCAATAGTTGATTCTGCATCCACAATACTTGTCCATAACAGCTTGCAGCAGCCACATATTCTGCTTCAGTTGATGATGTTGCTGCAATTGTTTGCTTTTTACACTGCCATGAAACTAATCTTCTTCCAAGATATTTGCATCCTCCTGTGGTTGATCTTCTGTCATAGTTGTCACCTGCATAATCACTATCTGAAAAAGCTTCCAAGTGAAATGGTGAATCCTTTGGATACCACAACCCCAACTTAGGTTGTTGTTTCAAATAACTAAAAATTCTCTTCACTGCATTCATGTGAGAGACCTTGGGAGTGACTTGATATCTTGCACATAAGCAAACAGCAAACATGATATCAGGCCTTGATGCAGTAAGATACATAAGACAGCCAATCATGGATCTGTATAACTTGACTTCAACAGCTTGTCCATCTTCATCCTTGCCCAATGAGTTGATAGATTTAATAGGTGTAGTAACAGGCTTCATTTCATCAAAATTGAACTTCTTAAGTATGTAAGCTACATACTTGTCTTGACTTATGAAAATTCCTTCCTTTGACTGCTTAACTTGAAGTCCCAAAAAGAAAGTTAACTCACCAATTGAACTCATTTGAAATTCATTCTGCATCAGCTGCTCAAACTCCTTGACCATAGATTGTTTGGTAGCTCCAAATATGATATCATCTACATACACTTGAACTTGCATGATATCCTTCTTATCTCTCTTGATAAACAAGGTCTTTTCTATAGCTCCTCTCCTATAACCATGTTGCAATAAAAAGGTAGAGAGCCTTTCATACCAAGCTTTAGGTGCTTGATGTAAGCCATACAGAGCTTTTACAGCTTTGTAGACTTTGTTTGGATGTTTAGGATCTTCAAAACCAGGAGGTTGTTTGACATATACTTCCTCTGTAATCTTGCCATATAAAAAGGCACTCTTAACATCCATTTGATAAACCTGAAATCTCATATATGATGCAAAAGCAAGGAAAATCCAAATTGCTTCAATCCTTGCTACAGGAGCAAACACTTCATCATAATCAACTCCTTCTTCTTGTCTGTAGCCTTGTGCAACTAACCTTGCTTTGTTTTTGATAACATTCTCTCTTTCATATCTCTTGACTCTGAACACCCATCTTATACCAATGACCTTCTTACCATCAGGAAGATCACATAATACCAAAACTTCTTGAAGTCTGAATTGTAGTAGTTCTTCTTGCATAGCTTCAACCAACTCTCTTTAGTCAATGCTTGAGCAATATTCTTGGGTTCTTCTTTAGAGATAAAACAAGTAAACAGGCAGGTTTGATGGTCCTTATGATTCAGCCTATTTTGTTTATAGACAAAGCTAAGTAAAGAATTATGAGGTTTAGTAAAACTCTTAGCTCTGTGTCTAGTCATCACTCCAGAAGTAGAAGGACCAATGATTTGATCAGTAGGATGATTCTTATGAATTCTTAAGTTTGGAGACTGTGGAACTCCATAAGTATCATCCAAATTAGTGAAATCAGCATCTTCATTGGAATCTGAGAAAATACCTTCATCTTCAAACTCATCATCAGTATCTTCTAAGCCAGGCATGGTAGGATCATCCAAATCATCCAAAGTGTTGATAACTGGTCCAGCAGTACTTTGTTCAAAAGTACTGTCCAAAGTACTGTAAGAGTACTCTGCAGTTTTGTTCTATTTCTTTGCTTCTTCATAAGCTCTTCTTTGGTCATCAGTATAGGAATGTGCTAAGACATCTTGAAGAAGCAACTGATTAAGTTCATCTTGAATAGATTGACCCTCAGCAGACAATGAGGATTTTGGCTCATCAGTACTTTTCTCTGTCTCAGCAGTTTTAGGTTCTTCATCATGAACAACATCTGGTCTAATATGGACTCCATGAACATCATACTATACCTCTTCTTCATTGTGTACAGTTTGATTCTCTTCTCTAACAGGAACATAATTCATTGAAGGAGTCAAAACTTCAAGATCAAACATCCAATCAGGACCTTTACCCTTCTGAATTTCTTGATCTTCTAAAAACTCAACATGAAGACAATGTTGAACCTTCTTAGTGACTCTGTTGTACACTCTAAATCCCTTGCTGTTGGTGCAGTAGCCCAATAAATAACCTTCTTCTGACTTGCCATCAAATTTACCCAGATTGTCAATTGTATTTAGAATAGTGAGAGGGCATCCAAAAGGCTTCATAAATCGAATGTTGGGTTTGTTACCCATCAGCAACTCATAAGGTGTCTTCATCTGTGGTTTGGTGACTGATACTCTGTTAAGTACATAGCAAGCAGTACTTACAGCTTTAGCCCATAATTGAATAGGTAAGTGTGAGTCTGCAAGCATTGTTCTGGCTGCTTCTATCAAAGTCCTATTCTTTCTCTCTGCAACACCATTCTGCTGTGGTGTTCTGGCAATACTGAACTCCCTCTTGATTCCTTTATTAGCACAAAATTCATCCATAAGCTTGGTCTTGAATTCTGTTCCATTATCACATCTAATACCTCTAACTTTCAGTCTCAGTTGGTTTTCAAGTGCTATAATAAGATCATGAATAACATCAAAAGTATCATCCTTAAATCCCAAGAAAAATACCCAACTGAATCTGCTGCAATCATCTGTCACTACTAAGCAGTACTTCTTCTTGTTCAAACTTGTAACAAATACAGGACCAAATAAATCCAATGTAACAGCTCCAATGGTTCTCTAACAGTCCTTTCCTCAAGCTTCTTGCAAGAAGCTTTGTGTTGTTTACCCTTCTTACATGCCAAACAGGAGTGATCATTCTTGTAAGTCTTTGAAGATAAACCTTTAACTAAATTTCCTTTGACCAATTTGTTGATATTCTTGTAATTCACATGGCCCAATCTTCTATGCCACTGATGTGCTTCTTCAAGGGATGCCTTTGCTACTAAACAGGTAGCTCTTTCAGAAGATTAAAGACTCTTCATATCCAAACTGTACACATCATTGGTTCTTGGTACTTTGAGTATCACCAAGTTATCATCATCAAGTTTGAAATCAGGTGAAAGTATGAGACATTCTGTGTCAGTGAATAACACAGGATGCTTTTTGTCACAGATTTGAGAGACTGACAAAAGGTTGAACTTGAGCTCCTTCACATATCTAACATTCTCAAAATCTATGCTCCCTGTCTTGATGGTTCCTTTTCCACTAATTCTTCCTCCACTAGCATCATTCCCAAATGCAACTTTTCCTCCACAATATGGCCTAAAATCTGACAGAATCTCCTTGTCTCCTGTCATGCTTCCAGAGCAACCACTATCCACAATAAGATGATCTTTAAGCTCCTCTTCTGGGTTGCCCTGCACAAAGATACAAAAGTTAGTGTCTTTTAGGAACCCAAGCCATTACTGACTTGTGTTCCCCTTGTGGAGTAACATACTCAAATTCCTTGAGTATGTAATCTTCACAGTTTTTGTAGACAGAATCAAGCATCATCTTTTGTTTTAATACTTGTGGTGGATTTTCAGCAAAACTTTCTTTTTCAACAAAAACCTCCTTTTTATTTTCAACAAAATCATCTTTATCAAAAATCACTGTTTCAGCAGTACTTGTTGAAAGTATTGTTTGTTCATCATCAGTACTTTCTTTCTTAACCCATTGAGTTTTAACTTCCGGTGAAGAGTCTCTAGATCTAAACACTCTATTAGAGTTGTAATGCCTTCTAGATTGATAGTAGTGAGGGCTCCTAGGGTTCCTATTCCAAGAGGTGTTTGGTGAAAACTGAGCAGTACTTTGAGAAAGTACTGGCCTTGGCTTAGCAGTACCTTGGAAAGTATTTGAAGGTACTGGAGGTTTTGAAAAGGGTCTTCTCTGGTGAGGGTACCTATAGTCTGGTGAGAAGTTTCTATGGTTAACCCTATGTGAATGATTCCAAGCTGGTCTAGTCTCCCTTGGTTTTTGGTTGGCAGTTCTGTTCTTTGGGAACTTACTTAAGTACTCTGAATGTAAGTTACAGTCCTTGATCAAATGAGTAGGACTAAAACAAACAAAACAAAGTTTTTGATCTGTAATTCCAAAGTTTCTTCTTCTATGTGTATGACCAAACCTATCCTGTCTCCTAGGTGAATGATGAAAACTGTTTTGACCAAAATTATCCCAAAAAGGTTTAGCAGTCTGTTGAAAAGGTTTTCTTAAAGGTATTGCTGAAGGTGTAGCAGTACTTTGAGGTGGAGCAGTACTTTGGTGTGAAAGTACTGCTTGACTTCGAACATCATCTACCTTAGGTGTTTCAATAGTTTCTTTTTAGATTTCAGACCTAGATTGACCTTTAAGTTTCTTCCTAAACTCTAAGCTATCTACTCCAAAACGACAAACATCAGGCCTAAGAGGTTGATGACTACCAGTAGGATGAGGGACTGCATGATAGGCATTATCTTTCTTAAACCAAGGAGGTGTGTCACTAACTGATTCCTCATTACTAGATGTGTCTACATAATTAATGAGTTCATCATCACTAGTGGTTATATCCTCAAAATCACATTCATCCTGATCACTAGGTGGGTTTTCTATGTTATTAAAATCCATTCCAAAACCTAAGCCAGTTTTAATATAAGCTCTTTTCTGTTTTTCAACATAAGTGACATGAGAAAGACCTGATTTTCCCCAAGCATTAAACTTCTCTAGTAATTCATCTCTTTCCTTAGTTAATTTCTCAATTTCAGAGATCTTACAATTTAACTTCCATTCACTTAATTTCAACTAATAATCCTGTTGTTCATACTTTTCTGCCCAAGCCATTTCATTATTTTCATGTGTTATAATTTTGGCTTCCATTGACTCTAAAGTTATTTGATAACCTGCTACCTCAAACCTAGCCTTTATACAGTTATCTCTTTCAGCCACATAACTATTCAATACTTTTTGATAAAAGTCATGACAATTGGAACATACCTCAGAGATAGGGGTGAAGTTGGTGAAGTAGCCACCATTGCAAGTAGAACAGAATCATCTTCACTCGCCATGCTCCAATCAAAGCTTCCTAGACCATCTCTGGATTCCAAAGCAACATTTTCAGGTTCCTCATCAAAGACTGTGCTCCAATCAAATTCTTCCACTGAATCTTCCACAGCTACCATACAGTAGGTTACTGGTTCATCATCAAACTCAGCACTCCAGTCAACCTCTGATAAACTTTCTTGAGCAACCAAAGCTTTTGTTTCAGTAAAAGGAATCTCTTTAAGCTCTAACTTTGGTTTCTCTGTCATCCTATTTGCTTGATATTTAGCAAATCTGCATTCCCTTGCAAAGTGTCCAGTCTTTTGATAGTTGAAGCATTCAATTTTGGATTTGTCAAAAGTAATACCCTGTTTTGGTTTGAAGTCAATGTTTTTTCCTGTTTTCTTCATATACTTCTTGATCCTTGCAGTGATCATAGCAACTTGCCACCTGATATCAATTTCTTCAAGAGCATCCTCTTCAATCTGTGAGAGATCTTCTTCATAAGTGACAGGTAGAGAAGCTTGCTGTGCAAAGAAAGAGCATACAACTTCATCTGAGTGAAGGGTATGTGTTGGTGTGGGTTGCTGAGCAAAAGTAGGGGTAGTGTAGACAGCAGTACTTTGAGCGACAGTACTTTGAGTAGGAGAGGCAGTATGTTAGGTCACTAGTTTTACAACACAAGCATCAATGAAAGAAATAGAGAAGAGATAGAGGTCGGTTGAACAATATCCAAACACATACACACGATATACTTGGACGGTTATGCGTAGAGAGTGAATGAAAGAAATAAATTGAACAACCAACCCTCAAGTGAGGGTTATAAAAAGGTATTTATAGGAGGGAAACTAGGGCAACACTCCTAGTTCCCATCATTTTCCTTATTGGACTAGGCCTAGGCTTATGGGCCTTCTACATAAGCCTAAGGCAAATAACTAACATAAAGGCCATATTAAGCTAACTATTACATATGAATCACTAACACTTGATTTAGGTTTAGGAGTGATTCCAACAATCTCCCCCTAAGTGTTGGTGATGAATGAATATGAACGGTTAAGGTACTGATGTAATAGTAGCTTTGACGTCTTCTGACATTCTTCTTTCTTGTGAGAAAAAATTGCCTTGATTTGAACAATCTCCCCAGTGTAGAGAAATTGTTTTCTTTAAACAGTTCTACTTTGACGTCATCTTAATCTTTGTTCTTTGTTCTTTGTGATGGTAGTGATAGTATGTTGTTGTTGTCTGCATCAAGTCTGCCTCAGGTCTGCTTCGCTGCTCCAGTGTCTCCACGTCTTTCTTCAACATGCTCACACGCTCTTTAACGTTGGATTTCAGTACTGATGAAGTTCTTTAAGTCTTTAACTTTGTAGATTCTTTGGTTTGACGAAGAATCATTCTGACTTTTGTGTTGCTTTTAGATAGAACTTCCATTAATGATGATGTTGGCATGAGCATGTGAAGAATCTGCACGATCATTCTGCTCCAGAGCTTCCATAAGAAGAAAACATGAAAACGGTTAGTAATAAGCGGATACCGGTACTTACAAGTTCAAATTTCGAGAGTGTTAACAGCATAGTGTGAAAACGCAACTCTAATTCTTACAAAGGCCGTTCCTGAACCGGAGTCCCACAAGTGAGATAACACGATGTACCGAAGTACACCTACGATTCAGATGAGTCGCTGAGGTACACCGAAGCATCACCTCACGACTGTAGACCGTTTGAGACCACTAAGCGTAATCCACGGGGAGTTACCGAAGTGACCTGCTGTCAGGGCTGTTTGATGTTGACCCTGGCAGAAGTTTCCATTCAATCACTGAGGATCACAATTGTGAACCTCTCATGAATGTTCTCGACAGATTGCTAAGATCTGTGAAGGACTCGATAACGTACCACTGATGTTCTTATTATTGAACAGCAAGTGATGAAATGTCAAGTGTACCTAAGAGATCTTTTGATGAATCTCGTGGCTCTAGACTCAATAGTGCGTTTTGGTTTTCCTGAGCGGAGACTATGGAGAGGGTCTCCTTCTTCAATATCAGCAATCTCTAAGAGAAAGTCGATAGATTATGTAGGGTTCCCTGTGAGAATGAAACAAGCTTCTGTTGAGAGAAACTTGAGTGGCTAAGAAGGTTTAGTGCATGCGTCACTGGGTCCATGACGACTTTTAATCTTCAATACCGGCGTCATCAAGTGACAATCAGTAGCATATGAATTGAACCCGGTGTCTGCCCTAAGTTGAATAATCTGGAGGGCTATTTCTTTTCGCCCTTTTCTTTGCTTTTCTTTTTAATTCTTCAACTCCTTCTTTCTCTGATTCTCATTTTCTCCTTTTTATAATCATACCTAAGGACTTCTAATTCTAACTATTGGTAGTGTCCTTGGGTAGATCCCTCCAGCTCTGGTGGATCATAGGACGGTTATTCCTAACCTTAATCACCTTATAACTCCATTGCCATACAACCATTTACATGAAAATCTCTTAAAGTGTTTATGAATGAAAAACATTTTGTACCACTGTAAGAGTTTGATCTTTTGCAGAAATACTCCCCCTCAACATGTGCTTAAGAGTTTTGACATAAATCTGCATAGTGAGGAAAGAGCGTGCACCTTTTGAATTGATCGACTCAAGATAGACAATTCCTTGCGAGACACGATTACGTTGTATAGTTAAAGAGATACATTGTCAGCTTTTAGGTGACAACTAGCTCTAATAACTACCTTTAAGATGTGGACAACCCCGAAAGGTTGTCAAACCCGTCAAAGTTCATGTCTATCAAGAGCTTCTCGAATAGGTACAATTTACTTGGATAAGTCTTGGAAGACAAATCTTTTCAATGTATGACTGTTCAGTTCCCGTCAATTCATGGGTTGAAGTCTTTTCACACGAGAATTCATGAGCAAAACACAACATATTTCTTATCACGTATTTTTCTCCCCCTCAAAAATGGCATATCAATGTTATTTTTGAAGAAACGTTGAGAATAAATATGACCATTTTGAGTTTTGTGGGAAGATAACCACTGAGAACAATTTGTGAACAAAGATTTTGAGTCAAATACTCCCCCTCAACAAGTGATATAAACGGTTGAGATTTTGAAAATCATAAGGGGAAGTACTTGTTCTTTTGAGCAAAAACCTTGAAAAGTGAAAGGTTTGATAGGTTTTACTCAAAATAAAGAAGCTTTCGCTCCTTTTGTAAGGATTGTGGCACTGAAGCGTACCACAGGGTCCTTTCATGACAAGTACGGGTTGTGCACTGTTATGTGTGCACAAGCCATAGACATATAAATCACACATCCAAAATATTATGAAATAGAAGCAGTTCAAGGGGTACCAGGAAGTCCATCAATGTTTCCAGGAATGCGAACTGGGCGTTGATAGCCGGCGAGAGCAATCCTGGGACGACTACCTACAAAGCTCTCCAGTGTTCTGAACTGATCCCTTCGATACAACCTTTCATCAATCATGGTGATGATTCTCTTCACATCCCGTCTTTCCTTAGAATTCCATCGCTTTTTAGACCCAATTCCTTCATGAATATCCTTCAACCTATAAGCTAATCCGTCCCTAACCTTCTTCAATGTGTGATCCCCAAACTTGTGAAGGTCTCTACACGCCATCAAGCAGTTGCGTAGTGTTTCACTGAGGTAAACCACTCCGAATGGTTGGCTGATGAGTGTATATTGTGAAAGCTGGTTAATGTCGGGAAGATCTAGCTGAGGTGGAGTGAAGTTGACACGGGTCTGATATGATTCAACTGCAAGCTGGAGATCTTCTACACGTTCTTTGATGACTATGCGTCTGATGAAGATAAGCAAGGACTTGATGAATTCACATTGTACTTCAGTTGAAAATTGTCTCATGCGACCCTGTACTTTGGCAAGGTACATTTCTTCAATGTCGTTGAGAGACAAATTCTCAAAGTCCGCTTCAGAGAATGCATAATCTCTTTCGTCTTGCCTTTTGACCACAATATTCTTGAGAAAAGTGTAGTCCCATTTGGACGAAAGGTCAACATGTTTGATGGCAACGATATTCTTAGTACTGAACACTTCATGTTGAGACTTCTGAACCTGGAAGCTTCTATAGTAGATTTGTCGGCGTTCTGGCCAATGGTGAATCCCATACAGTGCATCACGGTCATACTCTTCCACATTGTTGGAGAACATGTGGTTAGCTCTTTCCTCGATGGCTATACAGTTAGAGTATATGGCTGCCGGGAATGGAAGTGTCAGTGATGTAGCGTATTTCCTTGAACCATCGCCACCGTGTAGAAGAAATTCCAAGTCTTTGTTGAAGAAATATCTGAATGGAATCCTAGGCTGATCTGGTTGGCCAATTGTTGGCAGAGGTTTGGACCAGTCGGTGTAATATGGAGGATTGTCCCGTTTGGTGAAGTCGATGTTTGCTTCTGGGTTGAGCCAATCCATGTTGTTAGACATGGCTCGTGCTATATTATCAAGGTGATACTCAACTTCTATAGCACTTTCCGAGCTGTCTTTGAGAAGTTGAAATGCTTTATTCTTGATTCTCTTCAACTCGGATTTCGTCATCTTCTTCACACAGAATTTTTCTTGTAGAAGTTTCGCACGCTCCAATGTACTACATTCTGTAACCTCTTGACCTGCATATGGGTAGGGAGTGGAATCAACAAGCTTCGAGAACCATTCAAATTCAGTATCATCTTCGTCCAGCCATGATAAAACGTCGGTCATAGGCCTGGTTGAAGATTCTGGTTTCTTAGCTGTGTCAGGAGAGATAGGTTGTTGTTGTGGCTCAGGGATTTCCTCATCGTCACCACCCGTATACTCAAAGTGATCACCGGTTTTCTGAGTCTGGGGTGGTGTCTCAGAATCCTGAGGTTTTTCAGTTGAAGAGCGAGGAGGGGATCTTTGTTGAGCTGGAGTCCTTTGGGGTGGAGGCTGCATTGAGTACTGAATGGAGGATGATTCACCAGACTTTTTCGTGCGTTTGGGCTCGTTATCCTTATCCTGATCTTTGTCTTCGTCGTCTCTTGGACGTTTAGGCCTTACAGCTTCTTCTCTGTATGCTGACCTGAGTTGGTATTCCAGCAATGCTTCAAACAATTTAGCTTCGTGGGAGGCAAACTTTGCAGAGCGTTTCGACATTTGAGCTACTAGCCGGTTCACCAATTCATCATCTGAGAAGATTGTAGGTTCAACTGGATTGATGTTCACATTCATTGGAGTTGATTTCATGGTTTGCTTGGCCAGATGTAAGAGATTCGGATAAAGTTGTCTGGTATACATCTCCTTTGTCAGTTTAGGAACGACCTCCATAAGAAACTTGTGAGAGTATCCTTTGATCATCTCGTCCATTCTCCCTTGAAGATCATCTTTCATGAGCTTCTGGACATACTCCCTTTCAACTTGCATCTTGTCTTGCTCATCATGAAGATACTGTATCTGGTCAGCAAGAAAATCTAACTTCTTCTTTGTAATATTTTTCTCTCTGACCTGTTTGAAAGCTTTAACGATTCGTGACTTTACATGAGACATCCAAGAGGCAGTTGGCTTCTTCACTGATCTGGATGTGGATCTGGTTGTTCTTTTTTATGGTGTTGGTGAAGAGTGAGAAGATGAATCTGATGATGATGAGATATGAGGAGACTCCGGGTCCTTTGGTGGCTCAGAAGTTTCTTCCTTTGAACGTACAGGACTATCTAGAAGAAACTTATCATACTCAACATCTTCTTCATTTCCAGACTTAGCTTTTTCATCAGCTTTAGCTTTAGCTGCAGCTTCTTCATCAGCTTTTTCTTTTTCTAACTTCTCAGATTCTGGTTCTTCAATGTCAAATTCAATAGAATCTTCCACTCGCTTCTGTTGTTGCTCAAGAGTGGTGGCACCAGATCCCTTATCGGGTCGATTAACCGCATCAGGATTTGATGTGGGTTTAACTCCACTACTTGACCCTCCGGGGCCACCCATTTGGTCTTTAGCAAATTCTTTTGCAATGTGTTGAAGTCTAAGGAATTTGAACTTCCTTCTGTACTTGGTGTCCAAAGGCTCTTCATCTGAATCTTCTTCTTCTTGTTGCTCAATTACTGGAGTCTTCCCTTTGCCGTGTTCAGCTGGTGGACTGGGAGGTTTAGGTACCGTTGTAGTGTTATCTTTAGCAGTTTCAGAGTAGAAAATCTCTTCATCTGATGCAGTTCCCTCCGAGTCCTCGTCTGTTAGCTTTCTTTGCGGTTCAGACTTGGGAATGGGAATAGGAATAGCTTCCTTGGCGGGAACTTTCCTCTTAAGTGGAGGATTCCTCTTGGGGAACTTCCTCTGACTCTCAGTGCTTGCAGTACTTCCTCCACTTCCTCTTCTGGTTTTCCTGGTAGGTGTACCAGAAGATTTATCATCTAGAAAACCAACTTTGTTCTCTTCCACAGCAACCAAATATCTTCTATAAGAGTAGAGTTTTTTGAGTTCATCTGAGAGAAGATGGTATGGCAACACAGCACCCTGTTTCTTAGTTGTTGATTCCTTGAATCTGACAGTTAGGGTAGGTTCATACAACATGTCGTGATTGTCAGGGTCATTGATTCTCTTGGGGATATCTGGGTTATACCCAAGTGCTCTCTGGATCAACAGTTTAGTATATCTGATATAAGGAATCTTTGAGCCAAGCTTTTTGAGGAATGTCATCATGTCATCCCAAATCGGGCCTTCTACTTCGATGTGCTTCATGTTGATCAGAGTCCAGAAGATTTGCAGTTCTACGAGCTTAGGATGCTCATAGCCGCTGTCACGACCAGAAATGGATTTTGTGATGATGATATAAAGGGTTCTCCAAGGCTGAGGGATGTTCTTGAGATCCACGTGAGAATGCTTAATGATAGCCCCTGAAGCTTCGTCATACCCAATATCAATCAAGAATTGCAGAACAGTCTCTTCAGTTGGTGCAGCAGAGAATTCAGTTGGTATGATGTCAGGAATGAGGAGGACAGCCCTTAAATCTGCCGGTGTGATGGTGAGTTGTTTGTGGTTGAGAGTAACAGTCACAGCATTCTGTCCTTTGATCATTTGCATAGTATTCCAGAATTGCTGAATGTAGATCTCCGGAACAGTGGCAGAATTGGTGAGCATGTTCTGATAGGGATGATTCTTTAGAATATCCACTGCAATGAGACAAGAAGATTCCGAGCAGGTGAGAGTTTCAAAGTCGACACGAAGATTATTCTTTCCAATCTTCATTGGATAGCCATGCGGGAAGATATCAACAATGGTGAGGACATTTGGTGCATCCATATTCAGTTGAGCTTCCATGTCGTGATCTGAAACACATTTAGCCAAAAGAACCAACATATCGAAAGACATAATGTTAGTCAACAGAAGGTTTTATTGTCTACTTATTGAATGATATATGTCAATGATTGTTACGAGTCCAACGTCACTTGTTTGTTCAATAGTCCAATGATGTCGAGAAACGTTTCGTGAGTTAGTTAACTTTATGTTTTAAAGTTTATGTTATCACATATTTTTCACAACATATTAAACGTTTAAGCATATTAGTGACATTTATTGGTTTCATGACGTTATGATTTATTTATTTACAAGTTTGCACGCGTAACAATTCATAATGAAGGTTTGATCAAGGCTTAAGCGTAGAAATGGTAGCTTATGCATAAACAGGAGTTATACGCGTAGACACGAGCTTATGCGTAGGAACCTTACTTACGCATAAGAAATATTACGCGTAGGAAAAAGGGGACCTTATGCGTTGAGCTTACGCGTAAGCGCATATAATACCTTACGCGTAAGGCTTACTCGTAAGAGTAGACCTTATGCGTAGTGGTCACTGTTTACGCATATCCTTCTCATGATACGCGTAGTCCCTTTGTAGAACCTTACGCGTAGATGCTACGCGTAAGATTATTCTTACGCATAACCTTCTACGCGTAAGGTGATCCTTATGTGTAGATTGCTAATGACCTTGATTCTGAATTTTACGTGTAGCAGTCCTGAAATAAAATCATCATAGCATCAATATTAACACATACATCCATTCTATAACAGATCATGGCATGAAAACTCAACAAACAGTTTACGCGTAAGATTACTTAATCGTAGACTTAAACCCTAGTTTCAAGAATTACGCTTAAGAAATCTAGCCATGGAAATTGCACCAAACTTATTCTGGGAATTCTTAGAAGCCTATGAAGTTGTCTTATGCAAGTTTTAACATCAAATAAGTTATGAATTAAAAATGCCTAAATCGTATGAACAAGAACCCTAAATTTCAATTCTGTCATTTTGGGTGTTTCTGGGCAAGTTCTAGCAATGGATAGGTTCAATTCAACATAAAAGCAACCTCATACAACAATCTTTTTAACCAGAAACACTCTCATTTGAAAACACCCAAACTTCACGCATAAACCCTAATTCCCAAAATCAATTAATTCATGTATCTGGATGTGTTTAAGTGATGAAAATGTGATCATAGATGTTAAGAAAATGTTTTGACACAATCATTTCAACCACAAACACACAAACTTGATTGTGTGTTCATACACTTATGCGTAGAACACAAAATCATTGTAACTCAAGTTTTAACCGTTGGATTTATGAAAAATTCAAAACCATTGTTTAAAATCTTGTTACTAACACAAAAACACTTACAAAATGATGATCAGAAACACGGATTTGAAGATGAATTCTTATGCATGGGATTGGGTTGGTGATGATAATAAATGATATGAATTAAATGAGGTTGGTGGAGTATTTTATGAAAAATAACTTCGAGGTTTTGACAGTTTAAGTCCCTCCACCTTTTTCCATTTTCATCCAAAGCCTTTTAACTTCCATTTTGGTTACCAAACGAAAGATTTTAAGACAGAAACTTGACGACACTCCCCCTTGACATAAGAAATAATGAAAGGTTATAAATTTTAGTCCGAGGAGTGTCAGTGAACCAGAGATGTGACCACCAATTTAAAGAAACAACCAAGATAAGGTAACATGCAAGTACACGGTTATTTTGAAACAGTTAAGTATTAAATTTTCTCCCCCTCAACACTTGATCGGAAAAATACTGAATTTTGAAAGATTAGAGTGTTGACGGAAGAAATGTACTTGCCATGTTAAGAGAAAAATAGATAGAAGAATATTTTTGTTGTTTTATCTGATTTTATATTTTTTGTATTTTGTTTTTGGAAAAATATTTACAAAAGAGATTTTGGTGTTTGACTGGTTTTTAAGACTGTTTTAAGAGTTCATCCAATTCCTCTTGAGTCAAACACCGCATACCAATCCGGTGGACCAACTCATTAAACCTAGCGGGAGGCAAGACTTTGGTGAGTAGATCTGCCAATTGGTATTCTGTACCCGCGAAGTATAATTCAACTGTACCCTGTTCCACGTGATCCTTGATGAAATGATATCGAAGATCGATGTGCTTTGATTTCGAATGCTGAACTGAGTTGCACGAGATCGCAATAGCACTCCGATTGTCGCAGTACATCGGGATTCTGTCAAATACGTAACCATAGTCTTTGAGTTGTGTTCTCATCCAAATGACTTGAGCACAACATGCCGACATGGCTACATATTCTGCTTCGGTTGAGGACAGCGATGTACAATCCTGCTTCTTCGATTGCCATGACACCAGTTTATCACCAAGAAATTGTAGAGCTCCTGAAGTACTTTTACGTGAATCTAAGCATCCTACGTGGTCAGCGTCTGAAAAAGCGATTAGTTCAAAACAAGAATCCTTCGGATACCAGATACCCAAATTAATGGTTCCCTTGATGTATCGGAGGATTCTTTTAGCCTCAGAGAGGTGGTTTTCAGTTGGTCGCGACTGATAACAAGAGCAAAGATATATGGCAAAGACAATATCAGGCCTGCTAGCTGTTAGATACATGAGAGACCCAATAATACTACGGTATTTTGTAGGGTCCACTAATTTCCCATGTAAATCAGCGTCTAGCTTCTTGGTATGAGCCATTGGTGTGGCATAGGTGTCACAGTTTTGCATTCCAAATTTGTGTAACAATTCAAGGGCATATTTGGAGTGACTCAAGAAAATACCACGGGGTGATTGATGAACTTGCATTCCAAGGAAGAATGTGAGTTCACCCATCATTGACATTTCAAAATGTTTTGTCATAAGTTTTGCAAAAGCATTTGAGTATTTTAAATGTGTTGACCCAAAAATGATGTCATCCACATAAATTTGAACGATTAAAATGTGAGCCCCGTGATATTGTATAAAGAGTGTAGGATCGACCGAACCTTTGGTGAACTTATTGGCATTAAGGAAGTATGATAACTTATCGTACCACGCCCGAGGGGCTTGTTTGAGACCGTAGAGAGCTTTCTTCAGTTTTTTAGACATGATTAGGGAACTTTGGATCAATGAATCCTTCTGGCTGGCTAACATAAACCGTTTCCTTCAGTTGTCCATTGAGAAAAGCAGTTTTGACATCCATCTGAAAGACCGTGATGTTCATGTGAGCCGCAAAAGCCAGAAAAATCCGAACAGCCTCAAGACGAGTAACCGGAGCGAATGATTCTTCAAAGTCAATACCCTCCTCCTGTCTATAACTAATATAAGTTAATTACTATATTTCTTGGTTTAAAAAGTTGTTTTAGTACTAAAAGCTTCAAAACAGTTTCATATAGGACTGTTTGGATTTGCTTGTTTAACTGTTTTAGAGAGTGTTGGTGTTGTTTCTTGTTATTGTTCCGTGTCACACAAGTACCTAATATCTTATTGCAACCATAAAAACCAGACCTTGTTTGGTAAAAAAGTCAAAATACCTTTTAATCTTACCTTACTAGTTCACTGTTAGGATTTAGGCAATAAAATTCATCACAGAGGTTTATAACTTGGTCACCTAGCTTATTTTCATCTTAACATAGCTTATTACAACATAATTAGTTAGTATAATCAATCCAAAGTTCATATTAGTCAACCTTTAGCATAATATAAAAAGTCAAATTTTCAGTTTTAGTCGTTTTTGAATAAAATAGATAATTTTCTATAGGACTTAATTTCAGCTTTCAAGATTTGAGCTTTTAGAATATTAAAATATAGTTGCTCATCTTTATCATGGTATTTTTTATAATTTCTAGATAGCTTATTAAACTGCTAAATTCCTAGCTTCTTTTAAGTACTTTCTTGAAAATCTCCCCTGTGCACAGTTGAGCTAGTCTATTTCACAAGCTCATCAAGAGCTTATTAGTGAGGCTCAGCTTGTGTACTTTAGCTTTTTGAGTAGCTAACCTAGCTGTCTTAAAGTTCTAGTGCTTATTTTTCAATCTCTAGCTTATTTGATAAGCCTGCTAGTGGCTTTTTGTTTTGTCCATTTCATATAAGTACACTGATCACTCAGTGTTTTAAAATTCTTTATAAGCTCATTATAAGCTCTCTAGTGAACACCACAGTGAAAGCTTTATCTTTTTGAAAAGCCAATAAGCTCAGCTTATTGGATTCACCTTTTGTTTGAACTTCCAATCTCTCCTGTGGGCCCCACAAGGCCTGGAAGTTGGTCAGTTAGGCCTATTTGCTACTCAGTTTTCAGCACAAGTGCTTATTGGCTTATCATAAGCTTATCAGTGCTACTCTTTGAAAATTTTTACTCATTACCAGTTCCTTTTGCTTATTTTAATCTTATTTCAGTTTTGTTTTCTTTTGATTAGCTTATTTGATAGCTTATTTTAGCTTAAAATCCTTTTAAAAAGCCAAAAGCTCCACTGTTAGTAAACATAAGCTTATTCTGAGCTTATTAGTGGTTTTCATAAAAAGTTTTAGTTTTATAAATTGCTTATCTCATTGTACTTAATTAGTTTGTAAAAGAAAAATCCAAAAATAAAATATTTTGCAAAAAGGGAGTTGCTGGGATTCGAACCCTGGCCACCCAGCTCACCACACACACACGCTACCAGTTGCCCTTGGGTCTTTGACTGGTTATCCTTTGCATTATTTATTCCTTAGCCCTTGTTTTCTATTTTAGCTTATACGAGTTCATTAGCTTATTTACAGCTTATTTAAATAAGTTGTTACACCTTTTGTAATTTTCTTAGCTTTGTATTGTTATAAAGTATTTTATAAAAAAGTTTCAGAATTTTCTGAATAGTTTTAGTATTTTTAATCATTTAATTAGTTTAAAATAGTATTTAATTCATAATAAAAAATATAAAATTCAAAAAAATATAAATCTTTTTTCTAAAATTTTCTTTTGTCATATAGTAAGTAAGAAAATTGTTTTCACACTCATAGGACTTTTATTTTACAAATTTTACGTTTTTACTTGCGCACTCGCGTAATTTTTACATATAACACGCGTTTTCCTTTTAGGTCACGTTTTTAGGTAATTTAGGTTTACACTTCAATTAAAATAATTTATTTAAGATATTTTGTTTTAGAAATCAAGAAAATCCAACTTTAAAAATAGTGATAGCGTTTATTTAATAGAAATTAGCTTTTTAATTTTCTTTAATTTGCATTTAAGCACCTGTAATTTACAAACTTTTTCTCTAGGTATAATTATTCCAAATCATCTCCTTTTCCCATTCAATCTGAACGTTTTTTGAACACCATTAATCCTCCGTGGGACTTAACGACCCGGGAATCCACTATATTCCAAGGGAAATTGCATTGGTTTTAGACTGTTTGAATTTTATTACGGTTGACCATTCACAAGTGGTTGACTTGTGTGATAAACTTGACGGTTTGGACCCAATCAAGGAATTCTCACGAATTTTATCATGTAATTATTCCACCCAATTCCCCCATTTTTTGGCCAAAAATGTTTTTTGGAGTAAGTGTTTTGCACTTACTCAGCAAATGGTAATCAGTCCGCCATGTCTAACCCACATAAGGATTGGCTAATCCAGGAGCAAACGGCTCTTGGTAAAGATATCTCAAATCCGTTTATGGCTTGCAATTTGCCCAAAATTGTATAGTGTTCAGCTCACCATATCTTTAATTAGTGAAAAGTTGGCTAGCCCACAAGTTTATGGCTTGTGGTAAAGGCAGTTGGAAAGCCATAATTAGTAATCGGCTCACCAAAGATAATATTGATAATTTATCTAAGAGTTGGCTAGTCCAGAAGCAAACAGCTTCTGGTAAAGACAAATCAAAACCGTTGAAAGCTGGTGATTTGCTCAAAATCATTTGGTTATCATTGTACCAAGGTTCTTACTTGAACTAAAACAATTGGCTACTCCAGAAGTAATGGCTTTTGGTAAAGAGATTAAATCCATTAAGTTTTCTCAAAAGATTTCTAGGGACTAGCAATATCTTAGTGTGGGGGATTGATGAGTGTCAGAGATTGGAAGTCCAAACAAAAAGTGAATCCAATAAGCTGAGCTTATTGGCTTTTCAAAAAGATAAAGCTTTCACTGTGGTGTTCACTAGGGAGCTTATAATGAGCTTATAAAGAATTTTAAAACACTGAGTGATCAGTGTACTTATATGAAATGGACAAAACAAAAAGCCACTAGCAGGCTTATCAAATAAGCTAGAGATTGAAAAATAAGCACTAGAACTTTAAGACAACTAGGTTAGCTACTCAAAAAGCTAAAGTACACAAGCTGAGCCTCACTAATAAGCTCTTGATGAGCTTGTGAAATAGACTAGCTCAACTGTGCACAGGGGAGATTTTCAAGAAAGTACTTAAAAGAAGCTAGGAATTTAGCAGTTTAATAAGCTATCTAGAAATTATAAAAAATACCATGATAAAGATGAGCAACTATATTTTAATATTCTAAAAGCTCAAATCTTGAAAGCTGAAATTAAGTCCTATAGAAAATTATCTATTTTATTCAAAAACGACTAAAACTGAAAATTTGACTTTTTATATTATGCTAAAGGTTGACTAATATGAACTTTGGATTGATTATACTAACTGATTATGTTGTAATAAGCTATGTTAAGATGAAAATAAGCTAGGTGACCAAGTTATAAACCTCTGTGATGAATTTTATTGCCTAACTATAAGCTTATATTAACTATAATGAGACAGTATTAACTTATATTAACTATAATGAGACAGTATTAAGATGGATTGATTTCACAAAATATAGTAATTAACTTATATTAACTATAATGAGACAGCATTAAGACAAAATTAACAAGGTTTAACTACTTATACTAGAAAATGCAATCTTTAAAGAACTTGCTTACAAATTGAATCCAAGCACAAGACTGAGAATCAAGGACTGTAAACACTTCCTATAGCTTCCCAAGAAGCTCTAAACCCAAGGGCAATCCTGTATTCACCCTGCTCCAGCTTTGACCTTCATTTCCATGGATTTTTTATTTTTCACTAATTTTTTTGGTATTTTTGATTTTTTACTTCTAAACTGATTTTAAAGGTTACTAAAAGCTTAAAAAAGCTTTATAGGAGCTTAAGTGAGCTTATGAGTCCAAGACAACAACTATTAACAACATTAAATCATTTTGAGATTTTAAACAAGACAAATTGCATAAACTGGAAACTTGAAATTTAACTGAAATTGAAACTGAAAAAGGTTCACATACACTTAAAATTACTTAAACAAAGTGCTTCAAAGCTAAGTTTTACACTGGAAAGCTTGAAATAATAAAAACGACTAAGAAATTTAAAAGTTACACTAGATAGCCTTCTACATTGCTTCTTTTCCCTTTTATAATGATCTTTTAGGCTTCTTGTCGACCTCTGAATCTTTCCCACTTAATTCTAGCCATTGGATCTCCATAATTCATCATATTCGTCCATGTGGAATTTTGGCGCAAAAAAAAAGTCTTAAGCAGGTATTTGCAATTAAAGAAGTTTGGGAGATTGTAGAGGTGGAAGGGAGTAGATATACAGCTGGGGAGGTGAGGTGGAAAGGTGGAAACCAGGCAAGTGGAGGAAACCACTCTGGTTTCTGGTTTGCAGGTTTGGGTGAGGGGGATAAACAGTGTTTCTGGTTTTTGGCGGGTTGACTTTATTTGACCGCTGGATATTAATAGACGGGGGTTCATAATGGGGGGTCACAGGTTTATTTGGCAGGGGTTCAAAGGGTTTGGCTGGGTTAATAATAAAAAGGGCCATTTGGTTTAAGCTTATATAAAAGGACCATTCATGTAATTTCTGCCAAGTTAAGGGGCTGAACCTGCCACTTTTCCAAACTTATCACAAGGACCAAACTTGCCAATCTTTAATAGTACAAGGACCACATTTGATTATTTTTACTTTTTAAATATCCGAGGACTATTTTTGAGATTTTTCAAAGTTGAGGGACCAAAGTTGCCATTTTATAATTTTTAAACTTTGAAGGGTTTGTTTTGACAACTATTGAAACTTGGGGGACTAAAACTGCCAATTGTGCAAACTTGATACGTTTTTCATCTGATTTTGGTATTTTTGCATTTAAAACACATAAAACACTTATTTGTGATATTTTTATCATTTTGATGCATTTCTGAGTGTTTTCAGATGATTTTGCAGTTTAAACGGTACAAAAATGATGAGTATTTAGACACTCATCAATTCCCCACACTAAGATATTGCTAGTCCCTAGCAATCTTTTGAGAAAACTTAATGGATTTAATCTCTTTACCAAAAGCCATTACTTCTGGAGTAGCCAATTGTTTTAGTTCAAGTAAGAACCTTGGTACAATGATAACCAAATGATTTTGAGCAAATCACCAGCTTTCAACGGTTTTGATTTGTCTTTACCAGAAGCCGTTTGCTTCTGGACTAGCCAACTCTTAGATAAATTATCAATATTATCTTTGGTGAGCCGATTACCAATTATGGCTTTCCAACTGCCTTTACCACAAGCCATAAACTTGTGGGCTAGCCAACTTTTCACTAATTAAAGATATGGTGAGATGAACACCATACAATTTTGGGCAAATTGCAAGCCATAAATGGATTTGAGATATTTTTACCAAGAGCCGTTTGCTCCTGGATTAGCCAATCCTTATGTGGGTTAGACATGGCGGACTGATTACCATTTGCTGAGTAAGTGCAAAACACTTACTCCAAAAAAAAATTTTGGCCAAAAAATGGGGGAATTGGGTGGAATAATTACATGATAAAATTCGTGAGAATTCCCCCCCACACTAGAAATGAATATTGCCCTCAATATTCAAAGTACCGGATGTTATGCCGAAACATAGAACGTAAAAGGGAAATACTACGGCCATTATTTTATTTTTGATATATACATTTTTTTTAGAGTACTTATATACAACAGCGGGGGGAAACTCCCCCACACTAGGGTGGTAGAAAAATAGAAAGAAGTCAGAAATACGGGTGAAAACCCATATGGTGTGCTATTGTTTTTGATTACCGAGTCACTAGCTTGACTCGATCCCCGCATTCATTGGTTCATGGGGAAAGTTTGTAGATCCGGGACAACCACGGGTGGAATGTCCTCTCCAAAATAGTGTTTTAATCGATGACCATTCACTTTAAAATTTGGACCATCGGGTTGAGATAACTCAATAGTACCATAAGGATAAACCTTAGCAATAGTAAATGGACCAGACCAACGGGACTTTAGTTTTCCTGAGAAAATCTTCAATCTAGAATTGAAAAGAAGGACTCAATCACCAACGTTGAAAACGCGGTTCTTGATTTTGGAGTCATGAATCTTCTTTGTCTTTTGTTTGTAGATTAAAGAGTTCTCGTATGCTTGATCACGGAGTTCATTTAATTCATTCATTTGAACTTTTCTGTGATCACCAGCTGTCTGAATATCGAAGTTGGCATGTTTCAAGGCCCAGTATGCTTTGTGCTCAAGTTCAATCGGCAGATGACATGCCTTTCCGTACACTAGCTTGTATGGAGTACACCCGATTGGTGTTTTATAAGCTGTACGGAAGGCCCAGAGTGCGTCATCCAGTTTGTCCGACCAGGATGCACGGTTTTCGCCTACTGTTCTTTCAAGAATTCTTTTAATACCACGGTTAGAAACTTCCACTTGCCCACTTGTTTGGGGGTGGTATGCAGTAGAGAGACGGTGGGTTACACCATACTTTTGCATGATTCGATCAAACTGGTCATTGCAGAAATGCGTACCACGATCACTGATTATAGCTCGCGGAGTTCCAAACCTAGCAAAAAGAGATTTTAAAAATTTCACAACTACTCGGGCATCATTGGTAGGTAAAGCTTTCGCTTCAACCCATTTTGACAAATAGTCAACAGCCACAATTATGTATTTGTTTCCTCGAGATGATGGAAATGGCCCCATAAAGTCAATGCCCCAGATGTCAAATATCTCACACACTTGAATGGCGTTTTGCGGCATTTCATTTCTTTGAGAGATATTTCCGTGACGTTGACAAGCGTCACAAATTTTAACAAATTCGTGGGCATCCTTATAAATAGTGGGCCAATAAAACCCGGAATCAAACACCTTTTTGGCGGTGTAATTTGGACTATGATGGCCCCCGGTGGGTCCAGCATGGAAAGCTTTGAGAATGTCCATAGCTTCCTGTCCATAAACACACCGTCGGATGACTTGATCCGCACAGATTTTGAATAAGTAGGGGTCGTCCCAGAAGTAATGTTTAACATCCTTGAAGAATTTATTCTTCTGTTGGGTCGACATTCCTTTCACTATGAAGTTACCCGCATGGTAATTTGCGAAGTCAGCAAACCATGGGGTGGTAGAGTTTCCACGAAAACAAACTGCATTGAGTGTCTCGAGAGGAAATGTTTCATTTATTTCCTTTTTCTCGAAAACATCTTGGTGATGGTTTTCTAGACGGGACAGATGATCAGCAGCCAGGTTCTCAGCTCCTTTTTTATCACGTATAATGATATCAAATTCTTGCAGGAGGAGAACCCAACGTAGCAATCTCGTCTTTGCATCTTGTTTTGCAAAGAGATATTTGAGAGCCGAGTGATCCGTATACACCACGCATTTTGTCAAGATGAGGTATGGCCGAAACTTCTCAAACGCATACACCACGGCTAGTAGCTCTTTTTCTGTGGTGCTGTAATGGGTTTGAGCTTCAGTCATAGTTTTACTTGCGTAGTGGATAGGCTGAAAATGCTTGCTTCTACGTTGCCCTAAGACCGCACCGATAGCAAAATCACTTGCATCGCACATAAGTTCAAAGGGTAAATCCCAGTCGGGGGCAACAAGAATGGGTGCTTCAGTAAGCTTTTTCTTTAATGTTTCAAAAGCTTTGATGCACTCAGGCGAGAAGATAAAAGGAGCATCTTTTTCAAGAAGATGAGTCATAGGCCGGGCGATTTTAGAAAAATCTTGTATAAATCTGCGATAGAAACCGGCATGACCTAAAAAACTCCTAATACCTTTGATGGTAGTAGGATGAGGTAATTTAGCAATAACATCGACTTTTGCTCTATCAACCTCAATCCCATTTTTAGAAATCTTATGGCCAAGGACTATGCCTTCTTTGACCATAAAGTGGCTCTTCTCCCAATTTAGACAAAGATTGGTGTCTTCACACCGTTTAAGCATTTTTTATAAATGGGAGAGACATGTTTGAAACGAGTCCCCAATGACCGAGAAATCATCCATAAACACCTCCATTGTTTCCCCGATCATGTCGTGGAATATGGCTGATGAGTGTCTAAATACTCATCATTTTTGTACCAATTAAACTGCAAAAACATCTGAAAACACTCAGAAATGCATCAAAATGATAAAAATATCACAAATAAGTGTTTTATGTGTTTTAAATGCAAAAATATCAAAATCTGGTGAAAAACGTATCAAGTTTGCATAATTGGCAGTTTTAGTCCCCCAAGTTTCAAAAGTTGTCAAAAACAGTCCCTGGTATATCAAAATAAATAAAAATATCATTTTAAGTCCCTAGGGATTCTTAAGTTGTCAAAATTGGTCCTTGAGATTTAAAATTGCAAAATTACAATTTAGGTCCCTAAACTTTGAAAATTGTCACAAATGGTCCTTTAAAAATCTGAAAATGTCAAAAATAGTCCTTGCACTATTGAAACTTGTCAAAAGTGACCCTTGTGTGAACTTTGGAGAAATTACAGGTTTGGTCCCTCTAGTTTGGCAGAATTACAAAATGGCCCTTGTGTTATATATTAAAACAAGCCTTGTCAAAAACATTATGGTCCCCTGCCAAAACCCATTTTGACCCCCTGTCATTACCCTATTTTGGACCCCTGGTCAACCCACCAGTCAAACCTTCCCTTTCCCTCCCACCTGTCCTGTTTATCTCCTTCCCACTTGACTGCAACAAAGCTCTCTCCCATCACCTTAGCCTCACCTTATCTCCTCAAACCTCCCTCCTCATCATCACAACCTACCACAATTAATGCCACCCCCTCCTACTTGCCAGTTCAGAGCCCAACAGTCAAAATAGCCTTTTCTCGCCAAAATGATCAAACGGCCAAAACGAGCTCAAGACATCCAATGGCTTAGATTTTTAGTGGGATTTGATCAGAGGACACGTGGAAAGCTATTTGGTGTATAAAAAGAGGAAGAGAAGCAAGAGAGAAGACAAGTAGTTAGTTTTTAAAATTTATGTATGTCGTTTTTATGTTTATGTTTTACTTAAGCTCTAAATTGTAATCTCCTGTTTTCTAAGTACTAAACTTAAGTTCATTAATCATTGTAAGCTGTTCTTAGGTGTCAATTCAAAGTTTATTTGTGGTTTCATATTTTGATGTTCACTGTTTCAAAATTTAGTTTCAAACTCTCACCTTCAAGCTTCAAATAGCTTAATTTTAAGTCCAAACAAGTTTATTTAAGCTTAATATAGCTTTTTGTAAGCTTGGAATTCAGTTTCAAGCATATTTGGTTTGTGGTCAACAAAAGTCAACTGTGAGAAGATTTTGGTTAAGCAAGTATGGAAATGGACATGAGATGATGCAGTGTTGGTTTTTGGGTTGATTCAGAGCTACCTTGGTTGATATAATTAGGATAGTGGCCCTTGTTTAATTGATCTCAAGCCATTGTGGCTAGGACCTCTTGTGAGTATCAGTTTCTTTGGTCTACTTGAATCTATATTTTCTTGTTAATAAACTTTAATTCTGTTAGACATTAATATTAATTAGCTTAATATCTTTAGTGTAATCCAAGTTTTTATGTGCATGTTTCAAATCATGTCTTCACATCTGTCAAAATGAAGCAGTTGAGTTTTTGATGTTTTAGTACTGATTAGCTGTTTTGATATAGGTCTAATTTGGTTTTCTTAATCTAGTTTAATGATAAGTTTGGCTTGGGTCTGAGTTTATCTTAGCAAAACAGTGAAACAGTTTCTAAAAACAGTGTTTGGATCAGTGGATTTGTATGAGCCTGAGCTTTAGTTTTTGCTTAAAACCTGTCTATGTAATATCAATTAGTTCCACTTGAGTCATTTTGGTCAGTCATACTGTCTCTGCATAAGCTAAAAGTCAAAATCACACATCACCTATCTTAATTTCTTAACTGTTGTGATTTTGTGAAATCAAAATCTTGTTATGTGTTTAGAAATCAGTAGATTAGCCTAATATAGTTTCATTTCATCATTTAACATCAATCTCAGTCCTTAAATCAGTTACAAAGTTCAAATAAGTCAACATCTCAAAACTGTCAAAAAGTCAAAACTTGCAAATTCTCAGTTTGCACCCAACTAGAGAGATTTTTCACAGGTTCATTTCTGGGTCAAATCAAGTGAGACTTTTGGTTTTTAAAAGTTCAACTGGTCTATTTTCTTATTGTCATTTTTGTAGATTTTTAGAAATTTTCTATAAGCCTCAAAAGAGCTTGTCAAACAGGGCTTATTTGCCCTGTTCACAACTCATTGAACACTGAGTTTTGCACAGTTCTTGCAGTTCTTGCACAGAGCTCATCAGAGCTTCTCTTGGTCTTGTCTTTATTTTACAAGTAGCCAACCAGGTCTAGTTTAGGTTCCAATAACTGGTTTTGAATTCCAGCTTATTGGTTAGCTTATTCTTAAGCCACAAGTTGTAGTCAAAAACTGTTTTTAGCACTTAATCTAAAATAGCCAAAACTGTGTAGTTTGCATTTCAGTGGTCTAGGATAGTTGCAATTTGTTGTTTTAGAGTACTTCTAGCATATTAGAGTTTCTGTGACAGTTTGGTGCTTATTTGGTACCATTGGCTTAAGCCAAGTGCTTATTTATAAGCAGTTTCCATTGCAGTCCCATTTTCTTACACACAAGCCACTGATTTTATATTTTTCTTAGATTCAGCATATTATTTTAGACTTTTCCTGAAATTTTCATATTTTTCTAGGTCAGTTTGCTATTTTTCTTAATTTAAAACAGTTTTTAAGTCATTTTAATTAGCTTTTATTACAATTAATTCAGAAAAGTTTCAAAAAAATAAGTTTTCATTTTTCTTAAGTTAAGATAAATATAAAAAGTCAAAAAAATATTTTTCCAGATTTTTCTTAGTTAAATTTGTATTTTTAAGCAATTTAATTAGTTTTTAATAGTTTTTAATTCATAGAAAATACAAAAAATAATCAGAAAAATATAAAAATAGTTTTGAAAATTCTCTTTAGTTATTTTAGATTTTTCCAAGTCATAATTTCATTTTCCTAGCTTTATTTCATATTTTCTTGTATTTTAGGGTATTATTAAATAGTTAAAAATAGTTTTTAATTAATAATAATTAGATAAATAGTTTTAAAAATAATTTTCCTTTTCTAAAAATTTTCTTTTATCATTAGGTTTGTAAAAATATCATTTTCATATTTTTAGGATTAATATTGTTTAAGTTTCACATTTTCTTTTGTACGTCACGTAGTTTTTAATTTAAGTTTTATAAAAGAAAAATAAAAAACATCAGTTTAAAAATAGTGATAGCGTTTATTTAATATAGTTTATCTTTTTAACTTTCTTTAATTTACATTTAAGCCCCTTTAATTTACAAAACTTTTCTTTAGGTATAAATAACTCAAATACTTACTGATCACTATCCTTAGTGATTATTCGACATCTGATTGTGTTAAACACCATTCATCCTCCGTGGGACTTAACGACCCAGGAATCCACTATATTCCTCTGATCTAAATTGCATTGGTTCCAGACTGTTTTAAGTTTCTTACGGTTGGTCATTCACAAGTGGCTAGCTTGCGTGAGAAAACTTGACGGTTTGCCACCAATCAAATTTTGGCGCCGCTGCCGGGGAGGCTGTAAGCGTGTCCTTAGCATTTTCAGACCCGTATTTGCACATATACCACCTTTTGTAAACAGTTTTTTTTTTTGTAAAGTTATAACAAAATCAAAAAGTTCATTAACACTTTTCCTAAAGTGTTAACAACACCAAACAAAATATAAAACAACAAAACAATCGTAACGTTTTCTAGCTTGTATTTCCTTTAAGGTGATTCTTAAAGAGATACGATTTGGTTAAACGAGACGATATCAAAAATATTTTCCAAAAGTTTCCAAACCCCTTTGCACAAATCCATACCTACGTCTTTTCAGTGGTACTTAATATATACATAAAAATCAACCACCGCAAATCAAGGCAGTAGACCTACTAACTGGGGGTGTGACCATAATAAGTTCCCGAACAACAGATTTAAAACTTGCCTTTGTGTCCTTGTGATTTGGTGTACCTTTTTCAAAGAAGCCATTTCATTTGTGATTATTGGTTAAGTTCACTTGTCGTTTTGCCTCGCATTTGTTTTGAAAACTGATTTTTATACTTAGTGCATGCGCACTCGTTCTTCCAGTTCTACAAGTCCACTGTCAGAGCTTGCAAATATTCCTCGTAGACGTAGAGGACGTTCTGCTCCTTCAGCCGTGACTGAGGAACGTCTACCACCACCACCCCCTGCCGTAATGGCAGAAGACAAGCCGATGAATGAGCTTCTCCAAGCACCCATCGAGGGTTACGGAGATGCTATTGTTGTCCCAGCCATCGTGGCTGATACTTTTGAGCTCAAAACCGGGTTGCTTAATCTTGTAACCCAAAGCAATTCTATGGTTTTGAGCGGGATGATCCTCATGCACACATTCGATGGTTTTACAAGATTGCATCTACCATCAAATACAAGAATGTCCCACATGAAGCAATTAAGCTTCTTCTGTTCCCATTTTCTCTAGAGGGACAAGCCCGGAATTGGCTTGAGAAACAACCCCCTCGTTCCATTGAGACATGGGAAGATCTAGTCACAAAGTTTGTTAACGAATTCTATCCTCCATCCCGAACTACAAGTCTTAAGAATGAGATAATGAAATTCTCTCAAAGATTTGATGAATCATTCGGGGAGGCATGGGATCGTTACAAAGAATTGCTCCGTAAGTGTCCGCATCATGGTTTTACCGAGTTAATGCAAATGGATACTTTCTACAATGGTCTGAACCAGACTAACCAAGACTCTCTAAATGCCTCCGCGGGAGGTAATTTCTTGAGCAAGACCACAAAAGAAGCCTTGCAAATCATTGAAAACAAGTCACAGGTCCGTCCTTTCCGCACAAAGACATATCAGACTCAGTCTAATGCTGGACCTTCTACTTCATCTCCCGTGAGTACATCTAGCACCGATGCTAAGATTGACAAACTCACGGATATTGTTCAGGCTTTGGTTCTTGCTAACCAAAAGAAAGTCACTTTCACACAAACACCATCACATGGTGAAGTGAAGAAAGTCGAAGTTTGTGTTACTTGTGGTGGTCCTCATGCATACTACAACTGTACTGCCACCGATGGTAGTCCGTTTGAAGCTAATGCTATAGCCGGTACTTCAAATCAAGGAGGTAATCAATACCGTCCTCAAAATGAACCAAACTACCGAGCTAATACTTATCAGGCACCACCCGGTTTTAACCAGAATCCTAACCGGAATCAGAACCAACCTAGAATGAACCAAGGTTATCAAAACCAAGGTAATTTCTATTCCGGACCCAATCAAGGTTTCCAACATCAAGGAAACCTTAATCACAACAATTTCAATCGAGGGAATCAATTTCAGGGAAATGTGAATCCCAACCAAGGGAATTTTCAACAACAAGGTCATAATCAAAACATCCGACCTCAAAATTTCCCTCCACCTGCTCCAGTACCATCATCTGATGAGTTATTGAAGCAATTCATGAAATCCCAAGATGAAATGAACAGGTTGTTGGTCAGTCAGATCGCTGATCTCAAGAAGTCTTTAAATGATCAACCCTCGGGCTCAGGAAAACTTCCGAGCAACACGATCGCTAACCCGAGGGAAGATGCAAAGGCGATCACAACCAGAAGTGGTGTTTCATACAATGGACCCGCTATTCCTACTACCTCTTCTTCTTCTATCCCGAAGGTAGTGGAAAGTGAACCTGAGGCAACAAAGGACAAGGAACTTCCTACTAATAACGGAGGTACCAACGATGTCCAACCTCAAGTTGTCCAGAAACCCAAATCCAATCCAGGAGTTGTTTTTGAACCTCCTGTAGCTCCCATTGAAAACTCCAAATCCAAATCTTCTATTCCTTACCCATCACGTTTAAATGAGCAAAAGCTCCGCGAAAAAGCCAGTCATCAAATGGACAAATTTTTTCAAATTTTCCAAGAACTACATTTTGACATAAGCTTTGCGGATGCTATCATGCTGATGCCCAAGTTTGCATCAACTCTCAAACACATGTTAAGCAACAAGGAAAAGCTGTTTGAAATGGCTAAAACTCCTCTGAATGAGAACTGCTCTGCAGTTATCTTGAAGAAGCTTCCCGAAAAGCTTGGAGATCCTGGAAAATTTCTCTTACCTTGTGTATTTCCAGGAATGGTTGAATGCTTTGCCTTAGCCGATCTTGGTGCAAGCATAAACCTGATGCCTCATTCAGTATGGAAGAAACTTTCTCTTCCGGACCTTACTCCTACATGCATGACTCTCGAGCTTGCAGATCGTACGATATCCCGTCCTCTTGGAATTGCCGAGGACGTATTTGTGAAAGTAGGAAAGTTCCATTTTCCAGCTGACTTTGTAGTTGTTGATTTCGATGCTGATCCACGGGTTCCTCTAATTGTTGGAAGAGGATTCCTGAGAATGGGCCATGCTCTTATTGATGTATTTGAGCAAGAAATCACATTACGTGTTGGTAATGAAGCTGTCACCTTTAACCTTGATCAAACTTTGAGGTACTCCGCAAACTATGATTCTGAGTCGGTTAACCGAATAGATATCATTGATGTTGCTTCTGAAGAGTACTCTCAAGAAGTTCTTGGTTATTCTCATAATTCTGTGAGTGGGGATCCCACCACATCTTCTCAACCTATCATAGCCAATTCTACTCCTTCTCTCACTCCGTTTAAGGGAAGCTACTTCATCTTGGAAGAGATTGAAGCATACTTGGCTAGTGATTCTGTTCCATGGGAAATTGATCACGCTCCAATTGACATCGAGGGGGGCATACTTCTCATTGAGAAATTGCTTAAAGATGATCACTCATCAACCCCTCACACTAATGATGCAATTCCAGAAGAGATTAATCACCATGAGATTAATCCGGAGGGAGATATTCTTATTCTTGAGAAGTTGTTAAATCAGGACACTTCTCCTCCACTCCCTCCCGTCGAGCTTCATAACAAGGAAGTCAAGTCAGTTGAGAAAACTGAAGAATTTCCTGAAGTCGAACTTAAGGACTTACCACCTCATCTTGAGTATGCATTTCTTGAAGGTGATGATAAATTGCCTTTCATTATTGCTCGAGATTTGAGTAAAGATGAAAAAGCTGCTCTCATAAAGATCTTGAAGTCACACAAGCAAGCAATTGCTTGGAAACTCTCCGACATTAAGGGTATCAACCCTGAGTTTTGTACTCACAAAATCTTGATGGAGGATGACTTCAAGCCAGCAGTTCAACATCAGAGAAGGGTGAATCCAAAAATCCATGATGTCATCAAACAGGAGGTTATCAAACTTCTTGATGCAGGATTGATTTACCCAATCTCAGATAGTCCTTGGGTTAGCCCAATTCATTGTGTTCCTAAAAAGGGTGGCATAACTGTTGTCACAAATGAAGATAACGAGTTAATTCCAACTCGGCTGGTTACGGGATGGCGTGTGTGTATTGACTATCGTAAGTTGAACGACGCCACCCTTAAAGACCATTTTCCTCTACCCTTCATGGACCAAATGCTTGAGAGATTAGCAGGGAATGAGTACTATTGTTTCCTTGATGGTTTCTCGGGTTACTTTCAGATCCCATTGATCCACAGGATCAAGAGAAGACCACATTCACCTACCCATACGGAACTTTTGCCTACAGACGTATGCCTTTTGGCTTATGTAACGCTCCTGGCACCTTCCAACGATGTATGATGGCCATATTCCACGACATGATCGGGGAAACAATGGAGGTGTTTATGGATGAATTCTCGGTCATTGGGGATTCATTTCAAACATGTCTCTCCCATTTAGATAAAATGCTCAAACGGTGTGAAGACACCAATCTTTGTCTAAATTGGGAGAAAAGCCACTTTATGGTCAAAAAAGGCAGTCCTTGGCCATAAGATTTCAAAAAACGGGATTGAGGTCAATAGAGCAAAAGTCGATGTTATTGCTAAACTGCCTCATCCTACTACCGTCAAAGGTATTAGGAGTTTTCTAGGTCATGCCGGGTTTTATCGTAGATTCATACAAGATTTTTCTAAAATCGCTCGGCCTATGACCCATCTTCTTGAAAAAGAAGCTCCTTTTATCTTCTCTCCTGAGTACGTCGAAGCTTTTGAAACACTAAAGAAAAAGCTTACGGAAGCACCCATTCTAGTTGCCCCCGACTGGGATTTACCTTTTGAGCTCATGTGCGATGCAAGTGATTTCGCTATCGGTGCAGTCTTAGGGCAACGTAGAGCTAAGCATTTTCAGCCTATCCACTACGCAAGTAAGACTATGACTGAAGCTCAAACCTATTACACCACTACAGAAAAAGAATTATTAGCTGTGGTGTATGCGTTTGAAAAGTTTCGGCCATACCTTATATTGACTAAATGCGTGGTGTATACGGATCACTCGGCTCTCAAATATCTCTTTGCAAAACAAGACGCAAAGCCGAGATTGCTCCGTTGGGTTCTCCTCCTCCAGGAATTTGATATCATTATACGTGATAAAAAAGGAGCTGAGAACCTGGCTGCTGATCATCTGTCCCGATTAGAGAACCCTCACCAAGATGTTTTCGAGAAAAAGGAAATAAATGAAACATTTCCTCTCGAGACACTCAATGCGGTTTCTTTTCGTGGAAACTCTACTACCCCATGGTTTGCTGACTTCGCAAATTACCATGCGGGTAACTTCATAGTGAAAGGGATGTCAACCCAGCAGAAGAACAAATTCTTCAAAGATGTTAAACATTACTTCTGGGACGACCCCTACTTATTCAAAATCTGTGCGGATCAAGTCATCCGACGGTGTGTTTATGGACAAGATGCTCTTGACATTCTCAAAGCTTGCCATGCTGGACCCACTGGGGGACATCATAGCCCCAACTACACCGCCAAGAAGGTGTTTGATTCCGGATTCTATTGGCCCACGATTTATAAGGATGCCCATGAATTTGTCAAAACCTGTGACGCTTGTCAACGTCACGGGAATATCTCACAAAGAAATGAAATGCCGCAAAATGCCATTCAAGTTTGTGAGATATTTGACATTTGGGGCATTGACTTTATGGGGCCATTTCCATCTTCTCGAGGAAACAAATACATACTCGTGGCTGTTGACTATTTGTCAAAATGGGTTGAAGCTAAGGCTTTGCCTACCAACGATGCCCGAGTTGTTGTGAAATTCTTGAAATCTCTTTTTGCTAGGTTTGGAACTCCACGAGCTATAATCAGTGATCGTGGTACGCATTTTTGCAATGACCAGTTTGATAGAGTCATGCAAAAGTATGGTGTAACCCACCGTCTCTCTACTGCGTACCACCCCCAAACAAGTGGGCAAGTGGAAGTTTCCAACCGAGGGATTAAAAGAATTCTGGAGAGGACGGTTGGTGAAAACCGTGCCTCTTGGTCGGATAAGCTATATGACGCACTCTGGGCCTTCCGCACAGCTTATAAAACACCCATCGGGTGTACTCCATACAAGCTTGTATACGGGAAGGCATGTCATCTGCCGGTTGAGCTTGAGCACAAGGCATACTGGGCCTTGAAACATGCCAACTTCGATATTCAGACAGCTGGTGATCACCGGAAAGTTCAAATGAATGAATTAAATGAACTCCGTGATCAAGCATACGAGAACTCTTTGATCTATAAAGAAAAGACAAAGAAGATTCATGACTCCAAAATCAAGAACCGCGTTTTCAACGTCGGTGATCGAGTCCTTCTTTTCAATTCAAGATTGAAGATTTTCTCGGGAAAACTAAAATCCCGCTGGTCTGGGCCATTCACCATCACTAAAGTATTTCCATATGGAACCATTGAGTTATCTCAACCCGATGGTCCAAACTTTAAAGTGAATGGTCATCGATTGAAGCATTATTTTGGAGAGGACATTCCTCCGGTGGTTGTCCCAGATCTACAAACTTTCCCCATGAACCAATGAATGCGGGGATCGAGTCAAGCTAGCGACTCGAGAATCAAAAACAGTAGCATGCTACATGGGTTTTCACCCGTGTGTCCCACCCTAGTGTGGGGGAGTTACCCCCCGCTGTTGTATATAAGAGTTTCAAAAAAAAAAAAAAAAAAAAAAAAAAATCTTGCTAAATAATGGCCGTAGTATTTCCCTTTTACGTTCTATGTTTCGGCATAACCGCCGGTACTTTGAATATTGAGGGAAATATTCATTTCTAGTGTGGGGGGGAATTCTCACGAATTTTATCATGTAATTATACCACCCAATTCCCCCATTTTTGGCCAAATTTTTTTTTGGAGTAAGTGTTTTGCACTTACTCAACTTACGGTTATCAGTCCGCCTTGTCTAATAAACAAAAGGATTGGCTAATCCAGGAGCAAACGGCTCTTGGTAAAGATATCTCAAATCCGTTGACGGCTTGCAATTTGCCCAAAATTGTATGGTATTCAGCTCACCATATCCTTAAAAGTGAAGAGTTGGCTAGCCCGCAAGTTTATGGCTTGTGGTAAAGGCAGTGGAAAACCATAATTGGTAATCAGCTCACCAAAGATAATATTGATAATTTATCTAAGAGTTGGCTAGTCCAGAAGCAAACGGCTTCTGGTAAAGACAAATCAAATCCGTTGAAAGCTGGTGATTTGCTCAAAATCATTTGGTTATCGGTGTATCAAGGTTCTTACTTGAACTGAAACATTTGGCTACTCCAGAAGTAATGGCTTTTGGTAAAGAGATGAAATCCATTAATTTTTCTTAAAACATTGCTAGGGACTAGCAATATCTTAGTGTGGGGGATTGATGAGTGTCTAAATACTCATCATTTTTGTACCAATTAAACTGCAAAAACATCTGAAAACACTCAGAAATGCATCAAAATGATAAAAATATCACAAATAAGTGTTTTATGTGTTTTAAATGCAAAAATATCAAAATCTGATGAAAAACGTATCAAGTTTGCATAATTGGCAGTTTTAGTCCCCCAAGTTTCAAAAGTTGTCAAAAACAGTCCCTGGTATATCAAAATAAAGAAAAATATCATTTTAAGTCCCTAGGGATTCTTAAGTTGTCAAAATTGGTCCTTGAGATTTAAAATTGCAAAATTACAATTTAGGTCCCTAAACTTTGAAAATTGTCACAAATGGTCCTTTGAAAATCTGAAAATGTCAAAAATAGTCCTTGCACTATTGAAACTTGTCAAAAGTGACCCTTGTGTGAACTTTGGAGAAAATACAGGTTTGGTCCCTCTAGTTTGGCAGAATTACAAAATGGCCCTTGTGTTATATATTAAAACAAGCCTTGTCAAAAACATTATGGTCCCCTGCCAAAACCCATTTTGACCGCCCTGTCATTACCCTATTTTGGACCCCTGGTCAACCCACCAGTCAAACCTTCCCTTTCCCTCCCACCTGTCCTGTTTATCTCCTTCCCACTTGACTGCAACAAAGCTCTCTCCCATCACCTCAGCCTCACCTTATCTCCTCAAACCTCCCCCCTCATCATCACAACCCACCACAATTAATGCCACCCCCTACTTGCCAGTTCAGAGCCCAACAGTCAAAATAGCCTTTTCCCGCTAAAATGATCAAACGGCCAAAACGAGCTCAAGACATCCAATGGCTTAGATTTTTAGTGGGATTTGATCAGAGGACACGTGGAAAGCTATTTGGTGTATAAAAAGAGGAAGAGAAGCAAGAGAGAAGACAAGTAGTTAGTTTTTAAAATTTATGTATGTCGTTTTTATGTTTATGTTCTACTTAAGCTCTAAATTGTAATCTCCTGTTTTCTAAGTACTAAACTTAAGTTCATTAATCATTGTAAGCTGTTCTTAAGTTTCAATTCAAAGTTTATTTGTGGTTTCATATTTTGATGTTCACTGTTTCAAAATTTAGTTTCAAACTCTCACCTTCAAGCTTCAAATAGCTTAATTTTAAGTCCAAACAAGTTTATTTAAGCTTAATATAGCTTTTTGTAAGCTTGGAATTCAGTTTCAAGCATATTTGGTTTGTGGTCAACAAAAGTCAACTGTGAGAAGATTTTGGTTAAGCAAGTATGGAAATGGACATGGGATGATGCAGTGTTGGTTTTTGGGTTGATTCAGAGCTACCTTGGTTGATATAATTAGGATAGTGGCCCTTGTTTAATTGATCTCAAGCCATTGTGGCTAGGACCTCTTGTGAGTATCAGTTTCTTTGGTCTACTTGAATCTATATTTTCTTGTTAATAAACTTTAATTCTGTTAGACATTAATATTAATTAGCTTAATATCTCTAGTGTAATCCAAGTTTTTATGTGCATGTTTCAAATCATGTCTGCACATCTGTCAAAATGAAGCAGTTGAGTTTTTGATGTTTTAGTACTGATTAGCTGTCTTGATATAGGTCTAATTTGGTTTTCTTAATCTAGTTTAATGATAAGTTTGGCTTGGGTCTGAGTTTATCTTAGCAAAACAGTGAAACAGTTTCTAAAAACAGTGTTTGGATTAGTGGATTTGTATGAGCCTGAGCTTTAGTTTTTGCTTAAAACCTGTCTATGTAATATCAATTAGTTCCACTTGAGTCATTTTGGTCAGTCATACTGTCTCTGCATAAGCTAAAAGTCAAAATCACACATCACCTGTCTTAATTTCTTAACTGTTGTGATTTTGTGAAATCAAAATCTTGTTATGTGTTTAGAAATCAGTAGATTAGCCTAATATAGTTTCATTTCATCATTTAACATCAATCTCAGTCCTTAAATCAGTTGCAAAGTTCAAATAAGTCAACATCTCAAAACTGTCAAAAAGTCAAAACTTGCAAATTCTCAGTTTGCACCCAACTAGAGAGATTTTTCACAGGTTCATTTCTGGGTCAAATCAAGTGAGACTTTTGGTTTTTAAAAGTTCAACTGGTCTATTTTCTTATTGTCATTTTTGTAGATTTTTAGAAATTTTCTATAAGCCTCAAAAGAGCTTGTCAAACAGGGCTTATTTGCCCTGTTCACAACTCAGTGAACACTGAGTTTTGCACAGTTCTTGCAGTTCTTGCACAGAGCTCATCAGAGCTTCTCTTGGTCTTGTCTTTAGTTTACAAGTAGCCAACCAGGTCTAGTTTAGGTTCCAATAACTGGTTTTGAATTCCATCTTATTGGTTAGCTTATTCTTAAGCCACAAGTTGTAGTCAAAAACTGTTTTTAGCACTTAATCTAAAATAGCCAAAACTGTGTAGTTTGCATTTCAGTGGTCTAGGATAGTTTCAATTTGTTGTTTTAGAGTACTTCTAGCATATTAGAGTTTCTGTGACAGTTTGGTGCTTATTTGGTACCATTGGCTTAAGCCAAGTGCTTATTTATAAGCAGTTTCCATTGCAGTCCCATTTTCTTACACACAAGCCACTGATTTTATATTTTTCTTAGATTCAACATATTATTTTAGACTTTTCCTGAAATTTTCATATTTTTCTAGGTCAGTTTGCTATTTTTCTTAATTTAAAACAGTTTTTAAGTCATTTTAATTAGCTTTTATAACAATTAATTCAGAAAAGTTTCAAAAAAATAAGTTTTCATTTTTCTTAAGTTAAGATAAATATAAAAAGTCAAAAAAATATTTTTCCAGATTTTTCTTAGTTAAATTTGTATTTTTAAGCAATTTATTAGTTTTTAATAGTTTTTAATTCATAGAAAATACAAAAATAATCAGAAAAATATAAAAATAGTTTTGAAAATTCTCTTTAGTTATTTTAGATTTTTCCAAGTCATAATTTCATTTTTCTAGCTTTATTTCATATTTTCTTGTATTTTAGGGTATTATTAAATAGTTAAAAATAGTTTTTAATTAATAATAATTAGATAAATAGTTTTAAAAATAATTTTCCTTTTCTAAAAATTTTCTTTTATCATTAGGTTTGTAAAAATATCATTTTCATATTTTTAGGATTAATATTGTTTAAGTTTCACATTTTCTTTTGTACGTCACGTAGTTTTTAATTTAAGTTTTATAAAAGAAAAATCAAAAACATCAGTTTAAAAATAGTGATAGCGTTTATTTAATATAGTTTATCTTTTTAACTTTCTTTAATTTACATTTAAGCCCCTGTAATTTACAAAACTTTTCTTTAGGTATAAATAACTCAAAATCCTTACTGATCACTATCCTTAGTGATTATTCGACATCTGATTGTGTTAAACACCATTCATCCTCCGTGGGACTTAACGACCCAGGAATCCACTATATTCCTCTGATCTAAATTGCATTGGTTCCAGACTGTTTTAAGTTTCTTACGGTTGGTCATTCACAAGTGGCTAGCTTGCGTGAGAAAACTTGACGGTTTGCCACCAATCAATGGCCATCATACATCGTTGGAACGTACCAGGAGCATTACATAAGCCAAAAGGCATACGTCTGTAGGCAAAAGTTCCGTATGGGCAGGTGAATGTGGTCTTTTCTTGATCCTGTGGATCAATGGGGATCTGAAAATAACCCGAGAAACCATCAAGGAAACAATAGTATTCATTCCCTGCTAATCTCTCAAGCATTTGGTCCATGAAGGGTAGAGGAAAATGGTCTTTTCGGGTGGCGTCATTCAACTTACGATAGTCAATGCAAACACGCCATCCCGTAACCAATCGAGTTGGAATTAACTCGTTATCTTCATTTGTGACAACAGTAATGCCACCCTTTTTAGGAACACAGTGAATTGGGCTAACCCAAAGACTATCAGAGATCGGGTAAATTAATCCTGCATCAAGAAGTTTAATAACCTCCTGTTTGATAACATCATGGATTTTTGGATTTACTCTTCTCTGATGTTGAACTGCTGATTTTTGGATTTACTCTTCTCTAATTTACTCTTCTCTGATGTTGGTAGCTTATTGCTTATTTCAAGTGCTTATTCATTCAAGTAGTGTGTCCAAATCATAGTTCTTGTGCTCCAAAATAGTTTCTGTTATTTTTCCTGGATTCTCAGTATTATTTTATCGTTGACTGGAAGTTTTCATATTTTTCACTGTTCATTTACTATTTTTCTGCATTTAATTTCAGTTTTTAGCATTTTTAAATAGCTTTTAATGCAAATAAATCAGAAAAGATTCAAAAAAATAAGTTTTCAATTTTCATAGATTAATATAAATATAAAAAGCAAAAAATAATTTTTCCAGATTTTTCCTAGTTAAATTTATAATTTTTAGCCATTTAATTAGTTTAAAATAGTTTTAAATTTGTAGAAAATAGAAAAATCATCAGAAAAATACAAAATTAGTTTTGAAAATTCTCTTTAGTTATTTTAGATTTTTCTAAGTCATAATTTCACTTTTCTAGCTTTATTTCATATTTTCTTATATTTTAGGGTATTATTAAATAGTTAAAAATAGTTTTTAATTAATAATAATTAAATAAATAGTTATAAAAATAATTTTAATTTTCTAATAATTTTCTTGCATCATTAGGATTGTAAAAACATTATTTTCATACCCATAGGTGAGTACAGAGTATCCCCGGGTCGTTAAGTCCCAACGAGGTGTGTAAACTGTAATACAACGAATCTGTGATCGGGTGAATATTGAACAGGAAAGGGGTTTATGAATGATTTATTCTAAGGAATAAAAGAAAATAGCTTAAACAAGCTATAAGAACAAGTACGTGAAAGCGTAATACTTAGAAACGTCTAAAATCTAAAAACGCGTACGTTTAATTAAAATTCTACGTAAACGTACGAAACAAAACGTGAAATTAAATAAATAAAACACCTATGGGTATGAAAATAATGGTTTTACAATCCTAATGATGCAAGAAAATTATTAGAAAATTAAAATTATTTTTATAACTATTTATTTAATTATTATTAATTAAAAACTATTTTTAACTATTTAATAATACCCTAAAATATAAGAAAATATGAAATAAAGCTAGAAAAGTGAAATTATGACTTAGAAAAATCTAAAATAACTAAAGAGAATTTTCAAAACTAATTTTGTATTTTTCTAATGATTTTTCTATTTTCTACAAATTTAAAACTATTTTAAACTAATTAAATGGCTAAAAATTATAAATTAAACTAGGAAAAATCTGGAAAAATTATTTTTTTGCTTTTTATATTTATCTTAATCTATGAAAATTGAAAACTTATTTTTTTGAACCTTTTCTGATTTATTTGTATTAAAAGCTATTTAAAAATGCTAAAAACTGAAATTAAATGCAGAAAAATAGTAAATGAACAGTGAAAAATATGAAAACTTCCAGTCAACGATAAAATAATACTGAGAATCCAGTAAAAATAACAGAAACTATTTTGGAGCACAAGAACTATGATTTGGACACACTACTTGAATGAATAAGCACTTGAAATAAGCAATAAGCTACCAAAAGCTACTATAAGCTACTATAAGCTACTACTAACCGTAATAAACCTTCTGCAACTGAAATGGACCTTAAAAGCTTAAGCTAAAAGCATTTTGGCTACAAATTCAATTTCTAGTCTATTATGCCAAACGGCTCTATAGCGCCTACTTTAAGCACTATAATAAGCTATCTAGAAAAATCACAAAAATAAGCAAAAATGACCAGGCAGTAGAAAACCAACCAAACAGCTTAATTCCAAATTTTCAGCTCAAATGGACTTAAGGTAAAGAAATGAAAAATCAAAACTATAATGGTGATTAGGACATTATTTGGATTTTTGACTTTTAAAGGAAAACTGAGATTTTGACTTTAATGAAATTTGATCAATCAAAACAGGTTTTTTAGGCTGTTTTATGATGAAATGAAGTGAGATATAACTACCTTGAATGATTCTAAGCCTAAGTGCAAGCTATGATTTCCTATCTCTAACTTATTAAACAAGTATGAGTAGATTCTTATGAAATTGACTTTAAGTGATCTAAAATGCAAACTGAAGATTAATCTGTCTAACTTACACCTAAATAAGGCTTTAACAACTAAGCTTTACTACTTAATAATCCTACTGCTCAGATAAAGTACCTGATCCAAACACCTCTTGCAGAACTGTTAAGCAAAGATTAAACACTCAATTTACTTATCAACCTTAACTATCACTTGATCTAAGTTTGTTTATTCAAATTATACCTATCTGCAATAATCTAAACTACTAATAACTTCAAATTCAAAATCAAGCAACTATGAACTAGTCTAATATGATGCAAACATGACAGATATGAAACAGTAAGATTATAAATCAACCATCAACTGATCAACTAATAAAGTAAAACTATTCTACATAAAACACAATTAAACTACTGACAATATTTCTAGCCTACTGAATTAGATATTAGATGAAATATGGAACTTACAAGAGGTCTAACCACTATGGTTTGCTCAATGAGATCAAATAACCATTATCATAAACTGATATTTAACCCAAAGTAACTATAATCAACCCATATCCATGACTTCAACAGCAATTCAGAACCATTCCATCAATGAAACTGTATGTTGACTTTTGTTGACTTTTCGGGGATTCTTGAATTAGAACAGATATGAACTACAATAAGCTCACACCAAGCTATATTAAGCTTATATGAGCTTATAGAAACAGATAATAGGCCTCTTTAATTAAAACTTAACTTGATTCGAACTTAACAGTAAAACTTGAAAACTTGAATTTCATTCACATGGAATTTTAACACAATACAGAAGAAATTTAAGACATATGGCTTGAAACAGCCCCTCGGGTTAGCGATCGTGTTGCTAGGTAAAGTACCTGAGCCCGAGGGTCGATCATTTAAAGACTTCTTAATGTCAGAAATCTGGCTAACCAACAACCTGTTCATTTCATCTTGGGATTTCATGAATTGCTTCAATAACTCATCAGATGATGGTCCAGTTGGAACAATGGCTTGAGTTTGATTAGGAAAATTCTGGCCTCTATTGTTCGGATTAGGGCCTTGATTTTGAAAATTTCCTTGGTTAGGATTCATATTCCCATGAAATTGATTCCCTCGATTGAAATTGTTTTGATTAAGGTTTCCTTGATGTTGGAAACCTTGATTTGGTCCGGGATAGAAATTACCTTGGTTTTGATAACCTTGGTTCATTCTAGGTTGGTTCTGATTCCGGTTTTGTATGTTAGGATTCTGGTTAAAACCGGGTGGTGCCTGATAAGTATTAGCACGGTAGTTTGGTTCATTTTGAGGACGGTATTGATTACCTCCCTGATGTGAAGTACCGGCTATAGCATTGGCTTCAAATGGACTACCATCGGTGGCAGTACAGTTGTAGTATGCATGAGGGCCACCACAAGTAACACAGACTTTGACTTTCTTCACTTCACCATGTGATGGTGTCTGTGTGAAAGTGACTTTCTTTTGGTTAGCAAGAACCAAATCCTGAACAATATCTGTGAGTTTGTCAATCTTAGCATCGGTGCTAGATGTACTCACGGGAGATGAAGTAGAAGGTCCTGCATTAGACTGAGACTGATATGTCTTTGTTCGGAAAGGGCGGACCTGGGACTTGTTTTCTTTGATTTGCAAGGCTTCTTTTGTGGTCTTGCTCAGGAAATTACCTCCCGCGGAGGCATTTAAAGAGTCTTGGTCAGCTTGTCTCAGACCATTGTAGAAAGTATCCATTTGCATTAACTCGGTAAAACCATGATGCGGATACTTGCGGAGCAATTCTTTGTAACGATCCCGTGCCTCCCCGAATGATTCATCAAATCTTTGAGAGAATTTCATTATCTCATTCTTAAGACTTGTAGTTCGGGATGGAGGATAGAATTCGTTAACAAACTTAGTGACTAGATCCTCCCATGTCTCAATGGAACGAGGGGTTGTTTCTCAAGCCAATTCCGGGCTTGTCCCTCTAGAGAGAATGGGAACAGAAGAAGCTTAATTGCTTCATGTGGGACATTCTTGTATTTGATGGTAGATGCAATCTTGTTAAACCATCGAATATGTGCATGAGGATCATCCCGCTCAAAACCATAAAATTGGCTTTGGGTTACAAGATTAAGCAACCCGGTTTTGAGCTCGAAGGTATCAGCCACGATGGCTGGGACAATAATGGCATCTCCGTAACTCTCGATGGGTGCTTGGAGAAGCTCATTCATCGGTTTGTCTTCTGCCATTACGGCAGGGGGTGGTGGTGCTAGACGTTCCTCAGTCACGGCTGAAGGAGCAGAACGTCCTCTACGTTTACGTGGAATATTTGCAAGCTCAGAAAGTGGACTTGTAGAGCTGGAAGAACGAGTGCGCATGCACTAAGTATAAAAATCAGTTTTCAAAACAAATGCGAGGCAAAATGACAAGTGAACTTAAACCAATAATCACAAATGAAATGGCTTCTTTGAAAAAGGTACACCAAATCACAAGGACACAAAGGCAAGTTTTGATCTTTAAGATTGGGAACTTATTAATGTTCACACCCCCAGTTGGTAGGTGTACTACCTTGATTTGCGGTGTGATGAGTGTGTAAATACTCATCATTTTTAGTCAAATCTGAACTGCAAAACGTTTAAAAATGCTCAGAAATGCATCAAAATACTGAAAATATTCCAAAACTGCATTTTATATGTTTCAGATGCAAAATGTTTAAAATCAGATGAAAAATGAGCAAAGTTTGCATATTTGGCAGTTTCAGTCCCCCAAGTTTCTAAAATTGTCAAAAATAGTCCCTGAGTCCTAATTTCAAAAGAAAAATCACCAAAGGTCCTTCTAAAATCATAACTTGTCAAATTTAGTCCTTTGGTGAAAAATGTCAAAAGTTTGAGAAAATTACAAGAATGGTCCTTCAAGTTTGAAAATTGGCAGAATTGGCCCCTGGAAAATTGGAAAATGTCAAGTTTGGTCCTTGCATTATTAAACTTTGTCACTTTTAGTCCTTGGAGCAACTTTTCAGAAATGGCAGCAGTGGTCCTTGAAGTTTCAGAAATTACAAACAAGCCCTTGTATTAATAAACCTTTAATACTTCTTTTTGGACCTTGAACCTAATAGTGACCCTGCCACAATACATTTTGAATCCCCTCTTTTTAATAATACTGCCCGGTCAAATGGCTAGTCAAACCACCTTTGGCGCCAATTTCCTTCTCCCCCACTTGACACCCTGCAACACCCATGCACACTCAACCCTCCCATCCCCTTATCTCTTCTATGTCTCCCCCCACCTCTGCTAACCTCCAAGAAAGCATTAAATGTACCCTTCTCCCCAAACACTCAATCTAACTGTCAAAAGCCCCATTTCCAGCCAAACTGAAATCAAAGGCTAAGATGACTTCAAGTGATCCAAGGGTCCTAAATAATGGTGGGAAACAGTCAGGGAAGTGAGAGAAGTCATCTAGAGCTATAAAAGAGGCAAGAGAAGAGGAGGAAAGGAGGTAGCTAGTTTTTAAGATTTTCTCTAATGTCGTTTTTTAAAATTAATGTTGTAGTTTAATCAAAATGTTGTAACTTTAGTTTCCAAGTATCACATTCAAGTTAAAAAATCATTGTATTAAGCTTTTGAACATCAATCCAAGTTTTTATTTAAGTTCCAAGTTCTATGTTTACAGTTGAGATTTTCAGTTTCAAAGTCTTCTGTCTAGGTTGTTAGTTGCTTGTTTTAAGCTTAAACAAGTTTAGTTAAGGTCTCTATAAGCTTTGTATAAGCTCACATTTCATTTTCAAGCAATATTGTATAATGGTCAACATAAGTCAACTATGAGCTCAAATTGGAAATGGTGATGAATTTGGTTGATGCAGAGGTGATAATGGGTTGAAATAGCATAGGTTAGGTTAGTCTTGGGTTTGTTCTAGCCTGCATAACAGCTGGACTCCTGTGAGTGATTATTTCTCTTTTTCATTTTCAAGCCATTTTACATATTTTGCTTGTATATGCATCTGTGGTCACAATTGTTTTTCATATGTTTAATTAGTTGTAATTAGGTGATGTAAACTCATTTTGATCAGTTGCAATAGCTAGTTAAGTGGTTGGTTTAGTTTATTTGCAAATCATTAGTTTAAAGAGGTGTTTGGATGTGACTGCATATCTGTCTTCAAGGTTTATGCAGAAGTAGGTTTCTGTGGTTTCATGCTTGTGAAGCCATTTCATGCTTATAACTGTCTTACTTTTGTGCTTATACCCACCAAAAGTCAAAATCATTCTCATTTGCCTTAACAGGTTCACTGTTGGAGTTTTTTGAGAATCATAGTCTTGAATTGTGTTTAAAATACATAGATAAAGGTTGCTTTAGCTTCATTTCATTCATTAACATCAAGTTCAATCCAAAAATTAGCTTCAAATCTCATTTAAGTCAACCTTTTCAGTTTTCTCAAAAGTCAAAAGGTGTAAAGGGTCAGTTTATGCTCAACTGAGTGTATTTTTCATGGGCTCATTCTTGGGTCATTTTTAGTGAAACTTGTGGATTTTAAAACTTCAATAGGTCTATTTACTTGTCATCATTTTTGTACATTTTTGCTAATTTTTTATAAGGCTCAAAATAACTTGTTAAAATGGTACTTAATGCCCTGTGCAGGGCATTAAGCCTGCACAGGGCTTGAGCAGTCTTTGCAGAGCTTGTACAGAGCTTATCATAGCTCCACTAGGTCTGATACTTGGTTTATAAACTCTTGACCAGGTCTTGATTAAGTTCCAAATTCTGTTTTTCCATTTCAGCTTATCTTGAATCTTGTGCTTAAGTCCAAAAGTAGCACCTGAAACCTGTCTTTAGCTTAAAGCTCAAATCATCAAATCATTGCAGCTTGTAATCCAGTGGTTAAGAGCAGTTGAGATTGGTTGTTTTTAAGTTCCTTTAGCATATTGTAGCTTGTGTATCAGTGTGGTACTTGATTTGTCCCTCTAGCTTATTCCAAGTGCTTATTCTTGAGCACTTTGGACATCAGTTCCTAATTCCTCCAAATAAGCTCCTGTTTTTCCATTTTTCCTAGATTCCTCTCATTATTTTAGAGTTTTCCTGAAATTTTCAGATTTTTCCAAGCTTGTTTGCTATTTTTCTTAATTTAAATTAGTTTTTAAGCATTTTTAATTAGTTTTAAATACAATTAATTAAGAAAAGTTTGAAAAAAATAATTTTTCATTTTTCTTAAGTTAAGATAAATATAAAAAGCCAAAAAAATATTTTTCCATAATTTTCTTAGCTTAAATAGTATTTTCTAGCATTTTAATTAGTTTTAAATAGTTTTAAATTAATAATAAATAAATAAAAAGTCAAAAAAATATATTTTCAGTGTTAAAATTAGTTTTATGATATTTTAGATTTTTCTAAGTCTTAATTTTATTTTTCTAGCTTAATTTCCTAATTTCTTGTATTTTAGGCTAATATTAAATAATTAAAATTAGTTTTTAATTAATAATAATTAATTAAATAGTCATAAAAATAATTTTCTTTTTCTATAAATTTTCTTTTATCATTAGGTTTGTAAAAATGTCATTTTCATATTTTTAGGACTTTTATTTCTTAGATATCACTTTTTATTTTGTATGTTTACGTAATTTTATTTGTAAACGTAAGTTTTAAGTTTTAAACGTTCATCAATTTTAAATATAGTGATAGCGTTTATTTAATAGTTTTTATCTTTTTAATTTCCTTTAATTTGCATTTAAGCCGTTGTAATTTGTTGGCTTTTCCTGTAGTTATAATCCTATTCAAATCCCTTTTTCGTTCAAATTTCTCGATCACTTTACGTTTGATAATCCATTGCATAGCTCGCTGGGACATAACGACCCGGGGAAACACTATACTCCTCAGATCTTCATTGCATTCGTGCTTAGGCAGTTTTAAGCTTGTTACGGTCGGCCATTCACAAGTGGCCGGCTTGAGTGATTTAGCTTGACTGTTTGGCACGCATCAAATTTTTGGCGCCGCTGCCGGGGAGCTGTGCTGATTATCTTCCATTTAGCAGATTAGTGATTTGGATATTCACTCTTTGTTCATACCATCCATCTGTATATGTTTATATTTTCTAATCCAAAAACCCAAAAATATTCTTCTCATTCCTCTTATTCGTTGATTCTATTTCTCTTACCCTCTTTTACCGTTTAATTCTATTCTTCGTATCCTCTCAACCATTTGATTCTCTTCTTAATCCTCTATATGTTTAATTCTTATGTCGACAATCGTCAACATCATCGTCACAAATGTGTGTGAGCGGTGTGGAGGGCCTAGTTCAAGCGAATTTTGCAATTCGTGCGAATTATCCATCAAAAATTCTTTTCAAAGTTATTTCGACCACCCGCCACAACCTGAAATACATTCTAATCTTGACAAACCAGTTCAAACGTCGGAGCTACCCCAAGCACCCACCGAGGATTACGAGGACACTTTCTTTGAAAATAGAGCCCGTAATCTAATCGAACAAATTCAAGCCGATGAAAAAAGGTCGAGAATTAGAATTGATTACGATGAACCCGTTCAAACACCGGTGACTAGCAAGAATGACTTGCCTAATCTTCACGTTTCTCAAGAACCAGAACCGGAGACCATAACGGAAGTGGTGGAAATTGCTAGCTCTCAGAGCACACCACTTGTCCCACCTCCGGATTTTTCAGAATGTTCTTCTAGACTTGATAGTCATTCGGATCACCATGTTGGTTTTGTTGATTCTTTGAATAAACCGATTCCTTATCATAACTCTCAAATGCAATCGTTTATTCCTTGTGTCGGATGTGGTGAGCCTCTTTTTGGTTCACCCTGTCGTTGGTGTACTTGTGTACAATGTGGTAATGATATCCATAACGGGAGTTGTTTGTTTTGTGGTTCAAGTAATTCATTTGATTATGATTCTAATCAGAACTCATTTAACGACTCCTCTAATTTTTTCAATTACCCACCACAGCCCGACTTATCTTCATATGATCAACATTACTGCTGTGAATTTTGTGGAGGTCCTCACCAAGGATTTGAGTGTCAATCCGGAAACACGTTTGTCTATGAACAGTTTTCCAGTGATGCTCAGAACTTTGGTTATAACCAAAATCCATATGATTCACCAATCCAGACTCAACAGTTTTACTGTTGTGAGTACTGTGGAGGTCCCCACTTCAGCTCTGTTTGTCAAATAAGGAATCCATTTCCTTGTAACAATCATGACTCTCTCAGGTTTGAAAATTTCCAACCTCCACAGCACTATACGGGTCAAACTCCACCTGAGCCGTTATCTCAAGAAATCTCCCAAGAATTTGAAACCGCAATGAAAGCACTTGATGATATGATTAGTAACTTTAAGAATCAAGTGAGTGGTGAAAAGACCATAGGAGAATTGCTGGCCGAAGAACGAGAGGCTCGCAAATCTAGGGAAGAATCATTAATCCTAGAGCATGCAGCTCTAAGGCGTTCCCAATTTCTCAAGGCAGCTCTATATGACGATGACGAGGAGAGTTTTTATCCTTTTAGAGATAATATTTCTCAACTCCCTCAGTCAGTTGATATCCCAGCAGTTGAGATTCCATCCCAAACAACTGCTATCACACCCGAGATTCACACTCACTCTCTTATTATGGGGGACGAGCATCTCAACACTGTTCCTGAAAAGGAATCGGACGAATTCATAAAGTCTAGTGTTGAGAACCTTGTCCCAATCCCAAGAGAGTCACAGGGAATTCTTGATCATGTGTGTGATATCCCTCCTCCTCTTGTCTTCCAAAATGATCATGTTGAGATGTTCTCCGATTCTGATGATGATTCGTTATCTTGTGGAGACATCATTTATGTGGAAGATTCACCTTCTGAGCTTGTTAGCTTAGAAGAAGAGAATGATGAAGTTACTGACACTGAAATCAAAAATGAAGCACTTCGTGCAACATTACTGAATGTCAGTCTTCTCATTTCTAAAATCGAGGCTTTCAATGAAAAACCTATTTCATCTCCTATCCCCATTAAGGATAGTGACATTCTTTCCGATGATTCTAATCCGGAAATGAAAGCCTCCTGTTTTGATAATATGGGAGAGAAGATTAGTGGCAGTACCACTTTTCATTCTCATAATTCTCTCATCGATCATGAATCATTTACTTTTGAGGAGTTCGCCAGTGAACCCACTCATATCAATTCTGAATATGATTCATTCACCTTCATGGAGTTCTCAGATGAACTCACTCATATCATATCTCCGCCGGAGTATGATAATTTCTACTTTGATCTAGACACTCTCATAATATGTCTTGATCAAGCAAGCTTAACTGATGAGATTCATGAAACTATGAATTCTCCTATTGAGGATGAGGAGTTAGTCATGATTTCTATCATGATTTTCTTTCTTTTCTTCATATATTCTGTCACCTCTCCTGTTCTTCACTCCTTCGGGAATGAAGACATTATCTTTGATCACGGCATTTTCATGTACCATTTGTGAGCCGGTTCTATGTATATCTCATCGGTGTGGAACTTTTGCGTGCTTCAAATGTTTGTCCAAACATCTTGAATGAAAGTCCGATGGAGATTGTTTCCTCCACTCTGCTTCCCCATGAACCAATTAATTCGGGGTCGAGTCAAGCTAGCGACTCGGTAATCAAAAACAGTAGCTAAACATGGGTTTTCACCCATGAGTACCACCCTAGTGTGGGGGGAGTTGCCCCACATGTTATATGTATATAAGTTGTCTCAAAAAAAAAAAAAAAAAAAAAAAAAAAAAAAAATCTCTTTTCTAAATAATGGCCGTAGTATTTCCCTTTTACGTTCTCAGTTTCGGCATAACCGCCGGTACTTTGAATATTGAGGGCAATATTCATTTCTAAGTGTGGGGGGGAATTCTCACAAATTTTATCATATAATTATACCAATTCCCCCGTTTTTCGCCAAAAATTTTTTTTTTGGGAGTAAGTGTTTTACACTTACTCATTTGGTTATCAGTCCGCCTTGTCTAATAAACAAAAGGATTGGCTAATCCAGGAGCAAACGGCTCTTGGTAAAGATATCTCAAATCCGTTGACGGCTTGCAATTTGCCCAAAATTGTATGGTATTCAGCTCACCATATCCTAAAAAGTAAAGAGTTGGCTAGCCCGCAAGTTTATGGCTTGTGGTAAAGGCAGTGGAAAAACCATAATTGGTAATCAGCTCACCAAAGATAATATTGATAATTTATCTAAGAGTTGGCTAGTCCAGAGCAAACGGCTTCTGGTAAAGACAAAATCAAATCCGTTGAAAGCTGGTGGTTTGCTCAAAATCACATGGTTATCAGTGTACCATGGTTCTTACTTGAACTGAAACATTTGGCTACTCCAGAAGTAATGGCTTTTGGTAAAGAGATTCAAATCCATTATGTTTTTCTCAAAAGATTGCTAGGGACTAGCAATAGTTTAGTGTGGGGGATTGATGAGTGTGTAAATACTCATCATTTTTAGTCAAATCTGAACTGCAAAACGTTTAAAAATGCTCAGAAATGCATCAAAATACTGAAAATATTCCAAAATTGCATTTTATATGTTTCAGATGCAAAATGTTTAAAATCAGATGAAAAATGAGCAAAGTTTGCATATTTGGCAGTTTCAGTCCCCCAAGTTTCTAAAATTGTCAAAAATAGTCCCTGAGTCCTAATTTCAAAAGAAAAATCACCAAAGGTCCTTCTAAAATCATAACTTGTCAAATTTAGTCCTTTGGTGAAAAATGTCAAAAGTTTGAGAAAATTACAAGAATGGTCCTTCAAGTTTGAAAATTGGCAGAATTGGCCCCTGGAAAATTGGAAAATGTCAAGTTTGGTCCTTGCATTATTAAACTTTGTCACTTTTAGTCCTTGGAGAAACTTTTCAGAAATGGCAGCAGTGGTCCTTGAAGTTTCAGAAATTACAAACAAGCCCTTGTATTAATAAACCTTTAATACTTCTTTTTGGACCTTGAACCTAATAGTGACCCTGCCACAATACATTTTGAACCCCCTCTTTTTAATAATACTGCCCGGTCAAATGGCTAGTCAAACCACCTTTGGCGCCAATTTCCTTCTCCCCCACTTGACACCCTGCAACACCCCTGCACACTCAACCCTCCCATCCCCTTATCTCTTCTATGTCTCCCCCCACCTCTGCTAACCTCCAAGAAAGCATTAAATGTACCCTTCTCCCCAAACACTCAATCTAACTGTCAAAAGCCCCATTTCCCGCCAAATTGAAATCAAAGGCTAAGATGACTTCAAGTGATCCAATGGTCCTAAATAATGGTGGGAAACAGTCAGGGAAGTGAGAGAAGTCATCTAGAGCTATAAAAGAGGCAAGAGAAGAGGAGGAAAGGAGGTAGCTAGTTTTTAAGATTTTCTCTAATGTCGTTTTTTAAAATTAATGTTGTAGTTTAATCAAAATGTTGTAACTTTAGTTTCCAAGTATTACATTCAAGTTAAAAAATCATTGTATTAAGCTTTTGAACATCAATCCAAGTTTTTATTTAAGTTCCAAGTTCTATGTTTACTGTTGAGATTTTCAGTTTCAAAGTCTTCTGTCCAGGTTGTTAGTTGCTTGTTTTAAGCTTAAACAAGTTTAGTTAAGGTCTCTATAAGCTTTGTATAAGCTCACATTTCATTTTCAAGCAATATTGTATAATGGTCAACATAAGTCAACTATGAGCTCAAATTGGAAATGGTAATGAATTTGGTTGATGCAGAGGTGATAATGGGTTGAAATAGCATAGGTTAGGTTAGTCTTGGGTTTGTTCTAGCCTGCATAACAGCTGGACTCCTGTGAGTGATTATTTCTCTTTTTCATTTTCAAGCCATTTTACATATTTTGCTTGTATATGCATCTGTGGTCACAATTGTTTTTCATATGTTTAATTAGTTGTAATTAGGTGATGTAAACTCATTTTGATCAGTTGCAATAGCTAGTTAAGCGGTTGGTTTAGTTTATTTGCAAATCATTAGTTTAAAGAGGTGTTTGGATGTGACTGCATATCTGTCTTCAAGGTTTATGCAGAAGTAGGTTTCTGTGGTTTCATGCTTGTGAAGCCATTTCATGCTTATAACTGTCTTACTTTTGTGCTTATACCCACCAAAAGTCAAAATCATTCTCATTTGCCTTAACAGGTTCACTGTTGGAGTTTTTTGAGAATCATAGTCTTGAATTGTGTTTAAAATACATAGATAAAGGTTGCTTTAGCTTCATTTCATTCATTAACATCAAGTTCAATCCAAAAATTAGCTTCAAATCTCATTTAAGTCAACCTTTTCAGTTTTCTCAAAAGTCAAAAGGTGCAAAGGGTCAGTTTATGCTCAACTGAGTGTATTTTTCATGGGCTCATTCTTGGGTCATTTTTAGTGAAACTTGTGGATTTTAAAACTTCAATAGGTCTATTTACTTGTCATCATTTTTGTACATTTTTGCTAATTTTTTATAAGGCTCAAAATAACTTGTTAAAATGGTACTTAATGCCCTGTGCAGGGCATTAAGCCTGCACAGGGCTTGAGCAGTCTTTGCAGAGCTTGTACAGAGCTTATCATAGCTCCACTAGGTCTGATACTTGGTTTATAAACTCTTGACCAGGTCTTGATTAAGTTCCAAATTCTGTTTTTCCATTTCAGCTTATCTTGAATCTTGTTCTTAAGTCCAAAAGTAGCACCTGAAACCTGTCTTTAGCTTAAAGCTCAAATCATCAAATCATTGCAGCTTGTAATCCAGTAGTTAAGAGCAGTTGAGATTGGTTGTTTTTAAGTTCCTTTAGCATATTGTAGCTTGTGTATCAGTGTGGTACTTGATTTGTCCCTCTAGCTTATTCCAAGTGCTTATTCTTGAGCACTTTGGACATCAGTTCCTAATTCCTCCAAATAAGCTCCTGTTTTTCCATTTTTCCTAGATTCCTCTCATTATTTTAGAGTTTTTCTGAAATTTTCAGATTTTTCCAAGCTTGTTTGCTATTTTTCTTAATTTAAATTAGTTTTTAAGCATTTTTAATTAGTTTTAAATACAATTAATTAAGAAAAGTTTCAAAAAAATAATTTTTCATTTTTCTTAAGTTAAGATAAATATAAAAAGCCAAAAAAATATTTTTCCATAATTTTCTTAGCTTAAATAGTATTTTCTAGCATTTTAATTAGTTTTAAATAGTTTTAAATTAATAATAAATAAATAAAAAGTCAAAAAAATATATTTTCAGTGTTAAAATTAGTTTTATGATATTTTAGATTTTTCTAAGTCTTAATTTTATTTTTCTAGCTTAATTTCCTAATTTCTTGTATTTTAGGCTAATATTAAATAATTAAAATTAGTTTTTAATTAATAATAATTAATTAAATAGTCATAAAAATAATTTTCTTTTTCTATAAATTTTCTTTTATCATTAGGTTTGTAAAAATGTCATTTTCATATTTTTAGGACTTTTATTTCTTAGATATCACTTTTTATTTTGTATGTTTACGTAATTTTATTTTTAAACGTAAGTTTTAAGTTTTAAACGTTCATCAATTTTAAATATAGTGATAGCGTTTATTTAATAGTTTTTATCTTTTTAATTTCCTTTAATTTGCATTTAAGCCGTTGTAATTTGTTGGCTTTTCCTGTAGTTATAATCCTATTCAAATCCCTTTTTCGTTCAAATTTCTCGATCACTTTACGTTTGATAATCCATTGCATAGCCCGCTGGGACATAACGACCCGGGGAAACACTATACTCCTCAGATCTTCATTGAGTTCGTTCCTGAGCCGTTTTAAGCTTGTTACGGTCTGCCATTCACAAGTGGCAGGCTTGTGTGATAAAGCTTGATTGTTCTGGAGCGCATCACGGTGGTTGATTTTTATGTATATATGTACCACTGAAAAGACGTAGGTATGGATTTGTGCTAAGGGTTTAAATACTTTTGGATAATATTTTTGGTATCGTCTCGTTTAACCAAATCGTATCTCTTTAAGAATCACCTTAAAGAAAATACAAGATAGAAAACGTTACGATTGTTTTGTTGTTTTATTTTTTGGTGTTGTTAACACTTTAGGAAAAGTGTTAATGAACTCTTTGATAACTTTTACAAAGAAAACTGTTTACAAAAGGTGGTATATGTGCAAGTACGGGTCTGAGAATGCTTAGAACACGCTAAAGCCTCCCCGGCAGCGGCGCCAAAATTTTGATTGGGTCCAAACCGTCAAGTTTATCACACAAGTCAACCACTTGTGAATGGTCAACCGTAATAAAATTCAAACAGTCTAAAACCAATGCAATTTCCCTTGGAATATAGTGGATTCCCGGGTCGTTAAGTCCCACGGAGGATTAATGGTGTTCAAAAAACGTTCAGATTGAATGGGAAAAGGAGATGATTTGGAATAATTATACCTAGAGAAAAAGTTTGTAAATTACAGGTGCTTAAATGCAAATTAAAGAAAATTAAAAAGCTAATTTCTATTAAATAAACGCTATCACTATTTTTAAAGTTGGATTTTCTTGATTTCTAAAACAAAATATCTTAAATAAATTATTTTAATTGAAGTGTAAACCTAAATTACCTAAAAACGTGACCTAGAATGAAAACGCGTGTTATATGTAAAAATTACGCGAGTGCGCAAGTAAAAACGTAAAATTTGTAAAATAAAAGTCCTATGAGTGTGAAAACAATTTTCTTACTTACTATATGACAAAATAAAATTTTAGAAAAAAGATTTATATTTTTTTGACTTTTATATTTTTTATTATGAATTAAATACTATTTTAAACTAATTAAATGATTAAAAATACTAAAACTATTTAGAAAATTCTGAAACTTTTTTATAAAATACTTTATAACAATACAAAGCTAAGAAAATTACAAAAGGTGTAACAACTTATTTAAATAAGCTGTAAATAAGCTAATGAACTCGTATAAGCTAAAATAGAAAACAAGGGCTAAGGAATAAATAATGCAAAGGATAACCAGTCAAAGACCCAAGGGCAACTGGTAGCGTGTGTGTGTGGTGAGCTGGGTGGCCAGGGTTCGAATCCCAGCAACTCCCTTTTTGCAAAATATTTTATTTTTGGATTTTTCTTTTACAAACTAATTAAGTACAATGAGATAAGCAATTTATAAAACTAAAACTTTTTATGAAAACCACTAATAAGCTCAGAATAAGCTTATGTTTACTAACAGTGGAGCTTTTGGCTTTTTAAAAGGATTTTAAGCTAAAATAAGCTATCAAATAAGCTAATCAAAAGAAAACAAAACTGAAATAAGATTAAAATAAGCAAAAGGAACTGGTAATGAGTAAAAATTTACAAAGAGTAGCACTGATAAGCTTATGATAAGCCAATAAGCACTTGTGCTGAAAACTGAGTAGCAAATAGGCCTAACTGACCAACTTCCAGGCCTTGTGGGGCCCACAGGAGAGATTGGAAGTCCAAACAAAAAGTGAATCCAATAAGCTGAGCTTATTGGCTTTTCAAAAAGATAAAGCTTTCACTGTGGTGTTCACTAGAGAGCTTATAATGAGCTTATAAAGAATTTTAAAACACTGAGTGATCAGTGTACTTATATGAAATGGACAAAACAAAAAGCCACTAGCAGGCTTATCAAATAAGCTAGAGATTGAAAAATAAGCACTAGAACTTTAAGACAGCTAGGTTAGCTACTCAAAAAGCTAAAGTACACAAGCTGAGCCTCACTAATAAGCTCTTGATGAGCTTGTGAAATAGACTAGCTCAACTGTGCACAGGGGAGATTTTCAAGAAAGTACTTAAAAGAAGCTAGGAATTTAGCAGTTTAATAAGCTATCTAGAAATTATAAAAAATACCATGATAAAGATGAGCAACTATATTTTAATATTCTAAAAGCTCAAATCTTGAAAGCTGAAATTAAGTCCTATAGAACATTATCTATTATATTAAAAAACGACTAAAACTGAAATTTTGACTTTTTATATTATGCTAAAGGTTGACTAATATGAACTTTGGATTGATTATACTAACTGATTATGTTGTAATAAGCTATGTTAAGATGAAAATAAGCTAGGTGACCAAGTTATAAACCTCTGTGATGAATTTTATTGCCTAAATCCTAACAGTGAACTAGTAAGGTAAGATTAAAAGGTATTTTGACTTTTTTACCAAACAAGGTCTGGTTTTTATGGTTGCAATAAGATATTAGGTACTTGTGTGACACAGAACAATAACAAGAAACAACACCAACACTCTCTAAAACAGTTAAACAAGCAAATCCAAACAGTCCTATATAAAACTGTTTTGAAGCTTTTAGTACTAAAACAACTTTTTAAACCAAGAAATATAGTAATTAACTTATATTAACTATAATGAGACAGTATTAAGACAAAATTAACAAGGTTTAACTACTTATACTAGAAAATGCAATCTTTAAAGAACTTGCTTACAAATTGAATCCAAGCACAAGACTGAGAATCAAGGACTGTAAACACTTCCTATAGCTTCCCAAGAAGCTCTAAACCCAAGGGCAATCCTGTATTCACCCTGCTCCAGCTTTGACCTTCATTTCCATGGATTTTTTTATTTTTCACTAATTTTTTGGTATTTTTGATTTTTTACTTCTAAACTGATTTTAAAGGTTACTAAAAGCTTAGAAAAGCTTTATAGGAGCTTAAGTGAGCTTATGAGTCCAAGACAACAACTATTAACAACATTCAATCATTTTGAGATTTTAAACAAGACAAATTGCATAAACTGGAAACTTGAAATTTAACTGAAATTGAAACTGAAAAAGGTTCACATACACTTAAAATTACTTAAACAAAGTGCTTCAAAGCTAAGTTTTACACTGGAAAGCTTGAAATAATAAAAATGACTAAGAAATTTAAAAGTTACACTAGATAGCCTTGTACATTGCTTCTTTTCCCTTTTATAATGATCTTTTAGGCTTCTTGTCGACCTCTGAATCTTTCCCACTTAATTCTAGCCATTGGATCTCCATAATTCATCATATTCGTCCATGTGGAATTTTGGCGCCAAAAAAAAGTCTTAAGCAGGTATTTGCAATTAAAGAAGTTTGGGAGATTGTAGAGGTGGAAGGGAGTGGGTATACAGCTGGGGAGGTGAGGTGAAAAGGTGGAAACCAGGCAAGTGGAGGAAACCACTCTGGTTTCTGGTTTGCAGGTTTGGGTGAGGGGGATAAACAGTGTTTCTGGTTTTTGGCGGGTTGACTTTATTTGACCGCTAGATATTAATAGACGGGGGTTCATAATGGGGGGTCACAGGTTTATTTGGCAGGGGTTCAAAGGGTTTGGCTGGGTTAATAATAAAAAGGGCCATTTGGTTTAAGCTTATATACAAGGACCATTCATGTAATATCTGCCAAGTTAAGGGGCTGAACCTGCCACTTTTCCAAACTTATCACAAGGACCAAACTTGCCAATCTTTAATAGTACAAGGACCACATTTGATTATTTTCACTTTTTAAATATCCGAGGACTATTTTTGACATTTTTCAAAGTTGAGGGACCAAAGTTGCCATTTTATAATTTTTAAACTTCGAAGGGTTTGTTTTGACAACTATTGAAACTTGGGGGACTAAAACTGCCAATTGTGCAAACTTGATACGTTTTTCATCTGATTTTTGTATTTTTGCATTTAAAACACATAAAACACTTATTTGTGATATTTTTATCATTTTGATGCATTTCTGAGTGTTTTCAGATGATTTTGCAGTTTAAACGGTACAAAAATGATGAGTATTTAGACACTCATCAATAACCCTTAGCCACCAAACGTGACTTGTTCCGAATTACGGTTCCTTCAGCATCCAATTTGTTTTTCCAAATCCATTTTAGACCAATGACGAAGACCCCTGTTGGTCTTTCAACCAGTTCCCATACTTCAAGACGTTTGAATTGATTGAGTTCTTCGTGCATGGATTCAATCCAGTTGTCCTTTGTCATTGCGTCTTTAATGTTTTTAGGCTCAGATTGGCAGACAGTGAGTGCATAAATGCAATGTTCACCATCTGTGTGAAGACGTTGTCTCGTTATGACTGGTTGATTCGGGTTACTGATAATATTCTCAAGAGGATGGTCTTTTGTCCATCGATGTGTAGAGGGTTGATGTTGGTATACGTTGTGCAGATTTTGAGAATTCAAATGGCTTGTTGAAGATTCCGCGACATCTGGTGCAGCAGTCTCATTAGCAAACGGGTTAAAAAACACATTTGGATCAAAATCTGCAGGTGGGGGTACTTCATGAAGAACATCATCAGCCGGTTCATCATTGTTGGAAGCGGTTTGTTCAACTGTTGTGTTGGAGTCAACTGGTGGTGCTTCGTCAACAGTGGTTGTTGTCGCAGGTGTATCAGGTATAAGAGTAGTATCCGGTTGAGCAGCGGAAACAGCGGATACACCTGGAGCACGTTCATCAATATCGTCACTGAATAGAGGAGCAAATAGTCTTTCCATTTGTTGACGAGTAAGCTGAGGGCTTGTGTCAGCTGATGATGGGGTTTGGGGGAAGTTTAAGCGGTTGTAACCGGGTTCCAAGCTGTTATGCTTAGAAGCCATCTCCGTCATTTCATCAAAATGAGCATGAATCGTTTCCATAACCTCCTTTTTTCGACGATTCCAGATTCGGAAACCTTTAGAATTATCACTATATCCAATAAAGACTCCAATTTCAGCTTTGGCTTTGAGCTTTCCAAAGTCATCACGATCATTATTCGGATAGCAAAGAGATCCAAATACATGAAAGTGTTTGAGATTCGGTTTTCTGTTGTGGACAAGCTCGAAAGGCGTTTTGTTGTGGCGTTTTGTAATCATAGAACGGTTTTGAGTATAGCATGCAGTCGAGACAGCTTCGGCCCACAAGTAATCTGGGAGTTTAGCATTGATTAACATTGTTCTTGCAGCTTCCACTAACGTTCGGTTTCGTCTTTCAACAACTCCGTTTTGTTCTGGTGTACGTGCAATAGATGTCTGATGCTGAATTCCCTCTTTCTCATAAAATGCACGAAGAGTTTGGTTAACAAATTCAGTTCCTTTGTCTGTTCTGATTTGTCGAACGGTGTTTCGGAGCTGAACCTGTATTTTCGTAAGAAAGGTGATGATCATCTGTGGAGCTTGGTCTTTGCTTCGAAGAAAGTAGACCCAAGTCCATCGTGAATAGTCATCAACAACTACTAAGATGTAGCGTTTGCCATTGATTGTTGCACGCGCATCGGGCCACACAAATCCATGTGAAGAAGATGAAGCACATGCTGAGAGCTGTGTTCCACCTTTGAAGGAAAATGAGCACGAGTGCTTTTCCCTTGTTCACAAGTTGAGCATAGGTGATCTTTAGAATACCGGAATCGTGGGAGTCCTTCAACTAGTTTGTGCCGAGCAAGATTGGTTATAGTTTGAAAGTTTAAATGTGAGAGACGACGGTGCCATAGCCAGGATTTTGTTGATGTTGCCTTTGAAAGTAAGCAGATGGGAGATGAAGCAACCATGTCTTGCATAGAGATAGTGTAAAGACTTGAATTACGCGAGCCAGACATAAGGTCGTTTCCTTGTAGATCACGAATGAAACAAGACTTCTCCCTGAAAGCAACCTCCAAATCTCCATCACAGAACTGACCTACTGAAAACAGATTGTGACCGAGGCCTTCCACATAATAAACCCTGCTAATTTCGATGTTCCCATTGATATAGTCTCCGTAGCCCATGATAGCTGCGAAGTGATCTTTCCCGAATCTGACAGTGCCAATGAACTTTGCAATAAAGTTTGATAACAGTTTAAGGTTGCCTGTCATGTGTCGGGAACATCCGCTATCAACAATCCAGAGAATGATCTGTATCACCTGTATTACACACAGACGACACAGATGGAATAGAAGTAGATGTGGAACCCGAAATGTTAGAGGGTTCTAGAGCAGTTATAATAGACATACACACATCAATAACTTTAGGCATCTAACATAAATCCGAGTGTGTTATATATCCATTTCTGCCATCTCCAACTAGTATTTGCTTTAGTCTTAGTGAATGCACTAGGTGGTACTACATTCCTAGGAGGTAAAACTAGAGCTACAGGGACAGCAATGCGTTTCTTAGAATCTAAAGAGGACGGTCTACCAAGCACAGACTTAGAATGATTAGTGGGCCTAGAGGTATTCCGATTCTTAGGATTCCTTAAACGAGAGATGATAGCTTTAGCAACACATTTGTCATGACAATCAGAATTCATACTTTTACGACAAATAACACAAGGTGCATCAGACTGAATATCAAGAGTACTTAAAGGTTTAGCATTCGTTACATCACTATTTCTATTACATTTGCCAGATGCAATATCTATAGTGGAAGCAACGTGAGTCTTATGCATAGTCCTAGGGTGTTCTTCTACTTTAGCATTCTTTATTGTTCTTTTCTTAGGTCGCAACTTCCTATTCTTCCTTGTATTGCTCTTAGGCTGTGAAGTGCGGACGTTTGGAAAAGAGGCAACTATTCCTGTTTCAGTAGAAGGAAGCACGTTAGCAACTTGTGATTTGGCAGTAGGGATCCTAGGTTCACGATTACTAAGTGTTACTGGTGCTATTCTCTTAATCACGGTAGGCAGAAGTTGTTCATACTTTCCTAATATTTCTCTTAACTTAAAGATAGTGTGAATCAGATCTTGATTTTCAGACCGAAGATTTCCAGCAAAATGCATAACTTCTTTAGTGTGTGCAAGATAATGATCAAGTTTGTTAGATGCTTCATCACGAGTCTATTTGAGTAAATCAAATATGACACCATATTCCTTTTTAACTTTTGCAAGTTCTTGTTCATATTTTGAGATTTGACACTTAAAAGACACGTTTTGATCATCCAGTTGCTCAATTTTTGGATCAGAAGATTTTTCACGCAACTGGGCGATTTTGTTTTGATAAGCAAGTTGCTGATCGTGAATATCTTTTTGACACCAATTGAGACGAAGTTTTGCATTAGAAAGCTCGTTTGACAATTGTTCATTATCAACTTTTAAAGACTCGATCTGAAGCACATTATCAGCGTTCTCAACAGTTACCACAGAATCAACAGTATCAGCAGAGATATAATGAGATGCATATGACAAAGAATTCAATAACACAGCATTATGGACATCAGCACAGATGACATCTTCCAAGAGTCGATCAACATCTTTTCTCAACATTTTCTTTTTACGTTTAGTATTAGAAATAGATGTTTCTGTTTTCTCGAAAACGACCTTCATCATTCCAAGTTCCTTATGAAAGTCCCGTTCCCAAGACAATGCACAATTTTTCAAAATTTTAACATTTGGTAAAAGATTTTTCTGAAAAATGTCTCTTTGTTCTCGCGCCAGAGGCGATTGAAGATGTTGAACTTTGATTTCAGAATGATATTCTATCTAATGTTGTAACGTTTTGAGGTCAGCCATGAAAATGTCAAAATATCTGAGAATTTTGCGATTTTCAGGTTTTGAGTTTACTTCACTGATGGAAGGTAAAGGACCATAAGTTTGTGCATAATCTGGTTTGGGATTAACATTAGAAGACTCAGGCATTTTTATGACAATCCTTGGTATGTTAGAAGAATCCGTTGGTGTGACGAAAGTGACCGCTTTTGAATAGTTAAAAGGTTTGTTGTAAACAACAGTTTCTAATTTTGATCGACTCTCGTCTTCTGCATCTAATTCCTCTTGCGATGATATTCAACAACACTCATAACAGAATTATCAATTTTATATTCTGCACTGGAAACTTTAGGATTTGGTTTGAATGCTTTGGTTGAAAGCTTAGGTTTGTAATCAGCAAGATTCGGTCCATAGCCATTTGGATTGGGTTTTAAAGTAAACTTTTCAATAGCTGTGACTGACTCACCATGTTTGTAAACAACCGTTTTAAACTCTTTAAGTTTGTTTTGCAAGCCGATAATTTCTTCAAGATGATCATCTATTCATTTCGTTGAATGCTTTTTGTATGCAGAGAACTGTTTTTGACAAGTTAATAACTCAGCCTTAGCTTTTTGATTTTCCAAGGTGAGAGCATTAATTTGCTTTTTATGTTCATGTTTCAGTTGTTCTATTTCAGACAACAAAGCATTCTTCGAAGTGGCTAGATCACGCATCTGTCTCTCTAAATATTTTTCGTTTTGATGAGATTTAGCAAAGGCGGCTTCAAAACCTTTTTCAAGATTTTCTTGAGTTTTGAAAAGGTTGAGTTGCTTTTGTAAACATTCAAAATCCTTGGTTAACAGTGCATTTTTACTTTTCAAGTCCTGATTTACCGCATGACATTCTTCCACTATGGATTGTTGGTTTTTAAGCAACAGATCAACATCTGGACGAGGCAAAAGTTCGGTGTGTTCAACGTGAGTCACAACATTATCATTATTTAGATCCTCAAGTATAACCACGGAGTCAATTTGATTATCAAGGGAAACCATAAGGTCATCTTGATCGTCAAATATAACTACGGGGTCTAGTTGAAAATCGTCGGAATGAGATGTGGACGACTCATTTTGAACATTCTGAGCCTTGCCGGATTCAGATGTTGGCGGAGATATTAGATCAGAGATAAATATGGTTTGTTTAGGTACCTGAGACAAGCCATCAGTGTTATACACTGGGCCTGTGTCACTCATATGTAACTCATGCATATTAGCCATCAACATAACAGCTGCATTGGCTTGCAAGTCCTCCATATCATCATCTGAGTCTGCATTTGCCATAAAACTCTGTTCCTTGTCTGTGAGAGTTCCACCAGCTTCATCCTTAAGAGCCAAAAGTAAAGCCTCCTTGTGATAAGCACTGCCCCTAGTCCTCGGCTTTGGGCATGCATTAGCCAGGTGTCCCTTCTCATTGCAATTGTAGCATCGAAGACCATTAAACCCATTATGAGCATTTCCCTGTTCCACCACTTGAGCTCTGTTGTTATTCCTACCCACAGTATTAAACCCTTGACCACCGCCCATCTGACGACCATAACCACGATTCGGAACTTCAACTCGTCCATTGTTCACAACAGCTTGATTCCATGTGTTAGATGAGGAATGAATACGATTGTTGGATTTGTTGGTATAACGGCCAAAAGCATTAGCTATCATAACAAATCCTTGTTGCAATGCTTTGAACGAATTGGATTCCTCATTAGTTTCACTGACAAATGCTTGAGCATTGTTGTTGTTGTATGGAACAAATTGAGTTTGTTGAGATTGTTGCTGTGAAGGATCATTTGGTGTGATTGTAGCAGTTGGTTGAGTTGCTGGTTGAGGAGAATAACTGTTTTGAGCATACAAAGCAAGTTATTGATTTTCCGGGTGCGACGGTGAAGCAATTTGAGCACGGAGAATCCTTTCCCTATCAACTTCCTTTTCATGAGGCTTCAAGTAATCGTACAACAATCCGTATGTAGAATGATGCATGTTCTTCGCTTGACGGAGAAAAATGACATACTTCTCCCATTCAGAACCAAGACTACTCAGGAACTTAGTATTAACTGCAATTCTTGGCATGATGATGTTGTGTTTATCCAAATCATTTATGATGTCTGAGAATCTATGATGATAAGACTCTAGTGTCTCTCCAGGTTCAATCATGAAGTGTTCATAAGCCAAGTAAATTTTGGATTCCATATCCTCCTGATTGAGTGCAGATCCTTCCATAAGAAGATGAATATGTTCCCACATTGCCTGTGCAGTCTTTTGAGCATCAACACTTTGAAGAATTGGGTTTGGTACTCCTAAAAGGATATATTGCATTGCAAGTTCATCAGCTTCATAGTGTAGAAGTTCTTCTGCATTCAGGTCTGCAACCGTAGCAATGTTTGATTGTTCATCTCTTGGTTGATTAGCATTTGGATCTCCGGGTACAATGACAGTAGGCATCTGAAATGGACCTTCCAATATAACCTTCTTTAAGAACTTTGCATGTGGCTTCTTCAGATCACAAAACCTAAAGAACCTAATCACCCATTGATCGTAGTTTCCTGGAGTGAGCATTGGAGGTCTATCAAGTGATCCAGCCTCATGAATTGATTGTTGGCTGCTTAAAGCTTCACACATCTTTGCAAACCAAGTGGGTTCCTTCATAGTGTTCCTTGATGGATGTTGATTGAAATCGTTTGTGTAGGGTTGAACTTGAAGACTTGGTGGTGGTTGAACCATTTGAGGTTGTGGAAATGCTGCAAGTTGCGGAGTATGTTGTTGATTAAATTGTTGTTGATAAATTGCTTGTTGTTGATTCCATTGTTGATGTTATGGACTTAGTTGTTATTGTCGTTGAGTGTAAGTGTAAGGGAAATAGTTAGAGTATGGTGGTTGTGACATGTTGAAACACTTGTGTTATAAAATGGATCTTTGTAGTCGAATGAACCTTTGTTGATGAAGTATCCTTAGGCGTAGAAATAACAATAAACCGAGTAGCACTTATGCGTAAAAACACCAAAGTTACGCGTAACAGCAAGAGTTACGCGTAGGTTTAGCTTACGCGTAAGTAGGGAAAAAGCACTAAAGTTATGCGTAAACAGTAAGTTAGGCGTAGAAAACTTAGGCGTAGGATTACCTTATGCGTAAGACTAGGCTTAGGCGTAAGATGAATCTTATGCGTAGGATGTTCTACGCGTAAGCTTATTCTTATGCGTAAGTTTAGGGTTTTTAGCCCAAGTGATCTTTTACACTATCACAGTGCAAAAGATATCCCAAGTCAACGTATTTTCAGGCTTATCCAAGCAAGAAAACACGGAGTAAACCACGAAACTGAAGATCAAACCAATGAGTGAGTTACGCGTAGTTTTAGGGTTTTACTACGCGTAGAACTACTCGTAAAAATGATTGTTGCCCAAAGATGTTTCTAAACCAGGTTTTTGTGATGAAATAGCTTCAATATCACCAAAATAACACAAAAGTGTGAAACTTGATGATCCAAAGTGTCTAAAACAGTTATGCGTAGAACAGCTACCTCGTTAAAAACCAAGCTCAAAAATGTTTATCCACGCGTAAAGTTTGAAACTTTTTGCCAAAAACAGTTATTTTAACACCTTAAAACGTTGAAAGGACAAGAATCTTGGATTAAAAAGTGCAAAAAACGTGTTTTTAAGCGAACCAAAGTATCTCGTATTTTTTACGCGTAGGACCAAAACCCACTTCAAAAGCAATACGATTCACCCAACTAGTAGGCGATTGATACCACTGTTAGGTTACTAGTTTTACAACACAAGCATCAATGAAAGAAATAGAGAAGAGATAGAGGTCGGTTGAACAATATCCAAACACACACATACGATATACTTGGACGGTTATGCGTAGAGAGTGAATGAAAGAAATAAATTGAACAACCAACCCTCAAATGAGGGTTATAACAAGGTATTTATAGGAGGGAAACTATGGAAACACTCCTAGTTCCCATCCTTTTCCTTATTGGACTAGGCCTAGGCTTATGGGCCTTCTACATAAGCCTAAGGCAAATAACAAACATAAAGGCCATATTAAGCTAACTATTACATATGAATCACTAACACTTGATTTAGGTTTAAGAGTGATTCCAACACAGTACTTTTGGTGGAAGTACTGCCCTTCTTTTCAGATGACAAAAAGGCAATACTGTGAGATTTGGAACTGGTTTGACCATTCATCTCATGATCATATACCTTCAGATGATTGTAGAGATCATCAAAGTCCATAACATCCAGTCCAGGTTGTCCTCTGATCATTGTAGCTATCACATGCCATGTCGATGGCAAACTCCTTAAGAACTTAAGATTAGCATCTTCAACTGAGACCTCTGCTTTGTATAGCTCCAGCATACTGAGAAGGTTTTGGAATTTGTCATAGGCAGCATCAAGACTTTCTCTTTCTCCAACAGTAAAGGTTTCAAACTGTTGCTTCAACATATTTCTGTGCATCTTCTTGGAAGCATCATTACCTCCAAATCTAGTTTTGAGAGCAACCCAGAGTTGCTTGGCATCTTTAGCATCATGGAATTTGAGTAGGTGTCCATCTGGAATAGTAGACAACAGTATGTTGAGAGCCTTCTCTAGATTCCTTAGTGTTGCTGCTAGTAAGACTGGTTTGGGTGGTTTAGGTTGTCCAGGAACCTCTATAGGGTCTGGAACTACTTCATTGCCATTAACAATCACATTCCATAATGCATGGTCTGTGATTGCAATATACTGCCTCATCTTCATGCTCCATAGATCGTATTCGCCCTTCTTAATGATTAGAATCCTTAGTGAGGTGATGAAGGGGGTGGAACAGCTTCAGTCAACATCTTTAGGGTTTTGTTATTGAACTAGGTTTTAAACTGTTTCTTCTTAGTCAGAGTTTCCACACAAGCTCTGATACCACTTGATGGATCGATGTACTCTAACCAAACTAACTTAAATAGCTTGTTAAGGGTTTAATAACCTTGGATAAATCCTAAGTTATTAACTATGAAATACTGAGTAATCTTAATTAAGTATGCGGAATTTACTTAACAAAGCTAAGAAGAATATAACTTTATTAATAACTCTAAAACACTAAATATCGAACTCTCTAAAACTCTAATATTAATCGTACTTTAGGATTCTAAAACACACATATATCTAATACCAATCCAGGGGTCCTTTTATAGGCTCAAGGATAACCCTAAACGGTTTACAATTCTTCTCCTTGTACGTCAAGTAAACAATACTTAGAAAGTTCTAGATAAACATTACTTTCTATCTTTAATCAATTACAACCGACTTTAACTTTACATTACTTTGATGAATAAGCAGTACTTTGACTTTTACTTAGCAGTACTTTGACTTCTTGCAGTACTTTGTTAATCTTCAGTACCTTAACTTTTTGTATCCCAACAAAGGTTGACCCGAATGAACTTTAGTTGATTCGACGTGCCATTCTCCTCATTCTCACAGTCGTTTTGATGGGTAGAACGCTGAAAACGGAGTTACGGTTCAAAAGTTATGGTTGTTTGAAGTTTTGTCGGGAAAAGTCAACAAAACGCACCCTAGACAACTCGTACCCAAGATAACTCGCACCCTAGTCAACTCGCTTTGATGACAACTCGCTTAATAGACAACTCGCATGAGACAACTCGCTTCAATAAGCAACTCGCATAATACAACTCACTTCAATAAGCAACTCGCATGAAACACAACTCGCATAAACAGACAACTCGCTTAATAGACAAGTCGCATAAAACACAACTTGCATAGGCAACTCGCTTAGGCTCAACTCACATTAGATACGTTGAATCTGGACAAGTCGCATTCAAAACTGTCAACTCGCTTAGGCAACTCGCTTAATAGCCAAGTCGCATAAACCAACACGCTTTCAATAACAAAGCAACTCGCTTCCTAGAAACTCAATACCGTGACTCAACTCGCTTCGTACAATATTCAAAAACAACCACTTTAACAATAAAAAACAACCCAATCACGATGAGTCAAGCCTTCCAATTCAAAACCTAAACACATATGATGATCCTAAACACAAAAGTACTATCAAAATTCAAACTTTAACACTAGAAATTAACCAAATGATTCAAACTCTTCTAAACACTTAAAACCCCAAAAACCTTATGAAATCCACCAAAACAAAGAGCATGAAAGATGAGTGATCAAACCGTGGCTCTTGATACCAATTTTAAGATATTGGATTTCATAAACACACGAAATAAGCTCAACAATGGATCGAATAGTATAGAGTTTAGAGAGAGAACGTGGGATCCTTTCTAGAGAGAGAAAGTGTAAGAAAACATAGAAGGTTAGATTAAGAATGAGAAAGGTCCAACCCTCTATCTTGGGAGGTAGAGGGTATATATAGTTACATAATAAACTTCCTCCTTCGGACTGTGGATCAGGCATACAGTGGGTAAAGACCCGTCCTTCCTCCACGGTGTTGCACTAAACTAAATAACTAACTAAATAACTAGTAAATAACGTAATGTCTACGAGCTAACTTATGCTAGATTATATTTGGGGTGACCGATACTTCACTATGGAATTTTCTAATTCCTAACATCAAGGGTTCGATCCTTACCACTTGCAAGGCCGGAGGTCCTTTTCTACCTTTGGTAGAACCGGAAGCAGCCTCTCAAGGGTTCGATCCTCACCCCTTGCAAGGCCAGAGGTCCTTTTCTACCTTTGGTAGAACTGGAAGCAGCCTCTCTACCTTAGGTAGGGGTAAGGCTGTCTACGTCTCAACCTCCCCCATAGACCGTGGAAGACGGTATTGGGACCCATAACCCGTGGAAGACGGTATTGGGAGTTACTTTACTTTTTTTTTAAAACTAAAAACAACTAAATAAGCAAATAAATCAAGTAACAAAAGTCGAAATGACCTAAAATGCACTAAATCCTAAAAATACCAAATGTTGGAAATTTAAGCATAAAAGTTAAAATTATTTTTAAAAAGTCCTAAATACTTAAAAATACTATTTTTTTTTTAAAAAAAATTGTATTTTTCTGAATTTTATTTTATTTATTATGAATAAAAAACCTTTTTAAACTAATTAAATGAAAACAATTATTAAATCAAAAGAGAAAAAACCTTTTTAAACTAATATGAAAACTTTTCAAAAATTTAAGCAAATTTAAAATTCCCCCCACAAATTAAATTTATTCCCCCCAAAGTTTGCATCAAGGCCATTCCAAACTAATTGCAAAAATTAACTCCACCTCCTCCTGTACCGCCACACCTCCCTCTCATCTCACCACAAATCCCGTAACCACCACAACTCTCCCGTCATAGACCCACCAGTCCCGTCACCACTGGTAAGTATTGTTATGTTCCTTTTGTACACATCGTTCTAACACATAAAATATATAAGTAACCCTGTTAAGCCTATTAGCTAATTGAACATTTGTTTTGAGATATCCTCTTGTGAATTATGTCATTTTCTTGTTAAATTTAGATAGTTAATTGGTTAAAAAATTTAAGAAACCCTGTTAAGCCTGTTACCACATGAACATGGAACCATAATTTAGCTAGTTAATTTCTTATTTTTCCTTGACCCAAACACCCCTTTAGGAACTGTTTCATTAGACTTTATTCAGTTCTTAGCATAATTCAATACCACATTCAATCTTTGAGCTATCCTCATTACTTGGAATGTCTTTTTTAACTTTTAAGATCATCAATTGCAGTTTGATGTTGTCTTCTATTTTTAACATGCCTGCAGGGATTACATTTATAAACGTTGATGCTCGGATAAGTGGGACACATTTATAAACATGGACAATTCTTGGATAGGAACTAATAGGACCAACAAATCTTATGTTGATGGAGTAGCAGCGTTTATTGATTATGCAGTACACAACTTGCGGAAGATGGGGAACATCGACCAACGAGTTAATAAAAATGATCTTTTAATGCCATGTCCGTGTACAGATTGTTTAAACCACATAGAGCATAAAGTGGAGAAAGTTCAGTTCCATTTATTCAGCAATGGGTTTGATCTAAGCTACCTAAACTGGACTAAACATGGAGAGAAGGATGAGTCATCAATAAGTACCGAAAAACCTGTTAACGCTACAACAGAGTTTGTTGACGACACGGATTTTGCTTCATATATTCCAACAGATGCCCCAGCAACAGTAGAAATGGTTAATGCTACAAAAGATAATTTTGATGAGGATGATCTTGTCAAGTTTCAACAATTATTATTAGACGCAGAGAAGCCTCTTTACGCAGGATGTCCTGACTTCACAAAGTTGTCCGCAATAGTTAAACTACTCAACTTGAAGGGTAAGTACGGATGTTCTGATAAGTTCTTTACTGAATTACTAGGATTGTTAAAGAAGATGCTACCTGCTGGTAACGAAATGGTGGAAAAAACTTATCAAGCCAAAAAATTTTTGAAATTGATGGGATCAGGATACAAAAAGATATATGTATGTATCAACAACTGCCTTCTTTACTGGAAGGATGACAAGGATTTGACTGCGTGTCGAACTTGTGGGATATCAAGATGGAAGGTGGATAATAAGACACATAAAGTGTAAGAAAACATTCCAGCAAAGGTAATGTGGTACTTTCCAGTTATACCAAGACTGCAACGACTATTTAAGCTAGAAAGTATTTCAGAAGATTTAAGATGGCACGCGACATGGAGGATAACCGATGGTGTGTTACGCCACCCCGCAGATTCAAAGGCATGGTGTACCATAGATGAAAAGTTCCCTGAAATTGCTGAAGATCCAAGAAATCTACGGCTAGGAATATCGGCTGATGGGGTTGACGTCAACTCAGGAAATAGGCATCACAGTGTATGGCCAGTGTTAACTGTCATATACAACCTTCCTCCATGGTTGTGTATGAAAAGAAAGTTTATTATGCTTTCGGTATTAATATCGGGATACCCTGGAAATGATATCGATGTTTTTTTAGAACCGTTGGTTGATGATCTGCAAGCCTTATTCGATACAGGGGTTGATACATATGATGCATCCACAAAAGATAACTTTAATCTACGTGTCGTTATGTTATGGACAATAAATGATTACCCTGCACTTGGTACATTATGTGGTTGCCTGTACAGTGGATTCAAAGGTTGTGTAGTATGTGGGAAAGATACAAACTGTGTTAGACTTTCTGCCTCATCCAAGCAAAGTTATGTTGGTCACAGACGATGTCTACCATATGACCATCCGTTCAGAAGGCAAAGGAAGGCATTTAATGGACAACAAGAATTTCTCCTGGCTCCAAATCCAATGACCGGGGAACAAATATACAACGAGGTACAACATATTGAAAATAAGTGGGGAAAAGGAAAACTAACAAACAATAATGCATCAGAAAACCAAGAAGGTACGAGAGGCAGAGGTGGGAAGATTCAAAAGCAGAAAAGAAACATAACAGAAGTAGAGGGTAGTTCAAGCCAAGTAAACGGACAAAACGGTGCTTATTGGAATAAATTAAACATTTGGTATCGAAAACTTAGGTATTGGAGGCATAATTCTGTTCCACATTGTATTGATTTTATGCATGTAGAAAAGAATGTTGCTGAGAGTCTCGTCGGAACTTTGCTACATGTTCCAGGAAAGACGAAAGATAGACTGAATGCTCGATTGGATCTGGCTGAGTTGGGGGTAAAACAAGAGTTGTTTGCTATGTAAGAACAAGACAAAACAACACTACCTCCAGCAGGTTACACATTAACGAATGCTGAAAAAGATATTTTTTGTGAAACTTTACACAACATCAGGGTACCACAAGGCTATTATTCAAATTTCTCTAGTTTGGTCAGCCTAAAGGATAGGAAGCTCATTTGCCTAAAATCGCATGACTATCACATGCTAATGCAAGAGTTTCTGCCCATTGTAATACGTTCAATCATGCACCCACCCACACGATATGCTATTATCAGGTTTTGCTTTTTCTTTAAATCAATATGTTGCAAAGAAATAATATTGCAAGAACTAGATAATATGCAAGCAGAACTAGTAGTGACACTGTGCCTACTCGAGAAGTTCTTTCCTCCATCATTCTTTGATATTATGATACATTTGACTATGCACCGAACTAGGGAGGTAAAATTATGCGGTCCCATATGCTTTCGGTGGATGTATCCATTCGAAAGATGTATGAAGGTTATTAAAGGACATGTACGGAACAGAAATAGACCAGAAGGATGCATTGCTGAGGAGACTATTGCGGAAGAAACAATAGAGTTTTTTAGCGAATATCATAAATCCATGAAAACTGTTGGTATCCCACCTGATAAACATGAAACAGATGAAAATGAGGAAGGAAAGCCATTATCGGCCGGCAAATCAAGTGAAGTTTCTGCGGAACTCTTTCAGAAAGCACATTTGTACGTAATAAATAATACAGATGAAATTGTACCGTATATCGAGTAAGTCTTACTAACACATGTCTATTTCGTTACTGAAAATGATCTATCAAATATAATAATCAAACACATTGTTTCAGGCGACACAAGCAAGTTTTGAAAACAGAAAACCCAGGTAAACGAATAGCATTTCTGTAGAATGAGCACAACAAATCTTTTGCCAAGTGGTTACGCAAAGAAGTAATTAATCTTATGTTACTCAAAATACCCTTTCTAAACCTTATTTCTCAGCTCATTTTGAAAGATATAGGATTTCATAATCACATTAAAGCACAAACAAGTGAGGCGTATATAAGTTTTAGAGAGAGAAAAGGAGATGTTCTAGTGAGAGAAAAAACATGGAAGGTTAGATTCCAAATGAACATCCAACCCTCTCCCTTGTGGCTCCTATGGGCTGTGGATCAGGCATACAATGGGTAAAGACCCGTCCTTCCTCTACGGTGTTGCACTAGACTAAACTAAGCTAATAACTGACTAACAACTAACATAATAAATGATATGTCCACGAGCTAACTTAAGCTAGATTATACATGGGGTGGCCGATGCTTCACAATAGAATTTCCAATTCCTAACAATCTCCCCCTAAGGGAGGTCACCCCATGAATTACATTGTGAATCCTAGCATTCTATTTAATCTATAATCATGAGCTCGTAGACATCAACTCATCAAAATAATCAAACTTTGTGTTTCCGTGGTGATTTCATGATATTTGCAGCAGCATAGTAGAAGCATGGAGTGAAAGTATCAGAGTCGTTGAAGCACTTATTATGATTTCTTTTAAGATGAATGTGTAGTGTGAGCATGCGGCTATGGATTGACCGCTTCATTCTGATCAGCTGCAAACATCGGGCGTACCTGCATAAAACAGTTAGGAATAAAGTGCACGAAAGTGTCTTTGATCACTTTCGTTGAATTGAGGTACACGGCCCACGGTTCCCCGTTGATCAGTACAAGTACTGCCTGTGATCAGGTATAATTCCGAAGAATTTCCTTGACAGGGTTTCGCAGCTGCTCTAGCTGTTCTCAAACCGGAACATCTCAAAGAAGACAACACGGAGTGAGTGAACCAGCGAATTGAGATTCACTGATTGATAAAAGAGATTTGAAAAAACAATCGTGTACCGCTCAATAGAAATTATTTTTGCAATACAACGAAGGTTTTAATGAAAATCAATTATCAATCATAAACACCTTTTATTTTGAAATATTGGTACACAGTCGATGTGCTAAAGAAAAGAGTTTTTAAGCACAACAACCAGTTTTTCAAAGGTATCCGTCAATCCATAACCTGAACCAGGATTGATTCAAAAGATTGAATCGCCCCATTGTTTCTGTTCAGTTGTCACGTGGTTGATCTATTGGATAGATCTCACATGCCACCCACCAGGAGCTTGTTTGATGTTGGCTCCAGAAGGCTTTCCATCTTCATTTTGAATTTGATAGCATATCACTCAGATGTTCTGGCAATACCACAGGGATAATGCGTAGGACTCATAAGATATAATCTCTCTTTCCACATTGTGTGAAACAGAGAGTCTTCATTGACAGTGTCCTAAGGAGATTTGTTTGATGATCTCGTGGCTCTAGACTCAATTGTGCATATTTTGGTTCCTAAGCCGGAGACTAGGGAGAGGGTCTCCTTCTTCAATATCAGCAAGCTCTAAAAGAAAGTTGATAGATAATGTCGGTTCCCTGTGAGAATGAAACAAGTCCTTTTAAGAGGAACTTGAGTAGCTTGGGAAGTTTAGTGCAGTGCGTCACTGGGTCTATGACGTCTTGTCTTCAATACCAGTGTTACCTTAGTAAACACCAGTAGCATATGTATTGAACCCGGTTTCTTCCCTAAGGTTGAATTATTGGAGGGCTATTTCTTTTCACCCTTTTCATATTCATTTCTTTTTCATTCTTCAACCCCTTCAGTGCTTACCGAGACTTCATAACTAGAACCTTGTTGGGTTTATTCCAGTACTAGCTCTGTCTCAGTCCGCACTCTTCCCATTTCTCATTTTTCTCCTTTTTTCATCATACCTAAGGACTTCTACACTAACTAGTGGATTGTCCCTGGGTAGATCCCTCCGGCTCTGGCGGGATCGTGGGAATGAATACCTAACCTAACCATCCTTATGTCAAAACATGGATATATTTGTACCTTGAAGATTTGAATTTGTTTTGAAATGCTCCCCCTTAATATATGCTTCGAGATTCGAAAATTGTTTAGCACATATTAGAGATCGGTATTCACTTTGAGACAAAAATGGTCATCTTTTATCATCTTTCATATTTATATCACATTTTCTCCCCCTGATCAAAAATTTCAAATCCTTTGAGATTTTGGATCTCAAGTGATTTAAATATGTATGAAACAAAACATTTGTTGGAGAAAAATGTGTCCGGTTTTATATGATCTGAAGTGGACAACACTGAAGTTCCCTTTATAGACACAAAGGGAAGCCTCAATACATAACCTAACACTATTACATACATTATAGTTGTTCATAACTAATACACCACAATTAAAAAAAAATACAAAACAAAAACTACTTCCGGAAGATGTCTTCATTCAGTTCTTTGAAGCAGTTTGTAATGACCTTCACGAAGTCTGCCACCAACAAAACTTTCAAGGCTGCGGAAGATCATTCGAGTCTTAAGTCTTCACCTGATCGCAGCAATGAAATCTTCACACCTCTTCAAATCCTCATCAGACAAGAATTTTGTTTTGTTCCACGGCTTCAGATCAACTTTGATTTCATTCACTCTAGAGTTCAATTCTTCTTCGACCATCTTGAGAGTGCCTGATAAGGTTTTAAAATGTACCTTTTTGAGGGGTCGTTTAAGCCCTTATGTGATCACTTTTGTATCTGTTATTACTTAATATCGTTCCTTTTCACATTTTAGGTCTCTTGAAGGCAAATTGCTGGAATGGCACTCATTTGGACGGAAAGGCGCGGATATACGAAGAAAATGGCCAAAGTCAAGAATCGAGACATTTAAGCTGCTGAAATACAAGGGGACGACGTCACTGCTTAACTGCGACGCCGTCAGAGCACTTCTGTGACGGCTCAGTAGCCAAATTGCTTATTTTCAAGTCACGGTGTCAGGCTTTAAAAGAGTAGGCCGTCGCAACTCAGACGGCCTAGATTTGATCCAGACGGCGTCAGAGACTGAAGGGGACGGCGTCACAAGCATAAGGTGATGCCATCGCAAAACTAACGTGGCCAAGACGAAACCCTAATGATGGCGACCCGACGGCGTCACAAATCATAAGGTGACGCCGTCGCGATTGTAATCTTATATATAGAATCCGAATTTTTCAGTTTTAGTGTGTAGTCTTTTGGATTAAAAACCTAAACCGAACCAAGGCTGTCTTGTACAGTATTTTAGGGTTCCAAACCCTATCTTACAACAAGATAAGTGTTTTACTTCATTAATTCAATTATGTCTTCAATTATTTGTATGTATGCTTGCATGTTCTCCATGTCCGGCTAATTTATTTGTGTGTTTGCTTAGGGAATATGAAACTTAATTATTGAATATTGATTGGTTGTCTCTTATCTTAATTGTTAATGATCTAGTAATGCGATAGGTCATTCGTTGTGTAGTTAATGCTTGATTAATCTATGTGAACCTTAGACTATAACAACTAGAGTAGTTGTAGGCTAAACCATCCAAAGAGTACCTTAGAGTTAGAGTTTATAATTCCTAGAGATATTGTAGACGAGACCCTTTTGGTAGTTTCAAAGAGTTAGGGACAAACGCATACCCTACGACCTTAGACACACAACGCGATTAAGAATAAGGACGTGACAATTCAACCATCAATAGGAGATAATTAAGGAGTAATAAAACCTAAGTGAACACATCTTTAAACTATCATACGAGCACATAATAATTAGACATAGACTACATACACCTTAGATTAGATAATTAGACAAGTAGAGTAATCGGTAAAAATACCAACCCCCAAATACCTTTCCATTTTCTAAGAAACATAAAAAGATAAAAAATAATCTTCCTCCACCCCAACCTTAGCGTAGTAACTTCTCACTAGCATTCCTATTCCCCTAGAGAACGATATCAATACCCGTGGCTTACCCTAATACTACACTACAACGATTAGGTTCACTGCCTAGGGTGTTATAAAACTTGCTCGAAGAAAAGGAAGTTCCTTTGACCCCGAACGACGCGTGTAGCGTTATCAAGTTTTTGGCGCCGCTGCCGGGGAATAGAATAGCTAGTTAGTAGTCCACCTCATTTAGGTTTCTTTGCTTGATTCCTATCAAGTAAATTTTTCTCATTTTTAGCTTCCTCGTAGTGTATCCCCCCTTCTTCGTGACCTTTGTTCTTAATCGCATCACTTTTCATCATGGAAGGTGATAACCAACCACCATTCATCAACCTACCACCAAATGACCCGCCAAGAGCCCTAACTCTTGGTGAATACTTGAGACCAAGCCACCTAGGCTATAGGAACACCATTGAGCTTCCCGACCAAGCCCAAACTACGGCCCTGCGATCCGACACCATCCGGTTGGTGAAAAATGGATGTGCATTCCATGGACTTCGTTCCGAAGATCCAAATCAGCATCTAAGGGATTTCCTTAAAATTGTCGATTCCATTGACCTTGATGCTACTACTCGGGAGACCACGCGTCTGCGTCTCTTCCAATTCTATCTACGGGACCAAGCTAGTAATTGGCTTGAGCGACTTCCCGCCGGCTCCATCTCAAGTTGGGATGATCTCACCTCTCGCTTCCTTGCTTAATTTTTCCCACCGGGGAGAACCACTAAGCTTAGGAATGACATCTTGATGTTCTAACAACGTCAAGGTGAATCTCTCTACGAAACATGGACTCGATTCAAGGACTTACTTCATAAAGTCCCTCATCATGGCATTGATCTTTGGCTCTAAGTCCAACTTTTCTATGATCATGTCAACTTCCCCACCAAGCGATCCATTGACCAAGCGGCCGGTGGAAAACTTAGTGATCTCACCGCGGAAGAATAATGGGGTATAATAGAGGACCTTGCTCTCTATGACAACGAAAGTTGGAATGACCCCTGTGAGTTGCCCAAAACCGTTAAGGCAATGTCCTTGCCTTCCATTGACTCACAATCTTCCGATCGTAGGATGATCGAGCTTGAAGATCAAGTAAAATTCCTAATGAGCTCCTACGAAAATCCTAAGTCTTCACGCCATGTGAACAAAGTTTCTTCCTCGTATGAGCCGTGTAGTGATCCTCATAACACGCGCACTTGCACCCGATCCCCCGAACATGCTTCCGTTGACTACGCATCCTCGCGTATTAATGGAACGGGAGGAAGATTCCCTACAATACCCGGACCTAGGAATTTCAATGAAACCCGAGAGGCATGGAAGGGCAAGCCCGACTTCTTTTGGGGACAAACCAAAGAATTCACCTCCAATGATTTCTCATGGCCCCCATCTCACGGTCCTAACCAACAAAACATTGAAGGGATGTTGCAAAACCTAGTCGCATCCCAAGAAGCCCAAATAGCTAAGCTCTCGGACCGCTTTAACCAACAACAAGCCAAAATGGATAGGAAGATAGATAACCTTTTGAAAGCCATGACCAATAGTGATAGGAAGGTTAATGCTATCTCAACTCCCGAGCCTTCCGGTGTAGAGATTAAGGACCCAAGTAAGTTAGCTAAGCACGTTCAATTCGTCAATACCATCGCCTTAGTGAAACCTAATGGAACAAATGACGAAGCGAACCATGAGATGATACTTGAGGTTAAGGAAACACCGACGAATGAAACAACTGAGGAAGTAAATGAAGTAGACAATGACTATTTCAATAAGTTTCCTAAGGAAAAAGAACTATCTCGCCACCCTCACTTAGTGCGTGACCTCCGTCACATGTATGCTAGAAAAAGCCCTAGGATCAAGTTTGGGAACCTTTGGAATCTTAACATACCATGTTGCATAGGACACCTTTTCGTGGAAAAGGCCTACATTGATCGCAAGTCCCCAATCAACATAATGACTAGCACCTACTACAATTGGGTAATGAAGAAGCCTATTCCAACTAGGCAAGACCCCGATAATCCTAGTGTTAGTTGCAATTTTCTTGGTAGAATTAAAGGATTGCCCATTTATGTAGGTAGTTTCACGTTTCCTACGGACTTCATAATTGTGGATGATATTAGCACGGCCATAGATCCTAGCTTGTCCCATGTTATTCTAGGAAAACCTTTCATAGAAAACACCGGGATGACTTATGATCCCTCATTAGGAATAGTGCGATTCAAGGATGAGACCGACGACATAGCTTACCAAATGCCGTTTAAGATTGAGAAGTTTTCATCACTCTCTAATGATGAAAAGGAACTTAAACTGTCGGTCTATTATAGGAATAATGAGGATAAGGAAAAAGGTGTAGATTATGTTATGGCTAAGATTTTCGGATTCTATAAGGATTGCTTGAACTTAGGACCGGAATATAGAAATAAGTGGGGAGAGGACAAACTCTTACATGTGAAGATCGTTGAATCTATAATAGACCCAACAGATTGCTTGAACTTATGACCGGAATATAGAAATAAGTGGGGAGAGGACGAACTCTTACAGAGGTGTATCATAGGACACTTCTACAACATGGAACCAACCACTAGAGACCGTCATAAGGAAGGAGATGACGGTAATGAAGTAACGTAAGAGCACGACTACGAGTCTAGCTACAAGACTCATAAATAAAGAAAAGCGCTTCGTGGGAGGCAACCCATACTTAATTGTTTGCTTGTTAGTGTCATATATCTTTTATTGATTGCTTATTCTCATGTTTAAATTTGTAAAAATGCTTTATTTTGTTTTTAACCTCGTCTTAATTGCATATAAAGGTATTTTACATAAAGGATAAGTGTAGGGAGGATTACACACGTTTTCAAAAGAAACGTAAACATGAGAATAGCAATTAATTAAAAGATATATATGTGTGTTTGTTCGAGTCAAATGCTTGTATCGTGTCATAATGGATGTTTTGCAGAAATTTTTCCAGATTCTAAAGATGTAAATTTTCCAGAATTTTTTCCAGAAAATCGCAGACCAGTTTTTGTCAGGATAACCTGACGGCCTCAGGATCGCAACCTGACGGCCTCAGGAAGGAGTAAAAATAACAGATTACTTTTTTCTCATTTTCTGAGCTACTTATAAATTTTTGGAATTTTCCAGGTCTTAATTTTCCAGAAATTCTGTAAACATCCATTGCACAAGCATTACATCCTAGTTTAGTAGAGTCTTATATATATTATTACCGCCGATTTTACGTGAAGGCTTCGTTTGTTTTCTTCAAATGTGCAGGTTTTATTTATCAAGAAGAAGATACATGAGGTTGGAAGGAGCTTTTCACGCATACATTCTTCTTGGAAAGGATTTAACCACTACTTCACACTCGGATCCTACCGAGCTAATCAGGGGAGTATTAGTTTCTTTCGTTTTTCATTAACTTCTATTATCATAACTTTGATACTTTCAGGGAACATTGGGGACAATGTTCAGTTTAAGTGTAGGGAGGGAAAATAAAACGGGAACCTTGAAACTATGCTTATCCTTGATTATTTGCTTTGTCCAATTGTATTTGTGTAATAAACCATGAGAAAATATCGGTTAGGGTAATTTTGGCACCAAATTTAAAATTTTTCATGACATATAGGAATGGGCCATTAGTCTTAACAAAAGCGTCTCACGGATAGGAAGTTGCATGACTAGCACAAAAAACCTTTACCACCTAAATTCCACCCAAAATGTGATGATCGCCCTTAGATTAGTAGGAATTAAAGCATTCATCTTTAATGCTTAGAGTGTGAACCGGTAGTATAATAGATTCTAGAACTTGTTTTGTGATGCATCCCGAGATCGCTAGTAAGACTACACTTGTGTAGTTAGGAATAACTAAATGATAAGAGGCATTAGGATAACCCTTATTTGATACCCGTAATATAATTACTTCTTCCACATCGGTTGAGTAATTCCCCCCACACCCTTTGCGTTGTACTCATTTTTAGTACACGATACCCCTAGTTAACCCCTCAGAGCCTATCCTTTTCGCGATTCTCGTGATGTTTCGGTTTTTCCGGAATATCAATGAAGAGCGTTGTTTACACCCCACCCCCAAATGTACACCCAAATCGCCTTAGCCTACCTTGTATGCACTCACTTTTAGTGCATTATTGTTATCACCCCAAACCCTTAGTTCAATTATCTAGTTGCTTGCATGAGTTGCTAAGTCTAGTCATATCCTTTGTACACAGTTTTGGGATGATTGGGACTCATGGGAAAAGTTAAAGTTTATGAAATGACTGGAAGGGAACATAAATTCCCTTATTTGCGTAATAACGTACCCCAAGTGTTTTGATCTTTTCAATCCGGGTCAGATTAGTGTTAGAGTAATAAAAACTCAAGTGTAGGGATGTGCCTATAAATCCCTATCATTTTGATGTTACCGTAGAGGATGGTAGAGTAAAAGTGTATGAAAAAAAAAAAAAAAAAAAAAAACATACGGGCTACCATCCTACATCTATCTTTAAATTTATGTTTGTTTGTTTCAGTTATCTAGAGTTTAGAGTGTCGAGTCTTGGCTTAGCAACGCCATTCTTCGTATGCTTGTAATATAAAGATTTTTGACTTGCCACCACTAAATAACCTATCCCACCAAACCCTTTGTTTCCCTACCGTAAGCCTAACATTACAACCCTTTAAAGACCTCTTTGATAGTCTTTCCTAGGTGCTTACGCCAAAGCGATAGAGGTTTGATCTATTCTCAAGCCTATGGTAATCTATGTACTAGGACCGGTTAATGAGTGTTTATCTTCCATTTCTAACTTGTTATATTTCATATACACCCGAGAGATGAGAGTACCCAAACACCCCATGTGAGGTGCTAGTATGTAATTTCCGTGCTTGTTATGACTTTTGCGGGGCTTATATGTGTTGTGGACTGTTTTAAACCAATGCTTCATGACCCCTAACTTATAAATTAATTGGCTAAAAGCATATTTGCTTGAGGACAAGCAAATACCAAGTGTAGGGATATTTGATAAGGTTTTAAAATGTACCTTTTTGAGGGGTCGTTTAAGCCCTTATTTGATCACTTTTGTATCTGTTATTACTTAATATCGTTCTTTTTCACTTTTTAGGTCTCTTGAAGGCAAATTGCTGGAATGGCACTCATTTGGACGGAAAGGCGCGGATATACGAAAAAATGGCCAAAGTCAAGAATCGAGACACTCAAGCTGCTGAAATACAAGGGGACGGTGTCACTGCTTAACTGCGATGCCGTCGAAGCACTTCTGTGACGGCTCAGTAGCCAAATTGCTTATTTTTAAGTGACGGTGTCAGGCTTTAAAAGAGTAGGCCGTCGCAACTCAGACGGCCTAGATTTGATCCAGACGGAGTTAGAGACTGAAGGGGACGGCGTCACAAGCATAAGGTGATGCCGTCGCAAAACTAACGTGGCCAAGACGAAATCCTAATGACGGCGACCCGACGGCGTCACAAATCATAAGGTGACGCCGTCGCGATTGTAATCTTATATATAGAATCCGAATTTTTCAGTTTTAGTGTGTAGTCTTTTGGAGTAAAAACCTAAACCGAACCAAGGCTGTCTTGTACAGTATTTTAGGGTTCCAAACCCTATCTTACCACAAGATAAGTGTTTTACTTCATTAAATCAATTATGTCTTCAATTATTTGTGTGTATGCTTGCATGTTCTCCATGTCCGGCTAATTTATTTGTGTGTTTGCTTAGGGAATATGAAACTTAATTATTGAATATTGATTGGTTGTCTCTTATGTTAATTGTTAATGATCTAGTAATGCGATAGGTCATGCGTTGTGTAGTTAATGCTTGATTAATCTTTGTGAACCTTAGACTATAACAACTAGAGTAGTTGTAGGCTAAACCATCCAAAGAGTACCTTAGAGTTAGAGTTTATAATTCCTAGAGATATTGTAGACGAGACCCTTTTGGTAGTTTCAAAGAGTTAGGGACAAACGCATACCCTACGACCTTAGACACACAACGCGATTAAGAATAAGGACATGACAATTCAACCATCAATAGGAGATAATTAAGGAGTAATAAAACCTAAGTGAACACATCTTTAAACTATCATACGAGCACACAAAAATTAGACATAGACTACATACACCTTAGATTAGATAATTAGACAAGTAGAGTAATCGGTAGAAATACCAACCCCCAAATCCAAACCCCGAGATTCGTACCTTTCCATTTTATAAGAAACATAAAAAGATAAAAATTAATCTTCCTCCACCCCAACCTTAGCGTAGTAACTTCTCACTAGCATTCCTATTCCCCTAGAGAACGATATCAATACCCGTGGCTTACCCTAATACTACACTACAATGATTAGGTCCACTGCCTAGGGTGTTATAAAACTTGCTCGAAGAAAAGGAAGTTCCTTTGACCCCGAACGACGCGTGTAGCGTTATCAGTGCCATCACTGAATTTGTAGAGCTCGCACAGTCTCATTAGCATGCGTGTCCCGTATCTGTCGGTGAAGAGGACTGCTCTAGGGGTGTCCTGAACTCTATATTCGTGACGAAATTCATGTCCTGAGGCATCCCATTGCGGCCTTGTAAGGTTGATCCTAGTCTGATAGCTTTCCATTCCTAGCTGAAAATCCTCAACCCTTTTACGAATAACTAAGCCCCTGATCCAAAGGTTGATAGCAGCTGAGAGAGCCTTCTTCTCACGAACCGGAAGATGGTTAAGGTGTCCTTGTAGGTTTAGAAGGTAGAGATCTTCAAAGGCATTTGGCATCAAGTGTTTGAAGTCGTTCTCTTCAATAACGTGCTCTTTCAAGTCTGCTCTTCATAGAACAACCTTCTTCAAGTAATCATAGCCATAGATTGAGAAGATCTCTATGCTGATGACACTTAGAATGCGAAGCTTGGATCTAACAGCTTTGCGTCTTTTATTAGCTCCATGTCTCTCAATGTAGAATTTCTTCTTTTTGTACTACCAATGAGAAATACCATATGAAGCGGCAATGTCATACTTTTGTTCTTTGTCAGCCCAGAATTGATCAGGAACCATCTGTTCAAGACCCTGATCAGTGTACGTAGCAGCTTTCATCTTCGAAATCGATAAAGTTGGTTTTCTTTCAGTAGCGCGAGCACATAGATAGTCCAGGTCACGGTTGAAGAAGAATTCAAACTGAATGGTCATTTGTCCAGGTTCACCACTGAGAGGAAGAGGCTTGTTCACATTGAAACGACTTATCTGCTCACTGACTTGATCACTTAGCATCTTGTGGCATTCTTCCATCTGATATTGGAGCTGATTGGCATCTGAGTGAAAAACCTTGACAATTTCAAAAGCTTGTCTTTCAAGATCCTTTGGAGTGATGGACGAGATTCCCTTCAGTTCACAAAACCACTTAATGAAGCTGCCCATATCTCCAGTGACATGAAGGAGAGAGTCTTCATCTGGGGTTTCATAGTTAGTAGAAATTATTGAGGCCCAGTTGTTGTCAGGGATCATCGTGTCAGTCTCTGGGATGGACCACGAAGGTTCTGGAGTATGAGGTTTATCTTGGGTAAGCCAACTTTGAGTAACATCCTTTGAAGGTGTAGCTCTAGACGTTTTGATGCGTTTTCCCTCAATATAAGCCTCCAACCAATCTTCTTCTTCTGTAACATTGGGGATGTGCTTGGTAGAAGCGTCATCATCTTCTGATTCAGACTCTTGAGCAACGAAAGACTCTTCATTGATTATTTGCTCTTCTGGAATAGTGGGGATGGTTGGTGTAAACTGGGAGTCGACGGTGGTCCATGCAGTAGACATCTTTTGAGATCTTTGACCACTTGAAGTACCAGTTTGTTTCTGAGTTGTTGGTGGTGGTGAAGGTGGGCTTGCCTTGTGAGGAGTGGTTGTACCAGACGATCCTCCAACTCCAGATGTGCCTGCACCACCAGTAGGAGGTGGTGGTGGTGACTTGGGACCTCCAGACATATCTTTTGAATCCATCGGAACTGATCTTCTTTTCTTCTTAGCTTCCCTTTCACGAACATCGACTACAAACTGCTCATAATCATCATGCCTCATAGATTCATCGAGTTCGTCGTATAACTTCTTATGTGTACTGTGCAAGTGCTCTCCTGCCTCATACATTCTTTCTGAGAGAACTGATCTCATGTCAGAGATCAGCAAGTCTTTGAATCGCTGAAGTAATGGAGCCTTCATTGCCCATTCAACCGCGTCTTTAATATCTGATTTTATTGCCTTTGTTATGACTTCATCGAGATTAAGATTCTCCGGTTTTTTGACACGACTATCAAGATTGTTGACAGCTATAGGAAAATGTTTCTCAATAGTTGCAATGCGTAACATGGCCTCTTTAAGCAATTCCTCAGTAGTTTTAACAGGAGGAGGTGAGGCACGAGGTGGTGAGGCAGGTGGAGTGACAGGATCACTAATAGTGACAACTTGTAGTGGATCATTAGCGGGATTGGGTGGTGGAAGTACAGTAGTCATAGCAGGTTCGATTGTCGGTGTGATTGATGGAGATGTGTCAGCAGTGGAGACCTTTGGAGCCGACATCGGAGGAACAGTAGAAGAGTCTTGTTGAATAGTGACCGAGAACAAGGACTGAACTTCTTCCTTTTCATTCATTTGCTTGTCTGGTTCGATGTCTGAGGGACCGTCTTTTAAGAATTGGTCACCGTACGAAAAGTCAGCATCAAGATTCTTAAGTGAGGAAAGAGATCCTGTAGACATGTTTGTTTCTTCAAACGCTCGTGAACTTCAGATCCTGGCTCAAGGTTCTCCTGTGGGTCTTTTAACAGCTCATTTTTATCACTTACTGTTTCAAGCACTGGGATCTCTGCAGAAAAGGGTTCTCCAGATTTTCTTCATGTGCATCACTGGACACAGGAGAATCAACCGATCTATCCGTCACATCAATGTCCATCCCAGATTGCTCTTGTGTAGAGGATGATACAACTCTCTTTTCTTGAGGATAAACTGGGTAGTTGTTTTCGGAGGTGGTGAAGAGATATTCAGTAGCATGTGAGCAGCTTGTTCTGCTTCTCTTCCAACAATTCCTTTACCTTTGTCTTATGTGGCAAGATTGATTTGTCGAGGTGCTGACTCTGGCTCTCTTATCATGACCCCTCCCACTGGTGGTCTTTGAGACTCGTTCAGACTGTCAAGGCTTTGCTGAATTCCTTGTTGGAATGCAGCTTCGTCTTCATCAATCAACTCTGTCTCACTTCCTGGAACCTTAGTTCCCTCATCATTACCCTTACCAGCGTCTCCTTTTCTCCTCTTTTGCTTTTGTGAAGGAGAGACATTAGATACAGAGCTATCAGGTCTCTTGTTTTTCTTGGGAAGACTTGAGTATGTGGTTCCTGATTGTTTTGATTTTGATTGTGGGGAAGTGGACTTCGGGGTGTCAGCGGTTGTAGCGGAGGCTTTCTTTACATAACTCTTGAAGTAATCAGCATTCTTGATTCTATCATTAAGCAAAGCTTCAGGAACTGGCATTCCAAAGATCTCCTTGTCATGTCCTCTGGCAATATATTTAATGTTACCAAGAACGAATTCATCATTGGCTTCATGCAGGGCAGACTCGCTACGTGAGTTGATCTAGTGAGTTTGTAGCAGATGATGGATAATGAGTTTTGAGAATCTGATGCTGGGTATCACTCTTTTGCCAAGACTTTTTCTTCCTTTGACTTTATTCTTAGAGTTAATTCTATCGGAGATAAATGTGTCTAATGACAAGATGAATTCTTCCCAGATAAGTTCAGCGAAGTCAATATTTTTCCCTTTGACTATTCCCCACAGTATTTGCATTATGGGAGCTCGTACTCTGTCTGTCCCTGATGTTTTACCGGTTAGGCATAGATTGAGGATTGTGACGATTGATCTCCATGGTTGATATATTTCCGCATTGATGAGAGATGAAATCTTGGTTATTCTTTCCGGGTATCCCAATTCGACAACAAAGTCTAAGATTTCATGAATGGAAGGTGGAGTGATGAATTTGTTGGAAGGGTTTCTTGGTGTGATCTGAAGAGCATCCCTGAGTGTGTCAACTGAGATGTCATACCATTTGTCATCGAGCTTACACGAGTATGACGCAGTTATCTTATCCCAAGTAACTGTTTTCCAGAATTGCTAAAGATAGATGGATGGGATTGTGCAACGCTTGGTTAGGGCATTAAAGAAGTTGGTATCCTTCAAGATGTCGACAGCCAGACGGTAAGTTGGATTATGTTGCCCTCTATCCACATCTAAGTAGCAGTTGCTCTTAGCAATTGACACCCATTCCGCATGAGGAAGTAATTCTTCATCAGTCAGAGTGACAGTTGGTGCAGAGGCAGTTGGAACATCAGAGGATGTGATGTCAGCCATTGAGATCTGATAGTTACACATACAACACAAACCATATCCAGGAAATTTGTTAGGTTAAGACACTGATACACATTATGACCAATTTATAACCCAACATTTAGAGCTACAGAAAGAAGGATATGACATATATGGAGACATAGGATGCAACACTCAGAAAAATGTAATCAGTATGCAGAAAGTTATGGGTGAAAGATAATATTTGGGAGAGGACATCAAAATAGATAATACCATAAGCAATATTGACAAAGATATATGTTAAATCACACACTGCAATTCGCTTTGGAACAACAATTTGAGCAACTCGCATAACACACCACACATAAGTAATAGTTGGTAATCAACATGTATACTACAAGACATATGAGGTAAGTCGCATATGGCAACTCGCATCCAACAACTCGCTTTGGTTATAGAGTAACACGCATAGGATAAAGTGAGTGATAACTCGCATACATTACAATGTATGAAGCAAGTCGCATATGGCAACTTGCATGCATCAACACGCTTTAGTCAAACAATGGTTGGTCAACATATATATGCTAACTCGCATACATTATAGACATGGAGCAAGTCGCATATGGCAACTCGCATATGATGATAGATAACACGCATAGTCAACTCGCATATGCAACTCGCATATGATACGTTGAATCTGGACATATCGCATAGGCGACAGGCAACACGCATACATAACAATGCAACTTGCATATAGCAACTCGCTTTCAATAATAATCAATAACAACTCGCATTTAAGCACACCTTCAATGAAACATCAGGGCAACACGCATACAAGAAACTCTAGTCAACTCGCTAGTAAGAACGTTCCATGAACAACCCAATTAAACACTGTAAAGCCCCTTTTATCACGTATACCAACCTTCACTAACACACGAAGAACACGTGAAACAGAAACATATGATATGCGTAGAGAGAGATTAAGATAAGATAACTTGGTGACTTGAATATGAATTCGTATGTATGTTTAGAGAGATAGAGAGAAGAAAGAAAACAATAAGATGTTATATTGCTTCAAAGGAAAACACATACACACACACACTCAAGCACACCCCTCAAATGACATACTTGAGGGGTATTTATAGTAAGAGAGATAATGCCCTAAGGCTTGGCCATGGGCCGTGAGATGGGCTTGGACATGGATTGGGTTACATGAACGTATACAAGGCTAGCTTAACTAAACGTCTAACCATTTAGCTTAGCCCAATCCATGAGCCCTATGACTATTCTAGCATGATATCTAACACACGTTACAAAGTTCCTAAAAGTGAATGACCATCACTTTTAATAAAAACTATTAAGGCTAACAATCTCCCCCTAAGGGGTGGTCATTCAAATGATGCTCCACTTGATTAGGTCTTTACTTTTCTCGAGCTTGAACTTTGTGTGTAGATAAAGAATAGTCTTGAATCTTTGTTCCTTCATGCTTTGTGATCAGATAATGTGGTTGTCTGCCATTGTCAACTTCGTTGGTTAGGTATCTCCACGTCTTTCTCCACCATGCTCACACTTCTATTTGTCTTTTGGTTACCAATGATGTAGTTCTCGAGTCTTTAAGCTTTGTAGATTCTTTGACATTGACGAAGAATCATCTTTAACTTTGAGTTGCCTTTGATTTTGATGAGAACTTTCATGTGTTGTTGGTATGAGCATGTGGCGAGTCTGCACGATCCATCCGCTCCGGAGCTTCCATAAGAAGAAAACATAAAACAGGTTAGTAAAAAGCGGATTCCGGCACTTACAAGTTTGAATTTCGAGGGTGTTAACAGCATAGTGTAAAAACATGTCTCTAATTCTCACAAAGGCCGTTCCTGAACTGGAGTCCCACAAGTGAGATAACACGGTATACCGAAGTACACCTACAGTTCAGATGAGTCGCTGAGGTACACCGAAGCATCACCCCACGACTGTAGACCGTTTGAGACACACTAAGCGTAATCCACGGGGAGTTACCAAAGTGACCTGCTGTCAGGGCTGCTTGATGTTGACCCTGGCAATAGTTTCCATTCAATCACTGAAGATCACAACTGTGAATCTTCTCATAAATGTTCTGGCAGATTGCTAAGATCTGCGTAGGACTCTAGAATGTATCACTTGTGTCCTTATTGAGGAACAACAAGCGATGAAATGTCATGTGTTCCTATGAGATCTTTTGGTGAATCTCATGGCTCTAGACTCAATAGTGCATTTTGGTTTTCCTGAGCGGAGACTAGGGAGAGGGTCTCCTTCTTCAATACCAACGATCTCTAAGAGAAAGTCGATAGATTATGTAGGGTTCCCAGTGAGAATGAAACAAATCCTTTTAAGAGGAATTGAGTGGCTAGAAGGTTTAGTGCAGTGCGTCACTGGGTCCATGACGTCTTGGTCTTCAATACCAGTGTCATCTAGTGACAACCAGTAGCAGATGAATTGAACCCGGTTTCTGCCCTATGGTTGAATATGGAGGGCTATTTCTTTTCACCCTTTCATTACATTTCTTTTTAATTCTTCAACCCCTTCTTTCTCCTTTCTCACATTACTCCTTTTTTCAATCATACCTAAGGACTTCTAGTTCTAAACTATTGGTGATGTCCTTGTGTAGATCCCTCCGGCTCTGGCGGATCATAGGACGGATTTCCTATCCTTAGTCACCTTATAACTCCATGACTGTCCTATTGTTGCCATAAAACCATTTTTCTTGAAAATCTCTCAAAGTGTTTATGATTGCAAACATGTTTGGAACACTCTGAGAGTTTTATATTTTCAGAAACACTCCCCCTTCACATGTGCTTATATTGTTTTGACAGAAATCTGCACATAGAGGGTAGAGTTCGCACTTTTTGAATTGATCGGCTCATGATAGACAATTCCCCACGAGACACGGTTACGTTGCCTAGTTAAAGAGTTCCATTGTCAGTTTTTAGGTGACAACTAGCTCTAATAACTACCTTGAAGATGTAAACACTCCCTGAAAAGGAGGTTAGACCCATGAAAGTGCATGTGTATCACGAGTTTCTCGAAATGGTACATATACTGACATTTATTCCTCGTCAATTCAATGGTTTCAACTGAGTCGAGCTCTTTTGAGATTCAAACACCGATCATTAAACATTTTGATCACATTTTAATCATGTTTCTCCCCCTCAAAAATAGCATATCCATGATGTTTTTGAAACAAAATGATTAAAAGATATGTTTTTGGAAAAGCATTTGGAGAGAAACTGATTTAGGATGAATTTTGGAACAATTTTTTTTGTTTTATACTCCCCCTTAACGAAAGCATATTTTTCATACAGAAAATTTAGAATCAATTAAGGGTTTAGAGGGAGTTATCTTGGTACCAAATGTGAGAGATTTTGAAAACTTTCGAATCAATGGTACGCAAGATGAAGATTTGAAATATCTTTTGAAGATATTGAGGAAGAATTATCTTCATTTGTTTTAGGATAAGTGCTCGATATTTATGAAAATCGATTTTGCGTAGCACTTTCCTTTCTTTAAAGATCGGGTTGCAAGCTGAAATACTTACAAGCCATTATGTTTTTAGTAATAGTGCTTGAAAAATATTTAAAAACCTTTGATTTTGATAAGCACTTTCCTTTCTTTGAAGCGCGGGTCCTGAACTGATGTGTTCAGAAGCCATTATATTGAAGTCCGGGTTTCGTACTGAAGTATACGAAAGCCATTATTTTGAATAAAATATTTGAGAAACGACATGTTTTGAAAAACATTAAAGAACTCTCGCTCAAGCATCTGTACATACCCGTATCATTGTTGAATGACATTTCTAGAAACGTACAGAATATCGATTATACGAGAGACATGTCGTGAGAAGAATATTTTTGGATTTTTGATTTTATATTGTTTTTGTATTTTTTGAAAATTTTCTATTTTTGTATTTTGTTTTTGTTGGTTTTATAAAAGAAATGGAAAATCAAAGATAGAAGATAGAGAGAATGAAGAAGAAGAGTTTACAGAATTAGAACCCTCTGATGAGCTGGGTTCAGAGATATTTGATTCACCGGCAACCAAAGATGAAGAGTTTTCACAAATAACAGTGTTAGAAGTACAAGATTCCTCACGGTGAGGGTGATCACTATCAACGGTTGTAGTGGTTTCTACTTCCTTATCCTGATGATTGTCACTATTATCTGTGTTGGTGCAAGTATCAAAAATCTTTCCTGTGGGAATCCATCTAAGACCAACTTGGTTGAAAACTTTTCCCGTGGGTATCCACCTAAGGTAAGATCTAGGAGTTGTTTTCTTTTCAGATGCAGCGGAAGACTCATTTTTGGAAAAACTACGTCCTGAAGAGATCCACCTATTAGGTTTCTTTTCCATGTTCATTTTATCAACGGGTTTGTTTCTATTTGGTGTCTTAGTGGATTGTGCCTTGGCACGAGAATTATCTTTCTTGAGATATTGTGAGACACATGCATCATGATTAGCTGAAAAGACACATTTTTTACATGTAGTACAGACAAATTCAATATTCTTGTTTAAAACAGCAGCTTTAACTTTGTCACTACAGTCTTTTGGAAATTGATTCTTGTTCGAAAAGACTTAGAATTCCTAGTGTTGTTTTCTAAGGGCATAGAATTTTCTTTTGCGCAACTACTCTTAGATGCAAGCCAATCCCTAGTCTTTTGTGGAGTGTTCCTAGGTAATGGGTTACTACTACTAGCAGTGCCTTGAAATCTTGTAGAATTCATCGCCCTAGATGTTGCACCTAGAATTCCGTCTTTTCGAGTCTGTGCCTTTTTCCTAGCATCTTCTAGATAGTGATTCCTGACCATGTTGTTAGAACCGACAGATTCTTTAACTGGATTTTTGGTCACATTCCGTGTACTATTCCTAGAGATGCCAGGTGTAAACACTTTTTCTTTCTCAAGAACAGGTTTTTCAAAAGCTTTGATAATTCTCTTTTTGATAGGCAAAGTCTGTGGAGTGACTGTTTTTGACAAATCATTTTTCTCATTGACTTTTGGAGGAAACTGAGAAATAGACATTTTTGGTTTGAAAACCGGTTTGGGAACATTTGTTTTCTCCTCAGTCAATGGTTTTGCAAACTTAGTATCCACAGCCTTTCCTTTTAGACTTTCCAGCTGAACTCTCAAAAGATCATTTTGCTCTTGCAAGTCCTTGTAGGCACGCTCATACGACAGTTTGTCATACTTGCATTCCTCAGATTTTCGATCAAGTTGTTTAAAATAGGACACGTTTTCTTTTTCAAGTTTTTCAAGAGCTTTTTCATATTTTGAAACAATTGCGGAGGTCTCAGACTGGAGTCTTTCATGATCTTCAACAGAATATGTTTGCAAAATGATGGACATGATATCGGTAGACATAACATCTTCAAAGAGAGAATCATTCAAATTTTCCAATACTTTGATGAGTTCAACACTTTCATTAGCTTGCTTTACCAGGGATTTATGGTCCTTGACAAAGTCAGCTGTTTCTTTCAAAAAGTGCTTGTTCAACATGAATTACCCTCGCACTGATGGCATTCAGCTGAGGGGCAATTTGAGTTTCAAAAAACTTTCTTTGTTCGATATCAAAACTAGAGAACCAATTATTAGGTGTAATAGTGGTTTTAGTTTTAACAGTGTCTTGAAGATACCCAATTCTAGTTTTAACGTCATCTAAAATGCTTCTAGCATCACTTGTATTAAAAGGATTGTTTGAAGACATTTGTTCGATTTTCGAAAGAGATTTGGAAACTACAACTGGATTTGAAATTGATTTTGAAACTGGTGTTGACACTTTGTTTGAAATACTTGGTGTGATGGAAAACTTTGACTTTTCTTTTTGATTAACAAAAGTAATTCCATTAATTTTGTTCCATTTGTTATAATCAATTGGTTTAAGATCTGGATTCTTTTGTTTCATTTTTGATCTACTCTCCTCAGATAGTTCTAACGTTTCAAGAGAATCACGAACAATTATGGGTTCATGCAAAGGTTTTCCATTGTTCAACACATTCTGAGATTTCTGAGCTTTCTTGAGGAACGAAGAGGGGTTGTTACCAAGAGCCATTTTATGTGCAGTGTGAAAAATCGGATTTGCTTGATTAGAAAGCATCTTGTTTGTTTTAGCGGAATGACCCGTTGTAAGAAGCAAATTATCCAATTTTTTGATAGTTTCATTTTTATCCAGAATTTCATCAAGAAGAGAATCTTCTCGTTTTGAAAAATCAGCAATCAACCGTTTCTTCTCTTTTTCAAGATCAGAAAACAGTGATTTTTTTTTAGAAAGTTGGTCATTTAGATCAGAAATTTCCTTGTTTAAAGATTTTATTTTCAAGTTCAAATTCACATCAAGTGTGTCATACTTGAGTTGCAATTGTTTTTCTATTAAAACAGAATCTCGATAACCAATTTCTAATTCGGACATTTTGTTTGTATGAAATTCATAGGCTTTGGCGTGCTCCTTGTAACTCTCAAGCTCAGCGGTCAATTTCTTATTCGCGGCCTTAACCTCGCGATTGACCTTACTTACTTTCTCAATCTCAATACTACAATTATTGATTAATGATTCAAAATAAGCACGGGTTTCCTCATCAGTCTCAGTATTTTGTGCCACACAGCCTCCACTAGGATCCACATCTGGAGTTTCAGAGTTCGTATTGCTACAACTCGGATTGTCCAGGTATGTATCATAAGTAGGTGCTGATGTCACAGAATGCTGTTCATCATGAGTAAACTGATTAGCAACATTACTATAATTTGGTACCTCATTGAGTGGATCTGTGTCATAGACCGGAGTTGTATCAAAAGTACCACTTGATGTTGTGTCCAGCGGATTGATTCTATGACTGGAGGTTGCAGTATTTTTTGCTTTATCTGCCCATCTTGGATTCATGAATGCGTATTCTGCATCAGTCAATTCAATTCCCGACTCTTCTTTCTGTGCTAACATCAACATGTACTGGAGCCTTTCAAGCTTCGTCAGTCGTTTGACACTGCATGCTAGATCAAAATATCTTGAATCTTTGTTGTGATTGTTAGAGGTAGCTTGCTGAACCGAAGTCATAAAACAGTCATTCCCATTTTGATATCCCATATTCTGATTCACAATTTGACCCCCTTGATGTCCATCAAACTGTCCTGCATATTGCATCTGATTCCCCATTTGTATACCCGTAGCAAATCCATTCTGATTCCCAATAACATCAACCATTTGTCCTCCTTGACCCATATGCATACTCGGTTGAGCAGACTGCGGATTATGTGACAACTCGCAATTTCAAGTCATTTCTCAAGTTTCACTATTTCATCATTTATCGTAAACTAGGTTTACGTGTTCCAAATTCGCGTAACCTTAATGGTTTAGCGGCGAATTCATGATCATATCATCAAGGACATCTCATATAGACTAGGTTTAGTCTACATTTCATTAACATCATTTTCATCATGTTAGTTCATTCATGATTTTGCATTTCACCATAAACGCGTAATTTTCATATTAAATTAACACTATCGCGTAAATAAATTATTTTGAACAATTGATCCATTACTTCCAAAAATTATCCCGATATATTTTTATACTTACATTTAGTTTATAAAAATGATATTTTGAGTTTATCTAGTGTTTTAAATTTATTTGTATATAAATTGTTAAATTTATATTATTACGACGCTTTTCTTAAAAACTACACGATAATTATTATATCACTCAAATTTTACAAGAAATGTATTTTTACAATTTATATGATCTCAATATACTTTACTTTGATCTATTAAAAATTACTTTTAGCTAAAACTACCCTAATTACTCAAATGTATATACAATCTTACAAGTTATTCTTACCTATACATTTTATTTACACATTTTACATTATATACATTATAAAAGAAAAAAAAAATTGTATTGTTGAAATATTAAACCCCCCAAAACCGGCAACCATAGGGGATGAATCATAGAGTTGCTAGATCTTTTTTTTCTTATGTATAGATTTACACTCCACAAATAATTCTCACACATTCATTCACTTACTCAATAATTCAAGTTTCTCTCTTCCTTTCTTTGTCTCAAAACCGGCCAAGCAACAAAGGGTAGAAGAGATTCATAAAAATTTTCCAAATCAAGTTCTAAACAATCTAGTTACACTCTTAATCAAGGTTTTGAAATAAAAACCTAGGGTGTTTAGGTTTAATCCTTTGTTCTAATCACCTCATCAAGTAACTAGTAAGCATATCATTTTCATTTTACATCTTTCATTATCATTTCATATCTATTTCATCATTTTTGAGCAAAGCATGCAAGACTTATGGATATTTATACCATTTTTACATTGTTTTTAGAGTTATACATATATAAGTCATCCTATAATTTATCCCTTGTTATATATTAGTCTTGATGATGTTTAGGAACCCATGACACCCTAAGAAGGTGTATGGTAGGATTAGAATAGCTTCGGAGTTGTTTTGAAGGGATTGGAATAGGTTTAGTACGAGAAAAATTCATTTTGACAAGTATTAATAAGGGTCTGATCTTATTTTGTATTTCTGGAAAATCCGACTGTAGACATAAATTTTTGGCCTAGATATTTAGAAAATATACTTTAAAACGAATCCGTGGCCGCTTGAACGGATTAAAACGGAGCTATAACGAAGAAGTTATGAATTTTTCAAGTTTGACGACGAAATATATATATATCCTGAAATTTCAGCAAGCTGTTTTTGTTTTGTACGAGTCAAAAACGAGTATTAAGCTTTATAAATTATTTCGACTTATCAAAAATATATTAGTATACTTTGATACGAAGCTAAGGACGTATAATACGTAGAAAACGGATTTGTAACGACTAAAATATACACGTTTTCATAAAATTGCCGTAACTTTATTATTTACGAAAAACTATATTATTTTTATTTGACAAGTGTTACGGTAAACAAAATGACCTTATTGAAGGCTGTTTTTAACGATGACGTAGAACTTTTTGTAACGGGGTGTCTTCTATTAAAAGTGAGATTATCAAGCATATTTTCCAAAATGACCAACCGTTTGTATAGCGGAGTTGTAATAAATTATTTACGGTTGCTTAAACTTTGCCGAAACTCACTTTTTAAACTACATTTTGGACAAAATCACCATATTTAACCTCTATTATCTTTATGTTCGAGACCTCTATGACGAAAACTCATGTACTAAAACTTTGAGATTTTGATACAAGCTTTCCAAAACCGTTGAGTTCGTTTCCTAACATTCGACGTACACCATTTTACGACTAGCTTTTTGAGTCCATTTTTGTCACTTTCATGAAATTTCCAACGACATTATTTTACGACGAAAAGTTATAATTTCACAATAAATCATTAAGAAACTATTGTAGGATGACATTTTGACGTAAATACTTGTAAAGTAATTTAAGAATGGTCAAGACGTCAAAAGAGTATTTTTTCGACGATAAGTATTATTTTCAAAACTCACAAATGGTATAAATAACATACGAAATGCATGCATAACATTACATCATAACTCATTACGTATCATAACATTCATAATAGGTCAAGGTTAAAGTATCACACTACATCTCGGTGTACTCACTTTTGTCATCGCCTCATTTTACCAAGTGAGTCATAGCCCCACTTTTTCTCGTTTTAATTATTTATGAAACTCTTTGGGGGAGATGCATGCTCAATAATTTTTATTACATTCATGACTATTTGCAAATTATATGTTTATCCGAACTGAATGTTTAGTCATGCGAAGTAACAGTATTGCCATACTTAGAATTTCCATATCATAATCATTGGACTGATGGTCTTGGTATAATCATTGAACTGATGGTCTTGGTATAATCATTGAACTGATGGTCTTGGTATATTCATTGAGCTAATGGTCTTGGTATAATCAGTGAACTAATGGTCTTGGTAGAATCAGTGAACTAATGGTCTTGGTAGAATCATTGAACTGATGGTCTTGGTATAATCATTGAACTGATGGTCTTGGTATATTCATTGAGCTAATGGTCTTGGTATAATCAGTGAACTAATGGTCTTGGTAGAATCAGTGAACTAATGGTCTTGGTAGAATCATTGAACAAATGGTCTTGGTACAATCCTGAACTAATGGTCATGGACCAATTTGAAACCGTACGAAATATGTGTTATATTAAGTACCTATGGATACATTAAGTTATGCACTATTTTGTGAATTCATTTGACATCATGCGCTTGATCATAAACTATACACATTTTGGCAGTGGGTTGTGAACACACAGGTTGCAAGTTTTGTATGGGCGGAACTTGGAACTGGGTGGATTTACAATGCCTTTGCTGCATAAACGATTTTGAAAGGCTTTACATTTCAACACAAACTCTATGAACTCACTCAACCTTTGTGTTGACACTTTTTAGCATGTTTTATCTCAGGTATCTAAGACATTCACTTCATGGCATGCATTTGGACACATCATGGAGTCGCGATGACGACTCGTCTCACTTGGGTTTTACGCACTTTAAAACATCGTTTGAATTGTAACAAACTTATTTCCGCACAAGTTGATTTTCAATTGGGACCTATACTTTGTAAACTCTGATTGTTTTATTAAATCAAACGATGTGTTTTCCAAACGACACTTTAGGTCGTTCAATATATCTGTAACTGTGATGCTATGACAGTCAATCCCCAGGAATTCCATTCCGCTGCAAAACAGGTAATTTGGGGGTGTGACAGATTATACGATGAAATCCATTGGTTGTTGTTATTTGGTGTAGTTGGACTAGTGTTTAGGTCATTGAAGAATGAATCAAAGAAAGCAGTTTTGAGACGATCTGCCAGAGTTGCCATTGAGGAAGGTATGTATGATAAAGTTGATGTAGGATCGATTCAACGATAAAGGAGTTGTGGTTGATGAAGATTAAGCTCAGTTGAGGTGTTTCTGAAAGTCGTACTCGTAAACTCGGTTCTTAGTCGAAAAAAATTTTCGCCCAAAATTTGAAATTCACTTTGAAAATCAATTCTAAGGTCGTATGAAAATTTTGAGTTAAGACAATTTTGACGCCAAATTTGACCCGAAAATTTTGAATTTAGGCCCAAAATTTTGAATTTTTGACCAAAATTTTCACAGTTAAACCAAAATTTGAATCTCGCGTAAAAATTGAACGTTTAGTCTCCTCAAAAATTTAAATTTTACTCAAATTTTACTCAATTTAATTTTTTTTTTTTTTTAAAAGCTTAGGCGTAGACTTAGAGAGAAGGAGTTACGAGTAGAATTGGTGCTTAGGCGTAGAATCTTATGCGTAGGATCTTAGGCGTAGGATTCTTATGCGTAGAAAGTATCTTACGCGTAACCTTAGGCTTATGCGTAGACAAAAAAACTTAGCCGTAAAACCTTACGCGTAAGTGTGATCTTATGCGTAGAGTTCTACTCGTAAGAGTTTATGCTTATGCGTAAACTTAGGTTAAAAACCAAAAATCCTTTACACTGTCACAGCGTAAGGGATATCCACAAGTCGAAGTGTTCCACACACTTATCCAAGTGAGGGAAGCACTGAGTAACCGTTAAAGCTCGAAGAATCTGCACCAAAAAGTTATGAGTAGGACCTTATGCGTAGTTGACTTTCTTACAAGTAGAACTAGGGTTTTGACCTACTCGTAAAAAATTTCCAACGATTCAAACGATTTCTCTTGCACAGATATCCTTAAAAACACTCGAATAACCCAAAAATGTTGACCTTTTTCACCCAAAGTGCTTAGAAAAGTTACGAGTAGAAATGACCAAAGAACCAAATACGAGTTTAAAACTTAACCAAAACGCGTAAAGCTTCGAACTTTTTGCAAAAAACTAAAACTTTAGCACCAAATAAACCTTAAACCACAAGAATCTTGAATTTTTAAGTGCAAAAATTAAAGCTTTAAGCGTGACAATGTTTATAACAAAGCTACGCGTATAGTACCAACCTTCAAAACAAACACAAACACTCCTAAACCATTGTTAGGCGATTGATACCAATTGTAAAGCCCCTTTTATCACGTATACCAACCTTCACTAACACACGAAGAACACGTGAAACAGAAACATATGATATGCGTAGAGAGAGATTAAGATAAGATAACTTGGTGACTTGAATATGAATTCGTATGTATGTTTAGAGAGATAGAGAGAAGAAAGAAAACAATAAGATGTTATATTGCTTCAAAGGAAAACACACACACAGACACACTCAAGCACACCCCTCAAATGACATACTTGAGGGGTATTTATAGTAAGAGAGATAATGCCCTAAGGCTTGGCCATGGGCCGTGAGATGGGCTTGGACATGGATTGGGTTACATGAACTTATACAAGGCTAGCTTAACTAAGCGTCTAACCATTTGGCTTAGCCCAATCCATGAGCCCTATGACTATTCTAGCATGATATCTAACACACGTTACAAAGTTCCTAAAAGTGAATGACCATCACTTTTAATAAAAACTATTAAGGCTAACAAACACTCAAACTCATGAATATATATACTCTGAAAAGATCACAAACATATAATGGACAATACCAACAACCCAATCAAATCCAATAGCAATTTTTACCCTAACCTTTAGTCACCCACAACACGCATAACCAAAATAAACCAAAAGATCGAGCAGTCATTAACAACACATGTCATAACTTAAACGAATACACCTAAGACTACTTTCAACATCATATTATCAAAAACTTACAAACCTAGCGTCCAAATATTTGATCGAGATGAGAACGAGGAGACACGATCACACAATCACCAATTGATAACTCGCTTTGAAGAGAGTTGAGAGAGAATAGTTTTAGCGAGATGCGAGTTTTGACCAAGAAAGATAATGATTTGACCAAGACACCCAACCCGCATACTTAGGTAAATAATTATAGCGAGTTGACACTTTTCGTCCCTTTACTTAGCAAAGCAACTCGCATACCAGGTACATAGATATAGTGGGTTGACACTTTTAGTCCCTATACAAAGTGTAGCAACTCGCATACAGATAAAACACATGACAAAAATAACTTCACATAGCAAACCACCTTTTATCATACCAAGAATCATAAATTAACACCAAATAGCATGCAACAGCCAAAGCACACAAATAAGAATGCAGATGATTAATCAAACCATGTACTGAATCAACTGTAGGTGCACAATTCTCCCCCTCAATCAATGATACGAGATAGTGAGTAATCATTGATTGACTTAGTATTATGATAATGAGATTAAGACAGCTTAAGTATGAGATTGTAAAAACGAATAAAATTAAAGGTTATAATGGCTATGTTCGAACTTCATCTAAAGTCCCGAGTCATTGTTGAATGACATTTCTAGGACCGTAGATGTTATCGATGACAGAAACTTGAGTAAAAACGAGTGTAATAAAAATATAAAATTTGTATATATATAATTTTTTTTGAGAGACTTAATAAGTACGAGTCCTGAAAAGAGGGGACCAGGAGTCAGAGTACAAGGTACATCAATTCTGACAAGCTACAATTCCAGAGTGAGCATTCTTCAGTTCTGATGGAAACCAGGTCATGATGTTCATGAATGAATTGAGTATTGTACCTGAAAAAGATTGAGGACACTTTGCACTAATAGCACATGTAGTATTGCAAATAGGTGGGTTAGTGCCAGGTATATCCTTAATTTTTGATGTAGTACAATAGGGTCTAGAAGTATCATTAATGGACATCCCGTTAAGTTCCACATTCTTGAAGATTTTTCCTGTGGAGATCCACCTAAGACAACTTCTAGGCGAGTAAGTCCATTTGGTACCCGTAAACTTAAAGAGTCTTCCAGTAGGAATCCACTTAAAACAACTGCTAACAACGTTAGATGAGGCTAGATTCCTGTTCTGAGGATTGGTCCTTTTGCATTTAATTTGCTTCTTAGAGGATTGGTCTGTCATTTGACTCCTTAAATTCTTGATCTTAGATTTCTGAGCCTTCAGCTGGGAATTGTCATTCCTCAAGTTGGAATGAATTAGCGAAGTGACTGGTTTCGACAAAACTATATTTTTATCAACTTGGGAGGCAAGCTTAGATTTTGATAATTTAAATCTTTCTGTCTTGAATGCATTGGGCTGCCTGGTTACAGGGCGTTTAGTGTCAATATAAGCAGTTGATTTCTCCAATGTTGATGGTTTTGCGAACTTAGTATTCACTCTATTTCCCGTATTTTTCCTAAGCTCATTTTTTAAAGCAACGATAGTGAAACTCTTATCCTTAATTTGGGTTTTGAGGGCATCTATGTTAGCTGTCATGGAGTTGATTTTATCTATCTGTTTGGTCCTACCCTCCAAAGAGTTCTTCTTCGAGGATTCATTTTCTCTTAGCAAATTAGCAACACATAAGGCTAGTGCCTCATTCCTAGACTTAATTACATCACAAGCTTCATAGTTTATAATGTTTATACCCGTATTCATGTTCATTTGAATGTATGATATTTGTTTTTTCAGATTACAAATGGTTAAGTCTTTGTCTAGAATCTGTGTTTTTAATTGATTAATTTCAAAAAATTCACGGAATTCTGGATTTGTTCATGCATTTGAAACAAGAGAATTTTCTTCCTTTTGCTGTAATGCAATTTCCAAGGAAATGCAGTGTTTTTCAAGAATTGAATATTTGCAAGAAAGTTCATCAAATGCCCTTTTTGAAACCATATCATTAGTTTTAAAACATACAGACTTAGTCTCAACCATATCAATTTTATCAGAATCATGTTTATCCATAAATTCAAATGGTTTAGATATGTTACCAGATGCATTGTGTTGATCATTCAAGAGTAGCTCATTAGATGACACCAGATCATCCATCGGTCTGACACTTGCATCCTCATCACTTGTACTAAGCGTCAATGAATTTCTGACAGTTTCAAGCTCCTCAGTCTCAGATTCTTTGCATTCATTGTCAGCAGATACAGCATTCGATGCCGTTCCAATTTCATCGCAGTAATCAACTGATGGTGCTCTACACTCGTTCAACTTTCTGATCACAGCATCCACTTCTTGTGTGACCATAGTTACTGAGCAGCTGGTTACATCATTCATTGTTGTCTCTGATATTCTGTATTCAGCAACACCTGACTTTTCAACTGATACAATACCCGACTCATCACAACTATCTCTCAATTTCTCCTGACACTTATCTAATTTATCATCATTCAGTGTAACTTCCTCAATGTACTTCTCCACATTATCCATGAGTTGGATAAATGTATTGATGAATTCCCGAATTTCCATTCTAGTATGCTTTTTGAAGGAAATACCCGTCAAGTGTTGATCAAAATCTACAGAATATTCCTCGTTGATAAATGGTTGGAATTGGTTATGAATCATCTGAAGTACAGCCATGGAATCATTTTTTATTATTTTCCCGTTGATGAGGTGGTTCTTCAATTGTTCAAGGTATAGTAACAATGTTTTCTTTTGTGAAGGTAAGTCCTGACGGAAAAGGGCACTGCATGTTTGATTCATGGATGTGGATAAAACTTGTGAGATATGAGAATGAAGCAGTAAATAAGGTTCAATACTGCATTCAATATGTAATTGCTGGTGAGGTTCATTTGGGTTGGACTCAAAGTGTGAAGGGTTTAGATCATCATTGGTTGAATCTATTAAGGTCAAGCATTCTGAGTAGTACATACTTTGTCTGCAGTCCACTGAGTCATATAGTTTGAGCACATTCGAGATTACTGGATCAGTGGATTAAGCCATGAATGTCGGACTTTACGGGATTTTATAATTCTTTGATTAAACCAGGAAATAGATTCTTTCACGGGATTTTACAAAATCAAAAGAACAACTGTAAAGCGTAGCAAAAAGAAGTAAAAAGTCTCAATAGACAAGTCGCTAAATAGCCAACTCGCTTTAGTATCAACTCGCTACACAATCAACTCGCTTAAAGAAACAAGTCGCTTAAAAAGTCAAGTCGCTTAAAGAGACAACTCGCTTAATAACCAAGTTGCATATAGAGACAACTCGCTTAACCACCAAGTCGCTTAAGATAACACGCTAGCAGTACAACTCGCTTAATAGCCAAGTCGCTTTAGAACTCAAGTCGCTTAAGGAAACAACTCGCTTAGAACCCAAGTCGCATAAATAGTCAACTCGCTTCTAATGAGGAAGCAACTCGCATCCAAGAAACTCAACTACGAGTCTCAACTCGCTTTGTACACATTTCACAAATACCCACTTTATCAATCAAAAGCGACCAAACCACAATGATGTAAGCTTTCCAATTCAAAACCTAAACACATATGATGATCCTAAACACAAAAGTACAATCAAAAATCAAACTTTAACACTAGAAATTTGTCCAAATGATTCAAACTCTCCTAAACACTTAAAACCTCAAAAACCTTATGAAATCCACCAAAACAAAGAGCATGAAAGATGAGTGATCAAACCATGGCTCTTGATACCAATTGAAAGATATAGGATTTCATAATCACATCAAAGCACAAACAAGGGATGCGTATATAAGTTTTAGAGAGAGAAAGGGAGATGTTCTAGTGAGAGAAAACACATGGAAGGTTAGATTCCAAATGAACATCCAACCCTCTCCCTTGTGGGGAGAGGGCTATTTATTTAAACTAAAACGCCCTCCTACGGGCTATGGATCAGGCATACAATGGGTAAAGACCCGTCCTTCCTCCACGGTGTTGCACTAGACTAAACTTAGCTAATAACTGACTAACAACTAACATAATAAATGATATGTCCACGAGCTAACTTAAGCTAGATTATACATGGGGTGACCGATGCTTCACAATAGAATTTCCAATTCCTAACACATTTTGATCTGAAAATTGGTGTACTTTTGATCTTTTGAGCTAATATATACTTGTAATGAAATTCAGGTTGAGAGAGAGTTAGAAATCGACAAAGAAAGTGTATCAGAAACTGTAAGGTGGATATCCTATGGACCACGTGCCACCGTAGTGAAATACGATGCATATCACATCAATGGGTATACTTTTCGTATGAAAGATCATGAAGGCAAAGTTTACCAGAACAGTGGGTGTTAGTGTTGAGGCATTAGATATGCACATATCTAAAGAAGTTGCAACCACCAGAAAAGCATATTATTATGGGGTTTTACAAGAGATATGGGAACTAGATTACCGTTACATGCAAATTCCTCTTTTCAAATGTGACTGGGTTAATCACAAAGCTCGTGGTGTGAAACGCGATACTACTCTTGGGTATACATTGGTTGACCTGAATAGTTTAGGCCACAAGGTTGATCCGTTCATATTAGCCGCACAAGAACGACAAGTGTTTTATGTGAAAGACCAGGTAGATAAAATATTTTCTATTGTGTTTAAGACACCTCCCAAGAATTACAAAGATAAGTATGATGAAGCCGATGAGGAATTTAGTACCGTCATTGACCAGCACAATGATAACATATTGCCACGTGTGGATCGACGTGACTTGGGTAACGAATCACGAACTGACTACTATCGAACCGACTGTGGAGGTGTCGTTATACGAAAATCCAAGTGAACCATGTTATGCTCAAGTTGTCACACTCTACCTTTATCATATTTCACTCTTTTAAAGCATAAAGACATTCGATTTTTTGTACTTGTTTAAGGATTTATATTTTTAATACAATACTTAATATTAGTTAAATCTGTTAGGTATATTAATTTGTACTTGTTTAAGGATTTATGTTGAAAAGCAAGAATTCTCACAGATTGGAGATGTATGGAAGTTGTGCTAGTTGATGTGCTATAGTACAGAGTTAATTCTAGTGATGTCATTGTTAAGTCTGTTTGACTATTCTTTAGTCTGGTAGTGCAAAAATTAAAAAACGATTTTGACTGTTTAAATAGTACCGTTACCTAATTTTAGATGGTCATAAGTATTTATATGAATAATTTTTATTTTTAGAATTCATATTTATCCTTTAATTACTTTATCCTATAATCTTTAAAAGTTTAAATCTTTTCTTTCGATTAAGTCTCCTTACCAGTACTAAACCATAATTGCCCTGCACTACCAGTACTTCAATTAACATAAAAGATGGCACAATTAAAGTTTGTAGACAAGCACAATCAAGTGGGATTTTCAAAAAGCCTGCTGAAAGCACAGGCTTCGAGCAGATAGTCATATAAGGTATGCCCTTACTCATAATCCAACTATCTATGATTCCCTAGTCAAACAGTTCTGGCAGACTGCTACTGCTAGAATTATTGCTGATGGGACACTAGAGTTAAATGCAACTATTGATATTTTAGAGTATTAAATCACTGAGGAATCAGTCAGAAGCAAGCTTCAATTGGCTGATGCCTCAGGGATTTCAATGTTGCCAAATAATGACCTCTTTCAGGGATTGGAAAATATTTGATATCTAACTGATGGAACATTCACTTTTTGGAAGAGTCATTTTACGCCACAATGGCGTTTCCTTGTGCATCATCTTTTACATTGTATGAGCTCTAAAAGTGGTGGATGGGATCAACTTGGAAGCAATATTGCTTGTGCATTGGTCTGTCTCTCCACTGTTAGACTCTTCAATTTTTCAAAAATGATTTTTGATGCCATGGTTGCTAATGCCAAGAATAAGAAAAAGTTTTTGATGTACCCAAGATTTTTGCAAATGATCTTAAATGTTGAAACAGCAAGCAAACATCTTTACATTGCTGTCCCTTTCACTAAAAAGATATTTGGTAATATGAAAAGGGGTTTTGAAGGGGTACACAAGCCACTTTTTCCTGCTATGTTTCCTGCTGTTGCTACTGACCCTGCATGTACATCTACATCTGTTCCATCTCCTACTGCTACATCAGAAGCTCAGGCTCAACCTACATATGAACCAGAAAAACCAAAGTTTGAACAGAGGACACCAACACCCCCACCACCTTCTCCTTCAGTCCATGAGGAAGAACCGCCGATGATTCCTCAACCACAACCTCCAACACCCACTCCTAAAGCAGAACCCAGTTCCTTATCTTTGGAAGATCTACTTCAACTGGTTCCATAACTGATTTCAAGGGTTGATGAGTTAGAGAAAAAATTGAAGAATACCAAGAAGTCACTGGGGACTACTCTCAAAAGAGTTAAGAAATTGGAGGGGAAATAAAAAAAAAACGGGGATAGACATTACAGACTCAGAAGGTGAGGAATCCTCTCAAGAAACTCAAATTAGTCCTCAAGGATTGGAAGAAGCTGAAATCTTGGTTAAGAGTTTCAGTCAGAAGAAATCCATTAAGAAGAGACTCGATAAAGAAGCTGCAAGTTCTGGTGGAGTGGATAAGTCTGGTGACTTTACTAAAGATAAGTCTGGTGGTGCTGAAATGAAATCTGCTTTTGATGAAGATTTTAATACTCGCTTTGATGCTAAAGTTGTAACATATTGGATTTCACAAACACATCAAACCAATGATCAAAGAGGCGTATAAATGATGTTTTAGAGAAAGAAAGAGTTAGAGGTTTGGGAACTTAGTGAGAGAAAATGAAAGTATTATTATGAGCTCCAACTCTCTACCTTAGGAGGTAGAGAGTATTTAAAGTTCTTACATAAATCGGCACCTACGGGCTGTGGATCAGGCATACAGTGGGTAAAGACCCGTCCGTCCTCCACGGTGTTACTTAACTAAATACTACTAAACATTAAATAATCTACGACTACGAGCTTTCTAACGATTACATATACTTGAGGTGACCGACTCTTTAATAATTGGATTTACTAAATCCTAACAATCTCCCCCTAAGGGAGGTCACCTCAAAATTACATTGAATACAAACAGATATTACATTTTAAATTGTTCTTGCATTCTTGATGTAGTTCTTTGCTCTGAAGCTCGTAGTCATTGATTCATCAATGATGCATGTTTGGTTAATTCAAGTGAAGGTCTTTAACTGATCCACGTGATAATAATTTTGAGCCAGCTTTTGAGATCATCAGCTAACATAAATCTCTGACTCATCCAGTGTGGTGTGGGTATTATGTGATGTTGTGACTTATGGACCGACATGATCACATTCTGGATCATGATATATTCTCATCAGAGTAGCGGAAGCTTTCATTGATTCATGATATTGGCAGCAGCGTAGCAGAAGCATGGAGTGAAAATATCAGAGTCATTGATGCACTTATCATAATTTCTTTAGAAATGAATGTATTGTGTGAGCATGCGACTATGGATTGACCGCTTCATTCTGATCAGCTACAAAAGTCGGGCGTACCTGCATATAACGATTAGCAATAAAGCGCACGAAAGTGTCTTTGATCACTTTCGTTGGATTGAGGTACACGGCCCACGGTTCCCCGTTGATCAGTACAAGTACTGCCTGTGATCAGGTAAAATTCCGAAGAATTTCCTTGACAGGGTTTCGCAGCTGATCTAGCTGTTCTCAAACCGGAATGTCTCAAAGAAGACAACACGAAGTGAGTGAAACAGCGAATTGAGATTCACTGATTGATAAAAAGAGATTTGAAAAACAATCGTGTATCGCTCAATAGAAATTGTTTTTGCAATACAATGAAGGTTTTAATGAAAATCAATTATCAATCATAAACAACTTTTATTTTGAAATATTAGTACACAGTCGATGTGCTAAAGAAAAGATTTTTTACGCACAACGACCGGTTTTTTAAAGGTATCCGTCAATCCATAACCTGAACCAGGATTGATTCAAAAGATTGAATCGCCCCATTGTTTATGTTCAGTTGTCACATGGTTGATCTATTGAATAGATCTCACATGCCACCCACCAGGAGCTTGTTTGATGTTGGCTCCAGAAGGCTTTCCATCTTCATTGTGAATATGTTTGCATATCACTCAGATGTTCTGGCAATACCACAAGGATAATGCGTAGGACTCATAAGATATAATCTCTCTTTCTACATTGTGTGAAACAGAGAGTCTTGATTGAAAGTGTCCTAATGAGATTTATAGATGATCTCGTGGCTCTAGACTCAATTGTGCATATTTGGTTCCTATGCCGGAGACTAGGGAGAGGGTCTCCTTCTTCAATATCAACAATCTCTAAGAGAAAGTCGATAGATAATGTCGGTTCCCCGTGAGAATGAAACAAGTCCTTTTAAGAGGAACTTGAGTGGTTTGGGAAGTTGTAGTGCAGTGCGTCACTGGGTCCATGACGTCTTGACTTCAATACCAGTGTTACCATAGTAATCACCAATAGCATATGAATTGTACCCGGTATCTGCCCTAAGGTTGAATTATTGGAGGGCTATTTATTTTCACCCTTTTCACATTCAATTTTTTTTTTTCATTCTTCAACCCCTTCAGTGCTTACCGAGACTTCATAACTAGAACCTTGTTGGGTTTATTCCAGTACTAGCTCTGTCTCAGTCCGCACTCTTCCCATATCTCACATTTCTCCTTTTTTCATCATACCTAAGGACTTCTACACTATCTAGTGGATTGTCCCTGGGTGGATCCCTCCGGTTCTGGCAGAACATGGGAACAAATACCTAACCTTATCATCCTTATATCGCCATTGGAACCAATCGAAAACCATTTGAAAATCAATCCAGGTACTTGTGATATATGATCAAAGCATTTAGTACCTGAATTGTTTTTGATATTTTTAGAACAAGAGCTCCCCCTCAACATGTGCATCAAGCATCATTTTGTAATAGAGATAATTTTCATCTTTGAAGGGTTGGCTTGCATCTAAGAGTAATTATATAAAGAATGTGGTTTTCAAAATAGTTGCTCCCCCTCAATATGTGCATAGATATTTGAAGATGTTTTGCACATATTAGGAAAAGACTGGACATTGAAATAAATTGATCACGTTTCAAATCTTTGTGGTTTAAGATAGATGCTCCCCCTCAACATGTGCATGAAAAATTTGAAATCGTTTGGCACATGTGGGAAGGAGAGCTTGTACATTCTTATAAAACCATTCACCGAATTATCAGTTTAAATCCAATTTAAATCATAAATTCTCCCCCGATCACAATTATCAAATCATTTGAGATTTGTGATTTCTGTAGATTTAAATTGATTTTGAAAGCTTTTAAGGAGAATTGTGACTTGAATATGAAAACGTTTTAACTGATAAGGATCGTTCTCCCCCTCAATCATTGATTAAACATGCATGATTATCTTTTGAAAACAATTGTATGACAAATAACCTTTTGATTTAATTGAAATCATTCTCCCCCTCAATCAATGACATAAGTTGTTGATTGAGAGATAGATATTTTGACAAAAGTTAAGTCCAGATGATTTTCAAAGATAGCGTCTGAGTTATTTAACAAAGCAACTAGTTTTCATTAGATGGTAAGGAATTGTTTAAAGAATTAGAGCATGAGATTTGAAAACCAAGATAAAGCATGGCTCTGTTCTTTCATTGAAGAGCGGGTTACTGCCTGAAATGACAATAAACCATAGTTTCACTTTTTCCCCAATTTTTTTTTTAAACAAAATTATGTACATTCAAAGAACATCTAAAGACCCGTGACATTCTTTGAATGTCAACACAAAATCCGTAGATGATATCGAATAAGAAAAAACAGGACAATATAACAATATTTTTTGGAATTTTTCAAGATTTTCTAATTTTTATAGGTTTTTGAAAGTTTTATATTTTTTCTCTTTGCTTTTTGTTGGTTTTATAATTTTGTATTTTGTTTTTCGAATAACTATTTACAAGAGATAGATGAAGGAAAACCTTTTACTCCTCTTCTTCCTCTTGAAGACGTTTGAGTGTTTCTGGTTGTGGCTTTTTAGACCAAGTCGTAGAATGATAAACTCAAAACGTTCTCTATGAGAGCTTTGGTGAAGATGTATGCTAACTGGTATTCAGTCCTCACAAAATAAAGTTCCACCACACCGTTTTCAACTTGTTCCCTGATGAAATGATGTCGAATGTCGATATGCTTTGCTCTTGAGTGTTGAACATTGTTGCATGAGAGAGCAATAGCACTTTTATTATCACAGTACAAAGGGATTTTGTTGAATTCAAAGCCATAGTCAGATAATTGAGATCTCTTCCATAGGATTTGAGCACAACAAGATGACATGGCTATGTATTCAGCCTCTGTAGAGGAAATAGAAGTACTCATTTGCTTCTTTGAAGACCAGCTCACAAGCTTATCACCCAGACACTGAGCACCTCCAGACGTACTTCGACGTGTATCTTGACATCCTACATGATCAGCATATGCATAGGCTGTTAGTGACATACCGGTGTCCTTCGGGTACCAAAGTCCCATATTGATGGTTCCTTGGAGATACCGAAAGACCCGTTTAACCGCTTCAAGGTGCTTTTTGGTAGGCTTAGCCTGATATATAGCACACATGCAAACAGCGAACAGAATGTCTGGTCTGCTGGCTGTGAGGTACATCAGGGATCCGATCATACTACGATATTTCGTTTGGTCTACCATGATCCCTGAGTGGTCCTCATCCAGTTTAGTACGCTCTATCATGGGAGTGTCAACAGGGTCACTAGAATCAAATCCATATTTCTTTAAAATCTCATTTGCATATTTAGATTGATTTATAAAAATGCCTCCGAGAGTTTGTGAAATTTGTAATCCCAAGAAAAATGACATTTGTCCCATCATGGACATTTGAAATTTGGAACCCATTTCATTTGAAAAACGATCACATTCATTGGTGTCAGTCGAGGCAAAAATAATATCATCAACATATATTTGAACGTGAATTAAATGTTTGCCTGACTTTCTGGTGAACAATGTCGGATCAACTGCTCCTTTGCTGAATCCAGTAGATAGAAGAAACTTTGATAGCGTATCATACCATGCCCTTGGAGCTTGCTTCAAACCGTAAAGAGCTTTCTTCAAACGATAGACGTGAGTAGGATGCTCTGGATTCACCAAGCCTTCAGGTTGGCTGACGTATACGACTTCTTTCAAATCTCCGTTAAGAAAAGCCGTCTTTACATCCATCTGATAGACTACCATGTTCTTACTTGCAGCATTAGCCAAAAAGATTCTGATTGCCTCGATACGAGCAATAGGAGCAAATGATTCTTCAAAGTCAATACCCTCCTCTTGACGGTATCCTTTTGCAACTAATCGAGCCTTATTCTTTAAAACATCACCATGCTCATCAAGTTTTACTTTGAAGATCCACTTTAGAGCAATGATCATGGCACAGTCAGGAGCAGGTACTAATTCCCATACATCTAGTCGATCAAACTCATGAATTTCTTCTTGCATGGCACTGAACCAGTTGTCTTCATTCATAGCAGTTTTGACATCTTTTGGTTCGATCTTAGAGAGTACGGAGTTGAAGAAGCACCATAAGGCATCGGTTGCAAGTTTTCGACGAGTGAATACTGAACGAGAAGGGTTTCCAATGATGTTGTCCAATGGGTTATCATGTGTCCACTTTCTAAGGTGTTTATGTGGTTGTTGTTGAGGAACAGAAGTAGCAGAGTCGATTTCTCCTGATGAAGATGGTTCTGATGATGATTCAGGAGCAAATATGTTTTCAAAAGGAGCATCTTCAGGAGTAGCAAAGGGATTAACTTCATCATGGGTGCCAGAAACAATTCCATGATGTACATTCGATGATTGATAGTTTGTTGATGAGGCAGAGTGATCAGCAGCAGGCGCTTCTTGGCTTAATGATATTGAAACAAAAGGGTTGACTTCATTGACAGTGATAGGAGCAGCCTCTGATGATGGAATTGACATTTCATTAGCATTTGGCTCATAGTGTTCATCAAACATTAGATCAAACAATTTCTTTAAATCATCTTCTGATGGAGGTACATAAGGAGTTGCTGGTGAGGGATTTGAAACTAGAGTAGAACTGATAGGATTACTTAATGAAAGTTGAGATGCGGGTCAAGAACTGGTTTGTCCTGGAGCCATTGGACCGGTTAGCTCGTCAAATGTAACGTGAATTGTTTCCATTATACTTCGGGTTCTTTTGTTGTAGATTTCGGTATCCTTTTCTGTTTGGTGCATATCCTACAAAAACTCTAATGTCCGCTTTAGCTTTAAGTTTGCCTAAATCTTGACCGTCATTTATTGGATAGCACAAAGCACCAAACACACGAAGGTAGGAGAGATCAGTTTTTCGTTTATGAACAATTCATATGGGGTTTTTCCATGAGAGGTATGAATAAGGGAACGATTTGGGTGTAGCAAGCAGTGGCAATGGCTTCAGCCCATAGAAACATTGGAACCTTTGAATAAATTAGCATTGTTCTTGCGGCTTCCACAAGAGTTCAATTTCGTCTTTCAACTACACCGTTCTGTTGAGGAGTTCGTGGAACACTTCTTTGATGACTGATTCCAACACTTTCATAAAACTGAATTAAGTCTTTGTTAACAAACTCTGTGCCATTGTCTGTTCAAACTATTCTAACAGTATTGTTGAGTCGAACTTGTAGCTGTTTGATAAGTTTGATGATGACATCTGGAGTTTCATCCTTTGTCCTCAAAAACTTTACCCAAGTAAATCGACAGTAGTCATCAACAACGACTAAAATGTATTTCTTCCCATTTATCATTTGTACTCTCATTGGTCCGCACAAATCCATATGAAGGGTATGAAGGACTTCCATTACTGAGTTTGTGGGTTTCGGTATATGGGCATATTTCGTGATTTTTCCCAATTGGCATGCTGAACAAAGATGATCTTTTTCATACTTTAATCTAGGTAATACTCTTACTAAGTCCTTTCCGGAAAGATTGTTTATGGTACCAAAGTTCAAGTGATTGAGACGACGGTGCCATAGCCATGACTTAGTTTTGGAAGCCTTTGACAGCAAGCAGATGGGTGAAGATTTCATCATATCTTCGATAGAGATGGTGTATAGGTTTGAACCACGAGTTCCTCTTAATAGTTCCACACCATCGAGTTCTCTAACAAAACAAGTATGTTTTCTAAACGCCACTTCTAGATCAGAATCACAGAATTGACCAACAGAAAACAAGTTATGACAAAGACCTTCAACATAATATACCCTGGAGATTACACTTTTGCCAACTACATAATCACCATAACCCATAATTACACCAAAATGATCGTTCTTGAATCTAACAGTCCCGATGAATTTACTCACGAAGTTCATGAGCCGCGACCGGTCTCCAGTCATATGCTTGGAACAGCCTGAGTCCAGGTACCACAGAACGATTTGAACGATCTGCAGTTGAACACATACAAGAATGGATAACTGGATAATTGGGATCCCCATGCAAGAATGGGTTCCACTTGGTTAGTAACAGTGATTGGAACACCCTCATCAGAGGTAAAAACAATGGACTCATTAGAAATAGATGCAGTGCTAGTGTCCGTATTTGACCTATTCAAAGTATGTTCGCTTCTTAAGGGAATAGTTCTACCAGTAGGCATCCATTTTCTAGTGGGCATTGATTTATCAACTTTAGGGTAAAGCTCATTAATCTTACAGCCAGTAGGTATCCATTGATAACCTATATTACTAAATTTCCTTCCTGTGGGTTTCCACTGTTTTCTAACTTTCTTTCGCCTTTGCCTTTTAGCCTTCTTAGCTTGAATTTTAACATTAACAGTTTTATCAGGGCATTTGACAGCATTAGACAAAACATTCACACCAGATTCATGATTAGTAACAGAAAACAAGCAGTCATCATTACATGGTTTGCAAATAGTAACAGAATTTGAATTAATTACAGTACGCTTATAGCTAATACTAGAATCAACACGATTTGTTTTATTCAACTCAAACTTAATATTCCTAGGTTGATCTTCTACTCTCTTCCAATGCACATTCTTAGCTTGCGAGGTCCTATTTTGCTTGGTATTGCCTAGAGGCTTTGACTCGCTTGCTTTAATGTCACGGATTACTCCTGTAGAGGGAATTATGGGAACATTAGTTGGTTGATCTACTTTTTGCATGCCTGAACTAGACGTACAGGGATCTGAACTACTTGAAGGCACATTAGAGTTCACTTTCTTAAAACTGGGCATAGAATGGTTTGTATGCTTGGCACTAGGCATAGAACAAGGCATCACAGCTTTACCTTTCGCACCTAAGGATTTAGGACATGTTGCAATTAAACATTCTAGCAGCTCCTGAGATCGTTTGGCCTGAATGCAAGCAAACCTAATTTCTCTATCAAGAGGCTTATTTATGAAATCCTCTTCCACAACCTCACGGAGACATTCTAGACTATCTTTTAGGTGAGCACAATAGTTATGTAACACTAGTTCATTATTCCTAAGATGAGGAGGAATGTATTTAACAGTCACAGTATATTTGCAGTCTGAGGATGACTTTGATGCAACATTCTCATTAAAGACAAGTGGCAGTTTCCCTCTTTCCTGACTCCTCAGATTCTCAATTTCTTTTTGAAAAGACGTTATTTTTTCGTTGTTTTTGTCACGAGTGACTTTCATTGAATCATATAACTCTTAAAGTGTCGTTTAACTTTTTCATTTTCTTCTAGAAAACTCTCGTTTTCCTTTTGTAAAACATTAACCAAATTTTTAAGATGAAAAGTTTGAGAATACTGAGAATCTAAAGGAGGAGGCATTTGGGACCCAGACACATTGTTCTTTTCAGCCTTTAATTGTGAAATTTGGGGTTCAACTTTCTGATCGTGTTACAATGAGCTTGAATCTGTTCGTCACGTTTGTTTATCTGAAAAACTGCATCAAACTCTGGAACAGCTGAGGATGTCTTGACATTTGAGGTTTCGACATTTTCTTTAAGATGTTGATATTTTAGATGTAAATCAAAATGTTCAACTTCTAGTTTAGAAAGATGTTTTACTAAATTATCATGATCATCCTGATCAATTTTATCATGCAGTTTAGAGTTAGTTTTTTCAAGCTCAATGACACGATCATGGGAGACTTTCAGAGCAACAGATAATTCATGAAATTTAGAAGCATTAATGGAACAATTCGTAGCAGTGTAAAACACATCTTGAGTAATACATTCAAAAATAATATTCTTATTCAATGTATGCAAGTTCTTCCTCTCAATCTCATTATATTTTAATTCTCGCTCATAGTCACTAACCTCAACTATCATTGCAACAAATTCCTTTTCCATTTCTTTAATATCTGAATCCATCCCCTTTTTAAGACTCTCAAATTGATCTTTTAGTTGTTTAAATAAAGGCATGACCTTAGTTAAATAGCATTCTTTAGTTTGCTCAAAACCTCTTTCCCCTTCAGTTATCCCAGTGGGTGTGATCCTTTTCTTACAGGTTTTCTCAAAATCAACAAATAATTGAAAAATAACATATTGACTGATTAAGGTCTTGCTTTTAGTGGCAATAGTTCTAGGAACTAAATGCATTGGTGTATTCGTAGGATACACAGTCGCTGAAGGCATTTTCCTAAGGGGAGGGTTTGTTACAACAAAATTCTCTGTTTTTTGCTTATCTAAATCCTTTTTCCATAACACTTGTTCGGGTGTTAACAACATTTGAGGCTTAAACTTGTTCAAGGAAATCCAATTTTCCTTTTTGTAATCATGGGGTTTGATCGTTATGTTATTCTCTTTACATTCAGGATCTTCTAGCTTCTTATTCATTTTTTTCCTAGATGCATCATCTAATTTTATATCTTCCTCAGTGCACTCAACGCAACTAGGTTTCTGTCTAGGTTTAAGAATCTCATTACCATCATAGATTACATTATGAGCACCTCTAGCCTTTTTAACAACCTCAGGATTAGGTTCCACAACAAGGGGAATGCTATGCTTATCGCTTAAAACTCTATGCTTAGTGATCAAGTGAGCAGTCTGAATGGTATTCCCTTGTACGTACAACTTATTTTCAAGCTTGTTTTTCAAAGTTTTTAGATTGGAAAAATCATTCAAAAGTTTTGATTCCTTAGCATTGAATTCTTGCTTAAGCATTTTAACATTTTCTTGAAGTTCCTGTTTTTGCCTAGCAGTTTTAGAGAGCTTTTCTTGTAAGGAGTTTAACTCTTGTTTTAATACTTCTTCTCTAAAATTTCTTTCTCTAATAATTGTACGCATTTGGTCATCCATTTCCTTCTCACGAGTGGTTAACTAAAACTTAGCACGTTGTTCATAAATAGCAACTTGTTCTTTATAGGCATTTAGTTCAGAGGTAACAGAATCATCAGGGGCACACACAGTGTATTCATAAAAAACATAGTCATCATTGACTGTGGAAGATGCATTACTTGGTACAACTATCTTTCACTTTGCTTCACATATTGATCATATGGGACAATATTGCTATTACCCTCATTATCAATATCTGATTCATAAGTTTCAAGAGATTGTACTTTATTATGCATCTTTCGCTCATCAACATCATCATATAGTTTTAATACCTCTGAAATGATTTTGTCTTTGGATGGACCAGCTTGTTGTGGTGGAGAGACCTTTGGAGAGACCATAGGTGAGATGCTAGCCATGAAGATTGTTTGAGCAGTAGGTTCATCATCGACATTAGAGTCGAATGCATCACAATCAACTACTTGAAAGGCATTCTCATGATTATGACCTATCTCCTGAATTGGCTGTTCATCAACATCAGCATCATAGGTTCGGGCATTTCCCTCAGCAAGAAACAACAATTCCTCTTCATCCAAAGCTGCTCCACTATCCTGAGCTTGCACAAGCAACATCTTGTCTCTGAAGTATTCTGCATTCTGTGGACGCTTTGGAGATGTGCAATTCCTAGCAATATGTCCCTCACCACCACAGTTGTAGCATTTGATTGGCTTTGCTTGTCCTTGATTGACATTTCTTCCTTGATTCTGATTAGCCACAAATCCTCTACCAACTCTACCTCTTCCTTGTTCATACTGCCTTTGTTGAACTGGTTGCACCATAACCCTCTCATCTCTGATCATAGCATGATTGTGAAGATTGGATGCAGTTCTAATTTCATTGTTAGTGTGAAGACTGTTAGTATGAGGTGAAAGGGTCAAGTTCTGTTTAACCATAAGAGCCAGTTGATTGATGAAATGTCCCACGACAGCATCAGCATCCGGTTGCTTGAACCTCGGATCAGGAATGAGTTTGTGATTACCATCTCTCGTGGGAATGACTTGAGAAGCTTTGGTGGTAATTCCAACATTGGTGTAGAAAGCAGTTGAGTCATTTCATGAACTTGTTTCTCCTTGATTGGTTTTGAACTGTTCAAGAATCCTTTTTTCAAACATAGGATGTCTCTCATTCTGAAGAAGGAAGGCATAGAGTTGCTCATAGTTTGTATTCTTCAATCCTTTGGTTAGCTTCACAGAGGTGACAAACTTGTGCCATTCGGGATTCATGTTGTTCACAAACTTTGAGTTCAGCTGAATGTTTGGCATGGTCATTTTGATGTTCCTCATGTCATTCACAAGCTTATGGAATCTCACGTAGTACTCATAGACACTCTCATCTGGTTTCATCTTGAAGTGCTCAAACTCATCATACAATTGTGATTCTCTGTCTTCCTTGGTTAATTCAGAACCTGAGAGAAGCATCTTGACATTATCCCATACTACCTTTGCTTTGGTGTTGTGATTGATAAGTTTGTAGATATCATTTGGAAGACCCTGAAGTATAATGTTAGAAGCCCTGATATCAGCATCGAATCTCTTTTTCTCCTTATCATTGAGCTCATCATACGTCTTTGGTCTATCTATTCCATAGATCATTGTTCCATCTGCAGCTGTATCAATTAAGTCTCTTGTAGTCTCAATCTGATAAGGTCCTTCATCAATAGACTTGAGAATGTTGACTCCGTTTTCCTTTCCAAGGCAGTACAATCTGATTCGTTGTGCCCAAGAGTCGTAGTCAGTTCTGTCAAGCATGGGTGGACGAGTATCTGAGCCAGCTGCTTGAACATCCTCAGCAACAGATTACACGGGATTTTATAACTCTATGATTAAACTGGGAAATAGATTCTTTCACGGGATCTTACTAAATCAAGAGAAAACCGTATTACAAACAAAAATCAACCAAGTCGCTAAGAGTTATTGAACCAAGTCGCTAAGACCAAGTCTCTAGATACAAGTCGCTAAAGCACCAAGGCGCTACGCAGTCAAGTTGATAGATATTAACTTTTCACATACACATCAAACCATAACACAAAGTAGCATATAGATGGAATTCTAGAGAGAGAAAGTTAGAGGTTTAGGGAACTTTAGTGAGAGAAAGAAAAATCTTATTATGAGCTCCAACTCTCTACCTTGGGAGGTAGAGAGTATTTATAGTCTTACATAAATCGCCACACATTGGGCTGTGGATCAGGCATACAGTGGGTAAAGACCCGTCCGTCCTCCACGGTGTTACTTAACTAAATACAACTAAACTTAAATGAACTACGACTACGAGCTTTCTAACGATTACATATACTTGAGGTGACCGACTCTTTAATACTGGGAATTTCTAATTCCTAACAATCTCCCCCTAAGGGAGGTCACCTCAATCATGTACCAAAATTACATTGAATACAAATAGATAATACATTAAAAATTGTTCTTGCATTCTTGATGTAGTCCTTTGTTCATAAGCTCGTAGTCATTGATTCTTCACATTGCATGTTTGGTTATTCCAAGTGGAGGTCTTTTACTGATCCACGTGATGATAAGTTTGAGCCATCTTTGGAGATCATCAGCTATCAACAATCTCTGACACATCCTTTGTGGTGTTGGTATTTTGTGATATTGTGACTTTGGGACCGACATGCTCACATTCTGGATCATGAAATCTTCTCATCAGAGTAGCGGAAGCATTTGTTGAATCATGATATTGGCAGCAGCGTAGTAGAAGCATGGTGTGAAAATATCAGAGTCATTGATGCACTAATCATGATTTCTTTTGAGATGAATGTGTTAAGTGAGCATGCGGCTATGGATTGACCGCTTCATTCTGATCAGCTGCAAACGTCGGGCGTACCTGCATACAACAGTTAGCAACAAATCGCACGAAAGTGTCTTTGATCACTTTCGTTGAATTGAGGTACACGGCCCACGGTTCCCCGTTGATCAGTACAAGTACTGCCTGTGATCAGGTATAATTCCGAAGAATTTCCTTGACAGGGTTTCGCAGCTGCTCTAGCTGTTCTCAAACCGGAACATCTCAAAGAAGACAACACGGAGTGAGTGAACCAGCGAATTTAAGTCCACTGATTGATGAAAAGATCTTTGAAAAACAATCGAGTATTGCTCAATAGAAATTGTTTTTGCAATACAGCGAAGGTTTTAATGAAAATCAATTATCAATCATAAAACACCTTTTGATTTGAAAAATGAGTACACGGTCGACGTGCTAAAGAAAAGAGTTTTTAAGCACAAAGACTGGTTTTTCAAAGGTATCCGTCAATCCCTAACCTGAACCAGGATTGATTCAAGAAATTGAATCGCCCCATTGTTTCTGTTCAGTTGTCACATGGTTGATCCATATAATAGATCTCACATGCCACCTACCAGGAGCTTGTTTGATGTTGGCTCCAGAAGGCTTTCCATCTTCATCGTGAGTGTGTAAACACATCACTCAGATGTTCTGGCAATACCACAAGGATAATGCGTAGGACTCAAGATATAATCTCTCTTTCCACATTGTGTGAAACAGAGAGTCTTCATTGAAAGTGTCCTAATGAGATTTATTGATGATCTCGTGGCTCTAGACTCAATTTGTGCATATTTGGGTCCTGTGCCGGAGACTAGGGAGAGGGTCTCCTTCTTCAATATCAACAATCTCTAAGAGAAAGTCGATAGATAATGTCGGTTCCCCGTGAGAATGAAACAAGCCCTTTTAAGAGGAACTTGAGTGGTTTGGAAAGTTGAAGTGTAGTGCGTCACTGGGTCCATGACGTCTTGTCTTCAATACCGATGTTACCATCAGTAGCATATGAATTGAACCCGGTTTCTGCCCTAAGGTTGAATAAATGGAGGGCTATTTGTTTTCACCCTTTTCTTATTCAATTCTTTTTAATTCTTCAACCCCTTCAGTGCTAACCGAGACTTCATAGCTAGAACCTTGTTGAGTTTATTCCAGTACTAGCTCAGTCTTAGTCCACACTCTTCCCATATCTCATTTTTCTCCTTTTATCATCATACCTAAGGACTTCTACACTAACCAGTGGATTGTCCCTGGGTAGATCCCTCCGGTTCTGGCGGATCATGGGAACCAATACCTAACCTTATCATCCTTATATCACCGTACATAAAGTAAAGTTGGTCGGTCTATTTGGTATTGTTCATCTGCCATTGGATCCAATTGAAAACCATTTGAAAATCAATTTAGATACTTGTGATATATTATCAAAGAATTTTGTACCTGAATTGTTTTTGATATTTTTAGAACGAGAACTCCCCCTCAACATGTGTATCAAGTATTTGAAAATGTTTTGCACACGGAGGCAAGAGAAAGAATTAACTTCTTTGATTACCATTTTCTAAAAGATATCAACATCACTTCCCACATCAAATCAAGTAGAAATAGCATTTCCGGGACGGATGAGGTTTCCATAAATTTGCTCCCCCTCAATATGTGCCTCGAGGTTTGAAAAGAGTTTTGCACATACTAGAGGGAACCAGGCACACGTTTTGTAAAAGTTTATGAACTATGTGTACAACTCCCCCTCAAGAGCAAGATTTTTATAGTTTTTGTTAAGTCCATGTTTTAAGAAACTATTATATAGTGTTCATAGATTTAACTAAAAGTTTACCAAAAGTTAACCTAGGTTACCGTCTACTTGTTATGGTTTATCTGGCTGGTTGAAATGAAATACATGCCACTATATTCCTACTATTCCAATCCATAACCAAGGGTACTAGGCGGTCTTGGCCTCCCTAGATGGGTCCCTGTTAGGTGACCAATCACATCTTCAGGAATCCATACTACTATTTTCCTCTTTTTACTCTATACCCTTCTCACACCTGATTCTGACTCGATCATGACCTTATTTGAGTTGTTCCAAGATCGATACTTCAGAGC
>BPTQ01000002.1:47537222-47646344 GCA_019973895.1 Chrysanthemum seticuspe
TGGAAGAATAAACTCAAAACGTTCTCTTGGAAGAGCTTTGGTGAAGATGTCCGCTAACTGATATTCAGACCTCACAAAATATAGTTCCACCACACCTTTTTCCACTTGTTCCCTGATGAAATGATGTCGAATGTCGATATGCTTTGCTCTTGAGTGTTGAACGTTGTTGCATGAGAGAGCAATAGCACTTTTATTATCACAGTACAGAGGGATTTTGTTGAATTCAAAGCCATAGTCAGATAATTGAGATCTCATCCATAAGATTTGAGCACAACAAGATGACATGGCTATGTATTCAGCCTCTGTAGAGGAAATAGAAGTACTCATTTGCTTCTTTGAAGACCAGCTCACAAGCTTATCACCCAAAAACTGAGCACCTCCAGATGTACTTCGACGTGTATCTTGACAACCTGCATGATCAGCATCTGCATAGGCCGTTAGTGACATACCGGTGTCCTTCGGGTACCATAGTCCCATATTGATGGTTCCTTGGAGATACCGAAAGACCCGTTTAACTGCTTCAAGGTGCTTTTTAGTAGGCTTAGCCTGGTATCTAGCACACATGCAAACAGCGAACAAGATGTCTGGTCTACTAGCAGTGAGGTACATCAGGGATCCAATCATACTACGATATTTCGTTTGGTCAATCATGATCCCTGAGTGGTCCTCATCTAGTTTGGTTCGATCAATCATGGGGGTGTCAACAGGGTCACTTGAATCAAATCCAAATTTCTTTAAAATCTCTGTTGCATATTTAGATTGATTTATGAAAATGCCTCCGGGACTTTGTGAAATTTGTAATCCCAAGAAAAATGACATTTGTCCCATCATTAACATTTGAAACTTTGAACTCATTTCATTAGAAAAACGATCACATTCCATTGGGTCAGTCGAGGCAAAAATAATATCATCAACGTAAATTTGAACATGAGTTAAATGTTTGCCTGACTTCCTGGTGAACAATGTAGGATCAACTGCTCCTTTACTGAATCCGGTTGAAAGAAGAAACTTTGACAGTGTATCATACCAAGCCCTTGGAGCTTGCTTTAAACCGTAAAGAGCCTTCTTCAAACGATAAACGTGAGTAGGATGCTCTTGATTCACAAATCCTTCAGGTTGGCAGACGTAGACGACTTCTTTAAGATCTCCGTTCAGAAATGCCGTCTTTACATCTATCTGATATACTACCATGTTCTTACTTGCAGCATTAGCCAGAAAGATTCTGATTGCCTCGATTCGAGCAACTGGAGCAAAAGATTCTTCAAAGTCTATACCCTCCTCTTGACGATATCCTTTAGCAACTAATCGAGCCTTGTTCTTCAACACATCACCATGCTCATCAAGTTTCACGTTGAAGATCCATTTAAGGGCTATAATCATAGCACAGTCTGGAGCAGGTACTAACTCCCATACATCAAGACGATCAAACTCATGAATTTCATCTTGCATGGCATTGAACCAGCTATCTTCATTCATAGCAGTTTTAACATCTTTTGGTTCGATCTTAGATAGTACGGAGTTGAAGAAGCACCATAAGGCATCGGTTGCAAGTTGTTTCCGGGTTGATACAGGACGAGAGGGATTACCAATGATGTTGTCTAATGGATGATCGTGAGTCCATTTTCTGAGGTGTTCATGTGGCATTTGTTGAGGAACTGAGGTAGCTGAGTCGATGTCTCCTGAAGAAGATGGTTCTGATGATGATTCAGGAGTAGCAAATATGTTTTCAAATGGAGCATCTTCAGGAGTAGCAAAGGGATTAACTTCATCATTGATGCCAGAAGCATTTCCATGATGTACATTTGAAGAATGATGATTTGTTGATGAGACTGAAAGATCAGCAGCAGTTGCTTCTTGGCTTAAAGATATTGAGACTGAAGGATTGACTTCATTCACTGGAATATGAGCAACCTCTGTTGTAGGGATCAGCACCTCATTAGTAATTGAATCGTACAGTTCATCAAACATAGGATTAAACAATTTCTTTACATCATCTTCAGATGGAGGTACATATGGAGTTCCTTGAGAGGAGTTTGGAACAAGGGATGAACCAATGGGACTGTTTTGAAGTGCGGGTCCTGAGCTGGAGTGTCCAGGAGCCATTTGACCGGTCAGCTCATCAAACGTAACGTGAATTGTTTCCATGATATTTCGGGTTCTTTTGTTGTAGATTCGGTATCCCCTTTTGTTTGATGCATATCCTACAAATACTCCAATGTCAGCTTTGGCCCTAAGTTTGCCTAAGTCTTGACCCTCATTAGTTGGATAGCACAATGCACCAAACACACGAAGGAAAGATAGATCAGGTTTTCTGTTGTGGACAAGTTCATATGGAGTTTTTCCATGAATGGTGTGAATCAGGGAACGATTTTGTGTGTAGCATGCAGTGGCAATTGCTTCAGCCCAGAGAAACATTGGAACCTTTGAGTAGATCAGCATTGTTCTAGCAGCTTCAACAATAGTACGATTTCGTCTTTCAACTATACCGTTCTGTTGGGGGGTTCGTGGAACACTTCTTTGATGGCTGATTCCAACGCTTTCATAGAATTCACTAAGTTGTTTGTTGACAAACTCAGTTCCATTGTCTGTTCTGATAATTCTGATAGTTTTGTTAAGTCTAACCTGCAGCTGTTTGATGAGTTTGATGATGATATCAGGAGTTTCATCCTTTGTCCTTAAGAACTTGACCCACGTGAATCTAGAGTAATCATCAACCACAACTAACACATATTTCTTCCCAAAGATATTCTGCACCCTCATTGGTCCACATAAATCCATATGAATCATATGAAGAACTTCTGTGACAGAGTTAGTAGGTTTGGGTTTGTGGGCATACTTCTTGCTTTTTCCCAATTGACATGCTGAACAATGATGATCCTTTTCATACTTTAGTCTAGGTAAGCCTACAACTAAGTCCTTTCTGGAAAGATCGTTGATGGTACCGAAGTTCAAGTGATTGAGACGACGATGCCATAACCATGACTTTGTTTTTGAAGCCTTAGATAACAAGCAGATTGGAGAGGCCCTCATCATGTCATCGATAGAGATGGTGTAAAGGTTTGAGCCACGAGTTCCTTTCAACAGTTCCTTACCATTAAGATCTCTAACGAAGCAGGTATGTTTTCTGAAGGCTACTTCTAGATCAGAGTCACATAATTGACCAACAGAGAACAGATTATGACCTAAACCTTCCACATAATACACTCTAGAGATGACACTATCACCAACAACATAATCTCCATAACCCATAATAGCACCGAAATGATCATTACCAAATCTAACAGTCCCGATGAATTTGCTCACGAAGTTCATGAGCCGCGACCGGTCTCCAGTCATATGCTTGGAACAGCCTGAGTCCAGGTACCACAGAACGATTTGAACGATCTGCAGTTGAACACAGACAAGAATGGATAACTGGATAATTGGGATCCCCATGCAAGAATGGGTTCCATTTGGTTAGTTACAATGGTTGGACCACCCACATCAGAAATAGAAGCATTCATATCAGAAAGTGAGGTAATGGAATCATTGTGAATTGATGCAATACTAGTGTCTGTATTAGCCCTGTTTACAGTGTGACCACTTCGTAAGGGAATAGTTCTACCAATAGGCATCCATTTTCTAGTGGGCATTATCTGATTAGTCTTATGACCAACAGGTATCCAATAAAAGCCTATTCTGCTGAATGTTCTTCCTGTGGGTTTCCATTGTTTTCTAACTTTCATTCGCGTTTGCCTTTTAGCCCTTTTAGCATGAATATTAGCATTAACAATATTAACTGGACATTTAGCATCATTAGGCAGAACATTAACATCACATTCATGATTAGAAACAGAATTCAAGCAGTCATCAGTACAAGGTTTGCAAATAGTATCAGAATTCGACTTAATTACAGTACGCCTATGGCTAATACTAGAATCAACACAATTCGTTTTATTCGATTCAAACTTAAAGTTCCTAGATTGTTCTTCTACTCTTTTCCAGTGCACATTCTTAGCTTGCGAGGTCCTATCATTCCTTGTATTGTCTTGAGACTTTGACCTGCTCCCTTTAATGTCACTGATTACTCCTGTAGAGGGAATGGGAACATTAGTTTGTTTTACTACTCTTTGCACCACCTATTTAGATGTGCTGGGATCTGAGCTACATGCAGGTGCACTAAGGTTCACTTTCTTAACACTAGAGGCACTGTGATTTGTACTCCTAGAAGGCACACTTGAGTTCTCTTTCTTAGTATTGACAGATCTGGAATCTGAGCTGTTTAAAGGCACACTACTGTTCACTTTCAAAACATTGGGAATCGAATGCATATCATACTTGGCTTTAGGCATTGAGCATGGAATCAAAGGATTAACTCTCTCACCTAATGACTTTGGGCATATTGTGATCAAGCATTCTAAGATTTCTTGAGATCGTTTGGCATATAAGCAAGCATGTCTGATTGCATTATCATGAGGTTTCTCAAGCTTATCCTCTTCAACAATCTCACGCAGACATTCTAGGCAATCCTTAAGAGATGAGAAGTATGTTTGAATGGCAAGCTTGTTGTTCCTTAGATGAGGAGGGACATATGTCACAGACAAAGCATATTTATTACAAGAGGGAACCTTAGATACAACATTCTCCCCATTGGTCATTGGCATTTTCCCTTTTACCTGACTCTTCAGATTCTCAATTTCCTTTTGCAAAGACGCTATTTGATCGTTATTTTTGTTCCGAGTGACTTTAATTGATTCAAATAACTCATTGAAATGACGTTTAACCTTTTCATTTTCTTCTAGAAAACTTTCATTTTCCTTTTGTAAAGCATTTACTAAGTTTTGAAGACGAAACGTTTGAGAATTCTGAGAATCTAAAGGAGGAGGCATTTGGGAACCTGTCATATTGTTCGTTTGACCTTCTAACTGAGAGATCTGGGCTTTCAACTTTCTGATCGTGTTGCACTGAGCTTGAATCTGTTCATCACGTTTGTTAATTTGAAAAACTGCATCAAAATCTGGAGCATCTGAAGATGTCTTGACATTTGAAGTTTTGACATTTTCTTTGAGATGTTGATATTTTAGTTGTAAATTAAAATACTCAACTTCTAGTTTGGAAAAATGTTTAACTAAAGTGTCGTGATCATCCAGTTCAATTTTCTCGTTTAGTTTAGAATTAGTTTTTTCAAGCTCAATGACACGATCATGGGAAACTTTCAGGGCAACAGATAGTTCATGAAATTTGGAAGCATTAATAGAGCAATTTGAAGCAGTGAAAAAGATATCTTGAGCCACACATTCAGTAATAAGAGTCTCATTTAATGTATGCAAGTTCTTCCTCTCAATCTCATTATATTTTAGTGCACGCTCATAATCACTAACTTCAGCTACCATTGCATCAAATTCCTTTTCCATTCCCTTGATATCAGTTTCTATTCCCTTTTTAAGACTCTCAAAGTGATCTTTCAGAAGTTTAAAGAAAGGCATGACCTCAGTTAAATAACATTCTTTCATTTGCTCAAAACCCCTTTCTCCTTCTGTTATACCAGTGGGTGTGATCCTTTTCTTGCAAGTTTTCTCAAAATCAACAAACAGTTGAAATATAACATATTGACTAATCAAGGTCTTGCTTTTAGTGGCAATCTTTCTAGGAACTAGATGCATTGGTGTATTGGGAGGATACTCAGTTGCTCTAGGCATTTTCCTTAAAGGGGGGTTTGTTTCAACAATATTTTCAGCTTTTAGTTTTTCTAAATCCTTTTTCCAGAAAATTTGTTCGGGAGTCAGCAATGTTTGAGGCTTAAACATGTTCAAGGAAATCCAGTTTTCCTTCTTGTAGTCATGGGGAGTGATAATAATTTTTTTCTCTTTGCATTTCGGGTCATCTAGTTTTTTGTTCATCCTTTCCCTAGTGACTTCATCTGATTTCTTATCTTCCTCAGTGCACTCAACGCAACTAGGTTTCTGCCTAGGCTTAAGAATTTCATTACCATCATAAAGCACCTTATGAGCATTACTAGCCTTTTTAATTACCTCTGGATTTGGTTCCTCAACAAGGGGAATGCTATGCTTATCGCTTAATACTCGATGTTTAGTGACCATGTGAGCAGTCTGAATGGTGTTTCCTTGTAAGTACAACTTGTTCTCAAGTTTGTTTTTCAAAGTTTTCAGATTAGAAAAATCTCTCAAGAGTTTTGATTCCCTTTGCATTAAATTCTTGCTTAAGCATTTTCACATTTTCTTGAAGTTCTTGTTTTTGTTTAGATGTTTTAGAAAGTTTCTCTTGCAAGGAATTTAATTCTTGTTTCAATACTTCTTCTCTAAACTTACTTTTTCTAATTATTGTACTTACTTGGTTATCCATTTCCTGCTCACGAGTGGTCAACTCAAACTTAGCTCGTTGTTCATAAATAGCAACACGTTCTTTATAGGCATTTTGTTCAGAGATAATGGAATCATCAGAGGCACATGCAGTGTATTCATCAAAAACATAGTCATTGTTAACTGCAGAAGATGCATCACTTGGTACAACTTCACTTTCACTTTGTTTCACATATTGATCATATGGGACAATATCAATATTACCCGTATTTTCAGTATTTGATTCAATAGTTTCAGTTGATTGTACTTTGTCATGCATCTGTTGCACATCAGCATCATCGTATAGTTTTAATACCTCTGAGATTAGCTTGTCATGGGATGGCCCAGCTGGTGGTGAAGAAGAGACCTTGGGAGACACCATGGGAGAAATGCTAGCCATAAAGATTGTGTGTGCAGTAGGTCCATCATCCACATCAGAGTCGTAAGCATCGCAGTCACCGACTTGAAAGGCATTTTGATGATTGTGACCTATCTCCTAAATAGGCTGCTCATCTACATCTGCATCATAGGTCTTGGCATTGCCCTCAGCAAGAAATAGCAGTTCCTCTTCATTCAAAGTAGCACCATTGTCCTGAGCTTGTGCCAGCAGCATCTTATCTCTGAAGTATTCAGCATTCTGTGGACGCTTTGGAGATGTGCAGTTCCTTGCAATGTGTCCCTCACCACCACAGTTATAGCATTTGATTGGCTTAGCTTGACCTGGGTTACCATTCCTTCCTCGATTCTGGTTTCCAACATAACCTCTCCCAGCTCCACCTCGTCCCTGTTCATACTGTCTTTCCTGAACTGGTTGCACCACGATCCTTCCATCTTTAACAGTGGCTTGTTTGTGTGGGTTAGATGCAGTTCTGAGGTTGTTGTTGGTTTGTGGGAGAGTATTCATGTTTTGACTAATGAGAAGAGCAAGTTGATTAATGAAGCTACCCATGTGAGCATCAGCATCAGCTTGTTTGTACATAGGATCAGGAATGAGTTTGTGATTACCATTACCCAAGGGTATGACTTGTGATGCTTTGGTTGTGATTTCGATGTTTGAGTAGAAAGCTGTAGAGTCATTAGACGAGCTTGTCTCTCCTGGGTTAGTTTTGAACTGATTGAGAATCAATTTTTCAAACGTAGCATGTCTCTCATTCTGAAGGAGGAAGGCATAGAGTTGCTCATAGTTTGTGTTCTTCAATCCTTTAGTAAGCTTCACAGCGGTAACAAACTTGTGCCATTCGGGATTCATGTTGTTCACAAATTTTGAATTCAACTGAATGTTAGGCATAGTCATTCTGATGTTCCTCATGTCATTAACTAACTTATGAAATCTCACATAGTACTCATAGACATTCTCATCTGGCTTCATCTTGAAGTGCTCAAATTCGTCATAGAGTTGGGATTCTCTGTCTTCCATGGTCAGTTCTGAACCTGAGAGAAGCATCTTAACATTATCCCAAACAACCTTTGCATCCGTGTTATGATTGATCAGCTTGTAGATGTCTTTAGGAAGACCTTGAAGAACAATGTTTGAAGCCCTGATATCTGCATCGAATCTCTTTTTCTCCTTATCATCAAGCTCATCATACATCTTAGGTCTGTCCATTCCGTAAACAGGAGTACCATCTTCATTAGTATCAAGTATGTCTCTAGTCGTTTCAACTCGATATGGTCCTTCATCAATGGATTTGAGAATGTTGACACCATTTTCCTTTCCAAGGCAATACAATCTGATTCGTTGAGCCCAAGAATCGTAGTCAGTTCTGTCAAGCATGGGTGGACGAGTATCTGAACCAGCTGCTTGTACATCCTCGGCAACAGTGGATATGACAGTAGGGACGTTGGTAGACATGTTAACAGATTATACGGGATTTTATAACTCTATGATTAAACCGGGAAATAGATTCTTTCACGGGATTTTACTAAATCAAGAGAAAACCGTAAACAATCACTCAAGTCGCTAGATGATAATGCACTAAGTCGCTAGAGACAAATGCACTAAGTCGCTACCAGTTAATTCGCTAGAAAGCCAAGTCGCTAGAAACCCAAGTCGCTAACAGAAAAGCAAGTCGCTAAGTAGTAACTCGCTACAGACCAAGTCGCTAACCAAATTTTGGCAGCAATTCGCTACACAAGTCGCTAGAAGCACAAGTCGCTAAAGAACAACTCGCTACTGACCAAGTCGCTACCACAAGTCGCTACCCGTAGTGGAGAGTCCACTACTTGTACTTTAACTCGCTAGATCTAACTCGCTAGCTTTAACACTGTAAGTCGCTACAAAATTGTGAAGCAAGTCGCTACCAAGAAAATAGTCCGAGAGCTAAGTCGCTAGCTTGAAAAACCAAATAAACTTCACTTTTCAATCCAAAAACAACCCAACCAAGATGATTCAAGCTTACCAAATGAAAACCTAAACACTTTTGATGATTCTAAACATAAAAGTACCAACAAAATTCAAACTTTAACACAAGAAATCAACCAAATGGTGCAAAAACCACTAAACTTTTTCAAACTCAAAAACCACCTAAAAACCACTATAAATCCAAAGATGTGCAAGATATGATCTAACCATGGCTCTTGATACCAATTGATAGATATTAACTTTCCACATACACATCAAACCATAACACAAAGTAGCATATAGATGGAATTCTAGAGAGAGAAAGTTAGAGGTTTAGGGAACTTTAGTGAGAGAAAGAAAAATCTTATTATGAGCTCCAACTCTCTACCTTGGGAGGTAGAGAGTATTTATAGTCTTACATAAATCGCCACACATTGGGCTGTGGATCAGGCATACAGTGGGTAAAGACCCGTCCGTCCTCCACGGTGTTACTTAACTAAATACAACTAAACTTAAATGAACTACGACTACGAGCTTTCTAACGATTACATATACTTGAGGTGACCGACTCTTTAATACTGGGAATTTCTAATTCCTAACACAAGTCGCTAAAGAGCAACTCGCTAAGGTCCAAGTCGCTAACACCAAGTCGCTATGAATTATGTCACCAAATCGCTAATCACCAAGTCGCTAGACACAGTTAAGTTGCTAAAGAACAACTCGCTAACAATTCCTAAAGCAAGTCGCTAACCTCACCAAGCCACTAGCCGTAGTGGAGAATCCACTAACTTGTACTATTTGTCGGCTTGTCTCAATAGACAAATCGCTAGGCTCAAGTCGCTAACAACTAACACTATAACTCGCTAACTTTTACTGAAGCAAGTCGCTACGATGAAAATCACAACGAGAACCAAGTCGCTAGCAATAAAACTTAAAAAAACACACTTTTCAATCCAAAACAAGCTCAACCACAGTGATTCAAGCTTACCAAATCAAAACCCAAGCACTTACAATGATTCTAAACACAAAAGTACACCCAAAATTCAAACTTTAACACTAGAAATGATCCAAATAATGCAAAAACCACTAAACTTTTTCAAACTCAAAAACCACCTAAAACCACTAGAAATCCAAGGATATGTAAGAGAGATGATCAAACCATGGCTCTTGATACCATTTGTTACATATTGGATTTCACAAACACATCAAACCAATGATCAAAGAGGCGTATAAATGATGTTTTAGAGAAAGAAAGAGTTAGAGGTTTGGGAACTTAGTGAGAGAAAATGAAAGTATTATTATGAGCTTCAACTCTCTACCTTGGGAGGTAGAGAGTATTTATAGTTCTTACATAAATCGCCACCTACGAGCTGTGGATCAGGCATACAGTGGGTAAAGACCCGTCCGTCCTCCACGGTGTCACTTAACTAAATACTACTAAACATTAAATAATCTACGACTACGAGCTTTCTAACGATTACATATACTTGAGGTGACCGACTCTTTAATAACTGGATTTACTAAATCCTAACAGAAGTTAATACTGGTACTGAACATATTAATCCTGGTAGTGATCCAGGTAGTACTAGTGAGGAGTTTGTGTATAGGGAAGGCAAAGGAATAGTGCAAGAGTCATATGAGCCAGTGAAGACCAAAAAGCAACTCACAGAAGAGGAAGCTAGCTTAGCTGAGATTGCTAGGATTCAAGCAGAGGATGAGGCTGCAGAAGCTAAACGTGCAGAACAAACATTGAATGATGAGTTGATTGCCAAAAATCTGCAGGAGGAACCAGAATTAACTTAAGACCAAATGAAAAGGAAAGATGAAATTCTAGAATCTGCCAAATTCTACACTGATGAAGAATGGGATACTATAAAGGCCATATTATTAGTAAACAGAGATATCCTTCCTGATATTGGGGGAGAAGACTATGCAAGGAAAATGGTTGAGATGATTAATGAGAATAAGAGGCTTCTCAGAGAGCAAAGACAAAGAGAAAGGATGCACAGACCCTTGACCAAAGCTGAGAAAAGGGATTATATGATCCACTACATAAAAAATCTAGGGAATCCTACCTGGAAGTTGGGCCAATTAAGGAAATTGAAGGCTGATGCAGAATTTGAAAAAGTAGTGTACCAAAATAAAAGATTTATTCCAATGGATTCAGAGTTGGAAGCTTCAACACTTAAAAGGAAGGGTTACAATCTTCAACCAAAGGATGCTAAGAAGCAGAAGATTGCAGAGACTGAAAAGGTTGCTGAAGCTGAAAAAATTGGTGATAAGCCAAAAACAGTAAAGAAAGAGGAGGAAGCTGAGGTTAAGTAACCAGTTATGAATATGACAAGGAAGAAATCCACTGGAAAGAAAGGAGTGAAAAAGGATAAGACAAAGGTTAAGTAGGAAGTGGAAGAGTACATGAAGGATAAGGTTGATGAACCGTCATCAGAAGAGTTTACCATGGGCTCCATTCCTACAGGTTCAACAATTCCTGCTAAGATTGCAAAGGTTCAGATTATAAAAAATGGGAAAAAGGTAGTTTACCTGATAGTAAGGGAAAATCACACATACACTATATATGTGAACTTTCCTGGTTTATTGAGTGATTTGTCCAGGGAGGATTTGAAGACCATGTACCAGCTGATGATGGAGAAGCATGGTGACAAGAGACCTGAAGAGGAATATGAAAGAGTCCTCTGGGGTGACTTGAATACCATGTTTGAGATACCACATGCTGATGATGAAATGTGGAAGCTGGCCTGTCAAGAACAAGTGATCAGATGGAGATATTTCCACACTTGTCAGGTGCACTATTTGGAATTAGAAACTGCAATTCTTTATATGCTTACAGAAGTGGAGTATCCACTTCTAAACAGTATTTGCAGGGCTATGCTTGAGAAGAAGCTGTTAGGTGAAAGAAAGGATGATGCCTGCTATCAACTTTTGAGGTTAATTGAATCAAAAGCTCAACTACAATAATACTGGTAGTATAACAGTTAAGTTTTGTAGTATTCGTAGTTAGTTCTATTTATGAAAAACATAATAGTTTATTAGAGTTTAGTGAAGGATATGTACGCGTAGAGATATCTTATGAAGAGATATCTATATCCTTATACACGTTTTGTATACTAGGTTTTCCTAAGTGTATAAAGGAACCCTAAAGTATAGTGAAATGAACTTGTACTTAGATGAATAGAAATATTAATAAAATAAGTTTATTAGTTAAATAGTATTGTGTTCTTCTTGCTTGTTGTTAAGATTCCGCATTAACAATCAAGTACTCATTGTTAAAGAGTTATTCATATATATAATTAGTTTGGATTTATCCAAGTTTAGTAGATTGTGGTATTGCACAAGTGTTAATGTGTGTGTTTGTGTGTGCATATCAATGTGACTATAAAAGCCATCACCTACAAACCCACATTTGCACTAACAACACAATAAATGCAACAAACTTGACCATATGGTGTTTAAAGTGAAGAAACGTGTATTTTGTGTGACTATTGATCATCCAATGGCCACATCAAATTTATGTTTGTGTGGCTTTTTCTAACATTTAGTCACACAAAGAATGTTTGTTTTGGGTATTTAGTCAAATACAATTAATCATAAAGTGCCTAAAAGTGTTAATAAGTGTGACCATATAGTGTTTCAAGTGAAGAAACGTGTATTTTGTGTGACTATTGATCATCCCATGGCCACATGAATTTTATGTTTGTGTGACCTTTTCTAACATTTAGTCACACAAAGCATGTTTGTTTTGGGTATTTAGTCACATACAATTAACCATAAAAGTGGCTAAAAGTGTTAATAAGTGTGACCATATGGTGTTTAAAGTGAAGAAACGTGTATTTTGAGTGACTATTGATCATCCAATGGCCACATATTAAGTTACGTGACCATATGTACTAGATTTTGGCTACACTTAAATAATATGTGTGACAAAACGTTTAGTGTGACCATATATGGCATTTGGTCACAGTGTTAGTAGTAAATGTGACTTTATAGATTAGCTTTTGGCAAGCTAACACAAACTAAAATTTAAACACACATATTAACTTACGTGAACATATGTACTGGATTTTGGCTACACTTAACGAATGTGTGACAAAACATTTAGTGTGGCCATATATGGCATTTGGTCACAGTGTTCAAGTGTGTGACATATATTTGTCACTGTTTATATGTATATCGTGACGAATGCTTCAACCTTACTTTTCATTTGTCACTCGTTCCAATTTCAGATGTGGCTAAAGAGTTGGCAAAACATATCAGTCACCCTTAAATAATGTGTGACAAAACTTGACTCTATGATTTAGACACACAAAAAATTACTTCATGTGACTAACGCATCAAGGTTACTTGTATTTGTCACGAGTTCCAAATTCATATGTGGCTAAATTATCAGAAACAAAATCACCAGATACCTTTAGCCACACAATGTTCAATTGTGTGGCAATACAGTTCTAATGGTCACACAATCAAAATTTTCATGTGTGACCAATTAGTAAATGTTGTCAATTTTCGTACCTTCAGCCACACAAATATGCAAATGTCTGGCCATTCCATTTCGACCATGTGTGACCAAATTCTATTTTTGTACTAGTGTTCGTCTTTTGTTGCATGTCTATCAACACTCACGTACCTAAGATGTTTTTGATTCATGGGTTAACTTCAATCAATGATCACTCACTCATATTCATGTCATTGATTGAGGGGGAGAATTAATCACTCTGCCAATTCGTCTCTGCATGTCTTCAATTATATGACATGTTGTGACTTCTTGTGACATGCATTTGACTCTATGTGTTTAACTAGTGCATCAAGTATTGTTATGTTTTATGCTCTCTGTGCTGTATCTGCATTGGATTGTGCATCTCTTGTATAACTGTACCATGTGCCATTTGTCATGGTTGGTTATTATGATCTCAGTATTGTGGTTTGCCATTACATGTTACTTAGAGTGATTTAAACTGACAAATTTTATGTGGTATGCGATTTGTTAAAGTTATGGGTTTATGCGTTTTGTCCATTCATTAGAGTATGCGACTTGTCAAGTATAGGGACTTAATGTGTCAGTACTGAAAACTTGTTCTTGGTATAAATATGATGCGATTTGTCATTATTTGGTCAAAACCTTTGAAATTTGGTCAAACGCATAACTATTTCCTCTCTATTCCACAAAGCGATTTGTTTAACACATAGGTATTATATGTTGCTTTAAATTCATCTAAGTAAATATGTGTTTACATCACGATCACTTCTAACTATTACTTCATCTGCAGATTTCCTCTCTTTTTCTTCATTCGTCTAATATATCATCTAGGTTTGTGTTTCTACTTTGTGTGTAATCTGGGTATGAATGAATATGTGTAGTGTGTTCAAAATTACATATTGACCTAGTTTGTGATTAGTTGAGAGGATTTGTTGGTGTATGGGTGGTTGTGCGTGCGTATCCATGTGAGAGGTTTTTCTTGTGGATTGTTGAATAAATACTTTGGTTGTGGTTAATAAGATACATAATAGAGCAATCAGATTGTGTGTTCATCAGTTATGTGGAATCATTGTGCCTATCTAATGAAGATTTGTTAAATTTATTGTGGTTATTGTCTATCTCGTGTTAATTCTTGAATGCGATTTGTGTGGAGCTTCTTGGATGCGACTTGTCTCTTATTATGCTTGAATGCGTTTTGTCTCTTGTATGCGATTTGTCCCATATAAGCTTGAAAAAGCGACCTGTCATTTTAAAATAAATGATGCGATTTGTCGTATCAAATGCTTAATGCGATTTGTCCCATGCGTTTTGACGTATGCGGTTTGTTAAATGCCCTTGACCAATGCGATTTGTCTGCAATGCGTTTTGTCTTTACAAATTTCTAAATGTAAGCGATTTGCAGTATGCGATTTGTCCCATGCGTTTTGTCGTGTGCGGTTTGTTGACTACCTTTGACCTATGCGTTTTGACAATATGAGATTTGTTCACTATGCGACTTGTCTTATGCATTATGTGATTTGTCCATAAAGTGATTTGTCTTCACAAATATGCGATTAGTCTGATGCGACTTGTCTAAATAATGATTGACTCTATGCGATTTTTCCTACATGTTGTTTCCTTCATTATACTTATTTGGTCATGGTGTGCTGATCGTATACCTGCTAGGTCTGTGTGCATTTACCCATCGTTCATTGTCTATTCTCTATGCTGTTTGTGTATGTCCTACACTTAATATGTCTCTGCCTCATTAATATCGTGTTCACTAATGTGTGTATGCTACATCGTATGCTTAAATCACTAATTGTGTCTAAGTTATGGTGTTGCTATAAGGTTGATCCATTGATCTTGTCTAACCTAACAAAATTTCTGGATATTGTTGTTGCTTTATGTGTGTTCTGTTAATACAAATAAACTGTAAAAACGTTTATTAATATTTTGCGATCTTTTTGTGTTCTGTTGATAACAAATATATTGTTATCTTAAGTACAATTATAAGGATACATGTTATTTTTGTAAAGCATTTACATATAGCCATTTAATACAAAAATATTGTAATTAATCATTTGTTGTAATAGTTTATTAGGATGGGTAAAAACCACAACCCATGGACCATAACCAATGGATCATAACCCATACCCAAGTTGGCTAGATACAATGTATACTTTAGATACATTGAATCTAATGAAAACCCATGGACCAACCCATAACCCATGACCCATAACCGAAAAACCCATGGGCAAAGAGGAGCGTCCCACGGATCCCTAGGATTACACTAGACGGATCCCAAGTGGGAGGGATCCGTGGGATCCGGGGAACAGTGGAAGAAATTGCCTATAAATAGAGAGCCATTTCTTCATTCTAACTTGTTAGGAATTAGAAATTCCAGGTATTAAAGAGTCTGTCACCTCAAGTATATGTAATCGTTAGAAAGCTCGTAGTCGTAGTTATTTTATGTTAAGTAGTATTTAGTTAAGTAACACCGTGGAGGACGGACGGGTCTTTACCCACTGTATGCCTGATCCACAGCCCGTTGTGTGGCGTTTTATTGTAAGACTATAAATACTCTCTACCTTCCAAGGTAGAGAGTTGGAGCTCATAATAAGATTTTTCTTTCTCTCACTAAAGTTCCCAAACCTCTAACTTTCTCTCTCTAAAACCTCTTGTACGCCTATTTGATCTTATGGTTTAGTGTGTTTGTGAAATCCAATATGTTACAAATGGTATCAAGAGCCAAGGTTTTATCATCTCTTACATATCTTTGGATTTCTAGTGACTTTTAGGTGGTTTTAGAGTTTGAAAAAGTTTAGTGGTTTTTGCATCATTTGGATCATTTCTAGTGTTAAAGTTTGAATCTTGGGTGTTGTTTTGTGTTTAGAATCATTGTATGTGCTTGGGTTTTAATTTGGTAAGCTTGAATCATCGTGGTTGGGTTGTTTTTGGATTGAAAAGTGTGTATTTTAAAGTTTTTCTAGCTAGCGACTTAAGCCACGGATAAGTTGTCTTGTTAGCGACATACTTTGCAATTTGGTAGCGAGTTGCAGTTGAAGTTCTTAGCGAGTTGAGCTAGCGACTTGTCTATTGAGACAAGCCGACAAACAGTACACTTAGTGGATTCTCCACTACGAGTAGCGACTTGGTGAAAGTTAGCGACTTGTACTTAAGTTTGTTGGTGTTAGCGATTTGGTGCTTAGCGAGTTGCTCTTTAGCGACTTGACAATTTAGCGACTTGGTGCTTAGCGACTTGCTGTCAAAATTTTGCTAGCAACTTGGTGCTTAGCGAGTTGTTATTTAGCGACTTAACTGTGGCTTAGCGACTTGGTGTTTAGCGACTTGGTTCAGTTTTCTTAGCGACTTGGTTGACTCTGTCTATAATACGGTTTTCTCTTGATTTAGTAAAATCCCGTGAAAGAATTTATTTCCCGGTTTAATCATAGAGTTATAAAATCCCGTTTAATCTGTTAACATGTCTACCAACATTCCTACAATCATCTCCACTGTTGCCGAGGATGTTCACGCAGCTGGTTCAGATACTCGTCCACCCATGCTGGACAGAACTGACTACGACCCTTGGGCTCAACGAATCAGATTGTATTGTCTTGGAAAGGAAAATGGGGTCAACATTCTCAAATCGATAGATGAAGGACCGTATCGAGTTGAGACTACTAGAGACATAATTGATACAGCTGAAGATGGAACAATGATCTATGGAATAGACAGACCAAAGACATATGATGAGCTCAATGATAAGGAGAAGAAGAGATTCGATGCGGATATCAGGGCTTCTAACATCATATTGCAAGGTCTACCAAAAGACATCTACAAGCTTATCAATCACAACACTGAAGCAAAGGCTGTATGGGATAATGTCAAGATGCTTCTCTCAGGTTCTGAATTAACTATTGAAGACATAGAATCTCAATTATATGATGAATTTAAACATTTCAAGATGAAACCATATGAGAGTGTCTATGAGTACTATGTGAGATTCCATAAGCTTGTGAATGACATGAGGAACATCAGAATGACCATGCCTAACATTTAGCTGAACTCAAAGTTTGTAAACAACATGAATCCCGAATGGCACAAGTTTGTCACTTCTGTGAAGCTCACTAAAGGATTGAAGAATACAAATTATGAGCAATTGTATGCCTTCCTTCTACAGAATGAGAGACATGCTATGTTTGAGAAAAGGATTCTGGAACAATTCAAAACAAATCAGGGAGAATCAAGTTCATCTAATGACTCAACTGCTTTCTACACCAACGTTGGAATTACCACCAAAGCTTCTCAAGTTATACCCATGGGTAATGGTAATCATAAATTCATTCCCGATCCAATGTTCAAACAAGCTGATGTTGATGCATCCGTTGGAAACTTCATTAGTCAACTAGCTCTCATGATCAGTCAAAACATGAACACTCTCCCACACACCAACAACAATCTCAGAACAGCATCCAATCCACATAATCAAGCCACTGTTAGAGATGGGAAGGTTATGGTGCAGCCAGTTCAAGAAAGGCAGTACGATCAGAGAAGGGGTGGAGCAGGTGGAGGCTATGGAGGAAATCAGAACCGAGGAAGGACTGGAAATCAAGGACAAGCAAAGCCAGTCAAATGCTATAACTGTGGTGGTGAGGGACACATTGCTAGGAACTGTACATCTCCAAAACGTCCACAGAATGCAGAGTACTTCAGGGATAAGATGCTGCTAGTGCAAGGTCAGACAATGGTGTTGCGTTAGACGAAGAGGAGTTGTTGTTTCTCACTGAGGGCAATGCCAAGACCTATGATGCAGATGTGGAGGAGCAGCCAATTCAGAAGATAGGTCACAATCATCAGAATGCCTTTCAAGTAGCTGACTGGGATGCATACGACTCTGATGTTGATGATAGACCTACTACACAAACAATTTTCATGGCTAGCATTTCTCCAATGGTCTCTCCTAAGGTCTCATCTTCACCACAATCTGGACCATCCAAAGACAAAATCATCTTAGAGGTATTAAAACTATATGATGAAGTTGAGGTGCAAAAGATACATAATGAAATACAATCAACTGAAATCATTGAGTCAGATATTGAAAATATGGGTAATATCAATGTTGTCCCATATGATCAATATGTGAAACAAAGTGAAAGTGAGATTGTATAAAGTGATGTATCTTCTGCAGTCAATGATGATTATGTTTGTGATGAATACACTGCATGTGCCCCTGATGATTCTGTTATCTCTGAACTTAATGCCTATAAAGAAAGAGTTGCCATATATGAACAACGTGTTAAGTTTGAGTTAACCACTCATGAGCAGGAAATGGATGACCAAATGCGTACAATCATTAGAAAAAGTAATTTTAGAGAAGAAGTATTAAAACTAGAGTTAAACTCCTTACAAGAAAAGCTTTCTAAAACTGCTAAGCAAAAGCAAGAACTTCAAGAAAATGTCAAAAGGCTTAAGCAGGAATTTAGTGCTAAGGAATCAAAACTTTTGAATGATTTTTCCAATCTAAAAACTTTGAAAAACAAACTAGAAAACAAGCTGTACGTACAAGGTAACACCATTCAGACTGCTCACTTGATCACTAAGCATAGAGTCTTAAGTGACAAGCATAGTATCCCCATTATTAAGGAATCCAATCCTGAGTATGTTAAGAAAGCTAAAGAAGCCCAAAAGGTAATCTATGATGGCAATGAAATCCTTAAGCCTAGACAAAAACCTAGTTGCGCTGATAACACTGAAGAAGATAAGCAATTAGAAGATGTCACTAAAAGGAAATTGGATGAAAAACTTAAGAGCCCTTCTTGCATAGAGAAAAGAATCAGTTTTAAAGCACCAAACTACTCTAAGGAAAATTGGATTGCTTTTAACAAGTTTAAGCCTCAAACGTTGTTAACACCTGAACAAGTGTACTGGAAAATGGATTTAGATAAGCAGAAAGCGGAAAATATTGTTGAAACAAACCCTCCCCTTAGGAAAATGCCTAAAGCGACTGTGTATCCTCCAAATACACCAATGCATCTAGTTCCGAGAACTATTGCCACTAAAAGCAAGACCTTAATCAGTCAATATGTTATCTTTCAACTGTTTGTTGATTTTGAGAAAACTTGGAAGAAAAGGTTCACACCAACTGGTATAACTGAAGGGGAAAGGGGTTTTGAGCAAACTAAAGAATGCTATCTAACTGAAGTCATGCCTTTCTTTAATCAACTAAAAGATCAATTTGAGAGTCTTAAAAAGGGAATGAATTCTGACATTAAAGAAATGGAAAAGGAATTTGATGCAATGATAGTTGAGGTTAGTGATTATGAGCGAGCATTAAAATATAATGAGATTGAGAGGAAGAACTTGCATACCTTAAATGAGAATCTGATTTCTGAATGTATTGCTCAAGATGTGTTCTTTACTGCTACAAATTATTCCATTAATGCTTCTCAATTTCATGAATTATCTATTGCTCTGAAAGTCTCCCATGATCGTGTCATTGAGCTTGAAAAGATTAATTCGAAACTTAATGAGAAAATTGATCAGGATGATCACGATAATTTGGTAAAGCATCTTTCTAAGCTAGAAGTTGAACATTTTGATTTACAACTAAAATATCAACATCTAAAAGAAAATGTTAAAACCTCAAATATCAAGACATCCTTGGATGCTCCTGAATTTGATGCAGTTTTTGAAATCAGCAAACGTGATGAACAGATTCGAGCTCATTGTAACATGATCAAAAGGTTGAAAGCCCAAATCTCTCAATTGAAGGGTGAAAAGAACAATGTGACTGGATCCCAAATGCCTCCTTCTTTAGATTCTCAGTACTCTCAAACTTTTCATCTTCAAAACTTAGTTAATGAAAAACAACACTTTAAAGAGTTATATGATTCAATGAAAGTCACCCGTGACCAAAACAACAAAAAAATAACGTCTTTACAAAAGGAAATTGAGAATCTGAGAAGTCAGGAAAATGGGAAACTGCCACTTGTTTTCAATAAGAATGTTGTCTCAAAGTCACCCTTAGACTGCAAATACACTGTGACAGTTAAATATATTCCTCCTCATCTTAGGAATAATGAACATGCTTTTCATGACTACTGTGCTTACCTTAAGGATAGTCTAGAATGTCTCCGTGAGATTGTCGAAGAGGATTTCATTAACAAACCTCTTGATAGAGAAATTAGGTCTGCTTGCCTCCAGGCCAAACGATCTCAAGAGCTGCTAGAATGTGTAATTGCAACATGTCCTAAATCCTTAGGTGCAAAAGGCAAAGCGGTGATGTCTTGTTCTATGCCTAGTGCCAAGCATGAAATCCGTTCTATGCCCAACGTCATGAATGTGAACCTTAGTGTGCCTTCAAGTAGTCCAGATTCCAGATATGTTAGTGCTAAGAAAGCGAGCTCTAGTGTGTCTTCTAGGAGTACAAATCCTAGTACTTCTGATGTTAAGAAAGTGAAGCCTAGTGTACCTGCAAATAGCTCAAATCACAGTTTTAAGAAAGTGAACACTAATGTACCCTCTAGTAGTTCAGATCCTTGCACATCAAGTTCAGGAATGCAAAAATTAGATCAACCAACTAATGTTCCCATAATTCCCTCTACAGGAGTAATCAGTGACATTAAAGCGAGCAGGTCAAAGTCTCAACACAATACAAGGAATGATAGGACTTTGCAAGCTAAGAATGTGCATTGGAAGAGAGTAGAAGACCAATCTAGGAACTTTAAGTTTGGGTCAAATAAAACGAATCGTGTTGATTCTAGTATTAGCCATAGGCGTACTGTAATTAATTCGAATTCTGATACTATTTGCAAACCTTGTAATGATGTCTGCTTGAATTCTGTTGCTAATCATGAAGGTGGTATGAATGCTTTGTCTAATGCTGTCAAATGCCCAGTTAAAATTGTTAATGCTAATAATCATGTAAAGAAGGCTAAAAGGCAAAGAAGAATGATTGTTAGAAAACAGTGGAAACCCACAGGAAGAACATTTATAAAGATAGGTTATTATTGGATACCTTTTGGCCATAAGAATAATCAGTTTTGCCCTCAAACTGCTAAGACTATGCCCACTAGAAAATGGATGCCTACTGGTAGAACTATTCCCTTAAGAAGTGAACATACTTTGAATAGGGCAAATACAGACACCAACACTGCATCTATTCCCGATGATTCCATTGCTTCTACTTCTGATATGGATGTTTCTATTTCTGATGTGGGTGTTCCAATTACTGTTACTAACCAAGTGGAACCCATTCTTGCATGGGGATCCCAATTATCCAGTTATCCATTCGTGTCTGTGTTCAACTGCAGATCGTTCAAATCGTTCTGTGGTACCTGGACTCAGGCTGTTCCAAGCATATGACTGGAGACCGGTCGCGGCTCATGAACTTCGTGAGCAAATTCATCGGGACTGTTAGATTCGGAAACGACCATTTTGGAGCAATTATGGGTTATGGTGACTATGTAGTTGGCAAAAGTGTAATCTCCAGGGTATATTATGTGGAAGGTCTTGGTCATAATTTGTTCTCTGTTGGTCAATTCTGTGATTCCGATCTAGAGGTGGCCTTTAGAAAACATACTTGTTTCGTTAGACAACTTGATGGTGTGGAATTATTAAGAGGTACTCGAGGTTCTAATCTATACACCATTTCTATCGAAGACATGATGAAGTCTTCTCCAATCTGCTTGCTGTCAAAGGCTTCTAAAACAAAGTCATGGTTATGGCATCGTCGTCTCAATCACTTGAACTTCGGCACCATAAACAACCTTTCCAGAAAGGATCTTGTCAGAGGCTTACCCAGATTAAAATATGAAAAAGATCATCTTTGTTCAGCCTGCCAATTGGGAAAAAGCACGAAATATGCCCACAAACCAAAACCCACAAACTCTGTAATGGAAGTCCTTCATACCCTTCATATGGATCTGTGCGGCCCAATGAGAGTGCAAACTATTAATGGGAAGAGATATGTGTTAGTAGTGGTTGATGACTACTCCAGATTCACTTGGGTTAAGTTTTTAAGGACGAAGGATGAAACTCCAGATGTCATCATTAAACTCATTAAACAACTTCAGATCCGTCTCAACAAAATAGTTCGAATCGTCCGTACTGACAATGGAACTGAGTTTGTTAATAAAGAACTCAATGAATTTTATGGAAATGTTGGAATCGGTCCCCAAAGAAGTGTCCCTCGAACTGCTCAACAGAACGGTGTAGTTGAAAGATGAAATCGAACTCTTGTAGAAGCTGCAAGGACAATGCTGATTTACTCAAAGGTTCCAATGTTTCTATGGGCTGAAGCTATTGCCACTGCTTGTTACACTCAAAATCGATCTCTAATTCACACTTCTCATGGAAAGACTCCTTATGAACTTGTCAACAATAGAAAACCTGATCTATCATACCTTCGTGTGTTTGGTGCTTTATGTTATCCAACTAATGATGGTCAAGATTTAGGAAAACTGATAGCTAAAGCGGACATTGGAGTTTTTGTAGGCTATGCACCAAACAGAAAAGGTTACCGAATCTATAACAAGAGAACCCGAAATATCATGGAAACAATTCACGTCACGTTTGATGAGCTGACCGGTCAAATGGCTCCTGGACAATCCAGTTCAGGACCCGCACTTCAAAACAGTCCCATTGGTTCATCCCTTGTACCAAACTCTTCTCCAGCAACTCCATATGTACCTCCATCTGAAGATGATTTAAAGAAATTTTTTGATCCTATGTTTGATGAACATTATATAGGTGATGATGAATATATAAACATAAAGAAAACATATAAACGCAGCGGAATCATCACCAAACAACGGATCCATATAGCCATATGATCAATCAATAACAAATGTAACAATTACAATAAATAGTATACCTTTGAAGCGTGATTCGCGTTTCACCAACAACACCAACACCATGATTAGATGTAAGAAACCAAAAGATCAATAAGGTTGATCTTTTCTTATGTGTGAAACACACTACACGTCCACAATCACCACTCGATGCTAGTCTAAACCCCGTGATACGCGATCTAGCCTTGAACTACACTAGAATAAGGTTAGATGAGATCTAAAAAAACACCAACCCTAATATGAGGGTGTTGTATTTCGTGGTCTTTGGCTAGGGGAAGAGGGAGAGCCTTTAGGTAAGTTGTTATATACATTTATAACCCAAATTGACCAAATCAATAGGAGGTTATAGGAAATAATGTTCCACATAACCCCTTGCTCTTTTGCCCTGTTGTTTCCCACCATGTCCATTCAAATGGGGGCCTATAAGAGCTAGCCCATTTGTTGGTCCAATCCAATAAACTAAGTACAAGCTTAGTTATTAGTAGCCCGTTATTTATCCCGAATTACGAAGGTTAAATATAACGTAAATACGATAGATACGGTATATTAAATGGTGTCTCTGTGTATAAGTGTGTGACCCCATAGACTCACATATGACTAGCCATATAATTATTTATTATGACACAAGCATACTCCAACAGCTCCCACTTGCGACGTCATAATAGTCAAGAATTATACAAGCAATGGTTAGCGTCTAGCAACACGCCAATGCCCCTAGTGATATGTGAGGTCAGTTTCTCAAACGTTTCATTAAATGGTTTATATGTCATATATCCCTTTGTTTCAGATACCATGTTGAACTTTAGACATGGATCAAAAGTCATTATAATTGTTTAACTATTATGTTCTCGATCTAGATATTGAACAAGATTACCAAGTGAATTAAGATTCATCTTAATCTCATTTGGGTACGGCCATACAAACATCTGTTCAAATCATCGAGGGGCCCAATAGTATCTAACTCCAAACCATGTGGAGGAACAAATCCTATTTTGACTTCACGTGTCATTCATGTGCTTCAAATCATTCCTGATAGTGGCCTTTATAACTACCTTGTTCAGGACAGCGTTTAACCATATCAAGGAATGAAACTCCACACATGCAAAACCTGCTTGCATCTCAAGTCTAAGGATAATAGACATAACCATTTTCGAGATTCACTATATGACGCCGATCCATGCAGTGAATACTCGTAGGTTGGGTCAGTCCAATGCTCATCACCATGAACAACATGTGAGTTTGGCAAAAAAGTCACCAAGACACTCACAATTGTCTTAATTTGATGGTACTCCCGTACCGTCAACCGACAATGGACAAGTTTTAAATGAAGAAAATCATTCATGGATTTAAACATGCAAATATAGAATACAGTTGATATAAATGAAAACGATAATAACCATTAAATCAATTCATTATAAAATATAAACTGCTTAGCATTCCAATTATTCAAATACTAAAAACAGATATGCATAAGATTACATATAGGTCGGAAAACCACTGTTCCCACCATGATCAAATTATGTTGTACAAGACAACAAGTAGTCATCTGAGTAAACCTTGAGAATACATGTTTCAAAATCCATGAAAGGTATGATGATTGTGCTTTTGTATGCATGCATTCAAGTACAATACGAGTATTGCAACAATGCATTCCATAGGGTGTTTGAAGCTAGCAAAGCACCTACTTTAGACATTCATCTAAACAGTTTCTCAAACTGTCAAGTATTCTTATTCTTTTAATGTATAATGCATTAATGCTCTCAGACGAGCACATCTAGTCAACAATGTCATCATTCATGATGATATGCTACCATGACTAGGTTTGAACATCATTTCAGTTAAATAAGCATCAATGTATGCAAACAGAACAGAGATCCTCAAATATCCGTAAATGTTGAACACATATTTGGTCCTTTGAAGGTCCATTAGAATGTTCGTTCAACAATTATCTAATGACATTCACTTAGATATTTGTTGTTATCAACTCATCTTGCATTCATGCAAATGATATAATTAGTCCAATGCACAATATGATATACATAATGAATCCTTTAGTTAAACTTAAGGTTTCAATTCATGCTTTCAATCTCATCAGGTACGATTGATTATTGAGACTCCCCTCAATAATGTTTCATATTGTGTCAGACTTAATAACCGCTTATGTTTATACAAACAAACATATGTAACAAGGTTGCATGTTTTATTTTCTAAAACTCTCAAGAGAAACTTCATTCCAAACTAAAGAATAAATTCTAGCTTAGATGGAATAATGTTTCTAATACGTCATCAACATATGAGATTTAAGAAAATAAATACAGTGCTCCCACTTGCTCTTAGTGTACTTTTTACTGATCTTATTTTAATCAAAATCAAATTAATGATTTTATGGTAAACTAAAGATCTTAGCTCGGTGATGCATGATCTAATCCACACTTGGATTCTTGTATCTTGTAGACATAATAAAGATTATATATATTCACAAACCCTTTTGAATACACATCGTCCTCGCAAATGTATTCAATAAGAAAAGAGTTTTGAAATCCTATTGTCACATTTCATTTACATGAAGATAAGTATGACAATTCATCATCTTTATACATTTAATATTTGCAGGTAGGAAGATTTAATCATATTCAATTTCTTGAGTATGAGTAACCCATTTCACTACTCGTGAATTAAATGTGTGTACAAGTTTGTCCTTTTGAGTTTTCTCATTGAGAAACTCATTTTTAACCTCACAGTCTAACTGATTGGTAAGAGATCAATCAAGCTTCATGAGTGATTGTCTTCCACGGACTGCATCTTATCATTCATAGTTTTGAGCCATTCACCAGATTCAAAATCTGATAATGCGGCTCTTAGTTAGTAGGTTCACAATGACCCTCTAACTTATAACCCTTAGCATTGATATAAGACTATATCATTCAGGTGCAAGAAGTTTCCTTCCGGATCTATGAATGAGAGATATCATACTATGGTTTAACATATGCATGTTCAACCTTAGTGTGACATCAGCAAGTGTACCTGGAAGGTTGTGTATATTAGTTCTTGAACAACTTCAAGATCTAAAGGTGCTCCCACTTGCTTTGTACATAGAGACTAATCTCTAGTTACATAGCATCTTGAGAAACAATAAATTGTTTTCAATTGGGACATCCAAAATACATTAGTAGTTCTTGACTTCGGTTTGTTAATTACTTACTCTAAGGTATTTAACAAATTAAGAACTTCAATCAAGACATAATGGAATTCATCCCATTCCATAACACAATGGCGTCTTAAATACCTTCCAGAATGGAACCATATTGAGTGTACCCATGGCACATTCAATTTTCTAACCTTAATAGCTTTGGAGGTAAGAGAATTTAAGTCATCAAAGATCAAACAATATCAATAGAGTTTGATTTTTCATGATGGACATACCATAATGATGTGGTATTCCATGAGGATTGATGTTGTGAGACTATCCCACAACTCATTAGATGAACTTATACTCTTTAGCTTACGTATCTGCCAACAAAATCAAACCAGATGGCATCAATAGTGTTTCCAGCCCATTCCATACTTAATTTACAAGTCGTTGATCAAGTCAATAACTTCATGTGCATGTTTTGACTAGAAAACATAAACATTTAATATATTACTATACGCCATACGTCATTTACAATTTAATGACTTCATGTACATGTATTTAACAAGAATACATAACAAGTTAACGTCTTACTTTACGTTATAAGTCTTTCAACAATTAACAGACTTGATGTTTAAGTCTTTACAAGAAACCTAAACATATTCAAGTAAAACAATTTATAGTGCCGACTCTTGGCCTCAATAGTAATTTCAATTTAATTTCATACTTCAAGATTATGACTTTACAATAATACATAAACATATTTACTGAACAATTCGGTGAATATGTTGAAGTAGCTTTTCATATTATCTTGACATTTGTTCTAATTAGGGCAACATACATTTTATGTGCAGAAGTCCTAGTAGAATATTAGTTTTCTTACCTAGCATTCAAGAAAAACTATTAGTCATATTGTTATATGTTGTATCTTGCACACATAATGAAGATTTCTCCCACTTGTGCACGGCACAACATCATGCGTAATATGACAGTGTCACAGATATGATTTTATACAAAATCAAAATATAGATATGTAGAACTTTATTGTTTTAATAATGAATCATGCATAACAATTTATTGATAACATTTCAGGAAGCAACATCAGGAACGCGACAAGTTATCTAATAAAATTCATGCAATGGTTCTTATATAAACAATGATGCTTCATGTGTGGAAAGTAATGTATTATTTCAAGACAATCAAGAAATAATATGGGCAACCTGCAAGGTAATAAAGATTACGGCTCCCACTGGATTAGACAACATTACATGTGTTTCGTCACCAGTATTAAAGTCACATAGCTCCCATTGGATTATACAACATTTTAAATGTTATGTGACCAGTGGAGACTGAGTGTCGATTGGATACTTTCCTTCTTTCTTTGAATATCTACACATTATTGCTAATGTGAGTCACTTGGACTAGTAAACATGTACTTAGATATTCAATGAAGTGCATCAAGTTCTAACATATAGATGACGGGCTAGTCATCATTGATATTTTAACTTGAAAATAGGCATGCAATTCCTCCATAAGGTCTACTTTACCGCAAGGGTGTGTAAGACCTTAGTAGGTTTATGGGTTTAAGATTATTGCTAGGTAATCATGCTAGTAATTGTCTTTACCACTTTGCGGTTTATTGATATTTCCGTCTTCTAATTTAAAACTCATATTATTTTGGTAGCTATAGAAAACGTGTTCTCTAGTTATCCAAATATCTTATCTTACTTCAATGTTTTAAAACCGGAACTAGGGTTATAAAACAAACTTGAAAGAATAAGATGTGCAACCATACTTAACCGTTTTGACTTTTGCAAGACATCACGATTTCTAGAGTAGGTGTGCTTTGAGTTTGAATAGAATTAGGACAATTCAAATATTCCTATTATTGTATTTCCTCATAAAGAAAACAGATAGGAACAAGTCTCTTTCATACAAGAAAGAAGTACTTAGTTTGTCTTTTTAACAAGAAAAGAACAAACTTTTGTTTACGGATGTGATGCATTATATCATTAAGTATGAATTTACAAAGTTCAATTTTTAGTATTTTCGATAATTATCCTTTTACAAATTAATTACCCCATGTTTAAAACAATTAATTTACGAAAAAAGGCTAAGATCCACATTGTGCTTCTACTATCACATCAGTTGATCTGCTAGCAATAGTAGATTCAATTGGTAGGCGACGATCACCAATTGCATTACATGTGCAACTCTTAGATCCTTATGGGACTCATGGCACTAGTGAACAAGCAGCTAGTGTCAAGTAGGCATGTTTAGTCCCATCCTTGCCTCGGGTCAAGGTCTCACCGCTTAACTCGATTAAGTCATCCAATTTGAGAACATGCGAAAATATATCTAGGTCCCACGCATAGACAATAATCACCTTGGGTTACAATTCAACCTAGGTCCCACGCATAGGCAAAAAGTAATTGCAAGTGTTCTCAAGCGATTGGACGGCATGACTTAAATTTGTGACGGGTAAAATATTTTGATGTGAATCAAAAAAGGTGTACGAAAAAGCATGCATTCATTCTTCGTAGCACAAGTTAAAAACTCTTCTTAACTTAAGTCTAATCATTGTTTTAATTTATGTGTGTCAAGTTGTCCATTTTCAAGTCTAATATAGAACCTATGTGGATAATAATAGAGATTGGACAATACATAAATCGAATAACATACATAACAAGTTAAGTGTTATTTTTAAAACAATGATTTTAAGTTAAATCCGTATTTAAACTTAGTTAAACCAAATCATAAGATTTAGTTTGAAAATGGTTTGTGTTGCGATTTAAGTTTTACAAAACAATTTGCAAGTTATATACATTCACAACATACATAATAAGCAAACAACCAACACACAACCAAAATATGCAAAGCCTCAACCGATGAAAGAACCTATGCTTGGTCTCGTGAGCCATCACGAGAAACAAGAGTCAACTAGGGACATAAACCACAACCACACGGAGGACTCCCACTTGCTCCAAGACCAAGCTAGGACAAGTAGAAGCCCATTATGCACATGAAAAATGAATCTGCCAGCCCAGAATTTCTGCATTCGGAGGCCCAAATGGCCTAGAAGGAGTCATCCTCGAGCTTAGCACCAAACTACAAAGTTGTGGGCCCATGAGTTGTCTACCTGCAGCAAAAATTTGGTTAAAAAATACCCTACCAATCAGCGGGAAATGCCGTTTTACTGCAGCTTGTACGAGCAGCCATTTTGCGTCTTTATGTCTTTTATGCTTCGCCATTCCATTCCAAGCATCGGTTACAATATATAGAATGTAAAATATATCTAATCTACTATCCATCTATTGTAAAATGCCCAAACAATGGCAAAAACCAAATTAAAATTCATACATAAAGGCCGAAACAATGGCAAACCCCAAATAACAAGAAATAAACGACAATCACAATCATTCATAGCACAAGTGGTCTAGGTTTTCATCGGCTTTGCATATACACATAATAATACCATAAAATTATGAACATAACAAGGTGTTGGCTAATCCCATGAGCAAACATGCATGTATTTGCCATGGGAACAATTATATGACATGAAATAAAAGAATTAGCCAACGAATCGAAGAAATATTCAACAAGAATTAAAACCCCGATTGGTACGCGAGTAAAATGGATTTAGGTTCTCAAACCTACTGATATTAGACCTTCTAAAAATCATTTTACCTCAGAAAATTAAGCCTTAGGGGCTGTTTTCAAATCGTTTCAAGAATCGATTAAAACAACGCGATAAAAGCCATTTTTAGCGTACCGAACACATAGTTTAATTAACGTATGCGAAACCAATGGCCATAGGACCAAAAATCACAGATCTTTATATTACTAATAATATTCCTAATCCATGAAAAATAGAGCCCTCGGGGCTGTTTTGAAAGTGGTTGCATAAAACACTTAAAAACACGCGTTTTTGACCATTTTTTCGCATACCCGATAATCATATGGCACATATGATGGCTCGTGATACCACTATAGGTGATGATGAATATATAAACATAAAGAAAACATATAAACGCAGCGGAATCATCACCAAACAACGGATCCATATAGCCATATGATCAATCAATAACAAATGTAACAATTACAATAAATAGTATACCTTTGAAGCGTGATTCGCGTTTCACCAACAACACCAACACCATGATTAGATGTAAGAAACCAAAAGATAAATAAGGTTGATCTTTTCTTATGTGTGAAACACACTACACGTCCACAATCACCACTCGATGCTAGTCTAAACCCCGTGATACACGATCTAGCCTTGAACTACACTAGAATAAGGTTAGATGAGATCTAAAAAAACACAAACCCTAATATAAGGGTGCTGTATTTCGTGGTCTTTGGCTAGGGGAAGAGGGAGAGCCTTTAGGTAAGTTGTTATATACATTTATAACCCAAATTGACCAAATCAATAGGAGGTTATAGGAAATAATGTTCCACATAACCCCTTGCTCTTTTGCCCTGTTGTTTCCCACCATGTCCATTCAAATGGGGGCCTATAAGAGCTAGCCCATTTGTTGGTCCAATCCAATAAACTAAGTACAAGCTTAGTTATTAATAGCCCGTTATTTATCCCGAATTACGAAGGTTAAATATAACGTAAATACGATAGATACGGTATATTAAATGGTGTCTCTGTGTATAAGTGTGTGACCCCATAGACTCACATATGACTAGCCATATAATTATTTATTATGACACAAGCATACTCCAACACATTATGAGCCAAGTGCTAATGAAATGTCGATTCCTACAACAGAGGCTGCTCATATCCCTGTGAACGAAGACAATCCTTCAGTCTCAATATCATTAAGTCAAGAAGCGCATGTTGCTGATCACTCAGTCTCATCAACAAATCATCAATCTTCGAATGTACATCATGGAAATGTTTCTGGCATCAATGATGAAGTTAATCCCTTTGCTACTCCCGAAGAAGCCCCATTTGAAAACGTCTTTGCTCCTGAATCATCAGAACCATCTTCATCCGGAGACATCGACTCTGCTACTTCAGTTCCACAACAACAACCACATGAACACCTTAGAAAATGGACACATGATCACCCATTGGACAACATCATTGGAAACGCCTCTCGCCCAGTATCCACACGGAAACAACTTGCAACCGATGCCTTATGGTGTTTCTTCAACTCCGTACTTTCTAAGGTCGAACCAAAAGACATTAAAACCGCCATGAATGAAGACTGATGGTTCAATGTCATGCAAGAAGAAATTCACGAGTTTGATCGACTTGATGTATGGGAGTTAGTACCTGCTCCAGATTGTGCTATGATCATTGCTCTGAAATGGATTTTCAAAGTGAAACTTGATGAGCATGGTGATGTCCTAAAGAACAAGGCTCGATTGGTTGCCAAAGGATACCGTCAAGAAGAGGGTATTGACTTTGAAGAATCTTTTGCTCCTGTTTCTCGAATAGAGGCAATCAGAATCCTCTTGGCTAATGCTGCAAGTAAGAACATGATAGTCTATCAAATGGATGTAAAGACGGCATTTCTGAACGGAGATCTTAAAGAAGTCGTCTACGTCAGCCAACCTGAAGGATTTGTGAATCCAGAGCATCCAACTCACGTGTATCGTTTGAAGAAGGCGCTTTACGGATTAAAGCAAGCCCCAAGGGCATGGTATGATACGTTATCAAAGTTTCTCCTGTCTACCGGCTTCAGCAAAGGAGCAGTAGATCCTACATTGTTCACCCGGAAGTCAGGCAAACATTTAATTCACGTTCAAATTTATGTAGATGATATTATCTTTGCCTCGACTGACCCCAATGAATGTGATCGTTTTTCTAATGAAATGGGTTCCGAATTCCAAATGTCTATGATGGGACAAATGTCATTTTTCTTGGGATTACAAATTTTACAAAGTCCCGAAGGCATTTTCATAAATCAATCTAAATATGCAAATGAAATTTTAAAGAAACTTGGATTTGTATCATGTGACACCGTTGACACTCCCATGATTGAACGAACCAAGCTGGATGAGGACCACTCAGGGATCATGGTAGATCAAACGAAATATCGTAGCATGATTGGATCCCTGATGTACCTCACAGCTAGCATACCAGAAATCTTGTTCGTCGTGTGCATGTGTGCTAGATATCAGGCTAAGCCTACTAAAAAGCACCTTGAAGCGGTTAAATGGGTCTTTCGGTATCTCCAAGGAACCATCAATATGGGACAATGGTACCCGAAGGACACCGGTATGTCTCTAACAGCCTATGCAGATGCTGATCATGCAGGATGTCAAGATACACGTCGAAGTACATCAGGAGGTGCTCAGTTTTTGGGTGATAAGCTTGTAAGCTGGTCTTCAAAGAAGCAAATGAGTACTTCTATTTCCTCTACAGAGGCTGAATACATAGCCATTTCATCTTGTTGTGCTCAAATCCTTTGGATGAGATCCCAATTATCTGACTATGGCTTTGAATTCAACAAAATCCCTCTGTACTGTGATAATAAAAGTGCTATTGCTCTCTCATGCAACAACGTTCAACACTCAAGAGCAAAACACATCGACATCTGACATCATTTAATCAGGGAGCAAGTGGAAAACGGTGTAGTGGAACTCTATTTTGTGAAGTCAGAATACCAGTTAGCAGACATCTTCACTAAAGCTCTTTCAAGAGAACGTTTTGAGTTTATTCTTCCACGACTTGGATTGAAAAGCCTTCAACCAGAAACACTCAAACGTCTTCAGGAGGAAGACGAGGAGTAAAGGTCTTTCCTTCATCTATATCTTTGTATATATTTTTCCTAAAAGCAAAATAAAAAATTATAAAACTTTCAAAATCCATAAAAATATAAAAAAATTCGAAAAAAACCTCAAAAATATTGTCTTTTTGTCATGCTTTTCTCGATTCGATAATATCTACGGTCTTAATGCTGTCTTTCAAAGAATGATACGGGACTTTAGATGTTGTTCGAATGTTTAAAATATATATATATATATATATATATATATATATATATATATATATATATATATATATATATATATATATATATATATATATATATATACTAGATTTCAAAGCCCGTCCAATGGGCGGGCATGACTTATAATTATTGTTAACATATTTTTCTTTATTGTAAGAAGGTTGTTATTACCAGTTAGAGAAACCTTCTACCCAATCCTTTTGAAAATGGTAAGAAAGCATCGAACTTGGTAATCTTTGTAACCTTTAAGGCTTAACATTTAAATCTAAAACAGTTTAAGGAAAAACAGTGAATACGTATATATTCCCAAAGATGGTGTTAGTTAACAGAAAATTATTTGCAAGGACGGGGATTTCATTTTATATTTTTATGTTATTAGTTTATGGTTGAAATTTTTTGATTTCATTTATTTTGTTATCGTATTAGTTTTTGTTTGAAAAATTTTAAGAAAAGGTCATTTTTTTTTTTTTTTTTTTTTTGATGGTTTCAGCTAACAGAAATTTATTTTTAAGGACACGGGCATGACTTGCAATTATATTTTGATGTTGTTAGTTAACGAAAAATTATTTTAAATTATGGAGATTTCATTTTATTTTTCTTATTAAAGATTTTTAAAGGAATAGTACCAATATTTGTCAAATTTTTTGTGTTTGTTTCAATGTTCTTTGTAAAAACATAGTATATCATTTAAACTCAAATGCGAAATAATGCTTCTTTATAAACAACGTTTGTAGTAGCATAGCTTGTCCGATGGGTGGGCGAGCCTTATGAATATCGTTGAAAAAATTAAGTTAATGAAAATAAGTTATAAACATACCAAAATATTTATTGAATGCATTAAACATTTCAGTTATTTATTGAAAATAAGTTAATGTAACAAACCCTTCTTTATATACGGGTTAACAATTAATAATTGTTGTTAACGTCATACGTTTATATATTCTTTTCCACTAACAAACATTGTATCAAACACACAATTAAAAGGTACAAAGCTATTCATAATAATTAAAAGGTACAAAGGGATCCTTTTACAAAAATAAGTATCGCCTTACATCTTACATTCTAAAGGAAAAAAATGAATGATATACAAAACTACTAATTCTTCATATAGCTGCAACAAAAAAAGCCTGTCATTCATCCTTGATATACAAAACTACTAATAATATAGTTAGCATCTTTTTTATACTGACACTATACATTGGCCAAAAAACAGTTATTTAACTAACAACCTTTCCTGATCGACTTTGTCCTTTGGGTTCTCTGAAAAAGACAAATAAGAAATAATGAAGTTGTAAAAAGTAAAAACATGTTGTGGAAAAAAAAAGTTACATTGAGATAAAGTTTTTACAATAAAAAGGAACTCATGGAAGTTGTAAATTGATGCAAGAAACTAAATTTCGCAATTAGTACTGAGTTTTTTGTTTACAAAGTTCTTGCAAAGTACAAATATAGATACTGTTATATTGAATCACATAACTCTTTATATTTATAGTGTACTTAACAGATACATATCACATGTCAATGAACCCAATTATTGGTGAATCCCCGACATTGTTTGCTCATTTATAACTTAGGTTCTTTTTCAGTCATTTCAATTATACCAAACTATAAGATGCAGATGTGACACATGGGACTAAAACCATATATTAAATTAGTTAACAGCACATGTTTAGTTTGACTATCCTCTTCAATATAAATTTTCCATAAGTTTAATGTATTAATTTAACATACCTGTTAGCATCAGATCTTTTGCATCGGTCATTGTTCCCAATTCGTTGTATGGGGTGAACTTGACTTTAGTTTATAACAGAAACATTTTAACTATTAAAACATGTAAGAGAGACTATTTAGTTATGAACAATCAAAAGGCGTAAACATAATCTTAGGGTGAACACCCTTCTTCAGTGTTAACGACGCAAGATTGCATGGTGCTACTGCAAATTCAGTTTATTAGTTAGAATATGTAACAGCAGAACAACCGCTTTCACAAAATATTTAAATTTAAATACTTGTTAACACAACATTCAAACAGCCCTTGACTTCAGTATTTCCAAAACAATGTGCCTATATCAATGGAAAGCTTTTTAAACCAGGATGTTATAAAATAAAGGAAGATACATTCTACTGATCAAAATGGGCTTTTCCTATACTTAAGCCTTTAGCGGCCCTCTTGTACATGTCAAAATGGATTGTGTCGAGTTGACGTGAAACATTTTTGCCCAGTAATTAAAGTAGTTTTTATGAACTACTATGTCAAATATGATTACAGAAACTACATTAGTAATAATTCAACTTTTTTCACAGAATTACTTTAGCAGGTTTTCAGCGTTACACTTTGGTGACTTTCTACTTGTTTGACCTGTTTTAGAAAAAAGATTACTTGTCTTTTTTTTATAAGTTAATGGGTAAATTTGCCCTTTTTAGCAAAAAAGTACCTGAAAAAGAGTTTCGAACTCCACTCAAACAAACTCAGTGTCTCTCTTTCCCATGCCATCTTTTGGGCATATAATGAGTTTGTTGCACGACGACAGTCATAGTCCCATGCGGATCTAGCACCAAAAGCTCATTTGACACAAGAGCTCGACCGATGGCTGTTATTGCTCCAAACACAGCTCCATGTAATTGTCCTATTGAGAAGGTCAAAGTTGATAAGCGTACAAAGTAAAAAATGATTCAATCCATACCACTATTTATCTTATGATATATATTTATAGATCAAAGTATCCATTCAGAATATATTTTTATAGACACTTTTTCAAATTTAAATTAGCTGCACACTTATAAAGTTTCTGAAATAAGGGGATACTCTAATTCAAATGTTATACTTGAGTTGAATTTTATATTAAAATGGCAAAGACGCAAACACATACAAACCCTACTATACGTTAAACTCTCAATTCAAATGTTATCTTTATTACATCAGAATATGATATTACGTGTTGGAGTTGAAAAAACGTCCTGTGATATTTGAGGACTTACCTTGCTGCGCGTTTGCTTTTTCTGGAAAATAATCCTCTAAATTCATTTGATCCTACTTGAACATATTGACTGCCAAAAGACATAACAAATGTCATTGTCACAGTGACACATGTGATGTTTGAATATAAAATCTTCTAAAAACCAAAGTGCTAAGTGAATCAAATTACATGGATTGCGAGAGACATGTTGTAAGTAATGTATGAGGTATTTGTCTGTTATCTTGTTGTCATGTTGATCAGTCATGTGAAACACTACACAAAAGTAAAAAAACATTGCATTCAAGTAAATATATATCTATAGACATAAGACGATTACCACAAAGGGTTCAAAGAAAAAGGGTGATGACTAACCATCCATGAACCAACGACCATCCAAACAAATGTACAATTTATCTTCATGTTTCTTACAGTACTTGTTACGAAAGACGACTTTGGATGCCGAAGTCTTTTCATAAGAGATACCTTCAAAACAGATTGTAATACATAAAACTATGTGAATACCATTCTAAACTATTAATATTAGTATGTGAATACTAATGACATCAAATATTGTTCACATATGATAAAAAGATGGCATGAAGCATCCTCATCATTCAAGCATGCTAACATCATTTCCAGGTCCACTACCTCAATGCGTTCATCTTGTGACACTGCTCCCAATATAGTATCTCGAAAAGGTAGTATACATGCGGAATGGTCTGCTGGTATTTGTCCTCATACATACTCCATATATCATCAATCATTAAATGTGCAAAAGCTATATAAGTAATTAAGTATTGACCTGTGTACAATGCGTGAAGAAGATAGCTCTCATGGGCCAGAACACAATTCGTGTATTTAAGACGGGGTGAAAAGTCCACAACCCAATTCTCCATAAAATCTTTACCAATGGGGTCATTTCCAAGGGCTAGCGCGCAGCTTGTTGCCCATTTGCCGTCCACCTCTTTATAAATGTCATAAATGAGTAATCCAAAAAAAAAATTCCATATATGAAATTGAAAAAATTCGTGTCTAGCTCACGACCAAAAACGGTTTTACAGGCTTCCAGACGTCGTAGTTCGTTTTCATCAGTTATTGTTTGAAAATCAGCTTGGTTAAAACATGCATAAGGCAAATCTTTGCTTCTGTCTGCTTTGGGAAGATCTCGAATGATTGTAGGTGAGATGGTATACGGTTTTTCATCAACGATTTCAGTCAATTCATCCCCTTTTCTTGATAGTGATGCGGTTCAGTCAATGAGAATGCGTGTATAGATTTTGTCACGTTCAAAATCAAGCAACTAATTCATCCCCTTCTTTTGTCTCTAATTATTATAGTTACTGTAATAAGCTTAAATGTACACCTTCAATGTGCTTAAGAGCTTTTCTAGGATACAATAAGTCATTAAGAACTTGAAATTATCTTAACCAAACACTCCTTAAACTGTAACACCACCATCGGTTGAAATGGCACCACCTTTTGCGATAGCTTTCCAAAAAAAACAGCAACAATTGGTAGCTAAAGCCATGGCCAAAATCATTTATCTAATTTTATCAATCACTGTTGTCATTTCCATAAAAAATGCATATAAATTGGTTAGCGTGTCGTCATTAAACAATACCTTAACCACATTATCTGATCCTGGAAATGTATGCTTCTGATCAATCATATCTGATGTATTAAACGCAAAAGTAAACCTAATATTCCTATAATCATCATATCACTAACTTATCACTTCTATAGCATCTTATAACTCAAAATTCAACTAAAACTCACATATTAAGATCAATTTTTTAGATTAGAAACTACTTCAAACTAATAAATTCTGAAACAACCGACCCTCATCAGCTCAACATCAAATTAAAATTACAAAAACTAATCACTGCAAACTACTTCACACTAACAAATACAAAATGTAATCAAACTATATTGATTATCGATTCGCAACAACGATCGAATTACACAAAAACCTGTATCTCGAACCTGAGAGTAAAGCAAGTTCTGGTAATGTATCTTACTGATCCATCTTTATCCTAAATCTCCAACACAAAAGAAAACTTAATTTTGCTATAGTTCTCATGTAATAGGCAGCATTGGTTCCAGAATATTCAGACACAAGTAATACCATCGTTATCATTGACAAAAATCATAGTATATTCAGAGATAAATACATGTATTATCAAATGATTAGCAAACATGAACATGCAAAGACTCGTATAAATATGAACATTTCATATAGGCCTATCAACTGGATGCTATATTGATGTGTCGACACAACAACTTTGTAAAATGTTTGCGCAGATGTGCATAGATCGGGTAAAAATGTTAAACCTGTCCAAGGCCCCAAACAGAGCATATTTACTTGATATTACACATATGTCGCAATCAATGATCTGCTATCTAGTAATAGAATCCCAAAGGCCCTAAACAGAGCATATTTACTTGATATTACACATATGTCGCAATCAATGATCTGCTATCTAGTAATAGAAAAAGAACATTTGATCAAAGCATATGCATTCATTTGTTACAAATAATTCAGACTTTTGTTCCTAATACCTGTTGCTGAATCGGGGTTCCTCCATAAACAACCACCACCTTGACACCTGTCTGATAAGAAAATTTTCGTGGCTCTTCATGTATCTGCATATAATACGATATAAAGATACATCAACTGGGCAAATTATGTAAACTACATAAACACCATCAACAAATTTATTGAATAACTAAAAACCTGAGAAGATAGCTCTCTTGTAGGGGATAGAATTAGAGCGACGGGAAAAACAGACCTGGTACCACGTGGTGGTCTCTGACCTAATTTCCCCTTCATTATCCCACTGATTATAGGAAAGCAATATGCTGCCGTCTTCCCAGACCCAGTCTGAGCACATGCCATTAGATCCCGTTCCGCAAGAGAAATGGGAATTGCATAACGTTAAACCGGGGTTGGTTTGACATATTTGCATCTTCTAATGTTAAGATTAACAAAATAGCCCCTATCACAGTAGGTGAACCCACAAGCAAGTAATCTAATATAGCCCCTGTAGGGTTATAAGGTCCTTGCAGTCTTAACAATCCACTCATGCAACTCATCAAACTCGCTGTTGCACACCCATTCAATTTTGCAAGTGCAGCTCCACGTTCTAGTATGTACTTCAAACCTACAAAGTCATAAACACATTACAACTCTAATCATTAAATATAGAGTAAATATTTAAAGACTCGTGCATTGGAATTGAATAGTTAAAAAACTAATCGTTACAGTGTCCTGAATAAATAATAAATCATAGGTTTTTAACTTTTCTAAGATAGCATCTCCATCATGCTCCCACAGACTTCCCTGCATAGCAATTCATGTTACAGGTTAGAGTCTCAATTGGTTATACACGTCGTTCATCAATGTCTTTCTTTCGGATTTATGAAAATGGTAATACACCTTTAAATGGATAATTAACCTAGTTGGTCTTGTGATACTTAAATAAATTAACAAATATAAGATATGAGGCCTAAATATGCATGTGATATATTCATATAACTTCATCATTTTCATAGATCCTTTAACGTTATGTAGTTCGCATTTTTTTAGTTGCATGATCAATTCACATCACAAAGTACCTGGAGATTGCCGAGTGAGCACATATAGCGTTAAATTCTCTGTGATTGGGGCTGATCTAGATTTTGTGCCTGCCCTTGTACCTGAACATGTGGTTGTGGAAATTATTGAGTAGGCTGCTGTTGATAAGGGTAGTATTGTTGATAAGTCTGTTGGTACGGATCAAAATCAGGGTACTGTTGGTAATATTGCTAATAGTCAAACCTAACATCCAAAGAAACTCCCAATTCCCAAAACCCATACTGAATAACAAAGCAGCAACCTGAAAAATAAGACAGGGAAAAGCATCCGAGAGAGTATCAAATAGTGACTCACCAATTGCTTAGTGCAATATATCAAAGACGATAATGCTTTGACCCAGTCTAACTTCTACCATCATCACCTAAGATATATTGACACTAGCATGATTATCTGCATTTCCCAGCTTGTTTGCCTCCTCACCTGAAGAACGGTGATCTTTAATTGTTCTGCAATATGAAGAGAATTTGTGTGTTTCAGAAACAGAAATAATCAATTAATTCAAGAGATAACCTAAAAAGGACTTACTTTTGTTTCTTAGCATTCTTTTGCTTGATGCTAATAACCATATCCATATCCATCCTCCGGTGTTCACGTGTTTGGCCATGTATATCCAGACCTTCCACGCCTTCACAGTCAATCTTTCAAATGCGACACCAACCGATGCTCAATTTTTTTCTCTTCCTTAACAGATCAAAAGAATCAGGACCACCCTAGAATACCCAATACAAAAAATCAACGCCTATTCTTCATTAAAAGAAATCAGCACATACATTTGTAGGAACAATGTTATCATATTCATTTAACATAAGAAAAGTTAAGACACTCGCTGCATAATAACACATTAAAATAGAGGAGGAAAAAAACAGAACAAAACCTCTAGGCTGAACATAGTCAGCTGTTGTCCAGCACCTATACTTGCATGATCCCTAAAGCCGGATTGACTAAAAGGAGTCAGTTTTTTTCCTTTAGTACCTGATATTTGAGAAATATCTTGTGAGATTGCTAGAGCTCCAGGAGAATGTGTTTGTGATTTTATAGCATGGGGTCAGTTTTTTTCCTTTAGTACCTGATATTTGAGAAATATCTTGTGAGATTGCTAGAGCTCTAGGAGAATGTGTTTGTGATTTTATAGCATGGATTTCCTAGGTTCCTCACATGGTTCAAATTAATTTCAATGCTAGACGCTAAGACTGAGTCCATGAGAACCTCATTACACATGTCAGTAGAAGAGTCTTGTGAATCCATACTATGGCCAATAGAACCTGCAAAAGCTAACAGTTACTATATAATCGTTGTATGAATCAATGTTGTTTAGAATCTCATAAGAAACCTTTACCCTTCGGTGATGATGACTCTTCTATGGATGCAGTTACATTCTTTCTCAAGGCATCGAACATTAAAAAGTCAAGATAAGAAGATATCCTAATCAATATTGTGTATATTCAGTACCTTCTTTTTCTTGCTCTAAAATCTGGATAATCGATGACTTCTCCATCAATGCGTGCAAGAAGTTGAGAACACCATACACGTTCCTGAAAATGACTGTATACACTGAATCAATAAAATAAGCTATATAAATGAATGGAGACATTAATTCATGGATATAATATATAAAAGTAAAAAATTAAATGACTCCCATCCAGGTTTTCTCTTGACGACTGCATCCCGAAGCTGATCACAACACTTATGCCCATGGGTATAATGGATTTTGTAACACATATCACACAAGCCACATACCCTTTGGGGGTCATGTTCAGACATGTAGTGATGAAACATTGCAATAGAAAAGTAATAAAAATAAAGAACAGTAGATATACATGGTTAGATCAAAGGCTCTTCCTTAATGAATCAACTCTTCCTAAAACCTGCAATTACAAAACATTTAACAATATGCATGTACAAATACGTTATTGGGAAGAAGCAATCATAAAATAAAAACTTAAGAAAATTAAAGGAGTTGCATGCTTATTACCAACATGTTCATAATTTTCATCTCCCAAAACAAACTTTGTATTAAATAAAAACCTTACCAATTATTCAACTTGAATAGGCAAAACGTAACCATACTTTCACGCAGAGTAACAGTTGGTTCTTAATGATATTAGGGTTGTGTAAAAAAATATATAATTGAATGAATTAAGAAAAAATATATATTTAAGGAAAAGATATGTATAATAATTTTTAATAAGATAATTACTTAATATAATTTTTGTAGATAAATTGTATTTAGTATAGAATTCCTAGGCATTTATAGATTATAATATGCAACATAATTATCAAAATAACTTGTTGCCTAAGTGGTAAACACACAAGTTATTTATCAAAACAACCAAGGTTCAATCCTTGCAAGGCACCTTTTTTATAAACAATTTTCAAAAATGTTTAATAAAAATCCGAAAATTACCAAAAAAATTAATAATAATCCGAAATTTAACAATAAATACTTAGGTGGATAAAAATATTGCTTACTTGGACAAAATGCTTATGTGGATTAATAAATTGCTTAGTTGGACCAATAATGCTTATGTGGCAAGAAAAATGATTATGTGGCATTGAGGTGGCATTAATGCCAAATGCCTCCTGTTATATAATATATATATATATATATATATATATATATATATATATATATATATATATATATAAATTTTGGGAGAAAGAGAAACAATGGTTTATTGTCATTTCAGGCAATAACCCGCTTTTCATAGAAAGAACAGAGCCATGTTTTATCTTGTTTTTCAAATCTCATGCTCTGATTCTATAAACATTTATCTGCTGAAAACTAATTGCTTTGTACAATAACTCGGACTCAAGTTTTGAAAATCATCCGGACTTATTTGTCAAAATATCTATCTCTCAATCAACAACCTATGTCATTGATTGAGGGGGAGAATGATTTCAATTAATTCAAAAAGTTAGTTGTCATACAATTGTTTTCAAAAGATAATCATGCATGTTTAACCAATGGAGTTTAAAGTCTCAAAATCAAATCCTTATCAATTAAAACGCTTTCATAATCAAGTCACAATTCTCCTTAAAAGCTTTCAAAATCAATTTAAATCTATAGAGATCACAAATCTCAAATGTTTTGATAATTGTGATCGGGGGAGAATTTGTGATTTAAATTGGATTTAAACTGATAATTCGATAAATGGTTTCATAAGTGATTAGCATGTTTGCCTCCCCGTAAGTGACAAACTATTTCAAATTTTCCATGCACACGTTGAGGGGGAGCATCTATCTTAAACCACAAATATTTGAAACGTGATCAATTTATCTCAATGTGCAGTCTTTTCCTAATATGTGCAAAACATTCTCAAACATCTATGCACATATTGAGGGGGAGCAAACTTGTGAAAACCTCATCCTTCCTTAAAATGTTTTATCTACTCAAATTGATTAGGAAGTGATGATGATCATTTTAGAAAATGTTAATCAAAAGATTGGACCTTTCATTCTCAATCTAACGATTTCTAAGATCTCTTGCCTCCATGTGCTAAACAATTTCTAAATTTTTATGCATATGTTGAGGGGGAGCATTTCTAAAATATCAAAACAATTAAGATACAAAATGCTTTGATTCTATATCACAAATATCTTGATTGATTTTCAAATGGTTTTCATTTGGTTCCAATGGCAGATGAACGATACCAAAAAGACCGACCAACTTTACTTTATGTATGGTGATATAAGGATGATAAGGTTAGGTTGAGGTCCCATGATCCGCCAGAACCGGAGGGATCTACCCAGGGACAATCCACTAGATAGTGTAGAAGTCCTTAGGTATGATGAAAAAAGGAGAAAAATGAGATATGGGAAAAGTGCAGACTGAGACTGAGCTAGTACTAGAATAAACCCAACAAGGTTCTAGTAATGAAGTCTCGGTAAGTACTGAAGGGGTTGAAGAATGAAAAAGAATTGAATGTGAAAAAGGGTGAAAAGAAATAGCCCTCCATTTATTCAACCTTAGGGCAGAAACCGGGTTCAATTCATATACTACTGGTGGTTACCAAGGTAACATCGGTATTGAAGACAAGACGTCATGGACCCAGTGACGCACTGCACTTCAACTTTCCAAACCACTCAAGTTCCTCTTAAAAGGGCTTGTTTCATTCTCACGGGGAACCTACATAATCTATTGACTTTCTCTTAGAGATTGTTGATATTAAAGAAGGAGACCCTCTCTCTAGTCTCCGGCATAGGTACCAAAATGTGCACAAATTGAGTCTAGAGCCACGAGATCATCAATAAATCTCCTTATGTTGGATATTGGATTTCACTTACATATCATAACATTAACACAATGGGCATAGAGATGATTTTAGAGAGAGAGAAAGTGGGACATTCTAGTAAGAGAAACTTGTAGAATATTAGATTACCAAAGAACATCCAACCCTCTACCTTGCAAGGTAGAGGGTATTTATAGGTTACAGACTAAACGACCTCCTGACGGCTTGTGGATCAGGGATACAGTGGGTAAAGACCCGTCCTTCCTCCACGGTGTTGCACTAAACTATTTTACGCTACTAACTAACTAATTAAATACATAAAAACGTAACTAACGACAAGTCTACAAGCTAACTTATGCTAGATAATAATTGGGGTGACCGACTCTTCAATACTGGGATTATCAAATTCCTAACAATCTCCCCCTAAGGGAGGTCACCCCATGTTTTACATTACAAATCCTAGCATTCTAATCTTGACTTGATTCTTGAGCTCGTAGACTTTCATACATCAATTTCGCAATCTTTGTGCATAAGTAGTGCAACTTCAAAGTCAGCATAGATTTGTACTGTACATTGGAGGTCCTTTTCTGATCCACGTGATAGAAAATATGAGCCAGCTTTTGAGATAATCAGCTATCAAGAATCTCTGACACATCCTTTGTGGTGTTGGTATTATGTGAATTGGTGACATTCGGACCGACATGCTCACATTCTGGATCATGAAATCTTCTCATCAGAGTAGCGGAAGCTTTAGTTGATTCATGATATTGGCAGCAGCGTAGCAGAAGCATGGAGTGAAAATATCAGAGTCATTGATGCACTAATCATGATTTCTTTTGAGTTGAATGTGTTAAGTGAGCATGCGGCTATGGATTGACCGCTTCATTCTGATCAGCTGCAAACGTCGGGCGTACCTGCATACAACAGTTAGCAATAAATCGCACGAAAGTGTCGTTGATCACTTTCGTTGAATTGAGGTACACGGCCCACGGTTCCCCGTCGATCAGTACATGTACTGCCTGTGATCAGGTATAATTCCGAAGAATTTCCTTGACAGGGTTTCGCAGCTGCTCTAGCTGTTCTCAAACCGGAACGTCTCAAAGAAGACAACACGGAGTGAGTGAACCAGCGAATTTTAAGTCCACTGATTGATGAAAAGAGATTTGAAAAACAATCGTGTATTGCTCAATAGAAATTGTTTTTGCAATACAACGAAGGTTTTATTGAAAATCAATTATCAATCATAAAAACACCTTTTGGTTTGAAAAATGAGTACACGGTCGATGTGCTGAAGAAAAGAGTTGTTAAGCACAAAGACCGGTTTTTCAAAGGTATCCGTCAAACCCTAACCTGAACCTGGATTGATTCAAGAGATTGAATCGCCCCATTGTTTCTGTTCAGTTGTCACATGGTTGATCCATATAATAGATCTCACATGCCACCTACCAGGAGCTTGTTTGATGTTGGCTCCAGAAGGCTTTCCATCTTCATTGTGAATATGTAAACACATCACTCAGATGTTCTGGCAATACCACAAGGATAATGCGTAGGACTCAAGATATAATCTCTCTTTCCACATTGTGTGAAACAGAGAGTCTTCATTGAAAGTGTCCTAATGAGATTTATTGATGATCTCGTGGCTCTAGACTCAATTTGTGCATATTTGGATCCTGTGCCGGAGACTAGGGAGAGGGTTTCCTTCTTCAATATCAACAATCTCTAAGAGAAAGTCGATAGATAATGTCGGTTCCCCGTGAGAATGAAACAAGTCCTTTTAAGAGGAACTTGAGTGGTTTGGAAAGTTGAAGTGCAGTGCGTCACTGGGTCCATGACGTCTTGTCTTCAATACCGATGTTACCATCAGTAACATATGAATTGAACCCGGTTTCTGCCCTAAGGTTGAATAAATTGAGGGCTATTTCTTTTCACCCTTTTCATATTCATTTCTTTTTCATTCTTCAACCCCTTCAGTGCTTACCGAGACGTCATTACTAGAACCTTGTTGGGTTTATTCCAGTACTAGCTCTGTCTCAGTCCGCACTCTTCCCATATTCTCATTTTTCTCCTTTTTTCATCATACCTAAGGACTCTACACTATCTAGTGGATTGTCCCTGGGTAGATCCCTCCTGTTCTGGCGGATCATGGGAACCAATACCTATCCTTATCAGCCTTATATCACCGTACATAAAGTAAAGTTGGTCGGTCTATTTGGTATTGTTCGTCTGCTATTGGAGCCAATTGAAAACCATTTGAAAATCAATCCAGATACTTGTGATATATTATCAAAACATTTTATACTTGAATTGTTTTTGATATTTTTAGAATAAGTGCTCCCCCTCAACATGTGCATCAAGTGTTTGAAATTGTTTTGCACACGGAGGCAAGAGGAGGAAATTACTTCTTTGATTACCATTTTCTAAAAAATATCACCATCACTTCCTTGATCAAATCAAGTAGATAAAGCATTTCCAGGAAGGATGAGGTTTCCATAAATTTGCTCCCCCTCAATATGTGCCTCAACGTTTGAAAAGAGTTTTGCACATACTGGAGAGAACCCTTTAAGAAGAGCAAACATGATCACCAAAGGATTAGAAGCCATACAATCAAGGTACCTTAGAAAGATTAAAGTTGTGTACCCTGATGACTTGAATTAGCAAAGAGAATTCTCCCCCTTAATATATGATTCGAGATTCGAAAATTGTTTAGCACATATTAGAGAGAGGTATGCACACAAAAAATTGGTCATCTTATCTTTTAACATCTTTCATATTTATATCACATTTTCTCCCCCGATCAAAAATCTTAAATCCTTTGAGATTTTGGATCTCAAGTGATTTAAATATGTATGAGGCAAAATATTTGTAGGAGAAAAATGTGTCCGGTTTTATATGATCAGAATTGGACAACACAGATGTTTCCCTTTACAAGGGGAAACCACAGTACAAATCCTAGCACTATTACATGTTTTACAGTTGTTCACATTTAGTACACCACAAATTACACATATTAAAGAAAACACAACATAAACTGCTTCCCGAAGATGTCTTCATTCAGTCCTCTGAAGAAGTTTGTAGTGACCATCACGAAGCCTTCCACCAACAAAGCTTTCAAGGCTGCGGAAGATCCTTCGTGTCTTGAGTCTTCGTCTGATTGCAGCAATGAAGTGTTCACACCTCTTCACGTCATCATCAGTCCAAAAAATAGTTTTAACCCAAGATTTCATATCAATTTTGGCCTCTTTCACTCTGGTGTCAAGTTCTTCTTTGACCAATTTGAGAGTACCATCACTAAACTTGTAGAGTTCACATAGACGCATAAGCACACGAGATCCATATCTGTCGGTGAAAATGACGGCTCTAGGGCTGTCAAGGACTTTGTATTCGCGATGAAATTCATGCCCAGTAGCATTCCATTGCGGACTTGTAAGGTTGATCCTGGTTTGGTAGCTTTCTATGCCAAGCTGAAAGTCCTCAACTCGTTTTCGAATGACTAAGCCCCTGATCCAAAGAGTGATAGCTGCAGAGAGGGCCTTTTTCTCACGGACAGGTAAATGCTCAAGGTGTCCTTGAAGATTCAAGAGATAGAGATCTTCGAAATCATTAGGCAGAAGATGTTTGAAGTCGTTTTCTTCAATAGTATACTCTTTGAGGTCTGCTCTTTTAAGGACTATCTTCTTCAAATACTTATATCCATAGATAGGGAAGATCTCTACTCGAACAACACTTAAGATTTGCAGCTTTGATCTGACATCATTGCGTCTTTTATCAGCACCATGTCTTTCGATGTAGAACTTCTTCTTTTTGAACCACCAGTGAGAAATACCATAAGAAGCGGCAATATCATACTTTTGTTCTTCATCAGCCCAGAATTGATCAGGAACCATCTGTTCAAGCCCCTGATCTGAGTAGGTTGCAGCTTTCATCTTTGATATTGATAGAGCAGGTCTTCTTTCAGCAGAGCGAGCACACAGATAGTCCAAGTCGTGATTGAAGAAGAATTCGGCCTGAATGGTCATCTGACCAGGTTCACCACCAAGAGGAAGAGATTTGTTGACATTGAAGCGACTGATTTGCTCACTGACTTGGTCATTCAGCATCTTATGGCATTCTTCCATCTGATATTGAAGATGATTTGCATCTGAGTGGAAGACTTTGACAATTTCGTAAGCTTGTCCTTCAAGATCTCTTGGAGTTATGGATGAGATACTCTTCCGTTCACAAAACCATCTAATGAAACTTCCCATATCACCAGTGTAGTGCAGAAGAGAGTCTTCAGCTGGAACTTCGTAATTATTGGTGATAACTGATGCCCAATTGTTGTCAGGAATCATAGAGTCAGACTCTGGGATGGTCCATGTGGGTTCTGGAGAAGGAGGTCTATCTTCCACAATGCAGCTTTGAATTGTGTCTCTTGAAGGTGCAACTCTGGATGTACTAGTACGATTCCCAGCCATATAAGTATCAAGCCAGTCTTCTGATGGCTTAGGAATATGCTTTGTAGATGCATCATCTTCATCTGGTTCTGAGTCCGCTATGACATGCGACTCTTAGTGAACCACTTAATCATCAGGAATGGAGGAGGATGTGGATGTGAACCTTGAATCAACCGTCGTCCAAGCCGCAGATTTCTTCTTAGTACTCTGTTCTTTTGTAGGGCCTGATCGATTGGAAGATTTTGGCGGTGATGATGGTGGTTGTGATGGAGGTGTGCTGGTTGTCGTAGAAGGATTACCAGCTCCAGAGGTTCCAGCGCCCCCCGTAGGTGGTGGAGGTGGAGGAGGATCTCTACGGTCCTTCATCAAGGATTCCATCACAATTGTTCTCCTTTTCTTTTTAGCTTCTTTTTCCCTGATGTCAATCATGTACTGCTCATAATTGTCGAACTTAATGGATTCATCAAGTGCCTCATAGAGTTTCTTGTGAACCTCATGCTTGTCCTCTTCAGCATCATACATTTTTTCAAACAGAGCTGCTCTCATATCGGTGATAGGGAGGTCCTTGAATCGTCTAAGAAGTGGAGCCTCCATAGCCCATTCCACAGCATCCTTGACTTCTCCTTCAATAGCGGCAGTAACTCCTTCATTGAAGTTGAGGTGCTCCAATCTATAGACACGATCCACCAGAGAATCAACAGATTTAGGAAGTTCCCTTTCCAGAGCTTCTATCCTTTTTATGGCTTTATCCAGTAGTTGATCAGAGGTAAGAATCTATGGAGGTGAAGCTGGTGGAGCATCCACATCAGCAACTATAATGACAGGATCAGGAGTTGGTGACGATGTTGGTGGTGTTTGTATAGATGATTGAGTTGGTATAGGAGGTGGAAGTGCAGTTGATAATGAAGATGCTGACATTGGAGGAATGATTGACGTGTCTTGCTGAATGCTGACAGTATACATGGATTGTGCAGTATCTAGGGGTTTGTCATTAATGTATTGATCCCCAAAAGAGAAGTCTGTATCGAGATTCTTAAGTGAGGATAGAGAGTTAGTAGACAGATTTGGTTCATCCATCTTCAAGGTCTCATCAGATCTTGTCTCAAGGTTCTCCTGCGAGCCTTTTTGCACCAGAGGGTCAACATTCAAGCCATATTGAGTCTCACTAAGTGTAGGAGTTTCCTTAAACGTTTCTGGCACTTTGTCCACTCCAGATTGTTCTTTTGCATGAGATGATTCAGTTCTTCTCTTCAGCTCATATTGATTTGTGGTGCTTGATGGAGATGATGAGATAGTTAAAAGCATGTGAGCAGCTTGTTCAGTTTCAACACTTGCAACCCCTTTACCTTTGTCATGTGTAATTGGGGTTGTTTGTCGAGGAAGATGATCAGGTTCTCTTAGCACAATTCCACCTACTGGAGCTTTCACATTCTGACTTTCTAGGCTTCGCTGAATTCCAAGTTGTAGATCTGCTTCATCTTCATCAGTTAACCTTGTAATATTCTTTGGTACCTCAGAATCTTCACCAAATTCCTTTTCCACTTTCTTCCTTTTTACTTTATGCTTCTTGGATGCGGTGTCTGACTGTTGTGACCTTTCAGGTCTCTTTTTAGGAAGAGAGGCATAGGATGCTTGTGAGGCTGACTTGGTCATGGGAGCATTAGGTTGTAGAGGAGAGGGTGTGACACCAGCAGAGGATTTGGTTGCTCTTTTCTTGTATTGCTTGAAGTAGTCCTTCTTCTTGATATCTTCTGTGAGAAGACAATCAGGAATTGGCAATCCAAATAGTTCATTATCCATGCCTCTAGGAACATATTTCAGGTTTCCTAAGACATATTCATCTTCTGCATTATGTAGAGTTGATTCACTCCTAGGATTGAATTTGTGAGTTTGTTGTAAGTACTGGATAACAAGCTTAGAGAATCTGATGCTGGGAATTACAAGCTTGTTCTGTTTCTTTCGGCCTTGAGCTTTGTTCTGGAAATTGATTCTGTCAGATATGAATGTGTTCATTGATAACGAAAATTCTTCCCAAATATGATCTGAGACATTCACATCAACCCTATTAACTATTCCCCATAGGATTTGCAAGATAGGGATTCTCACTTTATCGAACCCTGATGTTTTGCCAGATAAGCACAAGTTAAGAATAGTTGCAATAGCTCTCCAGGGTTGATACATGTGTCCAGTGATGATGTCAGATGCTCTTGAAATACTGTTCTGATAACCCAACCCAATTAGAAAGACAATCAGATCGTCAGCACCAGGTGGAGATTCAGAACGAAGGTCAGGGTTACATGGGGTGATTCCAAGAGCCTTGCTCAGAATGTCAGAATCAATTGTGAACTCCCTATCATCCAGCTTGCAAGAGTATTGTGCTGTGATTTTGTCCCATTGAACGGTGTTCCAGAATTGTTGAATGTAAATGGTCGGAATTGAGCATTGCTTGGTAATTGCTCCGAAGAAGTTTATGTTTTTGAGGATGTCAATAGAAACTTTGAGTATCGGATTTTGTTGAAGCCTTTGTAGGTCCACGTAACAGTTGCTTTTTCCAATAACAGCCCATTGACTCCTGGGAAGAATTTCTTCGTCTAAGAGAACTATGGATGATGCCGAAGGGGTAACGCTCTTTTCTGGGATTGAACTTGCCATTGATGGTCTGAGTAATCATACAATCAACAGTAATGAATGGGAACAGGTTAGATGATAAATGATAAGTGAGACAACATAGAGAGCACCCTTATGACATAGACACATAGAAGTAGTCACTCAGAAGGAGTCCCCAAAACACATACAGAGAAAGATTGAGTGGCAAAAGTTTTTAAATATATGACAACTTCCTTACGAGAGATAATTCAATGAAGTATAATCTTACAGATAAATATTCACATGACGAGCTGATAAGGGATTAACAGGCAAAAGAGTGCATTGCAAAGGGATCATGTCATGAGCCACGATACAAATGTAGAAGTGATATAGCAAGTATGCATGAGGATTACAGACTTGACATAGCAGATTACATAGAGTATGTAGACTCAACAAGTTGAATTAGGAGTTCCTAAGTATTGTGAGAATGAGATCAACTTTAGCAATGAACCTTTGAACATTTTAATAACCCTTGACCCTAAGACTAATTCGCAACATGAAAGTGAACAATGTTGAAAACTTGTAAATACAAGTCGCCATCACTAGAGCCATAGACAAGTCGCTAATTGTTTAGCTCTCTAAGTCGCTATGCTAATTCGCTAACTTGTAAAGACAAGTCGCCATGAACAGTAACTAAACCAAGTCGCTACAAAACTGTTAACTAAGTCGCTAAGATTACTAACTCGCTAACTTGTGAAGACAAGTCGCCATGAACAGTAACACCACCAAGTCGCTACAGATTTGTTGACTAAGTCGCTAATGTTACTAATTCGCTAACTTGTAAAGACAAGTCGCTGACTACTAACTCGCTACCCAAGTCGCTAGAATAAAATAAACTAATTCGCTACAGAAACATAGTCGCTAAGATGAGCGCTAACTCGCCATGAAGAACATTCAAGCTAAGTCGCTACCAAGAATACTCATAACAAAAACCCAACCACCCAATCTGCTAACCATTCATCATCAGATCATGAAGACAAGATATCAAGCAACCAAGATAAGATATTCCAAACAATTTGTACACATTCAATCATCATAGTAGCAACAAAAACACGATTACATGACGAATCGAACCTAAGTGGGAGTCAAATAGTCACAAATCACGAGCTCGAAAGGATCTGGAAAAAAGACATGTTAGATACTAGACACAAACACTTAAGAGAGAACAACTCCGGTGTGGTTCGAAACTTACCACAGTTAATTCGCTAGAGAGAGCAAATAATTTAAACGAGAAAAAAACTTATAAAAGAGAAATGAAGTAAGTCGCTAGGGGTTTAAGGGGGATCTATTGCAATTAGACACATTTGGTCCTCGTGGTTCTAAGATGAAGTGATATAAGTCGCTAGTGCAACGCAACTTTAAATATATGACAAGTATGGTCCCTATGGTTTTGATGAACGAGTGGTAAGATGCTAACACGGATTATAGACGAAGTCTCTAGCATAGATTATCACACTGATCACCATGAATCAATTAAACATTTAGTCATGGGCACTTAATACATAGGAACACACTGAAAATCACATGAGCAAGATACGACCACAACCTATAACTGAGAGAAACACCACAACCAGATATTACAAAAGTATAACCAGTTAGTCACACAAGCAAAACACAACCACAACATACAAATGAGCAAACATCATAACCAGTACAGAAGCCAATGGCAAATAAAACTAATACAAAATCTCCCCCTCAATCAATGTCATCAAAGACCATTGATTGATATTAACCAATCCCATTATAGAATAAGAATATATCATTTGTTCGAACTTCATCTATGAACCCGAGCCATTATTGAATGACATTTCTAGGACCGTAGATGTTATCGATAACAAGGAATGTATTCTTTATTAGATTAAAAAAATGATAAAATTTTGAATTTAAAGAAATAAAAAAAAGTATGTATATAAAAATATATATATATATATATATTTTTTTATACAGATATAGAAGAGCGAGTCCTAATTCAGGATGAAAAGGAATCAAAGCAAGAAGTACATCAACTCTGGCACGCTATAGCTCCTGAATGAGCTATGTTCATTTCTGATGGGAACCAAGTCATGAAGTTCCTGATTGAGTTGAGCATTGTACCTGAAAAAGACTGAGAGCACATTGTACTGGAAGCACATGTAGACTTGTACGTAGAAGGGTTAGTGACATGTTTAATCTCACATTTGGATGCATCACAGTATAACACAGACGTATCATTAATGGGGATCCTATTAGGTTCTATATTCTTGAAAAGTTTACCTGTGGGAATCCACTTGAGGCATGATCTAGGAATGTAAGTTCGTTTAAGTCCTGTAAACTTAAAAAATCTGCCAGTGGGAATCCATTTGAAACCATAGTTAGTTGAACTAAGTGAGTGCACAACCTTGTTTTGACTATTTGTCCTTTTGTGATCAGAGAATTTCTTAGGGGATTGATCTATCAAATGATGTTTTGCATGAGACCTAGTTAAACTTATTGCATTTATGATCTGTGAAAGTTGACCATTAGTCCTATGTTTGAGATTCATCATATCTGAACTAGGCAATGAAGTGACTGGTTTTGACAAAACATACATATTATCAACTTGGGATGTAAGCTTAGATTTCAATGGTTTTGCTCTTTCAGACCTAAAGGCATTGGGTTGTTTAATAACTGCTCGTTTCAAGTGGTTCTGAACATTTGACTTTCCCAAAGTTGAAGGTTTTGCAAACTTAGTGTTCATCCTATTTCCAACATACTTCCTGAGCTCATTTTTTAGGGCAACAATATTGAAGCTCTTATCCTGAATTTGTGCTTTGAGGTCATCAATATCTTTCATCAAGAGGTTAGATTGATTGACTAACTTAGACTTTGTTTCCTCAAGGTTCTTTCTTAAATGCTCATTTTCTCTTAGAAGGTTAGACACACAAAGAGCTAGTTCAGAATTTCTAGATTCTAGTGCATCACTCATCTCATGACAGTCATATTTCTGGGCTTCTAAAAGAAGTGATTTCAGATTGCCTATGGTCGAATCTTTGTCCTGAATCTGGGATTTTAACTGATTAATTTCAAAAAATTCTCTAAATTCTGGAAGCTCCTGATTAGTACACGGTTTTTTTGCATAAAACATTTCATCCTTTCGTTGTATTTCAATTTGCAAAGAGATACAGTGTTTTTCGAGATTTGAAAATTTGTTTGAAAGCTCATTATATAACCTTTTTTCAATCATGTTACTTGCATTAGATTCAGGCAAAACAAAGATTGATTCCACATTGTTATGTTCAGAGTAATAGTCATGTGCCTTTTTATGAGACTTTGTGTGATCAGATAAGTGTACCTTATTGATTGATACCTTTTCTGATTCTGAGAATTTGAGATCAGTGCTGTTCTCTTCATCCTTCTTCATTACAACTGAGATTCTGCAATCAGTGTCTTCTGCTGGTTCAACTGGAGTGTAGCATGTCATGTCTCCATTGCTCCATGGAATCTCTTGGCACTCATTCAATTCATTCAGCTTGTTATTCTCTTTAGCAGTTTCCATGATGCATGTTTCCATATTACTCATAAGTTGAATAAATGAGTTTCTGAACTCATGAATTTCCATTCCCGTGTGTTTCTTGAAAGACATTCCAGTCATGATATTATCAAAATCTGAGGAGTATTCTTCCCGGGTAAGTGGCTGAAATTGGTTGAAGATGTTCTGGAGAGCAGCACGGGAATCATCAGTTGAGAACTTTTCTTTGGTAATTTGAAACCTCAGTCGTTCTAAGTTAAGTAAAACAGTTCTTGTCAAAGTGGGAAAATCCTGACGAAGGATGGCACAACTTGTTCGATCCATGGTTGTAGATAAAAGTAATTTGAGAAGCTGACTGAGATGTTGAAACGGCTCACACGTGCATTCCATATTCTTAGCATCATTTGCAGACATTAAGAGTGACTTATTTGAGTTGTTTTGATTAATCGATGCTGAATCATTAAGTGTATGGCATTCAGATAAGCATTCTGTTTCACTATTCTGTGATGTGTCATAGAGAGCAAGTACTTTGGTGATTAAAGGATTCGTGATGACTGACATTGTGTTATTATGAATTACTCCCCAAGTCTCTAGAGATTTAGAACCAACTCGCTACCAACTAAATGGCAATAATCCCAAGTCGTTAGATCAACATCCAAGTCGCTAACAGATAATGCACCAAGTCGCTAACTCTTAATTCGCTACACCATTAAGTCGCTAGGGTCCCAAGTCGCTAGACAAATGCAAGTCGCTAAGTAGTAACTCGCTAAGACTCAAGTCGCTAGCAAAGTTTTGGCAGCAATTCGCTACTCAAGTCGCTAAAGATACAAGTCGCTAAAGAACAACTCGCTACAGACCAAGTCGCTACCACCAAGTCGCTACCCATAGTGGAGAGTCCACTACTTGTACTGTAAATCGCTAGATCTAACTCGCTAGGTGGTATGTGCTAAAACACATACCTTTTCTTTATCAAAATAGACCCAAATAACCAAGAAAGAGCCGTTTATTGCTAATATTTGTGGTTTTCTTGAGTTTGTGCTTGTGCAGGTATGGATATGTAAAAACACGCAAAAAGAAGCCAAATCAGACGTAAATCCGAGCACGAGAGATTAAGAGAGCTTAAGCTGAGCCGGAAGGTCAGAATTATGCATTTATGAAGATTTCTAATCTCTGAGGATGATTTGTGAAGATTTGATCAAAGTTTGAAGAAATGTCAGAAATGACCCCTCAACTTTGAGAATTGGCAAAAATGGCCCTTGAAGATTCAGAAAGTTGCAAAATCGGTCCCTGGATTATTTATGAATGACAAGTTCAGCCCTTGGTCTATGGTTTCAGAAGTTACATGTTTTGTCCTTGGACTTTCAACCTTTACATATTTGGTCCCTATGAAATACAACTTGGATCACACTTACTACTTATCCATTATTATCCAATATATAGCCAATCCAATAACTAAAACAATATCAGGCCCAATCCTGACCCAATCACACAACCTCAACCCGCCCAAACCATTGATACCACTTTACCCCGTGACCCGTTTTACACCCTGGTCAAACAACCAGGTGACCCGGTCAACACCTTTGAAAAACATTAAATTAATACAAGCGCGCCCCAAACAGTGGCTACCTTCTCCTTCCCTGTCTCAACCAAACACCACCCATTTTACCCAATCCCAAACACACGACCTTGTACTAAGAATCTTTCTATCCTTCCAGAACCTCCCTGACTTGTCAGTATTGATGCCCACGTGGACAAACCAAGCTCCTCTATTGGCCACGACACCTCATTGAGCTAAATGGAGTGCTCTGATTGGTGCAAGTGACTAGGATTGATTGTGTGGCTCAAGATAGACCTCCTAGATCCTTCTGAAGGCATCCCAAGCTCAAGGCTCAAGCTTAGCTATAAAAACGACCCTAAGCTCACATTTGTATTTGTCCAATTTCTCATGTCTTAGAGAAGTTTTGGCCTTTTATTTACTTATCATCTTAATTGTTAATCAGTAATCACTTGTATTGTAACCTCAGCTTTTAATCAATGCAATTTTATTTTTCCTAAAATTCCTTGTAATTTGAGTTGTTGTTCTTTTAATCTAAAAACTGTTTCAAGCTTTAATCTTTATTACTTTAAGCTCACATAAGCTTATCTCAGCTTATGTGAGCTTGTTGCTGATCAATTTGCTCTGAATTGCAAGTTTTGAGAAAAGTCAAAATAAGTCAAACTTAGAAGTTAATTGAGTTTTGGGTAAATCTCTGGTGATAATCTGTGTTATTGGTTAAGTCTGATGTTAGTTTACTCATTTTGATTCAGTAACAAGTTCATTTAATCAGTTTTCATAGTTTAGTTTCTTAATAAGCTTGAATAAGTAGTGTTTGGTTTAGCTTTGAAATTTGCTTTAGAGGTCTAAATTTTGGATTATATCAGTTGATTAAGGCTTGTTATTGTTAAATGCATCCATTCCTGTCTTTGTTTTACTTTCATTTGTGCTCATAGTCAACTTTGGCTCAAATCTGTTCTTGTGAGCTTACTGTTGGAAATCAGTTACTGTCATCATCTAATATAGGTCTAGAATCAGTAAAACTAGTTTGCTTTAGTCTCATAACATCTTATTTAATCCATATCAGTCTTTCAATTGCATCTGAATCTCAGAAAAGTCAAAGTAGCATGTCTGTTTTTAAAGTCAAAATTCCAGGGTTGAACTAGTTTCTGCTGAACTTGCAGTTGATGCATACTCTTCATTTCAGCTAGTTAGGGTTTTAGATTTGGCAAATTTGCAGTAGGCTAGGTGGTCTTCAAGACCCTATATCTGTTTTGCCCATTTGCTTTTCTGATAAGCTCTTAGATAAGCTCAAAGTAGGTCCCTAGTTCACTGGTTCTGTTTCAGCAGGCACCTGTCATTTGGTAGCTTTTTGTTTTGATCATAGCTTGCTCATTACTAGTCATCATTAGCTGTAATTCTGGATAATTACTCTCTGCTAGGTTGTCTTGAGGTTCCCACTCTTGTTTTTCCTTTAGCTTAACAAATAAGCAGTTTGCAATGGCTTAAACTTAGGGGCAGAATCATATTTGCTTAATATTGGCAGTTGGCTTAATCTCTGGTAATTAGCTTATTAAGTGTTAGGAGTAGCATTAGACAGTCGTCTTAGAGTAGTAATAGTGTATCTTAGCTTGTGTAGAAGTTTGGTTAACCTTAGAGCTTATTTGCTTATTTCATTTGCTTATTCCATTTAAGATTACACTGCAGCTTTTAAATTCCCCACATAAGCCCTAGTTTTCATATTTTTCCCTGCTTTAGAATTACATTTTAGAATTTCCCTGCAATTTTCATGATTTTTAGTTACTGTTCACTATTTTTATTAATTAAAATTAGTTTTTAAGCCTTTTTAAATAGCTTTAATTGCATTTAATTGAGAAAAAGTTCCAAAAAATAGTTTTTCAATTTTAATAGATTTAGATAAATATAAAAAGCATAAAAAATATTTTTCCTTATTTTTCTCCTTTTATTTGGTATTTTTAATAATTTTAATTAGATTTAAATAGTATTAAATTCATAGAAAATAGGATATTAATCAGAAAATTATAAAAATAGTTTTTTAAAGTCTCTTATGTTATTTTAGATTTTTAGAAAGTAATTCCATATTTTTCCCTCTCTCTTTCATAATTTTTAGATAATTAGTTTTATTTTTAAAGTTAATAATTAGTTTTTAATTAAAATAAAATCAAGAAAATTCCAAAAAAAAATAGTTTTAATTCATAATTAGTTTTCTAATATCATTTTTTGAGTAAAAGTAATTTTAGGTTATTTTTAGGAGTTAGATTAGTCGTAATTGCTTTTTATTCGCGTTTCGTTTAATTTCCGTTTTTGCGTTTTAGCGTAGAATTGCGTAGTTTGCCTTAGTTTTTAGGATTTCCCGTAGATTTTATGTTCCTTATGCTTTCCTTATCCCGTAGTTTAGAATACTTCATATTATGCCCCTTATCTTATTCAAATCCCGATTATTGAGACGTGAGTTGGAAATTCCATTCAACCCTCGTTCGGAACGATCTCGGTGCTCAAACCTAACACGTTTGAGTTACCCACATACTACACACTTCTTTATTATTGATTTTTATCAAATCAATTTTTGGCGCCGCTGCCGGGGATTGGTTTGGCACTGATATCAATTTTTGGCGCCGCTGCCGGGGAGGGCTTGTAGCGAGTTTTCGTATTCCGTCTCGTATCGTGTGCATTTGAAGATCCTTCCTCGTGAAGTTGTCGTTGATCTTTGTACATATCCCTTTTATAAAAACCCAAAAAGATTTTCCTTTTCAAAATTTGTTTTAAAAACCCAAAAATATTCTTCTTGTATCCTCTTATCCCGATAATTCTTTTCTTTCACCCTCTATATGTTTGATTTTCATGGATTCTCAAAATTTCTATACACCCTATTGCTTTAAGTGTAGAGATTTGCTAAGAGATGATTCACTTTGTGAACGTTGTTTTTGCAAAGGGTGTGGATTTTATCGCGAATCTTGTATGTGTCGCCCTTTTGAAAAACCCACCGGGGTTATCGATGACGATTCCATTGATTTTGAAAAAAGATTTGAGCGACGTCAAAACCGCATTGAGAGCATGCTTCAAACTTTATTAAGCCACGTTCAAGCTCGACAAAGTGTTAATGAGGAACCCGTTCAAGTTATGGAAGACGATAACACTATTCCAGAGCTACCCGAAGAACCCACCGAGGGTCACGGGGACGATTTCTTTGAACAACTTGATTTTCTTAACAACATTGAAAAACTTCAAGCCTTGTCAAAAATATCAAAAATGAATGATAAGTATAAAGAACCCTCGATTCCTACTCACTCTCCGGTGAGGGAGATGGAACATATTTCTGAACCCGAGGTGATTCCCGTTTGTACTCTCGACTCTAATCCGAAGAATTATAGAATCGATCCTTATCTTTCACGATTCACCGTTACGAGTCCGTTGAGTTACAACAAAACGGAACGAACTTATGAGCTTAAAACGATTTCTAAACAGAAAGAACCGGAGACTACAACGGAAGTGGTGGAACTTGCTAGCTCTAAGAGCACACCACTTGTCCCACCTCCGGATTCTTATCCCTCTCCCGTTTCTGAGCCTTTTATTTCCGACTCTTCCCCTTCACTCACGCCGGTTGAGAGAAGTAACGTTCTTTTGGAAAAGGTCGATGATCATATTGTTTCAAACATTGTTGAACCCGTTGACTCTCTTGAGTCTGGGGTTGTTGATATTTGTGATGAGCCTTCTCTTGATGATCATGTTGAGATGTTCTCCGACTCCGATGATGATTCTTATGGAGACATCGATTTCGTTGACGATTTACCTTCTGAGCCCGAGCCAGAAGAAGAAGAGATTGAGCTCGATGATATTGAGATCGAGGATCCAGTATTACGTGAAACATTGTCGAGAGTTTATCTTCTCATTTCCAAAATTGAAGCATTGAACGATAATTCAAGTTCGCATCCTATCTCCGTTAAAGATAGTGATTTCTCTCCCGAGCTTGAGACTTTCCGATTTGATGAAGAGATTAGTGGCAGTCCCACTATTGATGATGTTTATCCTCCGATTCTTGAGCGATTCCACTTTGATGTTGATATGAGTAAAGTTTTGAACGAGATTTCCGATACTCCAACAAATGACCCGATCATTGAGGAAGCCGACTCATTTCTTGCCCTTGATGACTTGATACCACCGGGTATTGAGGATGTTGTTATGAATGATCCCGAGGGGGATATGATGTTTCTTGATGGACTTCTTGACTCTCCTTCTTCTGATGAGTCCACCATCATGTATCCCATTGAGCCTTTATGTGAAGACAAAATCTTTAAACCCGGGATATTCATTGATAAGTTTCATGTTATAACCATTATTCGTGATAAGGATCCTCTCTTGGATGCCTTCATTTGTGAGCCTACACATCTTATCCCTTACCATGAGCTCCCGTCTTTCTTGGAGTTTTCTCACTCTGATCCGTCATCCCTTCGTCCACCCGCTAAACCACCGGATGATGGATCATTCTTTCATGTCATACCTTATGTGTTGATGCCCGACATTTTCTTCACCACCCAACCCACCCAGTCTCATTCCTTCGGGAATGAGGACACCGTTTTTGACCCTGGTATCTCTACCACTTTCTTCCCCAAGGACAAATGAATTCGGGGACGAGTCAGGCTAGCGACTCGGTGATCAAAAACAGTAGCGCTTCGTGGGAGGCACCCCATGCTTATCCTTCTCTTCTTTCTTTTCTCTAATAAGTGACGCGAAGGGGTCTGCCTCTTCGATTTCTCGTGTTTGGTTGTTTGTGATGTTTTGTGTAGGATGTTCCCGATATGAAGACTCTCGTGCTCGAAGTTTATCATTTCTCCACTCGAGTCTCATGATCGATGCTGATGGAAATCCCATATCCTAATCTTATCGACTAACGTTATCTTTGAGCATACTTAATAAACGGCTTTTAGATTTTTGTGATACCCTTGCTTTAAACATTGAGGACAATGTTTCGTTCTAGTCTGGGGTAGGGTAATCTTCGATTTGATTTGACCGCACTTGCTTATTTTCTGTCGTGTTTCTCTCGTAACCCCGTTTTTCCTTAAAAATTGAAAAATTGTGCAAAAATGTGAAAAATTTAAAATTTTTTGTAAGCTTTTGTTAAGTCTCTTTGATTGAAAAGTTTTGCTAGTCTCTTAGATTAGAAGCTATAAAATGCGAATTCTAGCTCACAAGGCCAAGATTTTGCAAGTTTCCCTGAGTGACTTTAAATATGCATGACTTGATTTCATTAGACGAAGCATTTGCTAAGTTAATATATGTTTTGACACCTTGATTGACTTTCCGCTGGTGAGAGTAGGAATGGAATTCTGACTTGACCGGGCGTGTTGAGCCCTAGCTTGTTCCCTTAACCATAGATAATCTAAAAATTATCGGCTAAGCATCTGCGGATCTCATTATTTGGGATTTTAAATTTGCAGAGATCGAGAAATGATAGAGTTACTTATGAGTTTAGATGCTAAGCGTGGAGTAGTTGGTTCTCTTTAGAGCCCATCGAAGGTACTTATGGCTTTTTGTTCCCACAAAATTGTTTCACCCCATATCTGTCTAAATAATTAGAGATGTCGAGTTTTTGACGATAGTTAGTTCTTTATCTTCTTTAAAGAATCTTTGTTTTAAAAATTGGGTACACATCAAGGATCCGTAATATAATGAATAAGTAATATGTGATAAGTGATAATGTAATAAGTAAAGTTGTGAGCTGCGGTGTCGAGATCGGACCCTTGGATCTTTAGCCGGGATTGAATGAGGTCTTAGCCTAACCAGCCGGGATTCTCATCTCATGAAGCCTATAGTCTTGGAATTACCCCGTGAAGCTCCGTAGTTCACAGCTCATATAAATAAAAGTATAAGTGCAAAAAAAAAAAAAAAAAAAAAAAAAAAAAAAAAAAAAAAATGTTGTTGAAAATTGAAAAAAGTCAAAAGTTAGTGAATAAAAATTCCTTGATGTGGACCTCATTTTTACGACAATGGTTCTTGAGAGAAGGCGGATAACTAATTATCGACTTAGCTTTGTATCTTTATCAGAATAATTCTTATCGAAACGAGAATTTGAAGAAATTCATTTCTCACAAAAATAAAAAAAATCTAGAGGAAATAGGAAAATGGGAACGAAAAGTAATTACACAAGTAACTTCCATGGGTAGTGTTAGCATCTAGAGTCGTATGTAACAATGATTTCGGTTTTACGCTTAGTTTGGGACTTGTGAAAAATCAGGGACGATGTATTCTATCCGTATGGTCACTTCACGCTGTGTTGTGTTTTCTACTCCGTGATCCTAACATGTCGTTTGAAAAATGTTGGAGTTATTGATCGACATGAAAGTTCAACAAACCGTCATTCATAACCGGAATGTGCTTAATCGTAATATCTATACTTATGAATTAAAAGGTAAACGGGGCGCTTTTAGAATTAAGGCTTTCTTAATCTCTTTTGAGGAACATTGACTACTTCTTCTCTAATTGATTTGTCTGAACTGTTTGAAGTTTCTTACGGTTAGTCATTCACAAGTGGCTAGCTTGAGTGAGATAACTTGATGGTTTAGACATATCGATGGTTTAGTAGAAAGAGATTGAAATCCTTGGTTTTAGAAGCGTGAGTTGATTGCATTGCGTGAGGACACGGCAATAGTTTCGTCTGGGGTATTTTGGTATGTGCTAAAACACATACCTTTTCTTTATCAAAATAGACCCAAATAACCAAGAAAGAGCCGTTTATTGCTAATATTTGTGGTTTTCTTGAGTTTGTGCTTGTGCAGGTATGGATATGTAAAAACACGCAAAAAGAAGCCAAATCAGACGTAAATCCGAGCACGAGAGATTAAGAGAGCTTAAGCTGAGCCGGAAGGTCAGAATTATGCATTTATGAAGATTTCTAATCTCTGAGGATGATTTGTGAAGATTTGATCAAAGTTTGAAGAAATGTCAGAAATGACCCCTCAACTTTGAGAATTGGCAAAAATGGCCCTTGAAGATTCAGAAAGTTGCAAAATCGGTCCCTGGATTATTTATGAATGACAAGTTCAGCCCTTGGTCTATGGTTTCAGAAGTTACATGTTTTGTCCTTGGACTTTCAACCTTTACATATTTGGTCCCTATGAAATACAACTTGGATCACACTTACTACTTATCCATTATTATCCAATATATAGCCAATCCAATAACTAAAACAATATCAGGCCCAATCCTGACCCAATCACACAACCTCAACCCGCCCAAACCATTGATACCACTTTACCCCGTGACCCGTTTTACACCCTGGTCAAACAACCAGGTGACCCGGTCAACACCTTTGAAAAACATTAAATTAATACAAGCGCGCCCCAAACAGTGGCTACCTTCTCCTTCCCTGTCTCAACCAAACACCACCCATTTTACCCAATCCCAAACACACGACCTTGTACTAAGAATCTTTCTATCCTTCCAGAACCTCCCTGACTTGTCAGTATTGATGCCCACGTGGACAAACCAAGCTCCTCTATTGGCCACGACACCTCATTGAGCTAAATGGAGTGCTCTGATTGGTGCAAGTGACTAGGATTGATTGTGTGGCTCAAGATAGACCTCCTAGATCCTTCTGAAGGCATCCCAAGCTCAAGGCTCAAGCTTAGCTATAAAAACGACCCTAAGCTCACATTTGTATTTGTCCAATTTCTCATGTCTTAGAGAAGTTTTGGCCTTTTATTTACTTATCATCTTAATTGTTAATCAGTAATCACTTGTATTGTAACCTCAGCTTTTAATCAATGCAATTTTATTTTTCCTAAAATTCCTTGTAATTTGAGTTGTTGTTCTTTTAATCTAAAAACTGTTTCAAGCTTTAATCTTTATTACTTTAAGCTCACATAAGCTTATCTCAGCTTATGTGAGCTTGTTGCTGATCAATTTGCTCTGAATTGCAAGTTTTGAGAAAAGTCAAAATAAGTCAAACTTAGAAGTTAATTGAGTTTTGGGTAAATCTCTGGTGATAATCTGTGTTATTGGTTAAGTCTGATGTTAGTTTACTCATTTTGATTCAGTAACAAGTTCATTTAATCAGTTTTCATAGTTTAGTTTCTTAATAAGCTTGAATAAGTAGTGTTTGGTTTAGCTTTGAAATCTGCTTTAGAGGTCTAAATTTTGGATTATATCAGTTGATTAAGGCTTGTTATTGTTAAATGCATCCATTCCTGTCTTTGTTTTACTTTCATTTGTGCTCATAGTCAACTTTGGCTCAAATCTGTTCTTGTGAGCTTACTGTTGGAAATCAGTTACTGTCATCATCTAATATAGGTCTAGAATCAGTAAAACTAGTTTGCTTTAGTCTCATAACATCTTATTTAATCCATATCAGTCTTTCAATTGCATCTGAATCTCAGAAAAGTCAAAGTAGCATGTCTGTTTTTAAAGTCAAAATTCCAGGGTTGAACTAGTTTCTGCTGAACTTGCAGTTGATGCATACTCTTCATTTCAGCTAGTTAGGGTTTTAGATTTGGAAAATTTGCAGTAGGCTAGGTGGTCTTCAAGACCCTATATCTGTTTTGCCCATTTGCTTTTCTGATAAGCTCTTAGATAAGCTCAAAGTAGGTCCCTAGTTCACTGGTTCTGTTTCAGCAGGCACCTGTCATTTGGTAGCTTTTTGTTTTGATCATAGCTTGCTCATTACTAGTCATCATTAGCTGTAATTCTGGATAATTACTCTCTGCTAGGTTGTCTTGAGGTTCCCACTCTTGTTTTTCCTTTAGCTTAACAAATAAGCAGTTTGCAATGGCTTAAACTTAGGGGCAGAATCATATTTGCTTAATATTGGCAGTTGGCTTAATCTCTGGTAATTAGCTTATTAAGTGTTAGGAGTAGCATTAGACAGTTGTCTTAGAGTAGTAATAGTGTATCTTAGCTTGTGTAGAAGTTTGGTTAACCTTAGAGCTTATTTGCTTATTTCATTTGCTTATTCCATTTAAGATTACACTGCAGCTTTTAAATTCCCCACATAAGCCCTAGTTTTCATATTTTTCCCTGCTTTAGAATTACATTTTAGAATTTCCCTGCAATTTTCATGATTTTTAGTTACTGTTCACTATTTTTATTAATTAAAATTAGTTTTTAAGCCTTTTTAAATAGCTTTAATTGCATTTAATTGAGAAAAAGTTCCAAAAAATAGTTTTTCAATTTTAATAGATTTAGATAAATATAAAAAGCATAAAAAATATTTTTCCTTATTTTTCTCCTTTTATTTGGTATTTTTAATAATTTTAATTAGATTTAAATAGTATTAAATTCATAGAAAATAGGATATTAATCAGAAAATTATAAAAATAGTTTTTAAAAGTCTCTTATGTTATTTTAGATTTTTAGAAAGTAATTCCATATTTTTCCCTCTCTCTTTCATAATTTTTAGATAATTAGTTTTATTTTTAAAGTTAATAATTAGTTTTTAATTAAAATAAAATCAAGAAAATTCCAAAAAAAAATAGTTTTAATTCATAATTAGTTTTCTAATATCATTTTTTGAGTAAAAGTAATTTTAGGTTATTTTTAGGAGTTAGATTAGTCGTAATTGCTTTTTATTCGCGTTTCGTTTAATTTCCGTTTTTGCGTTTTAGCGTAGAATTGCGTAGTTTGCCTTAGTTTTTAGGATTTCCCGTAGATTTTATGTTCCTTATGCTTTCCTTATCCCGTAGTTTAGAATACTTCATATTATGCCCCTTATCTTATTCAAATCCCGATTATTGAGACGTGAGTTGGAAATTCCATTCAACCCTCGTTCGGAACGATCTCGGTGCTCAAACCTAACACGTTTGAGTTACCCACATACTACACACTTCTTTATTATTGATTTTTATCAAATCAATTTTTGGCGCCGCTGCCGGGGATTGGTTTGGCACTGATATCACTAGGTCTAAAACTGTAACTCGCTACAGATTTGTAAAGCAAGTCGCTACGAAGAAAGTAATCCGTGAGTTAAGTCGCTAGCAAGAAAAAACCATATAAACATCACTTTTCAATCCAAAAACAACCCAACCAAGATGATTCAAGCTTACCAAATGAAAACCTAAACACTTGTGATGATTCTAAACATAAAAGTACTAACAAAATTCAAACTTTAACACAAGAAATCAACCAAATGATGCAAAAACCACTAAACTTTTTCAAACTCAAAAACCACCTAAAAACCACTAGAAATCCAAAGATGTGCAAGATATGATCAAACCATGGCTCTTGATACCAATTGTTGGATATTGGATTTCACTTACATATCATAACATTAACACAATGGGCATAGAGATGATTTTAGAGAGAGAGAAAGTGGGACATTCTAGTAAGAGAAACTTGTAGAATATTAGATTACCAAAGAACATCCAACCCTCTACCTTGCAAGGTAGAGGGTATTTATAGGTTACAGACTAAACGACCTCCTGACGGCTTGTGGATCAGGGATACAGTGGGTAAAGACCCGTCCTTCCTCCACGGTGTTGCACTAAACTATTTTACGCTACTAACTAACTAATTAAATACATAAAAACGTAACTAACGACAAGTCTACGAGCTAACTTATGCTAGATAATAATTGGGGTGACCGACTCTTCAATACTGGGATTATCAAATTCCTAACACCTTAGGACACTATCAATGAAGACTCTCTGTTTCACACAATGTTGAAAGAGAGATAATATCTTGAGTCCTACGCATTATCCTTGTGGTATTGCCAAGACTTGATTGTGTCATACGGACCTCATCAGTGGAGCGATTCAATATTGAATCAATCCAGGTCCAAGAAAACGGATTGACGGATGCCTTTGAAAAACCGGTTGTTGTGTTTAAAAACTCTTTTCTCTAAGCACATCGACTGTGTACAATTATTTCAAATCAAAAGGTGTTTTTGATTGATAAATGATTTTTTACTAAAACTTCGTTGTATTGCAAAAACAATTTCTATTGAGCGATACACGATTGGTTTTTCAAATCTCTTTTCATCAATCAGTGAATCTCTATTCGCTGGTTCACTCACACCGTGTTATCTTCTTTGAGACGCTCCGGTTTGAGAACGGCTAGAGCAGCTGCGAAACCCTGTCAAGGAAATTCTTCGGAATTATACCTGATCACAGGCAGTACTTGTACTGATCAACGGGGAACCATGGGCCGTGTACCTCAATTCATCGAAAGTGATCAAAGACACTTTTGTGCGCTTTTATTGCTAACTGTCTTATGCAGGTACACCCCGACGTTTGCAGCTGATCAGAATGGAGTGGTCAATCCATAACCACATGCTCACACAACACATTCATATCTAAAGAAATCATGATTGGTGCATCAATGACTCTGATATTATCACTCCATGCTTCTGCTACGCTGCTGCCAATATCATGAATCAACGAAAGCTTCCGCTACTCTGTAAGAAGAAATCATGATCCAAAATGTGCATGTCGGTCCAAAAGTCACAACATCACTAATTACCAACACAACAAAGGTTGAGTCAGAGATTTATTGTGGCTGATGATCTCAAAGCTGGCTCAAAACTCAGTATCACGTGGATCAGTTAAAGACCTCCACTCAGATTATCCAAACATGCAATTATGATGAATCAAAGACTACGAGCTACAGAACAAAGAACATGGACGAGAACCCAAGAACAATCTCAATGTAATATTTGTTTGTATTCAATGTAATTTTAATGTGTGTTTGAGGTGACCTCCCTTAGGGGGAGATTGTTAGGAATTAGAAATTCCAGGTATTAAAGAGTCGGTCACCTCAAGTATATGTAATCGTTAGAAAGCTCGTAGTCGTAGTTATTTTATATTAAGTAGTATTTATTTAAGTAACACCGTGGAGGACGGACGGGTCTTTACCCACTGTATGCCTGATCCACAGCCCGTTGTGTGGCATTTTATTTTAAGACCATAAATACTCTCTACCTTCCAAGGTAGAGAGTTGGAGCTCATAATAAGATTTTTCTTTCTCTCACTAAAGTTCCCAAACCTCTAACTTTCTCTCTCTAAAACCTCTTGTACGCCTATTTGATCTTATGGTTTAGTGTGTTTGTGAAATCCAATATGTTACATAACTCACCCCTCTTCTTACTAAATCTCTCAAACACTCTCATTCTCTTCTAACATATAGATCACTTGATCTAGAGAGTTGTTCTTCTTTCTTTCTATTGTGATTCTCATATAGGCCCTTCTCAAAGGCAAGATCACGAGAATTCTACAAGTCATCCAAGCAAGGGGTCCTTGATTGATTTTTCACTCCGCAAGATTTCTGTAGCAAAGATCTTGTATTTGATATTTCACATATTTGTTGTGACATAGTGCTTGAACTCTCAAGTAGGTGACTCGGGGAGTGGAGTAGGGCAAGGAAGGTGTCCTTGTTGCCGAACCACTATAAATCGGTTGTGTCATTTCTATCCCTTTGCTTTACTTTATTTACTTACTTTATCATTAGATCTATACTTTCTATACATCCATAAGATCTCACATATTAACGAATCTAAAGTTTTTGAAACTAACTTAAAATCGGCAAAACTATTCAACCCTCCCTTCTAGTTTTCCAAAATTGTTATAATAGCTAAGTTTATAAAAGTTTTAAAGTAAAATTGTATTTTAAAAACTTTTCGATCACTATGGGTTCTGAAAATTATAAGGAAGGGCAATCTATGCAACGACCACCTCTACTTGAAACTAATGGTTTTATATATTGGAAAAATATATTCGAAACATATGTGAAATCTAAAGATATTGATCTTTGGTACATTATTGTTGAAGGCGATTTTGAGGCTACCTCAAAAGATGATAAAGGGAATTTAGTTAACATACCTCATGATAAACTAAATGATGAAATGAAGAAAAAGCTTTCTAAAAATAGTGAAGCAAAAATGGTTTTATTACTTTATATAATGCTTTACCAAAAAAGGAATTCGAAAGAATTTCTATGCTTAAAACCTCTAAAGAAATTTGGAATTCTTTAGTTGTAACTCATCAAGGCAACCAACAAGTTAAAAATAATAAAATTGATTTGTTTGTTCAACAATATGAACAATTTTCAATATCGGATGAGTAAACTATAGATCATTCATTTGCTAACTTTAATACTATTATTACATCTTTACAAGCACTTGATGAATCTTTTTCTAGCCGTAACCATGTTAGGAGATATCTAAGGGCACTTCCATCGAAGTGGAGATCCAAGGTGACGGCGATCGAAGAGTCAAAATATTTTATAATCCTCACCCTTGATGAACTCATAGGCAACTTAAAAGTCTACGAGCTTGTCCTTGCTAAAGACTCCGAAGCCTTAAAGGTGAAAGAGAAACACAAATCTATTGCCCTTAAAGCCAAAAAGGCTTCAAGCGATTAAGAGAACTCCTCTTTGAGTAGTGACGACGAGGAGTACGCTATGGCAGTAAGGGACTTTAAAAAGTTCTTTAGAAGGAAGGGGAGATACGTCAAACAACCGTATGACAATAAGAAAGGCTTTCGGAAAAGCAAAGAGGACGAGAAGCTGAAAGATGATCGTACTTGCTTTAAATGTGGGACCCAAACCACTTTATTAGTAAGTGTCCCAAACGGGATGATCAAAAGGCGTTTGTGAGCGGCACGTGGGGAATGAGTGACGAGGAGGACGAAGAAATTTGGCTCATGGCAAATGACGAGGTATGTCTCGAATACTATAGTAGCTCATCACTTGATGACGACTCATTGCATAATAAATATGACAAACTATGCAATATTAGCTTAAAACTAATTAACAAAAACAAGCTTTTAAAGAGTCAAAACCAACGTTTAGATAAAGAAGTCATATAATTAAAAGCAAAACTAAAACGTTTAGAAAAGGGTAAAATAGCAAGTGGTGAATGTGAACTTTGCGTTCAACTTCAAACACTAGTTGATCAACTAGATTCTAAAATTGCTAGAATGAGTACGAATACTTTAGATATGATATTAGATAGTGTTAAAGCCGGTAACAACCAAAAAGGTTTAGGTATTCAACAACTTGATCCATCAACTAGTGAAAACAAAGAAACACAATTTGTTAAGGCAATAGAAAAACAAGCCACTGTTGTGGCGGATCCTACGGATCCCATCAAAAGGGAACCGGCTAGTGTTAAGCCAGGGATTCGTGGGTCAGCTATAGCAAACAGTGGTAATAACGTAGATTCTTCATCTAGAACTGAGTTTTTTATCATTAATAGGAAGAAACCAACTCATGTCACCACTAGACAACCACCTCCAAAATATAATCCTACTTTTGCAAGAAACAAAGCTCTATCTTTCTCAAAACCTAATCCATCTAGGAGACCTAATAATGTTTACCCGAGAAGTAACCATCAAATGGGATGGAACCCAAATATGTAAAATGGTTTTCCCTTTCAAAACTTTGCTCCATGGAATGCATACTCATCTTATCCATACATGTCTAATATGAAAGGAATGTTTAACACTAATGGACTCATGAACAAATGGGGACCAAGCTTTTCAGTTAATTGTTTTCTTAGGTGTGCTTAAAGGTCGACCTAGACCCGGATGAATGGGTCAAGGATAGCGGGTGCACGAGGCACATGACCGGCAATAAGGATCTATTCTCCACATGTGAATCCTTCAATGGAGGTAATGTGGTGTTTGGAAATAGCAAAAGTAAAATCATCGGTAAAGGTACGATTTCTAACAAATCTCTAACCATTAACGATGTCTATCTCGTAGAAAACCTATACTTTAACCTCTTAAGTATAGGACAAATATGTGATAAAAAGTGCAATGTACTTTTAACCGAAACCGGTAGTAAGATATTAAAAAATGGCATAACCATAGGAAGAGGTATTAGGAAACATGGAGTCTATGTCATTAAAATTGGTAATAAACCTAAAGACAAATTATGCCTTACCTCTATGGATGATACTTCGACCTTATGGCATCGAAGATTGGGTCACGCCAACATGGGACTTCTTCAATCGCTATCATCCAAAGATCTAGTAAGAGATCTACCTAAGTTAAAATATGAACATCACTTTTGTGATGCTTGTAATGTAGGAAAACAAGTTCATTCTAGTCATAAAGCTAAAAACGTGGTGTCGACAACTAAGTGTCTAGAATTGCTACATATGGATTTATTTGGTCCATCCGCTATCCAAAGTTATGGAGGCAAATACTACACTTTGGTCATAGTGGATGATTATTCTAGGTATACATGGACAAAATTATTAAAGAACAAAACGGAAACCTTTAATTATTTTGAAATATTAAGCAAAAAGATCCAAAGACAACTAGGAAGTCCTATAGTGTCTATTACTCACAACTTCTCGGCTCCACGCACTCCACAATCGAATGGGGTAGTAGAAAGAAATAATAGAACCCTACAAGAAATGAGTCGAACCATGCTTAATGAACAATCCGTACCTCATAAGTTTTGGTGTAATGTCGATGATACTTCAACGTACATACTCAATCGAGTCTTAATTAGACCAATCTTAGTTAAAACTCCATATGAGTTACTCCGAGGCAAAAAGCCTACGTTAGATCACATTTGAGTCTTTGGTAGTAAATGTTTTATTCTTAATACTAAAGATTACCTTACAGAATTTGATCTTAAATCAACCGAAGGTATCTTTCTAGGTTACTCTCCAAATAGCAAAGCTTACGTCATATTAAACAAAGAAACAATGAAGGTAGAAGAGTCATTAAATATAAAATTTGATGAAAGTACACCCAAACCCTCTCCACCTCTTGTTGATGACGAGATTGTAGAAAGTGAAGCTATAGTAATAAAGAAAAAGATAAATGAAGAAGAAGAACCTTTAAATGATGAAGTCATAAACATTAAAGAGTCCAAAGATCACCCCGTAGATAAGGTCATAGGAAAGCTAAACGAAAGAACATTAAGGTCTCAAGTTCAAAACCAAAATAGCTTGTTTTGTTTCGTTTCAATCATAGAACCTAAGAATACACAAGAAGCCATAAAAGATGAGAGTTGGGTAATGGCTATGCAAGAAGAATTAAATCAATTTGTTTCTAATGATGTTTGGACACTTGTCCCTCCACCTAGTAATCAAACCATAATAGGAACCAAATGGGTTTTTTTTTTAAATTAGATGCAAACGGAGTAGTGTCTAGGAACAAGGCTAGACTCGTTGCCCAAGGGTATAATCAACAAAAAGGAATAGACTTTTATGAGACCTATGCCCCCGTGGCTAGATTAGAGTCTATAACAATACTTCTTGCGTATGCTTGTGCTAATGATCTAAAGCTTTATCAAATGAATGTCAAAAGCGCTTTTCTAAATGGTTTCATTAATGAAGAAGTATATGTAGCTCAACCTCCGGGCTTCGTCGATTTTGAAATACCTAAACATGTGTATAAATTAAAGAAAGCCCTTTATGGTCTTAAACAAGCTCCAAAAGCTTGGTATGATAGACTCAAGTCATTTTTAATTAAACACAACTATACCATGGGGTTAGTTGACAACAAACTTTTTACTAAGAAAAGAAAGTCACATATAATCATAGTGTAAATATATGTAGATGATATTATATTCGGATCCACTTGTCAAGACATGTGTGATGATTTCTCTAAAATCATGCATGACGAGTTCCAAATGAGTATGATGGGAGAACTTAGTTTCTTTCTTGGTCTACAAATCAAACAAGTAGAAGATGGTATCTTCTTTAATGAATCTAAATACATAAAGTAGATGTTAAAGATATTCGGTCTAGAAGAGTCGAAACCAATTAGGACACCAATGTCATCCGACACCAAACTCACAAAAGATGAAGATGGCGAATCCGGCGATAATACTAAATATCGTGGCATGATAGGTAGTATTCTCTACCTCACGGCAAGTAGGCCGGATATCATGTTTAGTGTTTGCTTATGTGCTAGGTTTCAAGAAGACCCTAAAACATCACACCTAGAAGCCGTAAAAAGGATATTTAGATACATTAAGGGTACAACACAATTAGGATTATGGTATCCTAAGGGCACGGGAGTAGAAACAATTGTATATGCAGATTCTGACCATACAGGTGATTATGTTGACCGAAAAAGTACAAGTGGGTTATGTACTTTTATGGGATGTTGTTTAACATCTTGGTTTTCAAAGAAACAAACGGCATTAGCAATATCAACAACCAAAGCCGAATACGTCTCCGCCGGCAAAGCATGCCAACAAGCACTATGGATGAAACAAGTGTTAGTTGACTACGACATTCATCTAAGTGACATAGCCATTCTATGTGACAACAAGGGTGCCATAGATCTAAGCAAGAATCCGGTATTACATTCTCGCACAAAGCATATAGAGATTCGTCATCACTTCTTAAGAGACAATGTTCAAAAGGGGAACATCTCTATTGAGAAGGTAGCGTCCGAAGACAACATAGCCGACGTCCTCACCAAACCGTTGAAGCGGGAACAATTCAACCTACTTCGTCTTGGTCTTGGTCTCATGGAACAAACGTCGTAACTTAATTTTTGACTCTACAAGGTATGTAAACACTAGCCTTCTTCTTTCTAAGTCTAGGATCTCTATTTCACGTACAAATCACAAACAATACGGGAATTTTCAAAACCCAAGATAAGTTTTTCACTTATAATTTTCTTATTTTCTTTCAAAATAAGTACGAGTTACACACACATCCTTCTTTCAAAAAGATAAAATGTTTGTATTCCAAAATGCTTTCTAAAATGATACTCCTTCCTGTATCAATTTCACAAAAGCAATTTCTCACGTCTAGGACAAATCGCTTTTCCATTATTAATACAACGTAAAAACCCGTTTTCATTGCATCTCATGTCTTTTGAGTGCTAAAGGGGACACATAACTAATTGTGTTTTCGGGTACATTCATTTAAGCAACAATGAATTAAGAGCATTGGTAACACTAAACTACGTACTCAAAGTACTAAGTATGTGTTTTTCGGGTTATCTCAAATAATAGTGTGCTTTTTTCATTTCTAGTTTATTTTTCTTTTCTTCTTAGGAGTCGAGATAACCGCAACTCCAAATAGTTTGCATATAGGCACACACTAGGCAAAAATGTTTCCAAACGGAAAATTTTGTGATGCCTGGATCACCAGACCCACGGATCCCAGCCTTTATGCTGGACAGATCCCTCAAGGGAAGGATCCGTGGGATCCGTGAGACAGAAGTTGTTTTTACCTTCTATTCTTCTCACTTTGGATGAAAAATCCACATTTGTTTTATTTTTGGAGTATGATCTTTAATGCTTGTGTTCTCTTGATCACATGCCTTAAATTCATATCTAATCATTAGATCTTAATCCACATTTTGGGTCAAGCATTCATTACAATGCTTTGTTTTTCTATATTTAGAATTCCCAAAATGCTTGCATAATCCATCTCATCTTCACAAACAAACTACACCATGTCATCCACAAACTCTTTAGATGAATCACCTAGTACAAACAATCATCTTCATGAAACCCAAACCTTTGTACTTCCACCTTCCAAAATACTAAAATTAAACTCTAGGATATCCGCACGGATTAACATCCGATCTTGTTGCTTAGGAAAACCATCATCATATGGCTCATCACCATCAACTAACTCACCACAAAATGCTCCCATTATAGCATGATAACACTACACGCGTCGTTCGGGGTCAAAGAAACTTCCGTTTCTTCGAGCAAGTTTTATAACACCCTAGGCAGTGAACCTAATCGTTGTAGTGTAGTATTAGGGTAAGCCACGGGTATTGATATCGTTCTCTAGGGGAATAGGAATGCTAGTGAGAAGTTACTACGCTAAGGTTGGAGTTGAGGAAGATTATTTTTTATCTTTTTATGTTTTTTTAGGAAATGGAAAGGTACGAATCTCGAGGTTTGAATTTGGGGGTTTGGTATTTTTACCGATTACTCTACTTATCTAATTATCTAATCTAAGTTGATGGTAGTCTATGTCTAATTATTGTGTGCTCGTATGATAGTTTAAAAATGTGTTTACTTAGGTTTTATTACTCCTTAATTATCTCCTATTGATGGTTGAATTGTCACGTCCTTATTCTTAATCGCGTTGTGTGTCTAAAGTCGTAGGGTATGCGTTTATCCCTAAATCTTTGAACTTACCAAAGGGTCTCGTCTACAAAATCTCTAGGATTTATACACTTTAACTCTAAGGCACTCTTTGTATGGTTTAGCCTACAACTACTCTAGGTGTCATAGTCTAAGGTTCACAAAGATTAATCAAGCATTAACTACACAACGAATGACCTATCGCATCACTAGATCATTAACAATTAAGATAAGAGACAACCAATCAATATTCAATAATTAAGTTTCATAATCCCTAAGCAAACACACAAGTAAATTAGCCGGACATGGAGAACATGCAAGCATACACACAAATAATCAAAGACATAATTGTATTAATGAAGTAAAACACTTATCTTGATGTAAGATAGGGTTTGGAACCCTAAAATACTGTACAAGACAGCCTTGGTTCGGTTTTGGTTTTTACTCCAAAAAGACTACTCTTCATACTAAAAAATTCTGATTCTATATATAAGATTACATATGCGACGGCATCACCTTATGATTTGTGACGCCGTCGGGTCGCCGTCATTAGGGTTTCGTCTTGGCCACGTTAGTCTTGCAACGGCGTCACCTTGTTCTTGTGACGCCGTCCCCTTCAGTCTCTGACGCCGTCTGGATCAAATCTATGCCGTCTGAGTTGCGACGGCCTACTCTTTTAAAGCTTGACACCGTCACTTGAAAATAAGAAATTTGACTTCTTTCCCGTCACAAAATGCTCCGACGGCGTCGCAGTTAAGCAGTGACGCCGTCACCTTGTGTTTTAGCAGCTTGAGTGTCTTGATTTCTTGACTTTGGCCATTTTCTTCGTATATCCGCGCCTTTTCGTCCAAATAAGTGCTATTACAGCAATTTGCCTTCAAGAGACCTAAAATGTGAAAAGGAACGGTATTAAATAATAACGGATACAAAAGTGATCAAATAAGGGCTTAAATAACCCCTCAAAAAGGTACATTTTAAAACCTTATCAAATATCCCAACACTTGGTATTTGCTTATCCTCAAGCAAATGTGCTTTAAGCCAATTAATTTATAAGTTAGGGGTCATGAAGCATTGGTTTAAAACAGTCCACAACACATATAAGCCCCGCAAAAGTCATAACAAGCACGGAAATTACATACTAGCACCTCACAAGGGGTGTTTGGATACTCACATCTCTCTCGGGTGTATATGAAATATAACAAGTTGGAAATGGAAGATAAACACTCATTAACCGGTCCTAGTACATAGATTACCATAGGCTTGAGACTAGATCAAACCTCAATCGCTTTGGCGTAAGCACCTAGGAAAGACTATCAAAGAGGTCTTTAAAGGGTTGTAATGTTAGGCTTACGGTAGGGAAACAAAGGGTTTGGTGGGATAGGCTATTTAGTGGTGGCATGTCAAAAATATTTATGTTACAAGCATACGAAGAATGGCGTTGCTAAGCCAAGACTCGACACTCTAAACTCTAGATAACTGAAACAAACAAACATAAATTTAAAGATAGATATAGGATGGTAGCCCGTATGTTTTTTTTTAACACTCTATTTTTTTCTTTTCTCTTTTTCTATTATTTTTTTCTTTTTTTTTTCATACACTTTTACTCTACCATCCTCTACGGTAACATCAAAATGATAGGGATTTATAGGCACATCCCTACACTTGAGTTTTTATTACTCTAACACTAATTTGACCCGAATTGAAAAGATCAAAACACTTGGGGTATGTTATTACGCAAATAAGGGAATTTAACGTTCCCTTCTAATCATTTAAACTTTAACTTTTTCCCATGAGTCCCAATCGTCCCAAAACTGTATACAAAGGATATGACTCGACTTAGGAACTCATGCAAGCAACTAGATAATTGAACTAAGGGTTTGGGGTGATAACAATAATGCACTAAAAGTGAGTGCATACATGGTAGGCTAAGGCGATTTGGGTGTATTTGGGGGTGGGGTGTAAACAATGCTCTTCATTGATATTCCGAAAAACCGAAAAATCAAGAGAACCGCGAAAAGGATAGGCTCTGAGGGGTTAACTAGGGGTATCGTGTACTAAAGATGAGTACAACGCAAAGGTGTGGGGGAATTACTCAACCGATGTGGAAGAAGTAATTATATTACGGGTATCAAACAAGGGTTATCCTAATGCCTCTTATCATTTAGTTATTCCTAACTACACAACTGTAGTCTTACTAGCGATCTCGGGATGCATCACAAAACAAGTTCTAGAATCTAATATACTACCGGTTCACACTCTAAGCATTAAGGATGAATGCTTTAATTCCTACTAATCTAAGGGTGATCCTCACATTTTGGGTGAAATTTAGGTGGTAAAGGGTTTTTGTGCTAGTCATATAACTTCCTATCCATGAGACGCTTTTGTTAATACTAATGGCCCACTCCTATATGTTTTGAAAAATTAAAAATTTGGTGCCAAAATTACCCTAACCGACATTTTCTCATGGTTTATTACGCAATTGCAATTGGACAAAGCAAATAATCAAGGATAAGCATAGTTTCAAAGTTCCCATTTTATTTTTCCTCCCTACACTTAAACTGAACATTGTCCCCAATGTTCCCCGAAAGTATCAAAGTTATGATAATGGAAGGTAATTAAAAATGAAAGAAACTAGTACTTCCCTGATTAGCTCGGTAGGATCCGTGTAAAGTGGTGGTTAAATTCTTTCCAAGAAAAATGTATGCGTGAAAAGCTCCTTCCAATCTTTTGTTTCTTCTTCTTGATAAATAAAACCTGCACATTCGAAGAAAAAAAACGAAACCTTCGTGTAAAATCGGCGGTAATAATATATATAAGACTCTACTAAACTAGGATATAATGCTTGTGGAATGGATGTTTACAGAATTTTTGGAAAATTAAGACCTGGAAAATTCCAAAAATTTATAAGTAGTTCAGAAAACGAGAAAAAAGTAATCTGTTATTTTTACTCCTTCCTGACGCCGTCAGGTTGCGACCCTGACGCCATCAGGTTATCCTGACAAAAACTGGTCTGCGATTTTCTGGAAAAAATTCTGGAAAATTTACATCTTTAGAATCTGAAAAAAATTTCAGCAAAACATCCATTATGACTCGATACAAGCATTTGACTCGAACAAACACACATATATATCTTTTAATGAATTGCTATTCTCATGTTTACGTTTCTTTTGAAAACGTGTGTAATCCTCCCTACGCTTATCCTTTATGTAAAATACCTTTATATGCAATTAAGACTAGGTTAAAAACAAAATAAAGCATTTTTACAAATTTAAACATGAGAATAAACAATCACTAAAAGATATATGGCACTAACAAGCAAACAATTAAGCATGGGTTGCCTCCCACGAAGCGCTTTTTAAGAGTCTTATAGCTAGACTCGTAGTCGTGCCCCTACGTAACTTCTTTACCGCCACCTTCTTCCTTCACTTTCCCTTCGTCGAAAGGGCGTAGACGTTGTATGCTCACCGTGGATTCCTTGCCAATGTCGTCTATTATGGTAACGGTTTTATCCTTTAGATTGGTTTCCTTCACTGTAAAAGACCCAAACCATCTTGGTTTGTTTCTACCTTGTAATGCCCTTATCCGTGATTTGTACAGAAGTACTTTTTCTCCCTTTAGAAATTCCTTAGGGTTCTTTTGTGTCTTTGGTATCGAAGTGGGATTATTTCCTAACTTCTTGTTGGGCTTCCATAAGGTTGCATGCAATCCTTGAACCATAAAGTCTCTAAGCCCTTTTTCCCAATCATTCATTTTCTTCTTAACTATATTGCTAGGGACTTGTGGACTTTCACCTGTTATCCTCTCCATGATCTTAAGAGGATATCTTGGAATGATGGGTATTCTAGCGTACCCTTTTCCGCTTTTAAGTATCATGATGCCTTCTCCGCATTTGATGGTTGCCTTGGCGGTGGCCAGAAATGGTGTCCCAAGAATGAGTGGCATGTTTCTATCTTCCTCAACGTCTATGATTACGAAATCCACTGGATAAACGATATTAGCCACTTCTATTAAAACATCCATCACGATTCCTATGGGGTAGACATAGGTGTGATTAGCTACGGAAAGTCTAAGATTTGTCTTGGCTGGCTTCTCCCTAGTCAACTTATTATAAATTGATAATGGCATTATGTTCACATCAGACCCCTGATCAGCTAAGGCATTTATATTATCAATATCACCTATGCTACATGGTATCACGAATTTCCCTGTGGTGTCTCGTTTTTTTGTTAATGGTTTTTTAAGAACCAAATCATACAGAGGTCCCATAGGCAGGGCGTCATACTCTTCTTCTGTGATTTTTCCTTCAAGGGCGTCCCTAAGAACCTCATTGTACCTAAAGTTGTTTACTTGGTTTGCAATGGTTTTTCTGTTAATTTCGTTCTTAAGGTAGTACTCAATGGTCTCGGGCTCATCATTGGGTTCAGAGTCCTCCCTCTTGCTTTCCTCAATTTTTCTTGATTCAACCTTTCCATCCTCAGGCATAATGAAAATGGCGTTAACAAACGAAGTGGTCAGACAATAATTGATTCTTACTAGTACTTTTTCGGGAGCTTTTGTTTTGGTATACTCTTTTACCAGGTTCATCATTTCAGTCATTTTTGCTTGCATTTCCTCTCTCTGCCTATAAACCTCCTCTTCAAATCTGGCTAATCTCTCCGTATGAGCTGCCATGTACTCCCTCATTTGTTCCTTAAAGCTGGGTGAGAGTGGTAATGGGGAAGTAGAACGGAAGCGCCTTTCAGAATTGGGGTTTTGCTCACGACTTGGGGATTCTGAAAAAGGTGTTAGGTGGTTGGTGGAATTGGTGGAATTAACTGCTTCTCGAGGGATTCGTATGGGAGCCCTTTTATGCCTTTCCATAAGATAATCAATCCCTCTTTCAATAGCACTCATTTGCTCTTCGGTGATGTTGGACGATTCAAGAGGAGTTGATATGGCATTAACCATGTTAATAGGGGTTTCAGGAGATTCACTCCAATCTTCGTAGCTTTGATCAGCAAGCTCTTCTATAATATCCCAAGATTCCTCTGCATTAAAGTCGCTGAGCCTTCCACCGGCGGCTTGATCAATAGATCGTCGAGTGATGAAATCGACATGGTCATAGAAGATTTGGATTTGAAGCCAAAGATCAATGCCATGATGGGGGAGTTTACGGAGTAGGTCCTTGAATCGAGTCCATGCTTTGTAGAGAGACTCACTGTTGGAATCACTCCTAAACAGTATTTCAAGTATTTATATTTCATATGTAATAGGTAGCTTTATTACGGCCTTTATGTTTGTTTAAGGTCAAGCTTATGTAGAAGGCCCATAAGCTTAGGCCCAAGCCCACATAAGAAAGGATGGGAACTAGGAGTGTTGCCCTAGCTTCCCTCCTATAAATAATCTTGTAAACCCTCATTCGAGGGTTGGGTTGTTCAAGTTATTCTCTTCACATACACTCTTTCTTAAACCGTATTATTGTTAACGTGTGTTTGTGTGTGTAGCTTGTTCATCCGCCTTCATCTCTTTCTTTATAACTTGTGTTTGTAAAACTAGTGACCTAACAGTGGTATCAATCGCCAAATAGTTGGGTGTACTCGTTTGTTTTTGAAGTTTTTGATTTTGGGTCTTACGCGTAAGGTTAACGCATTCTTTAGCTCTTTTAAAAACTTGTTTTTTGCACTTTTTAATCCAAGATTCTTGTACTTTCAACGTTTTAAGGTGTTAAAATACTTGTTTTTGGCAAAAAGTTTCAAACTTTATGCGTGGATCATTGTTTTTGAACTAGTTTCTATTCGTGTGTGTATTTCTACGCATAACTGTTTTGAGTGCTTTGGATCATCAAGTTTCACACCTTTGTGTTATTTTGGTGTTATTGAAGCTATTTCATCACACAAAAACTGGTTTAGAAACAACTTTGGGCAAAATCAAAATTACGAGTAATCCTACGCGTATCAAAACCCTAAAATTACGCGTAAGATTTCTCCTTGGTTTGATCTTCATTTTCCTGGTTTAGTCCATGTTTTCTTACTTGGATAAGTCTGAAAATATGTCGACTTTGGATATCTTTTGCACTGTGAAGTGTAAAAGATCATTTGGGCAAAAACCCTAAAATTACGCATAAGCATAAGCTTACGCGTAGAAATTCTACGCATAAGATTCACTTTACGCGTAAACTTAGGTCTACGCACAAGGTAATCCTACGCCTAACTTTCTACGCCTAACTTTTGTCTACGCATAACTTTAGTGCTTTTATCCTACTTTCACGTAAGCTAAATCCTACGCGTAACTCCTTATTGTTACGCGTAACTTTTGGTGTTTTTACGCATAAGTGCTACTTGTTTCTTGTCTTTTCTACACCTAAGGACACTTCATCAACAAATTAAGGTTCATTCGACTGCAAAGATCCATTTTTACTACACAAGGTTATCAACATGTCTCAACCACCATACTCTAACTATTTCCCTTACACTTATCCTCAACGACAACAACAATTAACTCCACAACATCAACAATGGAATCAACAACAAGCAATTTATCAACAACAATTTAATCAACAACATACTCCACAACTTGGTGCAATTCCCCCACCACAAATGGTTCAACCCCCACCAAGTCTTCAAGTTCAACCCTACACAAATGATTACAATCACCATCCATCAAGGAACACTATGAAGGAACCCACTTGGTTTGCAAAGATGTGTGAAGCTTTAAGCAGCCAACAATCAATTCATGAAGCTGGATCACTTGATCGACCTCCAATGCTCACTCCAGGAAACTACGATCAATGGGTGATAAGGTTCTTTAGGTTTTGTGATCTGAAGAAGCCACATGGAAAGTTCTTAAAGAAGGTTATCTTGGAAGGTCCATTTGAGATGCCTACCGTCATTGTACCCGGAGATCCAACTGCTGTTCCTCCAAGAGATGAACAAACCAACATTGCTACTGTTGCAGATCTAAATGCTACAGAACTTCTACACTATGAAGCTGATGAACTTGCAATGGAATACATCCTTTTAGGATTACCAAACCCAATTCTTCGAAGTGTTGATGCTCAAAAGACTGCACAAAAAATGTAGGATCATATTCGTCTTCTTATGGAAGGATCGGTACTCAATCAGGAGGATTTGGAATCCAAAATTTACTTGGCTTATGAACACTTCATGATTGAACCTGGAGAGACACTCGAGTATTATCATCATCGGTTTTCAGACATCATCAATGATTTGGATAAACACAACATCATCATGCCAAGAATTGCAGTGAATACTAAGTTCCTGAGTAGTCTTGGTCCTGAATGGGAGAAGTATGTCATCTTTCTCCGTCAAGCGAAGAATATGCATCATTCCACATATGGATTGTTGTATGATTACTTGAAGCCTCATGAAAAGGAAGTTGATCGGGAAAGGATTCTCCATGCTCAAATTGCTCAACCTACACATCCGAAAAATCAACAACTTGCCTTATATGCTCAACAAAGTTATCCTCCTCAACAAGCAACTCAACCAACTGCCTCAGTCACACCAAACGATCAATCACAACAACCTCAACAAAATCAATTGGTTCCTTACAACAACAACAATGATCAAGCACTTCATAGTCAGACTAATGAGGAATCCGATCCGTTCGAAGCATTGCAACAAGGGTTTGTTATGATTGCTAATGCTTTTAGCCGTTATACAAACAAATCCAACAATCGTATTCGTTCCTCATCCAATACACGAAATCAAGCTGTTGTGAACAATGGACGAGTTGAAGTTCAGAACCGTGGTTATGGTCGTCAAATGGGAGGTGGTCAAGGGTTTAATGCTATGGGTAGGAACAACAACATAGCTCAAGTGGTAGAACAGGGAAATGCTCAGAATGGGTTGAATGGTCTTCGATGCTACAACTGCAATGAGAAGGGACACCTGGCTAATGCATGCCCAAAGCCAAGGACTAGGGGCAGTGCTTATTTCAAAGAGGCTCTTCTGTTAGCTCTTAAGGATGAAGCTGGTGGATCTCTCACAAACAAAGAACAGAGCTTTATGGCAGATGCAGACTCAGATGATGATATGGAGGACTTGCAGGCCAATGCAGCTGTTATGTTGATGGCTAATATGCATGAGCTGCACATGAGTGATACAGGCCCAGTGTATGACACTGATGGCTTGTCTCAGGTACCCGAACAAACCATCATCATATCTGAACTCATATCTCCGCCAATATCTGAATTCGGCACGGATCAGACTGTTCAAAATGAGTCTTCAACATTTCTTTCTGATGATTTTCAAGTTAACCCTGTAGTTACATTTGACGATCAAGATGACCTTATGGTTTCCTTTGATAATCAAATTGACTCCGTGGTCGTACTTGAGGATCTAAAGAATGATCATGTTGAGACTCACGTTGAACAAGATGATCTGTTGCCTCATCCAGATTTTGCTCGGTTAATTCAAGACCATAAAATCAAAATGGAGGAATGTTATGCATTAAACAAGGACTTAAAAAGCAAAAATGCACTGCTAACCAAGGATTTTGAATGCTTACAAATGCAACTCAACTTTTACAAAACTTAAGAAAACCGTGAAAAAGGTTTTGAAGCCGCTTTTGCTAAATCTCATCAAAATGAAAAATACTTAGAGAGACAGATGCGTGATCTAGCCGCCTCGAAGAATGCTTTGTTGTCTGAATTAGAACAACTGAAACATGAACATAAAAAGCAAATTAACGCTCTCACCTTGGAAAATCAAAAAGCTAAGGCTGAGTTGTTAAATTGTCAAAAACAGTTCTCCGCATACAAAAAGCATTCAACGAATCGGGTAGATGACCTTCTTGAAGAAATTATCGGCTTGCAAAACAAACTTAAAGAGTTTAAAACTGTTGTTTACAAACATGGTGAATCAATAACAGCTATTGAAAAGTTTACTTTTAAACCTAATCCGAAAGGATATGGACCAAAGCTGGCTGATTACAAACCAAAGCTTTCAACCAAAACATTCAAACCAAATCCTGAAGTTTCCAGTGCATAATACAAAATTGATAATACTGTTATGAGTGTTGTTGAATACCATCGTCAAGAGGAATTAGATGCAGAAGACGAGAGTCGATCAAAATTAAAAAACGTTGTTTACAACAAACCTTTTAATTATAAAAACGTGGTCACTTTCGTCACACCAACGGATTCTTCTAACACACCAAGGATTATCATCAAAACACCTGAGTCTTCTAATGTTAATCCCAAAACAGATTTTGCACAAACTTATGGTCCTTTACCTTCCATTAGTGAAGTAAACTCAAAACCTGAAGATCGAAAAATACTTTGATATTTTGACATTTTCATGGCTGACCTCAAAATTTTACAACATGAGATAGAATATCGTTCTGAAATCAAAGTTGAACATTTTCAATCGCCTCTGGCGCGAGAACAAAGAGACATTTTTCAGAAAAATCTTTTACCTAATGTTAAAAAGTTGAAAAGTTGTGCAATTGCCTGGGAAAAGGATTTTCATAAGGAACTTGGGGTAATAAAAAACGTTTTCGAGAAAACAGAAACATCTATTTCTAACACTAAACGCAAAAAGAAACTGTTGAGAAAAGATGTTGATCGACTCTTGGAAGATGTTATCTGTGCTGATATCCATAATGTTGTGTTACTTCATGCCTTGCCATTTGCATCTGATTATATCTCTGCTGATATTGTTGAAAATGTTGTAACTGTTGAGAACACCGATAATGTGCTTCAGATCGAGTCTTTAAAAGCTGAAAATAAACGATTGCTTAACGAACTTTCCTATGCAAAACGTCGTCTTCTTTGGTGTGAAAAAGATATTCACAATCATCAACTTAAGTTTCAAAAGAAAATCGCTCAATTGAGTGCAAAATCTTCTGATCCTAAAATTGAGCACCTGGATGCTCAAAACGTGTCTTTAAAAGGTCAAATCTCAAAATATGAACAAGAACTTGAAAAAGTTAAACAGGAATATGGTGTCATATTTGATTTACTCAAAAAGACTCGACATGAAGCATCAAACGAACTTGATCACTATCTTGCTCACACTAGAGATGTCATGAATTTTGCTGGTAATATTCGGTCTGAAAATCAAGATTTGATTCACACTATCTCTAAGCTAAGAGAAATGTTAGGAAAGTATGAACAACTTCCGCCTACTGTGATTAAGAGATTAGCACCAGTCACACTTAGTAATCGTCAACCTAGAATTCTCACTGCCAAATCACAAGTTGCTAATGTGGTTCCCTCTACTGAAACAGGAATAGTTGCATCTTTTCCAAACGTCCGCACTTCACAGCCTAGGAGCACTCAATCGAAGAATAGGAAGTTGCGACCTAAGAAAAGATCAATAAGGAATGCTAAAGTAGAAGAACACCCTAGGACTCTGAATAAGACTAATGTTGCTTCCACTATAGTTGTTGCATCTGGCAAATGTAATAGAAATAGTGATGTAACGAATGCAAAACCGTTAAGTACTTTTGATATTCAGTCTGATGCACCTTGTATTATTTGTCGGAAGAGTATGAATTCTGATTGTCATGACAAATGTGTTGCTAAAGCTATAATCTCTCGATTACGAAATCCTAAGAATCGGAATACCTCTAGGCCCACTAATCATTCTAAGTCTGTGCTTGGTAGACCGCCTTCTTTAGATTCTAAGGCAACCATTGCTATCACAGTAGCTCTCGCTTCACCTCCTAAGAATGTAGTACCACCTAGTGCATTCACTAAGACTAAAGCAAAGAGTAGTTATAGATGGCAGAAATGGATATATAACACAGTAGGATTTAAATGGATGCCTAAAATTATCAATGTGTGTATGTCTAACATACCTGCTTCAGAACCCTCTAACATTTCGGGTTCCACATCTACTTTTATTCCATCTGTGTCGTCTGTATGTAATGCAGGTGATACAGATCATTCTCTGGATTGTTGATAGCGGATGTTCCCAACACATGACAGGCAACCTTAAACTGTTATCAAACTTTATTGCAAAGTTCATTGGCACTGTCAGATTCGGGAACGATCACTTCGCAGCTATCATGGGCTACGGAGATTATGTCAATGGGAACATCGAAATTAGCAGGGTTTACAATGTGGAAGGCCTCGGTCACAATCTATTTTCAGTAGGTCAATTTTGTGATGGAGATTTGGAGGTTGCTTTCAGGGAGAAAACTTGTTTCATTCGTGATCTACAAGGAAATGACCTTATGTCTGGCTCACGTAATTCTAGTCTCTACACTATCTCTATGCAAGACATGGTTGCTTCATCTCCCATCTGCTTACTTTCAAAGGCAACATCTACAAAATCCTGGCTATGGCACCGTCGTCTCTCACATCTAAACTTTCAAACCATCACCAACCTTGCTCGACACAAACTAGTTGAAGGTCTCCCACGATTCCGGTATTCAAAAGATCACCTTTGCTCAGCCTGTGAACAAGGGAAAAGCACTCGTGCTCATTTTCCTTCAAAGGTGGAACACAGCTCTCAGCATGTGCTACATCTTCTTCACATGGATTTGTGTGGCCCGATGGGCGTGCAAACGATCAATGGCAAACGCTACATCTTAGTAATTGTTGATGACTACTCACGATGGACTTGGGTCTACTTTCTTCGTAGCAAAGACCAAGCTCCACAAATGATCATCACCTTTCTCACAAAAATACAGGTTCAGCTCCGCAACACCGTCAGGCTCATTCGGACAGACAAAGGAACTGAATTTGTTAACCAAACCCTTCGTGAATTTTATGAAAAAGTGGGAATTCAGCATCAGACATCTATTGCACGTACACCTGAACAAAACGGAGTTGTTGAAAGATGAAACCGAACGTTAGTGGAAGCAGCAAGAACAATGTTAATCAATGCTAAACTTCCAGATTACTTATGGGCAGAAGCTGTATCTACTGCATGCTATACTCAAAACCGTTCTATGATCACAAAACGCCACAACAAAACACCTTTCGAGCTTGTCCACAACCATAAACCGAATCTCAAACACTTTCATGTATTTGGATCCCTTTGCTATCCGAATAATGATCGTGATGATTTTGGAAAGCTCAAAGCCAAAGCCGACATTGGAGTCTTTATCGGATATTGTGAGAATTCTAAAGGTTACCGGATCTGGAATCGTCGTACAAAACAGGTGATGGAAACGATTCATGCTCATTTTGATGAACTCACACCAATGGCTTCTGAGTATAACAGCTTAGAACCCGGTCACAACCATTTAAACTTCCCTCAACCTCCATCATCAGCTGAAGAAAGCCCTCAGCTAACTCGTCAACAAATGGAAAGGTTATTTGCTCCTCCGTTCTGTGACGATATTGATGAACGTGCTCCAGGTGTATCCGCTGTTTCCGCTGCACAACCTGATAATATTCCTATACCTGATACACCTGCTACAACAACTACTGTTGAAGATGCACCTACACCAGTTGACTCCAACACAACAGTTGAACACACCGCTTCCAACAATGATGAACCAGCTGATGATATTCTGAATGAAACACCCCCACCTGCAGATTTTGATCCAAATGCGTTCTTCAATCCGTTTGCTAATGAGACCGCTGCACCAGATGTCGCAGAATCTTCAACAAACCATTTGAACCCTCAGAATCTGCACAATGTATACCAACATCAACCCTCTACACATAGATGGACAAAAGACCATCCTCTGGCCAACATTATTGGCAACCCGAATCAACCAGTCGTTACGCGACAACGTCTTCACACAGACGGTGAACATTGCATTTATGCACTCACTGTCTGCCAATCTGAGCCTAAAAACATTAAAGACGCAATGACAAAAGACAACTGGATTGAATCCATGCAGGAAGAACTCAACCAATTCAAACGTCTTGAAGTATGGGAACTGGTTGAAAGACCAACAGGGGTCTACGTCATTGGTCTCAAATGGATTTGGAAAAACAAATTGGATGCTGAAGGGAACGTCATCCGAAACAAGTCACGTCTAGTTGCTAAGGGTTATCGTCAGGAAGAAGGAATAGACTTTGAAGAATCTTTTGCTCCGGTTGCTCGTCTTGAGGCTGTTCGGATATTTCTCGCGTTCGCAGCTCATATGAATATGACGGTCTATCAGATGGATGTCAAAACGGCGTTTCTCAATGGACAACTTAAAGAAACGGTCTATGTCAGCCAACCAGATGGATTCGTTGATCCTGAGTTCCCAAACCATGTCTACAAACTGAACAAAGCTCTTTATGGTCTCAAACAAGCCCCTCGGGCATGGTACGATAAGCTATCATCTTTCCTCATTGCCAATAATTTCACCAAAGGCTCGGTTGACCCAACTCTTTTTATACAATATCACGGGGCACATATCTTATTTGTTCAAATTTACGTGGATGACATCATTTTTGGGTCGACACATAAAAAGTTTTCAACCGCTTTTGCAAAACTAATGAAGAAAAATTTTGAAATGTCCACGATGGGTGAACTTACGTTCTTTCTAGGACTGCAAGTTCATCAATCACCCCGTGGTATTTTCCTGAGTCAGTCCAAATATGCCCTTGAACTGTTAAACAAATTTGGAATGACAACCTGTGACACTTATGCCACACCAATGGCTCATACCAAGAAGTTAGATGCTGATTTACATGGGAAATTAGTTGACCCTAACAAATACCGAAGTATTATTGGGTCCCTCATGTATCTAACAGCTAGCAGACCTGATATTGTCTTTGCCGTTTATCTATGCTCCCGTTATCAGTCGCGACCAACTGAAACCCACCTCTCTGAGGCTAAAAGAATCCTCCGATACATCAAGGGAACCATTAACTTGGGGATCTGGTATCCGAAGGATTCTGGTTTTGAACTAATCGCTTTTTCAGACGCTGATCACGCAGGATGCTTAGTCTCAAGGAAAAGTACTTCAGGAGCACTACAATTTCTCGATGATAAACTGGTGTCTTGGCAATCAAAGAAGCAGGATTGTACATCGCTGTCATCAACCGAAGCAGAATATGTAGCCATGTCCGCGTGTTGTGCTCAAGTCATCTGGATGAGAACACAACTCAAAGACTATGGTTACGTATTTGACAGAATCCCGATGTACTGCGACAATCAGAGTGCCATTGCCATCTTGTGCAACTCAGTTCAGCACTCGAAATCAAAGCACATCGATCTACGCTATCATTTCATCAAGGACCACGTGGAACAGGGTACCGTTGAACTATACTTTGTGGGTACTGAATACCAATTGGCAGATCTGCTCACCAAAGCCTTGACTCCCGCTAGGTTTAATGAGTTGGTCCACCGAATTGGTATGAGGTGTTTGACTCAAGAGGAATTGGATGACCTCTTAAAACAGTCTTAAAAACCTGTCAAACACCAAAACATCTTCTGTAAATATCTTTTCAAAAACAAAATACAAAAATATAAAATCCGATAAAACAACAAAAATATTCTCCTAATCTATATTTCTTTCAACATGGCAAGTACATTTCTTCCGTCAACACTTCAATCTTTCAAAATTCAGTATTTTTCCTATCAAGTGTTGAGGGGGAGAAAATAAACTCTTAACTGCTTCAAAACATCTGTGTACTTGCATGTTATCATATCTCGGTTGATTCTGTTATAAATGGTGGTACATTTTCTGGTTCTAAGACTCTCCTCGGACTTAAATTAATAACCTTTCATTATTTTCTCAAGTCGAGGGGGAGTGTCGTCATGTTTCTTTCCTAAAAATCTTTGTTTGGTAACCAAAATGGAAGTTAAAAGGCTTTGTTTGAAAAAGGAAAAGGTGGAGGGACCAAAACTGTCAAAATGATAAAAGTCATTTTAATAAAATACACCTCCACCTAACTTACAACTCACATTTATTATCATCAAACTAATCCTAAGCCTAAAATTTGCTCATCAAATCCGTGTTTCAGATCTTCAATTTGTAAGTGTATTTGTGTTCCTAACAAGATTACAAACAATGGTTTCAAATCGTTTTAAATGTTAACGGTTAGATATTAACCTATGGTCGATCTTGTGTTCTACGCGTATGCGTATGAACACATAATCTTGTTTATGTGTTTGTGGCTAAAACGATAGTGTCAAAATGTTTTAACAACATCAATGATAATTTTTCTATCCTCAAAACGAACCCAGATTCACGAATTAAATGAGTTTGAAAATTAGGGTTTATGCGTGGTTTTGGGTATTTTCAAATGTGAATGTTTTTGGTCAAAAAGATTGTTGGGTTATGTTCTTATGATGATGAATTGATGATTTCCTTGCTTTATAACCACCCAGAAACTCCAAATCATCAACAATTTGGAATTAGGGTTTAAAGTTCTTAAGTTTAGGTATTTTTGATTCACCATGAATTGGGTGTTATAACTTGGTATATAAACTTCCTCAACACTCTTAAACTACCAGAAAAAGTTTGGTGCATATTCCATGGCTAGATCTCATACGCGTAGATTTAGGGTTTAGACTACGCGTATGCAGTTCTACGCGTAACTGTTAAAATGTGCAAATATGTTTTGATTTGTCATAAAATGAATATTATGTGTTTAACTTTGATGATATGATGTTCTATTTCAGGCTTGCTACACTTAATATTCAGAATCAAGGTTGTTAATCTACGCATAAGGATCACCTTACGCGTAGCTTGTTATGCGTAAGATTAGTCTTACGCGTAGCTTCTACGCATAAGGTTCTACATATGGGACTACGCGTATCCTGTGAAGGATATGCGTAAACAGTGACCTCTACACATAAGGTCAACTCTTACGAGTAACCTTACGCGTAAGGTTAATATATGCCTACGCATAAGGTCTCCTTTTCCTACGCGTAATACTTCTTACGCGTAAGTTAGGATTCTACGCGTAAGTTTACGCCTAAGCATATATCATTCCTGTCTACGCATAACTTTACCAATCCTACGCATAAGCCGAGATCATACCTTCGTTATGAATTGTTACGTGTACAAACTTGTAAATAAACTAATCATATCATCACGAATCCTAAAATGTCACTAATAAACTGAAATCGTTTGATATGTTGTGAACAATAAGTGATGAAATAAACTTTAAAACTTAAAGTTAACTAACTCACGAAACATTTCACGACGTCATTGGACTATTGAATATACAAGTGACTTAGGACTCGTAACAATCATTGACACTGTGCATTCAATAACTAGACAATAAGACCTTCTGTTGACTAACATTATGTCTTTCGATATGTTGGTTCTTTTGGCTAATGTTATTTCAGATCACGACATGGCTGAACAAATGAATGTGGATGCACCTGAAGTTCTCTCCAGTGCTGATATCTATCCTTATGGCTATCCAATGAAGATAGGAAAGAATAATCTTCGTGTTGACTTTGACACCCTCACTTGCTCTGAATCTTCGTGTCTAATTGCTATTGATATTCTGAGGACTCATCCTTATCAGAATATGCTCACTCACTCTGCTACTGTCCCTGAGATCTATATCCAACAGTTCTGGAAAGGGTCAAAGGACGGACTGCTGTGACGGTGACTCTGAATCACAAACAAGTCACCATTACACCTGCAGACTTAAGGGCCGTTCTCCTAATTCCTGAAGTCGATCCAACCAAACTATATGCCACACCTGCTGAAGAGCTCACTCTCCAATTCTTAATCGTTATCGGTTATGACGAGGCTACAGGAGTAATCACCAAGCACTCTCACGTAGAGCTTAAGAGTATTCCTCAACCATGGAGAACCCTCTACATGATCATCACCAAGTCTGTTTCTGGTCGTGACAGTGGCTATGAGCATCCTAAGCTCATGGAACTGCAAATATTTTGGGCATTGGTCAACATGAAACACATTGCTATCGAAGCTCTGATTTGGGATGACATGATGTCATTTCTCAACAAACTTGGCTCAAAGATTCCCTACATCAGATATACTAAACTGTTGATCCAGAGAGCACTTGGACGTCATCCTGATATCCCCAAGAGGCTCAATGACCCCGACAATCACGACATGTTGACGGAACCCATTCTATCTGTCAGAATCAAGGAAACGTCTACAAAGAAACAAGGTGCTGTGTTACCAGATTTCCTTCTAACTGAAGATGTCAGAAAGCTCGAAACGTACAAAAGGTATCTGGAAGCAGTTAGACAAGGCAAAGTTGGTCATCTCGACGAAAAATCTTCTGGAACACCTGTTAGAAGAACCAGAAGAGGAAGTGCAGGAAGCGCAACAAGTACTGTGAGTCAAAGGAAGTTTCCTAAAAGGAATCCTCCTTCTAAAAGGATTGTTCCTGTAAAGGAAGCCGAACCTATTCCCAAACCTGAACCGCAGAGTAAGCTCATTGACGAGGACTCTGAAGATACTGATACAGATGAAGAGGTTCATTACTCTGCAACTGCAACCGAAACACCTGCCTCAGTAACAAAACCTCCAAGTCCTCCAGCTGTCCAAGAAAAAGGGAAGACTCCAGCAATTGTACCTTATGATGAGAGCTCTGAAGAAGAAGAAGAGCAACTATACAGGAAGAAGTTTACAATTGTCAGACACCTTCAAAAAGCTGAAGAATTTGCTAAAGATCAAATGGGTGGCCCCGGAGGATCAAGTAGTGCTGCCCACTCCTCTCCAGATCCTGATGCGGTTAATCGACCCGATAAGGGATCTGGTGCCACCAATATTCTGCAACAACAAAAGCTTTTGGAGGATACTATCAGATATGACTTTGAGGAACCGGAAACCAAGAAGTCTGAGAAAGAAAAGTATAGAGATGACGATGATGATTATACAAAGTTTCTTCTAGACAGTCCAACACACTCAAAGGAGAAAACCTTAGAAACTCCTAAGGACCTGAAGTCTCCTCATGTCTCCTTATCATCAGACTCTTCATCTCATTCATCACCACCACCATCAAAGAAGTCAACCAGATCATCATCCAAATCCGTGAAGAAACCACCTAAATCTTGGATTTCTCAGACTCATGAAAAGATTGTGAAAGCTGTCCAACAAGTCAGAAAGAAGGACATGCTCTACAGAAAACTGAATTGGTTTGCTGACCAAATTCAGTACTTAAATGATGAGAAAGACAAGATGAAGAAAGAAAGGGAATTTGTTCTGAAGTTCATGAAGAGTCATCGTAAAGAGGAACTGAACGAAATGATCGAAGGTTACACTAACAAGTACCTTCAGGATATCGTTCCTAAAGTCCAAAAGGAACTGGAGAAGACAGCAAGAGATCATACCCACAAGTTTCTTCTCGACACTGTCCCCGGTGTGACTAGAGAAGTATTTTCCAGACAACTCACCCCTAACATCGTCGCATTGGTTAAACAGACAATGGCCAAAGAAGCTGATCTCTCTGAATCTGAGTTAATCGCTAAACTTGTGATGCAAATGTCAAAGCGATCTGGAACGTTTACTTCAGATGAAGCTAAATTTTTCAAAAGTCTACTTGATTTTCAACTCAGATCATCATGCAAGGAGTCAGCCGATCAACCCAAACGACCAAGAGATGACGATGATAAGGACAAGGACTCTGCACCTAAACGTCAGAAGCAGTCTGGTAAATCTACTTCGATGCCACCTCCTCCACCACGGACTTCTTCTTAACAAAAGTCTCCTCCACCTCGGTCTTCTACTGATAAACCTCGGGACGATTCCGAGTTACCACCCCTGACTCAACAAACAGGTGACTACTTTGAGTATACGGGTGGTGACGATGAAGAGGTCCTCGAGCCCCTACAACAACCCACCTCTCCCAAACAAGGACAGAAACCAGCATCATCATCTAAGCCCTCGAAAAAGAAGAAGAAGACGCTTCATACTGACGTCATATCATGGCTAGATGACGATAAAACCGAAGAATTTGAATGGTTTGCTACACTTGTTAACAACACTCCATACCCTGAAGAAGGTCAAGAATTGGTAAACGGTAGTACTTTGGAGCATGCAAAGATTTTGCAAGAAAGGTTTCGTGTGAAGAAGATGACGAAATCTAAATTGAAGCGCATCAAAAATGAAGCATTCCTACTTTTGAAAGACAGCTCGGAAAGTGCAATCGAGGTTGAATATCACCTTGAAAACATTGCCCGTGCCATGTCTAATAACATGGATTGGCTCAACCCAGAAGCAAACATCGACTTCACAAAACGGGACAATCCTCCATATTACACCGACTGGTCTCGACCTCTACCTACCATTGGCCAACCTGATCAGCCTAGGATTCCTTTCAGACATTTCTTCAACAAAGACCTAGATTTTCTTCAACACGGTGGCGACGGTTCAAGGAAATACGCTACATCACTGACACTTCTATTCCCTGCTGCAATATACTCTGATTGTATAGCCATCGAGGAACGTGCTACACACATGTTCTCCGACAAAGTGGTAGCATATGACCAAGATGCAATGTATGGGATTCACCATTGGCCGGAACGCCGAAGAATCTACTACAGAAGCTGCTTGGTCCAGAAGTCTCAACATGCAGTGTTTAGTACTAAAAGTATCTTGGCCATCCAACATGTTGGTCTATCGTCTAAATGGGACTACACTTTTCTCAAGAAGATTGTGGTCAAAAGACAAGACGAAAGGGACTATGCATTCTCTGAAGCTGACTTTGAGAATTTGAATCTCAACGATATTGAAGACATGTATCTTGCCAAAGTTCAAGGTCGCATGAGACAATTTCCAACTGAAGTACAACGTGAATTCATCAAGTCACTGCTCATCTTCATCAGACGCATAGTCATCAAATAACGTGTTGAAGATCTTCAGCTTGCCGTTGAATCATATCAGAAACGTGTCAACCTCACTCCTCCAATGCTTGATCTTCCCGACATCAATCAACTAAGTCAATATACGCTCATCAGCAAACCATTCAGAGTTGTTTACCACAGTGAACTTCAAAGAAACTGCTTAATGGCGTGTAGTGAACTTCAGAAATTCGGGGATCATACCTTGAAGCGGGTTCGGGATGGATTGGCGTACAGGTTGAAGGATATACGCCTGAAAATTGGATCTGCTAAGCGCTGGAACTCTCAGGAAAGGAGGGATGTGAGAAGGATCATCACCATGATTGATGAACGGTTGTACAGAAGGGATCCGTTCAGAACGTTGGAAAGTTTTGTTGGTGGTCGACCTAGGATCAACATCACAGGCTATCAACGCCCTGTTCGTACTCCTGGGAACATCACTGCACTTCCTGGTACCCCTTGAATTGTTTCCTTCATATAATTTTGGATGTGTGATTATATATGTCAATGGCTTGTGCACACATAACAGTGTACACCCCGTAATGGTCAAGAAAGGACTCTGTGGTATGCCTCAGTGCCACAATCCTTATAAAAGGAGCGAAAGCTTCTTATTTTTAAGTAAAACCTATCAAACCTTTCATTTTTCAAGGTTTTACTCAAAAACACAAGTACTTCCCCATATGATTTTTGATTCGTTGTGAAGTGAGTGGTGAAAAACACAATATCAACGTATATCAAAATAACCGTAAAATCCGACAAATCAACCCTTTAGGAAAAAGGTCAACGTGCCAAACCTCACGGGTGTGATAAAAGTGATACCGGGAAGTGATTTCCCCGGGTCGTGTCCCAACGAGGTGTGAATGGAAGGATTCGTTGAGTTTAGTGATTTGAACTTGAATTGGTTTTTAATGATTTTGGATTTGATTACGAATTCTACAATTTAATGAACGGGAAGGTAATTAAGGCAAGGGAACCCTAATAAACTACAAACTAACTACTACTAAGCCTAAGAAATGATAAAACGAAGCTACACTAAGTCCTAGGGTGCTAAAACGTAAAAACGTAAAAACCGGGAAACAACCCGAGCCATAAACGTAAAAATTTTGCAATTTAAGGGCTACGGGTATGAAATCAATTTTCCTACGATCTATTTGACTAAAAATGATTTTAGGAAAAAGCGGAATATTTTTTCGACTTTTAAATTAATTTCTATGAATTAAAAACCATTAAACACTAATTAAATTATTAAAAATACTAAACTAATCAAGAAAAATCTGAAAATTTCACTAAAAGTACTTGAGATGTTACTGATTCTAAAAAAAAATTAAAAACTTGGGTGTTGCTTTAGAAAATAAGCTAGAAATAAGCTAAAAACAACTTATAAGCAAAACTGCCTAAGGTACCTTAAGTATTTGATTGTGTAAGATTCAACAAGAAAGTCCCAAGGGCGCTTATGGTTCCAGGTACACAAGCTATCACCCTTATCCAAGGGAGAGGTCTCAGGTTCGACCCCTGCCTCTCCCTTTTTGCAAAATATTTTTTTTTTCAAATTTTCTTTTTGCACTTTGTTTATAAGACTAAGATAAGACTTTTTTGTGAAAACACTTTGTGAAAAACCTTGGAATAAGCAGTTTTACAACTGCTTATTTCCAACAGTGGGCAAAAATCAAACAAGCACCCCTTTAGCAGCTTTGAGCACAAAATAAGCAACCTTTGGATCAAATAAGCACACCATGGCAGAAATTTTAAGCTCACTAAATGAAATAAGCTAAAACAAGCAAAAAGCTAACTTACTGAAGGGAAAAAAAAAGCAGTTGGTATAAGACTTATACTAAGAGAGTCCTAAACTTCAAAAAGTGGAAATAAGCTAATCTAGATGGTATAATCAGCACTAAGGGAGTTCTAAGCAACTGAGAATGACCAAGCTAAGCTAAGCTAACTATCTTCACCACAGTATGCCTAATAAGCAGTGAAAAAGACTTGAAAAGCTAAAATGGAAACAAGCAATTAGTGACCTGTGCTTGGACTGCTGTTGCAGGCTCAAAACAGCCAAGGGACTTGTTATAGCCTATTTATAAGCTGAAAGAAAGCTTCCAAGACCAAGTCAAGCTTACAGAAATAAAGTTAGTGTGGCAAATATTGAAAAGAAAATAATTGGATGGTGAAAAAGGTCTGCTAACAGCTTAAAAATAAGCCACTATCAGATACTTTTGGTGTACTGGTTGCTGAAAATGCAGCAAATCAGTTGGCAAAACAGGTTTCTATGACCACTTTTAGCCACCCACAGTGATTTTTCAAAGCATGTAAAGTAGAATGAGATACACTAGGCCATGTAGAGTGTTGAGAAAAACAATTACTAGAAAGATTAGACTCGAATCCACCCTTCAAATTAAGCTCTGAACAGCAGCTCAAGCTGCTGTTCTTGGACTTTTTTTTTCTTTCTTTTTCAAACCAACTTCTTCAAAAACTTTTAGAACATGATACAAACTTCTTGAACTAACTAATGATCTTAAAAATAGTTTGACCCTGAAGGTCAAACGGGTAAAAAATGATCCTTGACCTGTTTATAAGCATAAACCAAACAGCTCTTTTAGAAAAGTTTGTGACCCCTGTTGATTTTTTTTTTCTTTTCTGACAATAAGAAACAATCACAAACAACTTAAGTAAGTTTAAACAATAACTAGAATTGCAAAAGATTAGATTCAAGGAAACTTTTCATTAACTAAACATACATTACAAAACATAAGTTAAACTAAATTTTTTGAAACTGAAAAACTAGGGGTGCCTTATAACAATGGCTACATTCCTATTTATACTAAACTAAGGTCTTCAATCTTCAACATCTTGTGCTTTCTTCAAACTGAATCCAAGCCATTGATTTAGTAGGTACCAAATAGATATAATCAGAGCCATTGGTTTGGTCTTTTTGAACATGGATTGCCAGCTTGGCAGTTGGAATGAGGGGGGGGGAAATATGTGAGTGGGTTTGGGATTTGGGTGTATCCGGTTAAAGGAGATTAAGGTGGGTTTGGGTAAAGGTGAAGCTGGGTAAAAGGGGCAATGGAGGTTGGAGTGTTTGGGGAGGAGAGAAAGAAGAGGTTTGGGGTACTGGGAAAGCTAGGGTTCTTGGTATTTGGTTTGGGCGGGAAGTGGAGAAGACGAGGGTGTAATGGTTGACTGGGTGGGTTTTATCAATTGACCGGGTATGGTTGGATAAAATGGGTCGGGGTGTTATATAATGGACTGGACCAGGGTATTATTGGGCCAAAGGTTTGAGTTAGTGTTTATATTGGACTTTGGATAGATTATGAAACCCATTTAACTTTTAGGGACCATAGTTGCACATTCTGAAATTCCAGGGACCACGAATGTAAATTCTGAAAATGCTATCCAAGGGTCAAACATGTGCAACTCAAATATTCAAGGGACCAAATCTGTCATATTGTGAAACCTGAGGACTAAACTTGACAAATTTAAAAATCCAGGGATTAAACTGTAATTTCTCAAACTTTTGAAAATTTTCACCAAAGGACTAATTATGACAACTTATGATTTCAAAAGGACCTTTGGTGACTTTTCATTTTAAAATACGTGCTCAAGGACTATTTCTGTCAATTTTTGAAAGACGGGGGACTGAAACTGCCAATTATGCAAACTTTGTTCGTTTTTCAATAATTTTGCATCTGAAACATATAAAACACAATTTTGAGATATTTTCAGAATTTTGATGCATTTCGGAGTGTTTTTAGATGTTTTGCAGTTCAGTTTTGACCTAAAATGATGAGTGAATACGCACTCATCAAATCCCCCACACTAAAACATTGCTAGTCCCTAGCAATCTTTTGAGAAAACTTAATGGATTTGAATCTCTTTACCAAAAGCCATTACTTCTGGAGTAGCCAAATGTTTCAGTTCAAGTAAGAACTATGGTACACCGATAACCATATGATTTTGAGCAAACCACCAGCTTTCAACGGTTTTGATTTGTCTTTACCAGAAGCCGTTTGCTTCTGGAATAGCCAACTCTTAGATAAATTATCAATATTATCTTTGGTGAGTCGATTACCAATTATGGTTTTCCAACTGCCTTTACCACAAGCCATAAACTTGCGGGCTAGCCAACTCTTCACTAATTACAGATATGGTGAGCTGAACACCATACAATTTTGGGCAAATTGCAAGCCGTCAACGGATTTGATAAATCTTTACCAAGAGCCGTTTGCTCCTGGATTAGCCAATCCTTTTGTTTATTAGACATGGCGGACTGATAACCGAAATAAGTGCAAAACACTTATTCCAAAAAAATTTTGGCCAAAAATGGGGGAATTGGGTGGTAAAACATATGATAAAATTCGCGAGAATTCCCCCCCACACTAGAAATGAATATTGCCCTCAATATTCAAAGTACCGGCGGTTATGCCGAAACTGAGAACGTAAAGGGAAACACTACGGCCATTATTTGAAGATTTTTTTTTTTTTTTTTTTTTTTTTTTTTTTTTTTTTTTTTTTTTTTAAACCTTTATACAACAGCGAGGGGCAACTCCCCCACACTAGGGTGGTAGAAAGTAGAAAGAAGTCAGAAATACGGGTGAAAACCCATATAGAGTGCTACTGTTTTTGATTACCGAGTCGCTAGCTTGACTCGATCCCCGCATTCATTGGTTCATGGGGAAAGTTTGTAGATCCGGGACAACCAAGGATGGTATGTCCCCTCCAAAATAATGTTTCAATCTATGTCCATTCACTTTGAAGTTTGGTCCGTCGGTTTGAGATAACTCGACGGTGCCATATGGAAAAACTTTGGCAATGGTGAATGGACCGGTCCAACGGGTCTTAAGTTTCCCCGAGAAGATTTTCAATCTAGAATTGAAAAGAAGGACTCGGTCACCGACGTTGAAAACGCGGTTCTTGATCTTTGAGTCATGGATCTTCTTTGTCTTTTCCTTATAAATCAACGAATTCTCGTAGGCTTGATCACGGAGTTCATTTAATTCATTGAGTTGAACTTTCCGGTGATCACCCGCAGACTTAAGGTCAAAATTAGCATGCTTCAAGGCCCAATAGGCTTTGTGCTCGAGCTCGATCGGGAGATGACACGCCTTTCCATACACAAGCTTGTAAGGAGTACACCCGATGGGTGTTTTGAAAGCGGTACGGAAGGCCCAAAGTGCATCTTCAAGTTTGTCCGACCAAGAGGCACGGTTTTCACCTACGGTCCTCTCCAAGATTCTTTTCAAACCACGATTCGAAACTTCCACTTGCCCACTAGTTTGGGGGTGATACGCGGTAGAAAGACGGTGAGTGACACCGTACTTAAGCATGACTTTTGCGAATTGGTCGTTGCAAAAGTGCGTACCGCGATCACTAATGATGGCACGGGGAGTTCCGAAACGGGTAAAGAGAGACTTCAAAAATTTCACAACTACTCGGGCATCGTTGGTGGGGAGCGCTTTCGCTTCCACCCATTTAGACAAGTAATCGACCGCCACGAGTATATACTTGTTCCCTCGAGAAGACGGGAACGGACCCATAAAGTCGATGCCCCATACGTCAAAGATCTCGCACACTTGGATGGCATTTTGAGGCATTTCATCTCTTTTAGAGATGTTGCTATGACGTTGGCAAGAGTCGCAAGATTTGACGAGGTCATGGGCATCTTTGTAAATCGTGGGCCAATAGAAACCGGAGTCAAACACCTTCTTGGCGGTGTAGTTAGGGCCATGATGTCCCCCCGTGGGTCCATTATGACAAGCCTTGAGAATTTCATCGGCTTCTTGGCCGTGAACACACCGTCGGATGACTTGATCCGCACAAACCTTAAACAAGTAGGGGTCGTCCCAGAAATAATGCTTAACATCTTTGAAAAATTTGTTCTTTTGTTGGGACGACATCCCTTTCACAACAAAGTTACCCGCATGATAGTTTGCAAAGTCGGCAAACCACGGGGTACTCGAATTTTCATGATGAGATACCACATTAAGAGTCTCGAGAGGAAATGTTTCATTAATTTCCTTTTTCTCGAGCACACCTTGATGTGGATTTTCAAGACGAGAGAGATGATCAGCCGCTAGGTTCTCCGCTCCTTTTTTATCACGGATAATGATATCAAATTCTTGTAGGAGGAGAACCCATCGGAGCAACCTCGGCTTTGCATCTTGCTTAGCAAAGAGATATTTGAGAGCCGAGTGATCCGTATACACTATGCTTTTGGACAAGATCAAGTATGGCCGAAACTTCTCGAAAGCATACACCACGGCTAGTAATTCTTTCTCCATCGTAGTGTAATGTGCTTGAGCTTCGGTCAAAGTTTTGCTAGCATAATGTATAGGCTGGAAATGTTTTGACTTTCGTTGCCCCAAAACGGCACCTATGGCGAAATCACTTGCATCGCACATAAGCTCAAATGGTAATTCCCAATCGGGGGCAACTAGAATTGGTGCTTCCGTGAGCTTCTTCTTAAGAATTTGAAAAGCTTCAACGCACTTATTAGAGAAGATGAAAGGAGTGTCTTTTTCAAGAAGTCGGGTCATAGGCCGGGATATTTTTGAGAAGTCTTGAATGAAACGACGATAAAATCCGGCATGACCAAGGAAACTTCTAACTCCTTTGACGGTTGTGGGAGGAGGTAATTTCGAAATGACATCGACTTTAGCTTTGTCAACCTCAATCCCGCTCTTAGAAATCTTATGGCCAAGGACAATCCCTTCCTTAACCATAAAGTGACATTTCTCCCAATTTAGACTGAGATTTGTGTTTTCACAACGTTCAAGCATCTTGTCCAAATGGGAGAGACATGTTTGAAAAGAATCCCCAAAGACCGAAAAATCATCCATAAAGACTTCCATAGTCTTTTCGATCATATCATGGAAAATGGCCATCATACACCTTTGGAACGTACCGGGAGCATTGCACAAGCCAAAAGGCATGCGTCGGTAGGCAAATGTTCCATAAGGACATGTGAATGTGGTCTTTTCTTGATCTTGTGGGTCAATGGGTATTTGGAAGTAACCCGAGAAACCATCGAGAAAACAATAGTATTCGTTTCCCGCTAATCTCTCAAGCATTTGGTCGATGAAAGGTAATGGAAAGTGGTCTTTACGGGTGGCTTCATTTAACTTTCGATAGTCAATGCAAACACGCCATCCCGTAACCAATCGAGTAGGAATCAACTCGTTTTCATCATTTTCAACAACGGTAATGCCACCTTTTTTGGGCACACAATGAACGGGGCTAACCCAAGGACTATCCGAGATAGGGTAAATCAATCCGGCATCGAGAAGTTTTATGACTTCCGCTTTGATAACCTCATGAATTTTAGGATTCACCCTTCTTTGGTGTTGAACCACCGGTTTGAAGTCATCTTCCATGAGAATTTTGTGCGTACAAAATCTCGGGTCAATACCCTTGATGTCGGAAAGGTTCCAAGCGATGGCTCGCTTGTGTGACTTCAAAACCTTTATGAGAGCGGCTTTTTCATCCTCACTCAAGTCTTTAGCAATGATGACGGGTGATTTATTGTCACCCTCTGTCACAATTCTCAAATTCCGGTCATTTCTTAAATTATATATGCATCATATTAATTCATTCATGGCATTTCATTTCACATTTAACGCGTAATTTTTATATTTAATAAACGTTATCGCGTGAGTTATTATTTTAAATATTTAATCCGTTACTTTCAAAAATGATCCCGATATATTTTTATACTTACATTTAGTTATAAAAATTATATTTTGACTTTACCTAGTGTTTTGAATTTATTTGGTATATAAATCGTTAAAATTATATTATTACGACGTTTTTCTTAAAAACTACTCGGTAATTATTTTATCACTCAAATTTTACAAGAAATGTATTTTTACAATTTATATAACCTCAATACATTTTACTTGGATCCATTAAAAGTTATTTTGAGCTAAAACCACTTTAGATGCACAATAGTATATAAAAGCTACAAGTTACAACTTACACTTATTTAACTTATACATTTTCCCTACACTTATTACAATATTTATACAATATATAAGAGAAAAAAATATATATATATATTATTGAGAAACATCCCCCCCCAAAACCGGCCTAGGGGGGGGGGGGGGGGGGGAAGGTTGATGCATTAATTAGTTGTTGGACATTTTTTTCTACAAATATATATCTATACTCAAACTCTTTCATTCAATCATGCACCTCATTTATTCAAGATAGCTAAGTGTTTCCTCTCTTCTTCTCTCTTCAAAAACCGGTTCTTCCATAGGTGTACAAGGGATCATCATTTTTTTTTAGTTCAAGCATAAAAACAATCTAGAATCACACTCTTTATAAGGTTTTGAAATAAAAACCAAGAGTGATTAAGTTAAACCTTGGTTCTTATCACCTCATCATATTTACTTGTAAGCATGTTTCTTTCATTTTTTTTATGTTTCCTTATCATCTCATATGTATCTTTTCATTTTTGGAGCAAGCATGCATGATATGTGATTTATACCATTTTTACTTGATTTTTGGAGTTTTATATATATATGGTCATCCTATAATTATCCCCTTGGTATTCATTGGTCTTGATGGTGATTAGGAACCCATGACACCCTAAGAAGGTGTATGGTAGGATTAGATTAGCTTTGGAGTTGATTTGAAGGGATTAGAATAGGTTTTGTCCGAGAAAAACTATTTTCGATAAGTATATATTATGTTCTGTCCTTATTTTGATTTTCTGGAAAAACCGACAGTAGGCACGACTTTTTGGCTTTGATATTTAGAAAATATACTTTAAAACGAATCCGTGGCCGCTTGAACGGATTAAAACGGAGTTATAACGAAGAAGTTATGGATTTTACAAGTTTGACGACGAAAAATATACTTTTCAGAAATTTCAGCTTGCTGTTTTTACTTTGTCCGGGTCAAAAACGAGCCTTAAGCTTCACAAATTATTTCGACTTATCAAAAATATATTAGTATACTTCGATACGAAGCTAAGGACGTATAAAACGTAGAAAACGGATTTGAAACGACAAAGATATGCACGTTTTATTAAACTTGCCGTAACTATTATTTTCTGAAAATCTATATTATTTTTACGATACAAGTATTTTAGTAGCTGTAACGTCCCTGTTGAGGACTGTTTTTAACGAGGTTGTGAAACTTTTTGGAACGAAATGTTCTCTAGAAAAATTTAGATCACCGGCCATATTTTTCAAAACGACAAGCCGTTTGTATAGCGGAGTTGTAGTAAATTTATTACGGATGTTCAAACTTGGCTGAAACTCACTTTTTACATAGCAACTAGCCAAAATCACTATCTTTAACCCTTATTATCTTTATGTTTGAGACCTTTTGGACGAAAACTCCTGAACTGAAACTTCTAGATATCGATACAAACTTTCCAAAACAGTCGAGTTCGTTCTCTAACGATCGACGTACACTGTTTTACGACTAGTTTTTCAAAGCCATTTTTGTTAATTTCAAGAAATTCCGACGACATTGTTTTGCGACGAAAAGTGAAAATTTCACCATAAATCATTATAAAACCATTGTAGGATGACATTTTGACGTAAATACTTGTAAAGTCATTTTTGAAGAGTCAAGACGTCAAAAGTGTATTTTTCGACGATAAGTTATATTATTTTCAAAACTCGCAAGTGGTATAAATAGCATACGAAATGCATGCATAACATTACATTGCAACTTATTGCACATCATATCATTCATAATAGGTCAGTTTCGGGATTCACACTACATTTCGGTGTAACCACTTTTGTCATCGCATCTACTCATCAAGTGAGTATTCACAGACTCCCCTTTTTTTACCGTTTTACTACATTTTGGGGCTGAATGCATGAACTATACTTGAATTAAATTGAATCTTACTTTTGTGAACTCGAATCAAATCCTTGAACTTAATTACGAAATTATGACTTGTTGGAACTTATTGAACCGTACATGTTATGACCTTGTCCTAAAGTCTCCCATGTTCGGAGCATCACTAAAAAGTCTCCCATGTTCGGAGCATCACTATAAAGTCTCCCATGTTCGGAGCATCACTATAAAGTCTCCCGTGTTCGGAGCGTATCTTTGGGAAGAGGCACCTAGTATATCTTTGGGAAGAGGCACCCAGTATATCTTTGGGAAGAGGCACCCAGTATATCTTTGGGAAGAGGCACCCAACATAACTTTGGGTAGTGGCACCCAGCATATTTTGGTTTCATCAGGAGTATCCCTGAATTATTATATTCGTTGTGCTATATTGTGAACTATTATGACCGCTTATACTTGACTACTTCGTTCGCTATATTCTGTGCAATGGGTTGTGAACACACAGGTTGCAAGTTTTGTATGGGCGGAACTTGGAACTGAGTGGATTTACAATGCCTTTGCTTTGTGGACCATTTTCGTGACCGAAAGCTTTGAATATTTCTTATGAGTTTTCTTATTTTTGCTAAACGTGTTTACTCACCAACTATTTTCATAGTTGACCCGTTTTTCTCTCATGCATTTCAGGTGATCGTTAGTAAGCTTTTTCTACCAGGTCTTGCATAATGAAGTTTTCACTTGTCACTACAAATCATTATGTAATAGAACGCAATATTTTGGAAATTAAACTTGTAATATATTTGCCGTTGACGGCTAAACTGGTATTGTAATGGTGTACTCTTTCTTTTAAAAATAAATGTTGGTATGTTCTATTATCTTGTGCTTATGTTCCCTTCCGTTACACCTCGTGTTTCCGCCTCCGGCGAGGGTGTGACAGATTGGTATCAGAGCCAAAGGTTATAGAGAATGCCGATTTTTCAAAAATAAAAATCACAGCTATAACCGGAATAAATTTTTTTTTATATTATTTTATTAAACATTGAACACCATTCGAGTCAACTAGTCCTATCGTTGCATCGTTACTCATAAATTATACATAGCCTGATCAACTATGTCTAATTTATGAAGAACCATGCAATGATAAGAGTAGTAGTTTTAAATCATGTTTAGTCGAGTCTTTTGAGTCTGGTCACCTGAAGTTGCATTGGTCGGGTGGGTATGCATAGCATGTTTTTACGTTCACGTCTACATTACCGTACCTTGTTCATATCTTCTCTTTTCCATCTTTCGACTTGTTAGACATAGCATGTCTCTGTTCCTGTCATGTTTCGATCACTGTAACACATTATCACCGTTCTGCACCCCATCTGACTTCGTTCGAATGTCGTTTACTCAACCCGATGTTTTGGTCCTCTGTAGGATCATGGCTGCAAGAAACACACGTTCAGGAGGTAACAACAACGGCAACCCAAACAACAATGACAATCCAGACAACAACGCTACTGGAATAGCGGATCTACTCACTCAAATTATAACACATCTCGATGCTAGACGAACCAACAACGGAGAAGGTACTTCAAACGCTGGTCAAGGATGCAGCTACAAAACTTTCATGACATGTAAGCCAATGGAATTTCATGGTACTGAGGGTGCCATAGGACTGCTAACCTGGTTCGAGAATGTTGAGTCGAAGCTTAGTATCACGAAATGTGCTGAAGGAAACAAGGTTGAGTTCTCTGCTGGTCTACTACAGGGTCGAGCTTTGACCTGGTGGAACAACCAACTACAGATCAGAGGAAGAGGGGCTGCAAATGCATTATCTTGGGAAGCATTCAAGAAACTACTAACTGATGAGTACTGCAGAAAAGATGAAGTGCAGAAACTGGAAGAAGAATTTTGGAACCACTTGATGGTAGGAGTAGAGATCGACAAGTACACGATCCGGTTCCACGAGTTAACTAGGATGGTTCCTCACATGGTTTCTACTGTGGAAAAGTTGATTGACCGATATATATGGGGATTGATACCAGAAATTAGGAGGGATGTCACTTCGTCGAAACCAACCACTCTGCAAGCCGCTGTGAGTATGGCGTATCGCTTGACAAATGATGTGATCAGGTCTGGAGAACTAACAAAAGCAAACGACAATGGACGAAAGCGACAGGAGGATCACCAGGGAAACCGAGACCAGAATCAGCAAAACAAGAGGCAGCGAATAACTCAGAACTATGGGGCGACCACCCAGGAGCGCAAAGGATATGCAGGTCCACATCCTTTGTGTACTCGATGTAATTATCATAACTCAGGAGACTGCCGAAGGTGCGACAAATGTGGACAGGCGGGCCACTTCGCGCGAAATTGCTCAAACAGAACTGGAAATCAAGGACAGAGAAAAGCATGTTACGAGTGTGGAAGTCTAGATCACCTTCGCAATACCTGTCCAAAGCTGAAAAGAACTCCCAATCAAGGAGGTAATCGTCCAAACCTGGCGTTGGCAATAGAAGGCCCACAAGATCAGAACATTGAAATTCCCCCCGCACGTGGTCGAGCATTCTATCTGGGTACCGAGGAAGCCCGCAACGCGTAACGGGTACATTCCTTTGAACAACTACCTTATTTCTGTACGACATAATTTTGAGTGCATAACTTCCTTCCAACTCTTACCTCGTTCACGACATCGATTAATTTGAGACCTACTGAGATCGACCTTAGTTGTTATATATTTTGTTGATTTGATTTGAATTGTGTAAGCAAATCCAAGATCGAACGAATCTTTCAAAAGACTTCATTCAAGGATGTTGATTCCTATCTTTCTAACAACTTGTTTCCTAGCTTGATCTAGTGACAGTTCTTGTTTGATGAGTTGCGAAAATCAAGCTAAGAGACAAGTTTACTCAAGTCGGTTTAGTTTAATCTCATGACAGTTCTTGTTTGATGAGTTGTGGGATTAAATTAGAATCGACTACCTAAAGGTCTTTTGAGAGCTACGTTCGATATTGGGCAAGTTTACCCTATCCAATCTAATCACGGGCACGTACTTAGTTGAATGGGGAACCTGTACGCATGGGCATTGATATGATCATTAAGACTGTTTGTACGAGCATGAACTTTTAGAACTCTTGTCGAGGTTCGGACCATAGTATCGTTAATTGAATCATGAGGACATGATTCCGCTGACATGGGAAGAATGTCACAATTCTCAAATTCCGGTCATTTCTTAAATTATATATGCATCATATTAATTCATTCATGGCATTTCATTTCACATTTAACGCGTAATTTTTATATTTAATAAACGTTATCGCGTGAGTTATTATTTTAAATATTTAATCCGTTACTTTCAAAAATGATCCCGATATATTTTTATACTTACATTTAGTTATAAAAATTATATTTTGACTTTACCTAGTGTTTTGAATTTATTTGGTATATAAATCGTTAAAATTATATTATTACGACGTTTTTCTTAAAAACTACTCGGTAATTATTTTATCACTCAAATTTTACAAGAAATGTATTTTTACAATTTATATAACCTCAATACATTTTACTTGGATCCATTAAAAGTTATTTTGAGCTAAAACCACTTTAGATGCACAATAGTATATAAAAGCTACAAGTTACAACTTACACTTATTTAACTTATACATTTTCCCTACACTTATTACAATATTTATACAATATATAAGAGAAAAAAAAAATATATATTATTGAGAAACATCCCCCCCCAAAACCGGCCTAGGGGGGGGGGAAGGTTGATGCATTAATTAGTTGTTGGACATTTTTTTCTACAAATATATATATCTATACTCAAACTCTTTCATTCAATCATGCACCTCATTTATTCAAGATAGCTAAGTGTTTCCTCTCTTCTTCTCTCTTCAAAAACCGGTTCTTCCATAGGTGTACAAGGGATCATCATTTTTTTTTAGTTCAAGCATAAAAACAATCTAGAATCACACTCTTTATAAGGTTTTGAAATAAAAACCAAGAGTGATTAGTTGAGGTTTCGATTAGATTAGGATGGTATGTGGAAGAATCCCACAGTACCCAAGGATTAGTGGTAGTTCTGGTTACTTATGGTTCCCCTATTAATATCCTACTGGTATATATATATTTTGAGGTTTTTAGTTCATTTTTACCATATTTAGTGTATAGTACGTACGAACGAGGTTTTTACTTTTCTATGTATACTCTACTATTCCTTTGTATTTTTTTTACTTTCTTTGTACGAATGTTCATTTATACTACTCCACTATTCTTGGTTCCAAATTGAATTAGTGAGAACCAAAAATAAAGTTTTGGAATATTTCTCACACTAAGATCTAACAAAAATACGAACTTGATTTTTTTTTACTACTAGGGAACATGTGGATACCTTCTTGGCCAAAAACTTCTCTCTTCTTCTCTCCTTTGTGAATCGATAGAACTTATTTACTCCACGTACTAACTTACTTTCTCAAACTCATATCTATATATATAAACATCTTTTTTTACAGGTTGTTGATTAATTACGTAGTTGGAAGGGGGGGGGGATCCGGCCAAAACCCCCCCCTACAAAGAGTTATTATATATAAAAAAAAAA